>CM035837.1:209375633-210575633 GCA_020510985.1 Pholidichthys leucotaenia
GACCTCAGTTGTGCCGACCAATAATACAACATAAAATTTGGACATTTCAGACCTCCACGATCAAATGGTAAATATAATAAAGACAAACGTAATCTAGCCCTCCTGTTGTTCCATATAAATTCCACTAACTTTTTTTTTATTCTTGAGAATAGATCTAAAGGTGGTGATAAGGGAATGTATTGAAATAAATAAAGTATTTTAGGTAAAATATTACTTTTAAGTATATTGATTCTCCCGATCATCGACATTGGTAGTGACATCCATCTCTGAGTTAACTCATTGATATCTGACATTAAGGCTTCATAGTTGACACTGGCGACTGATTCTAGCTTAGGCATAATTTGGATTCCTAAATATTTAAACTGATTTACAACATTGAATTGATTTACCTCAGGGGCTGGGTAATTTCTCTGGGTCTCATTTAGCATTAATATTGAAGATTTAGTTTTATTTATTTTATATCCTGATATTTCCCCAAAATTCATTATTAAATTCAACAAGGTTGGAATTGATTTTTTTAGATTCGACATAAACAAAATTATATCATCGGCGTACAGGGAGATTTTATGTTCTGTTGGTCCAACTTTAATTCCATATATTTGTGAATGTAAACGTATCGCTATCGCTAAAGGTTCAATTGCCATAGTAAACAGTAAAGGTGAAAGTGGACAGCCTTGTCGACATCCTCTATTGATTTTTATTGGTTTTGAAATATTGTTATTTGTTAGGATTTTTGCTGTAGCATTATTGTATATTATTTGAACCCATTTTATGAAATTATTTCCAAGTCCAAACCTTTGTAGGACTTCAAAAAGAAAGGGCCATTCAACTCTATCAAAGGCCTTTTCGGCGTCCAATGATAGGAGAGCTGTATCCGGTGCTTCTTTATTAAAATAAATAATATTAAATAGTCTTCTTACATTATGGAAGCCTTGTCTACCCTTTATAAAGCCATTCTGATCTCGATTAATAATATTTGGAAAAATTTCTTGTATTCGTCTTGCTAAAATTTTACAGATTATCTTAAGGTCGGCGTTTAATAGGCTTATTGGTCTCATATTTTCACATTTATTAGAGGGCTTACCTGGTTTTGGCAGCAGTATAATTAAGGCATTATTTATGTATGATGGTAAATTATTATTTTGAAATGCTTCTAAAACCATTTCCAAAAAAGGTTTTATTAATTTATTCTTAAATTTTTTATAAAGGTCAACTGGAAGACCATCTGGTCCTGCACTTTTTCCTGATTTCATATTATCAATGGCTAGCCCAACTTCTTCTTGACTAATTTTAGACTCCAATATCTCCCTGTTTTCATTTGGAATACACGGTATAGATAGTTCGTTCAAAAACCCATTTAGTTTTGTTAAATCAGGTTCATTTTTGGTATCATATAATTTTTCATAGTAATCTCTAAAGGCTCTATTAATTTCTAAAGGATCTATAACTACCTGTCCATTACTTATAATACTGGTAATTGGTGTTTTAATTTCCAATTGTTTAATCTGCCATGCTAATAATTTTCCTGATTTTTCACCTTGTTCATAAAAAGATTGTTTCAATCTTAGAAGACTCGAGGCAGCTCTATTCGCTGATTTTTTGTCGTATTCAGCTCTCAAAATCAGTAATTCATTCTCCAACCTTGGGTCACTTCCTGCATACACTTTTTCCTGAAGATTTTTTATTTTATGTTCCAATTTAGCTCTCTCCTCTCGAGTCTTCTTAGATTTTGATCCTGTATAACTAATAATATGTCCCCTAATAAAAGCTTTGAAAGCCTCCCACTTTACACCTGCTGATGTTTGTGTAGTATTGATGTCAAAGAACTCGTCTATCTGTTTTTCTATATACTTGACAAATTCCTCATCCTGAAGCCATTTATGCTGAAATTGCCATCTACCTGATTCCTTTGTCAATTTTTTATCTACATATATTAGACAACAGGGTGCATGATCAGAGATCACGATGTTATCATAAAAGCAGTTTTGAATCTTGGACCTTAATTCTGTGGAAATCAAAAAATAATCAATACGTGAGAATGTCTTGTAGGTACTGGAATAACAAGAATAGGCTTTAACTTGTGGTTTCATTTCTCTCCATATATCTAACAATCTCAATTCTTTCATAAAATGATTAATAGTCATCCTACATCCAATGTGCGTACAATCCAGTCCTGTTGATCTATCCACACCTGGATTCAATGTACAATTAAAATCCCCTGCTATTATATGTTGCCCTGTAAGTGATGATAAGATGAGAAATAAATTAGCAAAGAACTTCTGATCATCTATATTGGGACCATATAAGTTCACAAGATTTATATTTTCTAATAGCAAAGAACCTTGAATGATTACATATCTTCCAAATTTGTCTCCAATTACATTTTTCACTTGAAAAGGAACTGATTTATGTATGAGAGTCATAACTCCCCTGGCTCGGGATGAAAATGAAGAGGTGAATACACTTCCCTGCCATCTACTCCTAATTCTTTTAACATCCTCCTCTATCAGATGAGTTTCTTGTAAAAACACAATTCTTGAACCCATGTCCTTTATTTTATTCATAACTTGTTTAAGTTTTTTTAAATTTTGTAGACCTCTGCAATTCCATGAAGTTAAATTAAGATTAACACTTTGGTCCATGATCAATAGAGAGTTTGGGATTACCTTGCAGTGTAAACATGCTCATACAGAGAAGCAAAAACATGAGTGGTTGAACATTCATCCTACAAACTACACACAAACAAATTTCCCCTTCCCACACTTGTGGCAAACCCCCCAAAATCAAAAGAAAAATTCTGTCTCCCGATATAGCCATCGACCGTTCCACACCCACGGGGAACAGCCTAAGCCACTCCTTCTTCATCCTCCCAATCACCCTAACTCTACTGCTTTTAATGACGTAACATTAACTCTCCTCTGTAGTTTTCCAACTTAACTCCAAAATTTTTAACAACTTTGTACATCATAGTTTTTTTTTTGTTTGTTTGTTTGTTTTGTTTTTGTTTTGTTTTTTTAATATATAATACAATCTATATTTTGTAAACTTACTATTTACTTCAAGTCAGTCAGATGCCTGTGCAAATGCTTAATTATTCTACCTTATATTTTGTTCATGCTTAGCTCCCACCAGTCTCTTCTTCTTCTTTGATCTTCTTGATGAACTCCTGCGCCTCCTCTGGGGTCTTGAAGATGTGGGTTCTGCCCTCATACGTGGTCAGCAGTCTCGCAGGATAGATTACACCATGACGAATCCCAAGGTTGCGCAGCTCCTTACGTACGGGATCAAACTGCTTCCTCAATTGCTGGATTCCTGTGGCCAAATCTGGGTAGAACCGCACCTGCTGGTCCTGGTGTTTAATCTCTCCTTTAGCACGTGCAGCGTTGAAGATCTTCATCCTGTCTCTGTTGCTAAGAAACTTCATAATTAAGGTCCTCGGCGGTCCCTTATCTCTCCGTGGGCCAATACGATGTGCTTTTTCCAGAACCACTGCTGATTGCAACTCCTCGCTGCCCAGCACCTCCGGAATCCACTTTTCCAGAAAGGAACATACGTCCCGACCTTCTGATTCCTCTGGAAGACCCACCAGCCTCAAATTATTCTGTCTCGACCGAGATTCCAAATCCAAAATATTATCTTCCAGAGATTTATTTTTTTTTTCCAAAGTGCGCACCTTTAATTGAAGACGGGTGACGTCATCTTCAGCACTAGCGAGACGGAGCTCCATCTGCGCCGTTCGTTCTACACAGTCACCCAATTCCTTTCTTATTCCTTCCAACGCTGTCATAATCCCATCAAATCTAGAGGAAAAGTCCGCTCTCATTGAACTCATGGCTGCCATCAGCGCATCTGCGCCATTCCCCGCAGAAATCGCAGCGTTGCCAGCCTCCTCCGCCATATATGGAGTTTTGTTTGCTGCGTCACAGACCTGAAAGTCCGTTAATTTGGACTGTTTCGGCGGCTCGCTTTTTCCTTTTCCTGGTTTTCCAGCCTTAGGCTTCGCCGACATATCCTCGCCCAAATGCTGGGATACGTTCTGTCCCAAATGAGAGAGTTATTTGCCGATTTTTTTTTTCCAGGAGCAGAGCAGAGCGAGACACGTCCGTCCTACGTGGCAGCCATAACCGGAAGCGCCTGACTCACATTTAACACATATAACATAACTCACATTTGCCTATTTCAGGCCTTCCTCCCTCCGTCACTCACTATAAACAAACACATTTATTCCTTCCCTTCATTCACTCTCACTTTGCAGACAAATAATTCATACATGAGTACATTCTTGTTTATTTTTCAGCCAGTTTTTAACATTTTTAGTGAATGTTTTAAAGTCCGTTATTATTTTAATTTCATTTGGCATTGTGTTCCAGATGTGACTGCCCTTTATAGAGAAAGCTGTTTGTCCAAATGTGGTTCTGCGGTGGAATATTTTACAGTTATTGTTAACAGAACTCCTGGTGGCTCTGCTGCTGTCCTGTCTTTGGACGAAACCAGCAAGTGGCTCGGGTGCTGATTTATGGAAACATTTGAACGTTAATTTCAGAAGACAGAGGTCAATGAAGCTCTCAAAACTCAATAGGTTGTATTTTTTTAAAACATTACAGTGATGCCACCTAATGGGCTTTTTGTCCAAGATTTTTAGGGTTTGATTATATAATGAACCTATATGTCTTATTGTGGAAGGGGCTGCTTGAGCCCAGACTGTCAAACAGTATGATATATGAGAAAAAACCATAGAATGCATATACTGTGCAGCTGCTTCGTAAGGTATGTAATATCTAATTAATTTAAAGCAGTTCAGATTTTTTTTTACTGTTTTTGAAATTTTCTTTATATGAAGATTAAATTTGAGTTGAGGATCTAGTACAATGCCAAGGTATTTGAATTCTGTAGCTAAACTGATGTCATGATCATGTATATTAACTTTAAAATGTTGCAGGTTACATTTTTTGATTGAAAAGCACATTGAGACTGTTTTCTGAAGGTTCAGCAATAGATGGTTCTTGAGGAGCCACTCTTGGACATCAACCATACTTGTAGACAGTACATCTGCAGCCTGTGCTGGAGTCTTGGCAGCTGTGTAAATAACTGCATCATCTGCATAAAGTTGGCATGTTGCAGCTGAGCAGTGTAACGGCAAGTCATTAATAAAAATGCTGAAAAGTAAAGGACCAAGAATGGACCCTTGTGGGATACCCATGCGGTTGTTTAAAAATGAGGATTTATCCTGGTGAACTTTTACACACTGTTCTCTATTCTGGAGATAAGATGCAAACCATTCTAATGTATTTGGGGAGAAGTTAAAAGATACCATTTTGGATAAAAGCAAACTGTGGTTTACAGTATCGAAAGCCTTTTTGAGATCTAGAAAAACAGCTCCTACCACATTACCCCTGTCCAAGGACTGTTTGACGTTTTCAATAAGGCAACAATTTGCTGTTTCTGTTGAGTATCCTGGTCTAAAACCAAATTGATGTGGATGAAGAAGTTGACTGTCTTGTAAGTAGTCTATCAGCTGTGTAGCTACAACTTTTTCAAGAACCTTAGATAGGACTGGTAAGATAGAGATTGGGCGGTAATTGCATATATCGTCTTTACTGCCTGATTTATGAACTGGTATGACGACAGCTTTTTTCCAGCCAGATGGAAATGTACTAGACCTAATGGAGAGATTAATGAGATGAGTCAGTGGTTTGATTAATATTTTGCTGTGCATTTTGAGAAAGGAGGTGCTCATATTGTAGATATCACTAGTTTTTGAGTTTGACAGTGTTTTAACAATACCAGCAATTAACTTCTCATTTACCTCATCGATGTGAAAAGTATCTGTTGGGAGTATGGAATTTGTGTTGTTGAGCACATTTGGCAGCACAAAAATTTTTGTTAAGTCTTCCACAGAGCCCACAAAGTGTGAATTAAATTCATTTGCCAAAGTAGCCTTGTCACTGACGGTCTTGCCATTGATTCTAAGTTCCTTTACCCCCTTCTGATCGTTTTTTTTTTATTAGTTAAGTTATTTAAATGCCTCCATAGGGAACTGTTGTTACCCTTTGCATGATCTATCAGTTTATTGTAATAAGATATTTTTGATTTTCGCAGCTCATGTACCACTTTATTTCTTAAACTTTTGTACACAAGGTGATCATTTTGTAGTTTGGAGGTTAGTGATGTTTTCAGTGCATAGTCTCGCCTCTTCATAAGTTTTCTTATTTCATTATTTAACCATGGTAGGCTAATCTTCTGTTGTCTACTTTTAATTTGCTTTGAAAATTTTTCTATAGACTTTGTGATTGTTGCAGTTATAAAATTACAACAATCATCTACTTCACATGTTGCCATGAGCTGCTCCCAATTTTGATTCTCTAAGTAATGTTCAAACTCCTCATTTTTTGATTTGGGGATAATAAAATTTGATTTGTCAATATCGACTCCCCCAAAATACTGTAGTCGCTTTTTAGTAAGTTTCCTGACAGCAAGAACCATGTTATGATCTGAGAGACCAGTTACAAGATTATAGGTTCTGGTTATTCGTTCTGGTTTATTAGTAAATACCATGTCAATAAGTGTTCTGGATTGTTTGGTTATCCTGGTGGGTCCTTTGATGATTTGCTGGTAATTAAATTTAGTCATGAGGCTTTTCAGTTTTTGTTTGTCTTTTTTATCAGACCAGTTGATATTAAAGTCACCATGAATTATTGTTTCTCTGTTCTTCTCAAGTTGTTTAACCAGATCACTTAATTCATTATAAAAGGAAGAGTTGTGTGACGGTGGGTTGTACACTACTGCAATGTTGAAATTCATTACCGGAGAGAGACATACATTAACAGCTAAACATTCAAGTGAAGTATTCAAATCAACCAGTTGACATTTATATTTCTCTTTGATGTAAATTAAAACACCTCCTCCCCTCCCTACCTGCCTGTCTTTTCTAAAACACTGGTAGCCCACAATATCGATCATATTAGTGTCTATGTTACTGTGTAGCCAGCTTTCTGAGAGACAAAGGTAGTCCAGATTTGAGTCCAACAGCAACACCGAAATCTCATCTCTTTTGGGGATTATGCTCCGTATGTTTAAATGACCGCCGAGGATCCCCTTTGGTTTAGCCTTGGTGTCCCAAAGAACTCGTGCATGATTAACAGTTTGGAAAAATAAATGTTGTTTTTGCTTTTGTACAGCTCGGTTTTGTGCTAACCCAGTGGTCTGCTGTTTAATAGTGGCAGGTCCAGGGTTAAGGTGAATATCTCCTGCCAGAAGTAGCAGAACTAACAGAACTTTAACTGTATATCCTCTGCCATATTGTGATTTTTGCTTAGCAGCCATGTTTGCCTTAATTTGGAAGTTTTTGCTCAGGGCTTTTAAAGACCACATAGAGTGTAGGGTGAGATGTCCAAGCCCAAATCCATACAGATAAAACTTTTTAACTTCACCTTTGGTTGAGTTTGTCGGAAAATCCTTCTTGTTGCAGGTCCAGACACACAAAGACAAAACGAAGAGGAAGTAGAGAAGTAGAGAAGGCTTATTAGTGGTGCCCATCAGCCCACTTTTTAATCCGGTGGCAGCCATCTTCAGTCCTTCTTGGAAAGAAGGAAAAGGAAAATCTGTGGATAGTAAAATAAATTCTGCTTATATCGCCAGAATCTGATCCGATCGTCCTCGAATCCAGCTGGGCCTCAGCTAGCCAACTAGCCCCTTCTGTTGCTGGTCTCGTTGCTCATAGTCGCCGTAACTGGTCTCCCGTCCCGCTCCTCCAACCGAGTCTCGTCACACACCGCCGCTGCCACCGAGCTCCGCTGAGGTCACGGTAAATCCTCCGCTAGGCACCGCCACCTACCGTCGTCTGCCTGGGTGAAATCTCTGCTGAGCCCCGTCAACAAATAGCCGCTTGCCTGGTAGTATCTCCGCTGGGCCTCGCAGCTGGGCTTCGATTCAGGCTGGTGTAAGGTGGAATGACTGGCGCCAGCATTAAGCTAACTAGCGTTAGCTTAGCAATCGCTTCGGGTAGTCTCGTCGCACACCGCCGCTGCAGTCACGGTAAGTCCTCCGCTGGGCACCGCCGCCTACTGCCGTCTGCCTGGGTGAAATCTCTGCTGAGCCCCGTCAAACAAATAGCCGCCTGCCTGGTAGTATCCCCGCTGGGCCTCGCAGCTGGGCTTTGATTCAGGCTGGTGTTAGGTGGAATGGCTGGCGCCAGCATTAAGCTAACTAGCGTTAGCTTAGCAATCGCTTCAGGTAGGGCACATCAGTGAATCACAAGGAAGCGCTGGAATCGCTGGTCAGTTTACTCACAGTGGCCGGATAAAAGCGATCAAAGGGGTAATCCACCGGAGGTATATCCGATCGCTGTAGGTAGTTATTTAGAGACTGGCGCCAGTATTAAGCTAACTAGTGTTAGCTTAGCAATCGCTTCAGGTAGCATTAAGCTAACTAGTGTTAGCTGAGCAATCGCTTCAGGAAGGCGCAGGAAGTCGCTGGAGAAAGGCGATTAAAGGGCAATCCAACGGAGGTGGCAATTCAGCCCGTGCGTGTTCGCCACGAGCGCCGATCGCTGCAGGCCAGCCACTTTTAATGGCAAAATCAGTGACTTTGTCTCAGCACTGAAAAAGTGTGACCATCCCGGTCGCCATCTTGAAAAAAGGTGACGACCCAAACATTCACTTGCTGCTGTTTATTTTCTGTTGACAACATGAAATACAGTGAGTCCTCCAAACAGCGTCACAGCTAGCACTCAGCAAAACTCTTCCATACAAATGTAAGACAGGTGTGAAAACCTTGTGAAGACTTACAGAAATCGTTTGACCTCTGTCATTGCCAACAAAGGGTATATAACAAAGTATTGAGATGAACTTTTGTTATTGACCAAATACTTATTTTTCACCATAATTTGCAAATAAATTCTTTAAAAATCAGACAATGTGATTTTCTGGATTTTTTTTCTCCTTTTGTCTCTCATAGTTGAGGTATACCTATGATGAAAATTGGAGACCTCTCTCATCTTTTAAGTGGGAGAACTTGCACAATTGGTGGCTGACTAAATACTTTTTTACCCCACTGTATTTTCATAAATATCATTTCATGTTTTATTCAAGCAAATACGAAATGGGCTTAAAAACCTGAAAAAAAGTTGTACTGAAAATAAAGTAGCAAGCTAGCCTGCAATGCTAGAAGCACTGATGATTTAACAGAAGAGCAACCACCACTCACTTTCATCGACAACAACAAGGCAGATATCTCAAAGATTGCACACATCCAGGCCAAATAATGTCTGCAGGGCAAGACATCAGTGAGGCTAAATGAGTTATCCGGGGAAACTGACCCCACAACCCTGCCCTCGAGCGTGGACTTCTGAATATCTTTAACTTCAGATGCTTCCCCGGCCTAAACAGGTTGGCCCCTGCCTACAAAAGAGCCCTACATGTCGCCATGCAGACCTGCTGGAGGAATATGCACGTACTCCACACCTGACGCTTGTGGCCGTGACCTCAGAGGCAGAGCCAAGTCTGGGTTAACAGCTCTCTTTAAAACCGCATAAAACATCTTCTGCCCTCCTGCTTGGCTCTGTAACACGACTACAAGTTAATGAGATACTTAAAAGAAACCTCACAAGTCACACTGCAGATGCTAATTAATGATTTCTGGCCTGGCTCCTCTTTCAGGGGCATCATGCAGTGTGTTAACACTGCAAAGCTTTCATTAAGATCACTTCCATCTAAAGAGTTGTGGACAAACTAGAGCATCCAGAACTCAAATCTTAGTAGCTCATTAAGCTCACCAAGCAATATGAATCCAACAGCCACATGAAATGCGTGTCAAGTTACTGCTGCAATATAAGCTATTTCCAGTCTAACGAATGTTTTTTAAACAGACTGTTGATTCGAGGCTAGCTGGAAAAGCAAAAGCCAAGCATCATCTCTGGTTGAGTTTGATAGATAGCTCTGTCACAACAGCCAGCCAGGACACAAATCTAAGAGGCTGTGCAGCTTTTATGTCACGATCTCTTTAGAGTTTCCCACTATAAAAAGTTTTCTGTGATAATCTGTGTCACTGCTGAAGTGTGCATTGCCGTGGCTGTGGAGAAAACAAGGCTGTAACACCGGCGAAATGGACACAGCAAGCGACCCTTTCAGCAAGACCTGCAGAAAGGAGCTCCATGTATGGAAGACAGCGCTATGACCGGTGTTGAGATATTCTCAACCCTTCACTCAGAGGCGTGTGTGGGATCATTAACAGCTTTAACTTCAGAGCCTTCCAGAGACAGAAAAACTGGCTGAAGGAAAGGCAGAGTTTCAAAGACTGTGTTTACCTCACCACCAAAATCTCCTCAATTAGAGACAAAACAACCGCGGTCAAAGCCATAATGCCAGATTTGACTCCTATAAAAGTAATTATAGTTTTTTTTAAATCTGTCATGCCAAATCCACTAAACCGGACCAATATATGAATACAATAAAACTTGATAGATGCGGTCGATCCATCTGCAGGCTAGGAAACCCATGCATGACTGTCTAAGTCAGCACAGAAAAAGCTTATGGTGCTGTTCATTCCTGGGTTGCTATATGGCACTTGGCTGATCACCGGGGTGGATATGAACCCTTTAAAACGCTCAGTTTTCAACCTACCATGCATGGCCTTCCTCCTACGATGTTAAAACCCAGAGATCCACTCTCACGAAGAAGGACAACTGTCACGCTTTTAGTCTCGCCTTCCTACAGACAGACAGAAGAGAGACAAGTGAACAAAGAGATAGCACCAGCTGATTCATGTACAGTTGTACAGATTATTGGGAATTAAGCCGACTACTTTCAGAGGAACAACACATCTTTAAAAAAGGATCAGCAGGTTTATTATAATTAATTACAGATTGTGGTGTATCGCTGTCTGACACCTTAATGACGGGAAACTGTAAATTAATTTTGTAGAAGTGCTCAACTTTTAAATTAACAACCTACAACTGCTCCTAGCCACATTGTATTTAACTGTAGCTATTTAAAATGATAATTCTGTGCATTAGCATAAAAAACACGACAAGACACTCTATAAGCCCAATTCCAATGAAGTTGGGAAGTTGTGTAAAACACAAATAAAAACAAAATAGAATGACTTGCAAATCCTTTTCAACCTCTATTCAATTTCATACACGACAAAGACAAGATATTCAATGCTCAAACTGATAAATTTTATTGGGGTTTTTTGCAAATATTCACTCATTTTGAATTTGATGCCTGCAACACATTCCAAAAAATGCTGAGACAGGTACAAGAAAAGACTGGGAAAGTTGAGGAATGCAAAAAAAAAAAAAAAAAAAAAAAAAAAAAAAAACATTCCACAAGTGAACAGGTTAATTGAAAAGGTGAGTCTCATGACTGGCTATAAAAGGAGCGTCCCTGAAAGGCTCAGTCATTCACAAGCAAGGACGGAGTGAGGTTCACCACTTTGTATTTGTACTTGGTAAATAGTCCAACAGTTTAAGAACAACGTTTCTCAATGTACAGGACTTGGCTGTGGCTCTTCTCTCCCTCTGCCCTCCACATCTTCCCTCCTTCCTTGTTTTGGTGGCTTCTCCTTGCTGCTCTTTCCTTTGAGTCCCATGTCTCAAATAGACCCAATAAAAGCATGGTCAACATCTTAAAACAGAAATATGAAATTTTACAGCCATTTTCTCCTCAAAAATCTTGTGCTCAATGACGATTTGTATGGCGTGCATGTGGCCTACGCCGTAGAACACCACAAATGTTGCATGAATGACATACTTCTGCCTTATGAGCGCCTCACTACCACCTTACACACACTGTACGAATCGCCGTATGAACGGGGATTCGTATGGCGTTTCCTATAACCGCTGTAGGGGGCCCTCAAGAACAACTTAAGAAGTTCTTGTGGCATACTTATGGCTACTGTAGGAATTTGGGGTTCTGGAATGGTCTCCTGACCCTAAATAATCCACAAACATCTGGCATAGTTCTTACATTGTTCCTATGCCATTTGTACGGCTGCCCTACTATGAGGTTTTCATGAGGCGTTCGTAGAAAATCTTGGACAAGATCATTGGCCTGGCCACGAACTTATGGTCTACAAACGCTGGATTCTACTATGGCCACCTTAAGAAGTTCATACAAAATGGTCCAAAAATTGTTTGTACGGTCTTCTCAGTCATTCATAAGGATATTTGTGACCATAGCTTAACATTTAAAAAGGTTGTAAATTTAGTTCAAGTAAATTTCAGTATGTCATATTAAACGTAATTTTCCAACCACAAAATTGTGGCTAGTGGAAAGGCTGAGTGGCTAGTACCTTTAGAAAATCACTTGCCACAGTAGCTGGTAAGCAAAAAAGTTAATGTCAACCCCTGCTTACAAGTAAAATCCAGCTCCCAAAATTTATTTAAGAATTTCCATTTGAAGAAGGCATTCAAGAACCCATAACCTCCACAATATTTCTGAGGTCTATCCAGCTCTGCAGCCACCACTGATAGCCAGGTCAAAGGGGACAACAGCCGTTGCCCTGTGTAAATTAATACACCAGCAGGCCTCTTACTCACAGGCAGGATGACAGGAAAACCTTCGGGAAACTTGTGGAGTCAGCCCTTAATCTGTTTTTCTAAACGGGACTTCGAGGGGAGTTATGAGGCAACATGATTTCAGCTGCCGCTCCAGCGTCCTGCGATGCGGGGAGGCTAAATTTAAGGGAGCAGGTATTAGTGGCATGTACAGTGTCCCGACTGCCATACAGGCTGAACAGACCATCATGTGCATGTCAGGCCATGCAGGAATGTGCACTCATGCCATGGCAGCATTAGTGACACACGCTTCCAAATTATAGAGACTACAGCCGCCTCTGATCACACAGACGGTTGGGCATTATAGCAGTTGAACTGAACTGCACTGGAGTTCATTTTGCAAACTGACACAACAATGCGATGGGCTGTTGGAGTCAGCCACAGGCCCCAAAATAGGCAGGTGCTATCGAGTGTTTCCTCCCACATCTGCAAACACTTTAGCAAATCTTTAATCCTTCAGAAATGAGGTAAAACTCTTCAGGACGAGGACACGCATTCACAGGAACAACAGGTGTTGCTAGGGTGATAAAAATTAAAATGTCCTCACGGGCAAAAACTGCATAGTGGACATCATTTATGAGGAAACTACTAAACCAATGGATATTTGGGGCAAAAGAGAAAAACAGTTTGCTGCCAGTTTGCTTTTTCTTCCCTCTAGCAAACATAAGTCTGCTGCTCACTGGCAGCTTGGCACGGCCACGGCGAGCCTTCGCCTCAGCACACGTCACACTTTCCGAGTCTGTCCTCCATTACGCTGCCTTCTCTCTGTCTCACTTCTACTATAGTCCATCTAATGACAGAAGGGTTGTGCCATATGACCAAAACTTCATATCATGATATAAGCAATCTTATTTGATGATAACGATATATATCACAATGTACATTTTCTGTAAATTCTATAGTTTATACATAATAAAAAAAGGACCATCTCTTTTTCTACATTTTAAATTACATAAAAAAATCAGTTGTACAAATTCATCCATAATTAATTTTATGCACCTTTCTTAATTTTGCTGTGTTATAAAACTGTTTTTAATGTGCATTTGACACGACTTCAACTAATCATTATGACTACTTAACTAATTAAAAATTATTAAGAGCCAGTTTGTTCCTCCGACACAATTTAATTTATTTATTGTATGTATGTGGCCTCTGTCACACACTTTTGTAGCTTTAGTAATATTTTTTCAGACAAAATTAAGAAACTCGGCAGTAATTTAAACCAAAGAAATGATGGGCAGATCCACTACAATGTTTCCTATTACTGACATGGTAGCATCGTTATTTATCATTTACTGTTTTATAATTAGAGAGAGATGGTGTTAACGTGACTTGGCTCCAATTAAAATGAGGTTAGAGGACGATCCTCGCTGACGCAGCATGGTGGCAAACAGTCCCACATCCCGGGCTAACAGAAGTAGCAGCTATTTGACCGAAACATTAGCTTGCAGTTAGCGGCTGTGCTAACCCCCAGAACCCACCTGGCGCGGGGGAGAGACAGGGCGGTGACAAGTAGAAACGGGGTGTGTGTCTTTGAAATCCCGACATAAACGATAGAGTTTTATATGAAACGGTAGACGTTTTTTATTGCGTGGCCAATATGTATCGTCATATTGCACAGCCCTAAATGACAGCAACGGTGCTTTGACACAGGACAAAAATGGAAAACATTTATTTGCAAACTACTGGAATGTCATCATGAGGAGCAAGCTAGATAAAGGCTATAGAATGGAGATTAACTACAGAGGGGGAACAAGCAGCCCAACACCTAAAAAGATTTTCTAGTGAACCCATAAAGACTTTCGTTCATGTGATCCATCCTATTCAAGAGACATCCAAGTTTGTGAGATAACTATTAGGCTGCATCATTTCTGTTAAATGATCTCACAGATTAATGCTTTGAAATAAGGCCACAATTAGCCTAATCAGATTGAGGCCACGATTAAACAGATTAAATGTAAATGGAGGCTAAATCGGTTCGATGTCTTGTGATCTTTTAAAGACGCTCTTCATCGCATCAAAACTCCATCATCCAAAGCCAGTGGGGAGTACAGCTTAAATCCGAGATCTGAGGCTGAATGGAAAGTGTGGCAGCACTTCTAGCAGCCCGGAAATGAAGCGAAGAGCTGAGCAATGTTTGCTTTTCTCCTTTGTTTTATTGCTCTTCTGGGCTCGACGAAGAAGTTCAGTACTATTATTGGAAACTCCAGTCAGCTCTCCCCACACACTCGGGGTCAAACTTATCTCCTCTCCCGCTGGCTGACTTCTTATTAAAGGAAGAAGAACAGGATGGAGAGAGGGGGAAATGGAAATAAAGGATACCAGCTGAACTGTGCATTCAATCATTGACAACGATGCGAGCCTCAAACACGTCAACGCAAACCTGCATTCGGCCCTGCTTGCCCTTGGCATTTTGAGCCGTGTCGCGGACGCACTTCTTTTAGCCGTCCCACATCCTTGGTGGGGTGAATGCTGGCTTCAGAGGAACAGAGCCCTCCAACAGGTCATTCATATCTGGGCTCCTTCTGCTGCAACAAGTCAATCTCCAAGAACCTAAAAAACCCACTTCCACTTGTGTTGCGGTCGTTCATATTCCCACTGAGATCCTCTCACCAAACAGTGCTCTCCTCTACTCCACTAGCTTCAGTAAAAACTTTTATAAACACAGCGTTTCCTAACTAATGAGGGGGTGGCAATGGCCTGAAACATCTGAGCAGAGCTGCAACATGTTTCTGGGTAAAGCATGGAGGACTGTCCTGAACACTGGTTCTGTAGTAATCCAAAGTGACTACTCAGATCTTTGGATTTGTCTTCTCCTTCAGTGGAAAAGAACCAGCCTCTTATAGGGGCGGGTGATTAATCAAAAATTAAAGTGGCACGCCGCCAAAAATCAATGTTTTTTTTCCTGTTAACATGTCAGTAATATTTATTTTTTTAATAACTTACAAGACATATCAAGAGCAAAATCACTCAAATTTGTCATGTCTTTGTTTGTTGGCTGTGAAGTTTCAATTAAGCTCCTCCCCTTAGAAAAAGGCGAGTTTAGCTGGCATGTTTTTGGTGATGCCATTATAACAGGTCCGCAGTGTTGAGCCAATCAGGACTAAGAACTGTCTCTGGCCTGACTGAAGTTAGCCTCCAGGACCAGTTAGCAATTTTGTCAATGTCCTTCAACCGGTGTTTTCATCACAGGATCTATTCTGTTTCATCTAGTGCTAGCCACCATTAGCTTTGAGGGATGTGGGTGGGCCTATTCACAGATCCTGGCTTCTGAGGGACGAGGAAAAGTGAAGAGATTTTGACACAAAACTGTCAGACAATGAAAAGGTTTTTTTCTGTAGAAAAAAGGCATAAGATTCCATTTTAGACACTGTAGATTTGTTTTTATAGGGGATTTATATCCACCAGAGTCTGTCTTTAACTGAAAATGACAATTAGACCCAAAAACGTGTCGATTTCAATTTTTTTTAACCCCTCTTTTGTTATTTCCCCTCCCCTGTGTGTATGTGGGGGGGTGGTACCTAAATAAATCAAATAAACTAAACCGCTACTTTCGCTGTCAAAGTAGAAGCTGAGCCTTCACAATAAAAGCAAGAGGATTTTCCACCAAAAATTTTAATTATTTTCTGTCTGATGGATGAAAAACGGGAAGTAAAACTGAAGTGACAATATTTCTATATTTATATGTAATTTAGGAATAATTTTACAAAACATATGATAAATAAAGTTATTTATTGGGCACACCTCTGTGTTCCCCCACACAAAAAATACAAAGAAAGAGGGGGGGGGGGGGAGTAAAATCCCAAATTGAAGTAAAGTTCAGTTAAGTTGATTTTGCATCTTAAAACCCATTTTTATTCTCCAGCTTTTGACCCAGTTTGAGACATTGATTTTATTTGCTCTTACTGTCTCTATTGTATGACTACAGGTTCAGGTTCAGGTTACTTTACTGTCTACTGTTTTATTTGTGCCGTTTTGTACTTTTTTAGCTGTATTTTATTGTTTTTATTGTTCTTATGTTTTATGTTTTCATACGTTATTTATTTATTGTTGATGTACAGCACTTTGTGTCAGCTGTCGTTTTTGAAGTGCTTTATAAATAAAGTTGGATTGGACCGGTTTATCTTATGCTGATTTAGGGTCACATCACCCAGCCCTGACGTCTTATCAGAAATTTTTGAATCTTCTAAGAAACTTTTTCATTGCTTTTTTCCTTGTAAATCAAACAAGGTGAGCTATGCTGCAGTAGTCAATGTTTATCTTTATCTGGCTCCCCCGTTCCGTGTGCTTAGAGATGGACCTGTTTTGATTCTGTCATTTGGGCCATTTCTCTCTGCTCCCACCATTTGGCTGGAACACATGAGCAGCAGTTTGAGATGCTGACATGCATTCTGGAGGTTTTTTCCTGGTTGGGTGGGGCATTGACGTCATAATGGGCGGGGGCGAGTAAGCAGTCTGCAGCAGCAAGAGAGAAATCAAACTGATCTGATGCTGTCGGCTCAGATTAATGTGAAAAGTTATATTTGATAGATGTGATATCAGCATTTTATGCATCGTGCACGGACATATGTATCACTACATTTAATACAGTCTGTGTATCGTCCAGCCCTAATGCCATTTTTTTTTCTTACATTTCCAGCTTTTTTCATAAATTTAAGATTTTGTTGTGACTGAATTTATTTCTTCCCGACACTCCGTTTTCTTTTCTTGTACATTTTAAACGTACTCTTGTAAATATGCTTTTTACAATTTGCTGCTTTTTTCCTGTAAATTAGTTTTTTCTCCAGGTTACGGCATTTTTACTTTCCTTAAATTGAACTGTAAGAAAAAAGCTGAACATCAAAATATCCCATTTGAAAACAAAACATGAATATAGTGAATCAATATCCAAATCAACATCTGGATACAGAACTAAAGAACTGGTCTGTCAGCATCAATAGTAGGTATGCTTTTTTTAAAAATCTGTATGATTTTTTTAAACATTCTTTGATACAGTCTTGTTAGTTATAAACTTTTCTTACAAATATCGCTTTATCATGAATCTTTGAGTACTTTCTTGCAAATCTATAGTCTTCTGAGAAATTAGCTGTACTTTGGTTATGTGCATGCGACTCTGGAGCCACTGGTTGTAGAACCCTGAACTAGCTGAAGTGTGCCGGTTCCTAGGGCCGCAGCTAAAAAACGATTTTACGGCTCAGGTAATCACCCACTGTAATCGAAGATTACACGAGTAATCTGATACTTTTTTTTTTTTTAAAGAAACTTGCATTGACCAACATTTGCGTAATTTTCTTTCTTAAAGAGCAGTTGTAATTGTACCAAACACTCAATAACACAGGTACACATTTATTCCAATGTTTATTGCATAGAACGTAACTTTAAAAGGTACGTTACACCATAAAGTTCCTTTTGCAAGCAGTTAGCATCTGTTACGGCGGTGGCTATATGTTCTTTTGTCATATAAGCATAATTAGCGTAGCTGACTACATTGTATTCATCTTAATTTTAAATCTCAATCACGCACCTTGTCTCAGGTGTGCTGGCTGTGCATGATGTGGGAAGCTTTCTGCCAAGACACTAACATCCGACGCTGCAGCATGATAGCTCACCACTCAGCTTTACCATATACACACTGCACAATGTTTTTCTTCAATTTGAACTTGAAATGATTCCAGACTTGAGATACTTTTGTCATTTTTAATTTTTTTTTTCTTTTATCTTTGCCGGCCCATCACTATGCCACTCTGACACGGCGGCGTTAAACAAATCTGCGTTTTGTTTAGGTAGCGTGACCGGAAGAAGGTCAAATAGACTGGAAGTGCTACATTAAACAAAACATCAATGCATAAATTTTGAATTGATGATTTTTTACACCCGAATTATTTAAATTATTTGAGTACTTGTTGCAGCTCTACCGGTTCCTCTCCTCCAGACCTGTTTCTGGCTCTGTTAAGGTGCTTCCAAAGTGGGGACTCTAATTCCTTCTGTGCACATCAGCAGCGCCACACCAGCAATAATGACAGCAAGATACACCTTTAACGGCAGGGCCGAGTTGCTGCTGCTGCTGTCAAATGAGCTGTGATAACTAGCTGCTGCTGCAGGCTGGGGAAGCTTCTTTATACCAGCATGAGTGATTTCAGGATTTGCCCACATCAGTGCATTTGATGCGCAATTTACCGGTCTACTGGAACACATTTAGCTGAGGACTGGGCTCATAACGAAGAAGGGAAACATGAAGAAAGAGTGAGAAGAGAGAGGCTCGTCTTTAAAAGGTGAATCGGTAAAAAACAAGAATGGGACATTTGCACCTCAGTTCCCCTTCGTTCATATGTCCCCAAACGGTAAAAAGCCTCTGTCAGGCATGCTTGCCTTTACATTCATCCCTCTTACAGCTATAAGTGTCTTAGTCTTGTACGGACAGTGCACCCTGGTCAAAGTGGTCAAAGGCGTCTTAGCATATCAGGATAAGAAAGACTAACATGTAACTTTTAACGTGGCAAGTTTGAACCCAGCAGCAACTGTGCACACGTACATGAGTAGGCAGACTGAGAAGTACGGACATACGACGCTGGTACGCTCTGTGGGCAACGCCATGGTAGGGGGAAGTGACGCTGTTACAGCTAATTCTCAATAGAACGTCTAAAACAGGACTCAAACCTCTGGCACGCAAAGAGACTTTTTCAGACATATTTAGGCAAATAAATCCTCATGGAAAAACACGGCACAATTAAACCCAAAAGGGTTTGTCAACGTTTGCTCTCAAACAGGCAACTTTTTTCCGTAAATGTTCATCTTTTCTTGTAATTTTTTAAATGTATCCCAAAGACAACAGGCGGTATCCTCTGGGTTAACTGAATCCTACTGTGGGTAGCAGTGGCTCGGAGGTAGAGCGGGTCGTCCAATAACCAGAGGGTTGGCGGTTCAAATCCCGCCCTCCCCAACCATCCTGCCATTGTGTCCCTGGGCAAGACACTTTACCCACCTTGCCTCCAGTGTCTATGACACTGGGTATGAATGTGCATGAATGTTCGGTGGTGGTTGGAGAGGCCGTTGGTACGGACTGGCAGCCATGTTTCCATCAGTCTGCCCCAGGGCCGCTGTGGCTAGAGTAGTAGCTTACCACTATCAATGTCTGTGGAGTAAATGAATAATGTATCCATTGTAAAGCGTCTTTGAATGTCTATGAAAAGTGTTATATAAATCTGATGCATTATTACTGTTAAATGTTTGAGAAGATTTAAAATAGGTTCAGTGTCATTTTGTAATCTCAAAAGTTTTGTTCATTTACATTTGAAATATTTATAAAGAGAAACCCGATGAAAAATAAAATGTTTTACTTTTTGTTATTACACCAGGGTTTCCTCGGGTAACATTTTCGCATGGCAAACCGCCACCCCGGCAATTATGCCGCCATGCCATGGAAATACAAATTTAAGAAAAAAAATATGAAGGAATGACACTCCGCAAGTGTGCACACAAAAAACGCGCGCAACTGTCATCTACACGGAGTTTGGAAGCGCTCCGCCCACGTGTTCCAGTTGGCAGGCAGAGAGTCTCTAGTGTCGCTGGCCGAGAGAAGCGTGAGCTTATTAAAGTACTTTAAGCACGGAAAAAAGTAGAAGAGGTATGTAAGCAGTGGAGGAATTTATGGTGGTTTTAACCTACTGGTAATGGGAACAATACTGAGGAGTCGCTTAGCTAACAGGTGTGGTTAGGCTTCATTGCAGGGAAAGGCAAGAGTGACTGAAATGCTGAGGATTTACTTCACCCGCCACTACAGTATTAACTAATTTATGTTCACTATTATGTACCTGGCAAGCTAAGATGACCGAAATTCACAAAGTCAATGAGTTCATTCCGTCAGCAGCCTTCAGACAAACTAAACGTGCCAACATTTGGATTTCAAAATAAGGGAGGTTTTTCCTGCTGTCGGGGTGGTGAGGAGAGTTCTAAAAAAAAACTATAAATATATGGAAATATTACAACAGAAATAACTGAATCTTTGGTAATTTAAGTTAATTTAATTCATTAAATATAATTTTATTAATATTTTTTCTTTGAAATCAGTTACATTAAGAGTTACTACTGATTAAGAAAGCTAGCTCTGTCCTGGGGCAGCGCCTTGATCCGATGGAGGAGATAGGAGAGAGAAGGACGGTGGCTAAACTGTCATCTCTGCTGGAGTCCGAGTTCCACCCTATGCAGGACATACTGAATGCACTGAGGAGCTCATTTAGCAGCAGACTACATCATCCCAGGTGCACAACCGAGAGGTTTCGTAGGTCCTTCCTACCAACGGCTGTCAGACTGTACAACCTAAGCAGGGCTGCTCGCAGAGATAGCAAAAAGACGTAACAAACTAATAGTTTTTTGAATGCAAAAGATGCAATAGACTTACACAATGGTCCCCTCCGGCATACAACTAGGAACTTACCGGTCGCTATGGAGGGTGAGAATATGTATGGGCACATAATCATACCATGTAGGATAACTAAGTAGACGGTTATGCTGTTTCATTCCATCTAGCAACAATGCTCTGCACTGTGTGTGTTTATATATTTACATATTTATTCCATCTAGCTACAATGCTCAGCACTGGGTGTGTTTATATATTTATATATCTACATATTATTCCATCTAGCTACATTGCTCCGCACTGTGTGTGTTTATATACTTGCATATTTATTCCACCTAGCTGCAATGCTCCGTACTGTGGGTGTTTATATTTTTACATATTTATTCCATCTAGCTACAATGCTCTGCACTGTGTGTTCATATATTCATATATTTATTCCATCCAGCTACAATGCTCTGCACTGTGTGTCTGTGTGTGTGTGTATATATATATATTTTTATAGTAATACGTACATATGTATATTAGCTGCTCTTGCTTGCTTGTTTTTTTTTTTTTTTTTTCTTGCCTTCTGATTGTTGCTCTGAGTGTTGCTATCCCTGTGCTGTTGCAATCCTGGAATTTCCCCGTTGTGGGACTAATAAAGGCTTATCTTATCTTATCTTATTATTGCTGTGTTCTGACTCTGCAAAATTATGGTCAAAAGTGTAAATTGTATAAGCAACAAAAGTAAAAATTTTACCACAACCTGTTTCAAATTTATAAAACAAACACAAAAACTGCAATTTTATTTTAAAAAAAAATAGACAAAAATTAGCTCTAAAATAATCCACAAGTTTATAATAAAGTCTCAAATGTACAAGAAAAGTCATAATTTTACAGGAGGAAATGACAGAAGGAGGACACCAGTAAAAAGTCCAAACACAGGACGGGTGGAGGGACCCCAGCTGGCCCAGTATTCCAACAGTCAAGCCTCCGTTGGACAATACTGCAAATGCTAAGTTCCATATCCAAAGTTACTGTGCAAAATTTTAAAAAAAGAAATAAATACTATAAAATTAACATATTCCGGCTCCAATAGTACAATGTGTTTTCTGTCCCCCAGCCCTGGAAAAATATGCTGCCTTCGTGCCAAGGCCTTTAAGCCAAAGGAAACACTTTGTTTAAGCATGTAATACATGTCATAATGACAGATTTTAAAAATTACATTTCTCCTGGGGAAAAAAGGCCCAAATAATTTATCCACAGGACATTCTCTGACACATTTATTAAAAAAAGACAAACAGGTGAACTATCATAATGATAGTACCAATGGGCTTAACGCTGAATAAAAGGAGAAGCGTAGGGAGTTCTGGGCTGCAATTTACCTGGATTTCCAGGGACCCCAAACGGATTCCCCCTGTGACGTTGAGGCCTCATCAGACCTCGGGAAGTGGGCTGGGGAAACCTTTATAACACCTGTCATCTTAACCCTTGGAGGGTTAAACCCATAACTTTCTGACTTTTTTAAACTTCAAGCCTCTAAAATTATCAAAAGGGCACATTTCTATAAATGCAAGTCACTCTTGACTGCACCTGCCATATAAACCTCATCTACAGAAGGCAGCCACCAAACAGAGCCAGAAACAACCTCCTCCATATGCATGCAGGTACAACCTGGGGCCCCACAGTGAAGACACGCCACCCAACAGCACTGGCACTCTGGTGTTCAGCGGCAGAGCACTGCTGCCCAATATGGACAAACTCTGCATGTACCAATCTCATCCATGTCCAACGAAACAACACAGTGAGGACCATCAGCGGTGCAGTCCGCTGTGCCAAGACAGACTGGCTTCCAGTGCTGAGCAGCATCGCTCCCCCAGACATCTGCTGAGAGGTTGCTACATCCAAGCTACTTCAGAAGATCCAAGACAATCCAGCACTGCCAGTCTTCGAGGACACTGGTTACCATCCAAGCCCATGACTTAATTCTCAACACCCCATCTGGTCCAACACCCCAGAGACCACAACAACATCAACAGAACTGTGGGGCAACAGATGGCATGAACACGGAGGTATCCCCAGTAAATTCTTGGTTGATGACCCTACCATTGAGCTGCCAGGAATGAAGCTTCCCCGAGGACAACGGAGACCGCTCAGTCAGTTCCGTTCCTATGCTGGACCTTGCAAATCAAGCCTTCACAAATGGTGTTATGCTGTATCCCCCTGTGTGACTGTGGTGACCTTCGAACAATGCGGCACATTGTGAATGACTGCTGCTCTACTCGCCTCCACGGTGGCATTAAGGTGCTTCACCAAGTGGATGACGTCACTGCCAGCTAGTGAAGTGATATTGGACCGAACAGGAGATCATAGCAATCGACTACACATTTTATATATATATATATATGTGTGTGTGTGTGTGTGTGTGTGTGTGTGTGTACATACATATACACTACCGTTCAAAAGTTTGGGGTCACTTAGAAATTTCCTTATTTTTGAAAGAAAAACACTTTTTTTCAATGAAGATAACTTTAAACTAATCAGAAATACACTCTATACATTGCTAATGTGGTAAATGACTATTCTAGCTGCAAATGGGCTGCACGGTGGCGCAGTGGTTTAGCACTGTGGCAGCACAGTTTTACCCTCGGCCGGGGGACCGCAGGGATCATGAGATCGTGGGTTCGATCCCAGCCCCCGACCAACAGTGAGCTGTGTGGAGTTTGCATGTTCTCCCCGTGTTGCGTGGGTTTACTCCGGGATTTCTCCGGTTTCCTCCCGCACACCAAAAACATGTAGGTTTAGGGCGCTCGCGCACGCAGTGACCAGCAGCCGGTGGCTTGTCACCAGACTGCAAACCAAGTCTACCTACGGGTACAAATAACAAAAAAAAAAAAAAAAAAATGTCTGGTTTTTGGTGCAATATCTACATAGGTGTATAGAGGCCCATTTCCAGCAACTATCACTCCAGTGTTCTAATGGTACAATGTGTTTGCTCATTGCGTCAGAAGGCTAATGGGTGATTAGAAAACCCTTGTGCAATCATGTTAGGTCTGCAATGCTGTAATTGCTGCAAATGGAGGATTCTTTGACGAAAGCAAAGTTTGAAGGAAAAATTTATTATTTCAAATACAAATCATTATTTCTAACCTTGTCAATGTCTTGACTATATTTTCTATTCATTTTACAACTCATGGTGGTAAATAAGTGTGACTTTTCATGGAAAACACAAAATAATTGTCTGGGTGACCCCAAACTTTTGAACGGTAGTGTATATATACTGTATGTACATATATATACACACACACACATATATATAAATAAATGCATTACATATAAATGTCACGTTTGTGAACAGACAATCTATACATGACAAAAACTGTTAGTAAAAGGCTAATTTTCCTCTCCAAATTACTCAACTTTTTTCCTCAAATTACAACTTTTTTTGTAAATATGTACAAAAAAATGACAGAAATTTGTGAACTCTGGGCAGCTTGTCGGAGCAGTGGTTAGCACTGTGGCCTCACAGCAAGAAGGTCATGGGTTCAAACCCACCCCAGGCCAACACTGACTCTTCTGTGTGGGTTTTCACCAGGCACTCCAGTTTCCTCCCACAGTCCAAAGCCCTGCAGGTTAACTGGTATCAACTGGGGGTAAACTGTCCATGAAGGTGAGGGTGGATGCTGTCCGTCTGTGACGGACTGTCCACCTGTCCTAGACCCTGCTGCCTCTTGGCACAACACTCTGGGCTAGTCTCACCCTGACCGGTTCAGGTACCGGTCCCCCTGCCCACGTCAGCAGCAGTGACACCAAACAGCCGTTTAATTCATCCGAGCCCGCTACTGTGCCGATAGCGGCCCGCTGGGTTTATAAATGTGAACCGTAGAGCATCCTTACCGGCCTCCTCCTGAACAGCGGCCTTGTGCAGGTGTGAGGTGCAGCTGTAACTGGACACTGCTGCCATTATGACAGCCACCAAAAGAGCAACACCTGAGCTCTCTGCAGGCCTTTCAGCTGCGTCACAGGCTCACGCTTCACTCGGATCCTAATGGTACGGTTGAGAAAGGAAAAGGCCAAAGCGTCGATGCTGCATGAGGGGGCAGCAGAGGTGCGACCTGGCTCCGGCTGTGTGCGCACACACACCGCGGTAAATATTTGCCCCCCATCCCAACAGGCTGCCAGCTGGTCACAGCAGGAGACGCAGCTGCCGTGCGCGTCTCGGAGCGCACGGCCAATACACGTGGCGCTCAGCAGCCTTGGAAAGTAGTTTTGAAGGCAGCGTTGGTCTCAGCTGAGGTCAGCCACAGGTGGAAGCCACAATAAGTCAAAGTGCAAACAAACAGGCAGAGAGAGACGCGCTTAGTGCGCACAGCTGGATCCTGAAAGTGTGTGCGGCGCTGTGGACAGCACTTTTACGCGTGCACATTTGGTACCAAGATCAGCTTCTTTGTGACTTAGCCTTGGCTTACCTTGTAGGAGGAGGCCACGGTCCTGGTGAGGGAGTCGATCCGCTCGCTGTACTCGGTGAATTTCTTCTGGTACTTCAGCGCGGTGGTCTGCAGCTCGCCGTGCACGGCGGACAGCTGCGCCAGCAGCTCCTTCTCGCGCTGGTTGGCCTTGATGGTCTCCTTCTTGAACTCCCTGTCCAGGACCAGCACCTTGCACTGCAGCGCGCGGTTGTGCGCCTTCAGGGCCGTCAGGCAGCAGTGGCCGCCCGCCTTCGCCTCGCGGTGGCTGAGCGTCAAGCCGCAGCCGCCCCGGCACGGCCCCGCCGGCCTCAGCTCGCACGCCTCGCGCATGTGGGCGTCCACGTCCCGCAGGTTGAGCACCTCGCCGCATCCCCTGTTCCTGCACGGCGCCGGGGAGAAGTCGCACATCTCGGCGTGCTCGGCCAGGTCCTGCAGCCTCACCACCGCGCCGCAGCCCCGCGCGTGGTTGTCACATTTGATCTCCAGCTTCAGGATGAGGTTCTTGAGGGGCAGGACGTGGTTCAGCTCCTTGGCGGAGATCCGCTGGCATTTGACGGGGCAGCTGCTCTGCTGGACGACCCAGGGCAGCACGCAGCCGGAGCAGAAGACGTGACCGCACGGAGTAGTCAGCGGCTCCTCCAGAACTTTGTTGCACAAGTTGCATTTAAAATCCGGGTCCACGGTCCCCTTGAAGCGGTCCAGCTCAAATCCCATGGCTTTTGTTGCGAAAAATCCAAAGTTTGGGGACCCCCCACCCCCGCAGATGTGAGTCGGAGCAGTGGGAAGTTTTCTCCTCTCTTTCTGTCTCTTTTCTGCAGCAGGTCATCTACGGAGCGCCGGCGGAGACCGACTGGAGACTCGCGCACCCGCTCCAAACTCCGGTCATCAAGCCAGACTTTTTGGTGCCTTCAAGTACACCTCGTAGGCGTGTCCGAAAAGTTCCAAAAAGTTTGTGAGCTTGTAAAAGGACGTTTCTTATGGCAGCACCATGCAAAACACTCACAGTGCGTGTTTGAAAAATGAAACGGATGTGATAGAAAACATTATTTTAGACGATCTGACAAAGAAAAAGCTACAATATACTGGGAATAAAAAAACAAATATGGCATGCATTCGTCAGTAATACTCGAATATTTTGAATTTGTTGTCAGACATGGCGTATATAACATGTGTAGCAAGAAAATCAAATCCATTTATTTTTCTCCATGCCTCAACTTGACCACGACTTTCTTTGGTGGCAAACTTCTGATAGTCAGTGAAGGCAGCACTCCGGTGGAGGAATTTACTACCGTAACTATACAACTAATGACGCGCAGGATTTTTAATGTCCGAGGAGCAAATTTACCGTTTTCTTAAAAACAAACAAACAGGAATATGTTTTGTACCTTATTTTACTACTTGTAACTCTGCAGATAGATAGATACTATATTAAAGTAATACGTCACTTTACCAATGACCAAATGTTTTACAAAGAGATGGAGTTTCTATCTATCTATCTATCTATCTATCTATCTATCTATCTATCTATCTATCTACATAGTTCCCAGAACACTTAATGAAATATCTGTGTGACATCCTTTGGTCTACAGCAGGGATGGGCAACTTTGATAGTTGTCAGGGCCACAAAATTTTTTCCTCACTTTATGAGGGCCAGATTTACATGTAAACCAACTGTGTGTGTGTGGGGGGGGGGGGGGGGGGGGGTATTATTTCCTGCAAAGTTAAAAGTTTCACAATTAAAACTGAAAATGCAATTGAAAATAAAAGCTACTTGGTGTTTTATCATATTAGAATTAAAATTACTGATAAAATTATATCTGCCCTACAATGTACTGGTGATCTGTCCAGTGTGTACCCTGAGGTTCCTACTCACACATGTGGTGATTTAAAACAAAGCAAACCACAATAGTGGATGAGCAATATTTGTCTTTTCGGGGGGGGGGGGCACTGAAGTGTTTGACAGTTCATTATTTATTCAGCTAAATGCACTTTGTGATGTGCCAAGGTCAGTTATGACCAGGATGTAGTATATTTTATTTCAAAAAGGAAACAAATGTTAATGCTACTAACAGTGCACATTGAGTTTTTATGCACTTTGAGATATGCCTGAGTAAGGTGTGACCAAAATGGTTATTTACAGAATTTTTTTTCATTTATTTATTTGTTGTTCAAGAGGAAAAATATTTCTACTACTTCAAGTTCTGCTGAGCCTCAGCACTGTTGTTGTGTTTTTATGCACTTTTGATGTGCCTTTGTCATGTGCCAAGCACACATTTAAAACCAAGACAATGAATAAAAAGTGCATATTTTTCCTCATATTGATCTGTGGTGGTTTGAAATTTGTCATATTCAACAGATCGCTGAACATGTGCGGCCCAGTTACATGTCTTGATTTCAAATTGTGCCCAAACTGATTCTGTAATTGAATAGCCCTGCAGTAGAAGATGGATGGATGGGTCAATAAAATTATATTGTGACCTAATTTTTAAAACTCTCTCCATCAAAATGATGAGCAAAGATAAATTCCGGATGATAATTAACAAAAGAAGCCAAAAAGAAAAGGAAATATGACAAGCCTTTGCTTGATCATGCATTAACTATGGGTGTGGATGGGCAGAGAATTAGCTGTGTGGGCTTGTAATGTCTGGCTCCCCAAAATGGGGAATTAAAAAAAAAAGTTTAAGAGCCACTGGTATAAATGAAAAAAAATAAATAAATCAGCAGATTGCAATGACCAGTCTCTGAACTTTTATTGCTGACATGGGCTTCACCTGCCAAACAAGAATAAATGCTACAGCTCCTCAGCTGTACTATTTATTCATGTTTTAAAGCAGCCTACTTTGTACATTTAAGATAAGATAAGATAAGATAAGATAAGCCTTTATTAGTCCCACAATGGTGAAATTCCAGGATTGCAACAGCATAGGGATAGCAACACTCAGAGCAACAATCAGAAGGCAAGAAAAAACAACATCTAGTAAACATATGTCCATATTACTATAAATGTATATATATAGACACACAGTGCAGAGCATTATGGCTGGTGAATGTGCAGCAGAAAGTCTAAGCTCTCTCTCCGCGGATGCAGCGGGCCAGCTGGAAGTCTTTGGGCATGATGGTGACCCTCATGATGGTGACCCCCGTATTTAGCACTGTTTACAGCCATTAATGCGGTCTTACCATGAAAAACATACCTGACAACACTCCAGTGCACACTGCCACTGCTGCTCTGCTAGTGGCTCCCTCACTTTTGCTCTATGCTCTATTACTTGCAGAGAGCCACTAGGTTTCAATTAGAGCTCCCTCCATTGGCGGACTCTATAATTGCATTTACGAATGCAGTTCCAAACGTGATATAAATAAATAATTGATTTTTGGAAATGGGGCTGCCAGTTGCCCATCCCTGGTCTACAGGATGTCAGTCTTATGTATTTTCCACCCATTTAAGCAGGCTTCCTCAGAATGGTTCATGTCAGTGCATGTTTCTTTAAATGCTCATGAACCACAGCTCACCCCACATTCTCTCTTTCATCACCACTGAGATATTTGATTAAGGCCAGGAAGGTGCCATTTTGAGACTAATGTTAGCTGGTTAGCAATTAGCACTAAAGACAGCCTGAGCTATCCATTCATCCATCCATCCATCCTCCTTCTACCACATCTTATCTGGGGATCCAGGTTGCAACGGTATCAGTCCAGGCAGAGTAGCCCAGACTGCCACCCGTTTCAGATAGCATCTTGAGCCCCATGATCCCTCCTGCAGGTGGTGAGCCCACAGGAGAGTGGGCCCATGTGGCTCATTTGGGTACACTGGGTCGCTGATGTAATGTTTTTCATGGAGATCCACAGGACCACTCTCAGTCTGGCCCTTGACCCAAGATCAGTTTGCTTTCAGAGACCCTACCAGGGGCAAGTCGCCCCTGACAACATAGCTCCTGGAATTACTTGGGCACTCAAACCCCTCCGCCATGATAAGGTAGTGATCCACAGAGGGGACAGCTTGAGCTAACTATAATATGAAATTAGCTTAATATTGAGAGTGTAAAAGTCCAAATAAAGCAGGGCTGTCAGATTTTCTTTTATTATTATTCCTGGATAAAAACAAACAAACAAAAATGCAGCATCTATGTCTTCATCTTTTAAACTGAAGTCCTCTGTAACTGACAACATCTGAGTTATTTGGAGGCCCACCTGTGGATGTATTTTAAGGCACACCTCAAACACTCTGTGTGTCATAAACTCTCCGTGTGCTTTTCCACAGCGCACGGAGGAGTGAAAAGATGAGGATTGACATGCTGGGTTAACACCGCACACACATTTATTAACCACAACAACTGGAAAACAGTTCCAATGCATATATTTAACACAGGCTTAAGGAGTCCTCCAGGACGCTCGACAGTCAAAGGTGAGGATTACCGGGGAACACACGCACAGATTATACTCACAGGACTGGAGCTGTCTGAGTAGTCCAAATAAGGCATAAAGTGAAACACTGTCCTTTGTTAACGTGACTTCATAAGATGACCAATGACCGTATATAAGATAAGATAAGATAAGCCTTTATTAGTCCCACAATGGGGAAATTCCAGGATTGCAACAGCACAGGGATAGCAACACTCAGAGCAACAATCAGAAGACAAGAAAAAACAAGAGCAGCGAATATACATATGTACATATAAATTTATAAATATATAAACACACAGTGTGGAGCATTGTAGCTAGATGGAATGAACAGCATAACCGTCTACTTAGTTATCCTACATGGTATGATTATGTACCCATACATATTGTCACCCTCCGTAACGACCGGTATTTTCCTAATTGTATACTGGAGGGGACCATTGTGTAAGTCTATTGCGTCTTTTGCATTCAATACTATTAGGTTGTCACGTTTTTTTGCTATCTCTGTGAGCAGCCCTGCTTAGGTTATACAGTCTGACAGCCGTAGGTAGGAAGGACCTGCGAAACCTCTCGGTTGCGCACCTAGGATGATGTAGTCTGCTGCTAAATGAGCTCCTCAGTACGTTCAGTATGTCCTGCATAGGGTGGGACTCGGACTCCAGCAGAGATGACAGCTTAACCACCATCCTTCTCTCTCCCATCTCCTCCACTGGGTCAAGGCGTTGCCCCAGGACAGAGCTAGCTTTCTTGATCAGTTTGTTCAGTCGCTTCATATCGGCTGCTGTAACACCACTGCCCCAGTAGACCACTCCAAAAGTGATGGCTGATGCCACCAGCGTGTCATAGAATGTCTTCAGCAGCGCCCCTTGTACACCAAAAGACCTGAGTCTCCTCAGTAGGAACAGCCTGCGCTGTCCCTTCTTTTTTTTTTCTTTTTTTTTTGGACTTATTTTGTACCCGGAGGTAGATTTGTTCTGCAGTCCGGTGACAAGCCACCAGCTGTCGGTCGCTGCGTGCGCAAGCGCCCCTTAACTCCCTAACCTGCATGTTTTTGGCATGTGGGAGGAAACCGGAGAAATCCCGGAGTAAACCCACGCAAACACGGGGAGAACATGTAAACTCCACACAGATCACTGTTGGCCGGGGGCAGGGATCGAACCCACGATCCCCGCGATCCCCCGGCTGAGGGTAAACTGTGCTGCCACAGTGCTAACCACTGCGCCACTGTACAGCCTGCGCTGTCCCTTCTTGTAGAGTGCGTCAGTATTGTGTGACCAGTCTAGTTTATTGTTCAGATGAACACCCAGGTACTTGTAGGATGTCACGATCTCGATGTCTGTTCCCTGTATGCTTACTGGTGCTGTGAGGGGTTGTCCTTGCCTGCAGCAGTCCACCACCAGCTCCTTAGTTTTCCTCGCGTTGATCTGGAGGCAGTTTCGATGGCACCAGTCCACGAAGTCCTGGATAAGTCCTCTGTACTCAGCTTCATCTCCTTTGGAGATGAGGCCGACGATCGCAGAGTCGTCAGAGAACTTCTGCAGATGGCAGTGTGTTGTGTTGTGTGAGAAGTCCGCAGTATAAAGGGTGGACAGGAAGGGAGCCAAAACTGTTCCCTGGGAGGCCCCCGTGCTACCGATGATCGTGTCGGACACACAGTCCCGGGTTCTCACAAACTGTGGCCGGTTAGTGAGGTAGTCCAGGATCCATGATGACAGGTGCTGGTCCACCCCTGCGCACAGCAGCTTGTCCTTCAGGATCATCGGTTGAATGGTGTTGAAAGCACTGGAGAAGTCAAAGAACATGATCCTCACCGCATTCCCGGGCTTCCCAAGGTGGGACAGAGAACGGTGAAGGAGGAAGATCACCGCATCCTCCACCCCAATGCCATGTTGGTAGGCGAACTGGAGTGGATCCATCGCTGGTCCCACCAGGGGGCGGAGGTGAGCAAGGAGCAGTCTCTCCAGGGTCTTCATCATGTGGGACGTCAGGGCCACTGGTCTGTAGCTGTTCAGTGCAGTGCATATGAAGTGCAACGACCCAGCAATGCGTGACTGGAAAAAGGCTCCTTAAGTACATGCATTGCTGGGGATGGTAGATTGGAGGCACCTGGGCGAGGACCGGAAAAGATGATCAACGGGGCTGGGAACAGCTGATGGTGATCAGTGAGGGAGGTGTGGTCACATGGAGGCGTGGTCACATGGAGGTGTGGCCTGACAACATTTGTGGTCGGTTAATCAAAACTTGTGCAAAAGAACTGAGTCCAGTCTTTTATAAGATATTCATCAGATCCTTGGAAACGCAGCATGTCCCCAGGATTTGGAAGGATGTTGTCGTGGTCCCGGTTCCAAAATCTAGTCGCCCCACAACACTAAATGATTTTAGACCAGTGGCTCTGACTTCTATAATTATGAAAATCTTGGAAAAACTGGCTCGTTCAGAAATTCTTAAAAATACAGAGAATGTACTCGATCCTTTGCAGTTTGCCTATAGGCCTAAGAGGGGAGTAGAGGACGCGACTCTTACTCTCCTTAACCTGCTTTTTAACCCCTTGCACTCTGGTCAATTTCCCTGAAAACGCCTAAAAATAATGTACCCAAAGTAAATCAAAAGCTGTTCTTCAACCCTTTGCAGCATCTTCATGGGGTTGGTCTCATTTAAAAGAAAACACTTTGAATTTTTTGGCAAAACAGTCATAATCTCTCTAAGTGCTCCTGCCACTGAGTAGCAGTCATCTAAACATACTGAACTTGAAGAAAATAAAGTTCACCTGGGCGTTTTAGATACAAATGCTTGCAAATAACACACAGCTGTCAGATCCGGGCTGGAAAATGCAGCAGAAATGTAAAACCAAGTGTTATCCAGCTGAGGTCAAAATTTTGTAACAATACTACAAAAAATGAATATATTACACAGCTTTGTTCTCAGGTTGTTCCCAGGCGTTTTTGAACTGTGCCAAATTGTGCCAAATGGCACAGTTTGGAATAATGTCTATAACTTTTGAATGATTCAATATAGAAGCTTGATCTTGGGCTCTAATGAAAGGTGACACTCAGGGCTGCGTGTGTGTGTGTGGGGGGGTTGTTTATTCATTCGTGAATGAATGAATGAACAAACAAGCCCCCACACACAAAGAAGCATGCCACGTAAAAAATGTGTGGCTTTTTTTTACAAGAAAAAATAACCTACAGTGCACTAAAAATTATACTAAAATATCTGTAATGTAGAGGATAACAACTGCCCCCCCCCCGCTACAGAGGATGGACATCGTCCATCGCCACATGACGGAACAGTCATGTGGCGATGTGGCAACCGTGGCGCACAGTCCCCGCGGTCTACTACGCACAGTTGTACTAAAATATCTGCAATATATCTGCAATCCGCTACAGAAGAGTAGTAGGGGGGGGGGGAGAGCGTTCACGGTCTGGACGTGGCGCACGGACCGGTCTGTCATGTGGCGATGACACACAGTTGTAATTAACCGATCGGTCAAAAGTCATTTTGATTACAATTTTCAGGGATAAAGAATAATTTAGCTTATAACACTTACCTGTCCACAACAGCAGTGTTGCTGGCGAACATCTCTTCATCATTGTCAGACGAACATGATGCTGGTCCGCTTGTTACGACTCGTGGTTCTGGTCACGCGACCCGGTCAAACCATGATTCCATTATTGTGGTTTTGCGCTTCCATGATTGCGGTTTTGGCGAACGATTTTTCAAAACAAATAAGAACAGTAGTAAGAAAAAAAGACTGGCGAACGCGCGTGTGTCACCCAGCGGCTTACACAAAACAGATTTTACGCATGGGGGGCACGCTTTCAATCGTCGAACTTCTCTGCTTCAATTGGCTCGCTGTATTCGCAGCCATTGGTAGGCGGGTCCTTCTTGCTAGGTTTTCAATCATTGGTTCTTCAAGGTTTCAGAAACCCAATTCAAGGCTCTTATTAGTCGAATGAGAGGTCAATCAAATCTAAACCAATCAAAGCACTCCTTTGGCTTTCTGTTTGCGGCTGTGTCTGTAGTGGAAGAACAGAAATGCAGCTTTTTTTTTTCAGTGCGCTCTGAGATGCACAGTGTGCGTCCTAGTGCGCACGAAGGCGCGCTAGGACGCAGAGACGTGACTGCCCGCGGTATCCCGGAGTGCAAGAGGTTAAACATCTGGAGGGGAGTGAGGCTCATGCACGGCTTTTATTCATTGACTTTTCGTCTGCTTTTAATACAATTCAGCCACACATTTTAACTTGGAGACTTTTAGAGCATTTTAATCTAAGTAATAATATTGTGGGCTGGATTTTAAACTTTTTAACAGACAGGACACAGAGGGTTAAAGTTTATGGCTTTTTATCAGTCAAGGTGTGTTCCTCCACTGGGTCACCACAAGGGTGTGTGCTTTAACCCTTGTTATTTATTCTGTACACTAATATGTGTCAGAGTGCTTTTAAAAATAGACTTATTTTAAAGTATGCAGATGACTCTGTGATCGTGAGCCTGCTCCAAGGGACTGAAAACAGTCATGGCCCGATCACAGAGGACTTTGTCCAATGGTGTGAGGACTCGCACCTACAACTGAATATAGGCAAGACTAAAGACATGGTCATTGATTTTAGGCGAAATGCCAACACACCTGAACCGACTAAGATTAAGGGACAAATAGTGGAACAAGTCACATTTTATAAATATCTGGGTACAATTATTGATAATACTTTGAATTTTAAATTGAATTGTGAGGCCATAAACAGGAAGGGACACCAGCGCCTGTTTTGTTTGAGGAGGTTGTCCCATTTCCATGTAGATAGGACTATCATGACACTTTTTTATCATGCTTTTATTGAATCAGTTTTATCTTTCTCGTTAGTGTCATGGTTTAGAAACCTGCCCCTCAAAGATAGAAACTCACTGGCCCAGATCATTAAATGGTCCAGTCGTCTCATTGGGGGGGGGGGTCACAGCTGAGTCTGGAGGCCCTGTACACCAGGCAGGTACAGCAGTTGGCCACCTCTATCACAGCTGATGACTCCCATCCCTTGGCCAGTGAGTTCCAGCTTTTACCCTCTGGACGGAGGTTCAAAGTCCCCAGATGCAGAACTACACGGTACAGGAACAGCTTTGTTCCTGCTGCTATTGTTCTTTTAAACAGGCCTTAATGCATTTTATTTAAACTCTTGGGTCTGGCCTTTTTATGTGGTCTTATCTTATCTACTTTTTTGCTGGTCCCTGGTGTGGTATAATGCTTTTATCTGGTTTGCTACAGGTTCTTTTATTTATTTTAGTTGGGTTTTTTATCTATCTATTTTTAGTCTTTTTAACCATGTTCAGTAAGTTTCTGGAGTACATGTCCATGTCTTTAGTCTGTGCTGTTTTTAAATTGTCTGATATATGTGTCCTGTGTTTTTAATGTTTTGATGTTTAAAGTTGTGTGTTTGAGATGCCCTCTCCAGACTGTAAAAAGAATTTACCTACGGGTATTAATAAAGTCACCTTGAACCTTGAACCTTGTGGTCGGGCCGGCAGATAGTCAGCAGTACACACAGCTGCTGGCCCCAGAGCAGTGGCTATGGATACGGTAACACACAGGAAATACCTACTATACATGCATACCCAACGGCTCTGAGACCAACAGAGAGAGCAGGACTGAGCTGGGGGAAACCAAGCCAGTTCAGCTCCTGACAGAGCCCCCCCCCCTTAAGGGGTGGATTCCCAGACATCCAAGGAAACAGCCCAGACCCCCCCCCCCCCCAACAGGAACAAACAACACGAACCTGGGTGGGAGGTAGGGGGAACAGGAAGGTGGGAACACAACACCCCACCCAGGATCCACAATTCGTCCCCCTAAGTCCAAAGACGTGGAGACTTGGGAGGCCGCCCAGAGTCCCAGGCCCAGCAAGCAGTACGGCGGACAGAGTCTGGTGGCCTAACAGAATGTACGGACCATCTGGCCCCGAACCCCAGGCCCTCAGGCAGTCGGCCAGTGCTGTAAAGCCACCAGGGCCGGCAGGATGAAACAGGAGGCAGCCTGCCCACTGGAAGGCTCACAGAGGGCTGACCGGACCGCAGAGAGGAACCCCCCAAGGCATCGGACAGAGAGGAGAAGGGAGCCACGGCGTCCTCAGGCAGGTCCACAACACCCTCGATGGTCCCGGCTTGGGCCACAGCTGCACCTGCGATGGACCCTGACCGGGCCAGCTCTGCTGCACCCGCAATGGACCCCAACCGGGCTGGCTCTGCTGCACCTGCAATGGACCCCGACTGGGCCGGCTCCGCTCACCTGCGATGGACCCCTACCGGGCTGGCTCTGCTGCACCAGTGGTGACCTCTGGCTGAGGCTCCGCTGCACTGGCAGTGACCTCTGGCTGAGGCGCCGCTGCACCGGCAGTGACCTCCAGCTGAGGCTCTGCTGCACCCGTGGTGAACTCTGGCTGGAGCTTAGCTGTACCTGCGGTGGTCTCCCCAACGGGGGAGGTCATGCTCCCCTTGACCCCTGGCGCTGACCCCCGATCCTTGGAGGCTTCTGGTGGGATCAGCTGCTCTCCGGCAACCCTGTCAGGGAGCGCCAAACCCAGAAAGGGAGAAAGAGAGACCGGGTCGGGGCACCGGAAGCAGCAGAACCCAGTGAGGTGGCCCCGAGGGCTACTGTGAGCTGCCCCGGGTCCTCCTCACCATGAGTTGGGCAGTGTGACATCAACATTGACACTATTGACATAATAGAACACACTTGCCTGAACTCGGGCTCCACCGCCATCCAGGACTCCGACGATTTAGGGTGTACAGGTTCCTCTGGTCCGTCGGATGCAACACCCCCGTCAACCTCCTCTGGGACCACTGGGCCCGCGTCATCATCTGTGGGCAACCCGGGTTGTGGCAGCTCCTCTCCGGCGACCCTCAGAAGGAGCTCAAAGGGGATAGGAGAGGAAGAACAGTTACGGTCGTCGGCAGCGGCAGAGCCCAGCGAGGGGAGTCCAGATTTGGCCGGTAGCCGCACCCGGCTCTCCTCACCAAGAGCCAGACAAGATCCCTCCATCATTGACAATTGAACTACCGGAGAGGTTACTTGCCTGTGTTCAAGCTCTACCGCCATCCAGGACTCCGGCAATGCTGACGATGGCGTTCGGGGTCCTGTTGGCTGGAGGTCTGGTCCGGGGGCCACTGCAGGCGTGATGGTGGTAGCAGTCCTGGTGCTCCTGTGCGCCGTCTTCCTCACCACTGGCTCCTCTGGCATGGTGGCCGAGGACAACCTCTCTGCCGACCCAAGAGCTGGACCCTCCCGGGCCTCTGGTTCCTCTCCCCTCGAGCGACCTGGATCCGGTGCTGGCGAGCTCGTGGGGGTGCACAGAAAGGGTTGGGTGAGGTTGGGTATGGGGGCACTACATGCTGCTGGGTTGGAGCACTCAGGGGGCTGGCCACCCCGAGTCTCCTCGCCAGGAGGCAGGCAAAATTGTTCATCAAACATAAAAGTTAAATGAGAAAAAACTTGCCTGTCCTCCTGACACAAGATGTCCTCAGCGGCCTCCAAGACGCCCCCCCCCCCCACCCGGGCGTTCCTCCTTGTGCTGCGCCGGTGAGACCGGAGGCCTCTTCCGGCAGGAGTTCCTCCTCTTCTTCCTCCCGGATGGCTCAGGGACCAGATTGTCCGGGATGTGAAGTGCCGCGCTGGACAGCAAGTCAGTTGTGCCGAGAAGCTCTGTCTTCTCTAATGAGGGAAGCGGAGTGGTCACGAAGAGCTTGGGCGCCGGGGGACCTTCATCTGACTCCTCCTCGACCCAGCAGTTGAGTGCGGCGAGCAGATTCAACCACTCCTCGTCCATCGGCAAGCCCGGGGATTGAGCAGGCGTTGGGGGTGGAACCTTCACAGTCGAGGAAGTGTGTCCTCGGGCCTCCCTCTCGCGGCACTCCTCCCTCTCACAATGCTCCTCCTCAATCCGGCGGTTGAGCGTGGCGAGCAGGTTCAACCACTCCTCGTCTGTCAGCATGCCCAGGGTTTGAGCAGGAGCCGGCCCGGGAGAAGAAGCAGGGGACTCCACCGGCGTGGCCACAGGGAAACACTTCAGTGCTGACTCTGGAGCAGGATCCTCCAAAGCCACGGGCTCCATCACCGTCCGATGGCTCCGATCCTGGACCGATAGACACTCAGAGGAAAATGGAGGCGAAACAGAGGGGGTAAGAAGGGAGTTATAAGCTACAGCTGTTGGAGGGAGCCCAGCAGACTGCTGAAACTGGGTCCTTCCCCCGGGAGACAGACAAGGTTTATTATCAAAATGAGCTGACTGAAAAGACACTTGCCTGTCATCCCGGTCTTTGATGTTTACTGCTGCAGCTGGCAGGCTGTCATCCCTCTCTGTGTCCACAATGCTTCAGCCCTCTTCAACGGGTGGAGGGGGGGGCCGTCTCCATGGCTACGGAGGTGGGCGTTCCCGAGGTGGCCCTGGCAGGTCTCACGACAGCTGTTGGAGAGATGATGGCTGCCAAAGATGAGGAGGTCCTCCCCTGGTGTCCCTTCGCAGGATGACGCTACGTCTGGGTGGCCAATGCTGATGGCGAAGCGGGTGAGAGAATGGCTACAGGCTGTGGAGCGCGTTCCCGCTCAGGCTACGCAAGGATCGCCACTCTCCCCACACCAGGAAACATGCGCTGGAGCGTGTGGACCGAAGCGATCAGGTCTGCTTACTGAGGGTGATCCCAGAGACCAAGATGCGCCTCCAAGATTCCCTCCGCTGTGTCCAGGCTGCTCCACTTGGGCCCACGGGCTTTATGGGCCTCATCCATAAAGTTCTGGATAAAGGTCGCTGCCCATTTTTCCTCCACTGTGGGATGCCTCGCCGCTGGTTTCCTCCGGCCGGCGTGGGATCAGCACGCCAAAGGTATAGTGGGGCAAAACCGGTGGTTGAAAAAATAGTTCAAGAATAGAAAAAGAGTGATGTGTGGGTGTACCTGCTAAATCCTCTTTTTGGGCTGGGTTGTTCTGTCATAAACTCCCCATGTGCTTTTCCACAGCACATGGAGGAGGGGTGAAAAGATGAGGATTTACACGCTGGGTTAACACCACACACACATTAACCACAACAACTGGCAAACAGTTCCAATGCATATATTTAGCATAGGCTTAAGGAGTCCTCCAGGATGCTCGACAGTCAAAGGTGAGGATTACCGGGGAACACACGCACAGATTATACTCACGGGACTGGAGCTGTCTGAGTAGTTCAAATAAGGCATAAAGTGAAACACTGTCCTTTGTTGACGTGACTTCATACGATGACCAATGACCGTATATGAAGTGCAACGACCCAGCAATGCGTGACTGGAAAAAGGCTCCTTAAGTACACGCATTGCTGGGGATGGAAGATTGGAGGCACCTGGGTGAGGACTGGGAAAGATGATCAACGGGGCTGGGAACAGCTGATGGTGATCAGTGAGGGCGGACGTGGTCAGGCTGGCAGATAGTCAGCAGTACACACAGCTGCTGGCCCCAGAGCAGTGGCTATGGATACGGTAACACACAGGAAATATCTACTATACATGCATACCCAACGGCTCCGAGATCCACAGAGAGATCAGGACCAAGCCGGGGGAAACCAAGCTGGCTCGGCTCCTGACACTGCGTTCTTGTGGAACATCATGGGAAAATCAAAAGAAATCAGCCAAGATATCAGGAAGAGAACTGTGGACCTCCACAAGTCTGGTTCATCCTTGGGTACAATTTCCAGATGCCTGAAGGTGCCACGTTCATCTGTTCAAACAATTACACACAAATATAAACACCATGGGAATGTCCAGCCATCATACCACTCAAGAAGGAGATGGGTTCTGTGTCCCAGAGATGAACGTGTTTTGGTGGGAAATGTGAGTATCAACCCCAGAACAAAGGTAAAAGACCTTGTGAAGATGCTGGCTGAAGCTGGTAAAAGAGTGTCATTACCCACAGTGAAACAAGTTCTGTACCGACATGGGCTGAAAGGCCACTCAACGAGGAAGAAGCCATTACTGCAAAAGCAACATAATAAAGCCAGATTACAGTTTGCCAATGCACATAAGGACAAAGGTCTTCATTTTTGAAGACATGTCTTGTAGTCTGATGAAACTAAAATTGAACTGTTTGGCCATAATGACCATTGTTGCATTCGGAGGAAAAAGATGAAAAATTGCAAACCTGAGAACACCATCCAAAATGTGAAGTATGGGGGTGGCAGCATCATGTTGTGGGGATGTTTTGCTGCAGGAGGCACTGGTGCACTTCACAAATAAATGACATCATGAGGAAAGAACATTATGTGGAAATATTGAAGGGACATCTCAAACATCAGCCAGGAAGTTAAAGTTTGGGCACAAATGGGTCTTCCAGATGGAGAATGACCCTAAACATACTACCTGATTAGTTACAAAGTAATTTAAGGACAACAAAGTCAATGTTGGAGTGGCCATTGTGATGTGGGGATTTGGCCCTTGGGGCTTGCCGTAGCCATCGCCAGGCTGTTGACGTGGTGACATCAGGTGGGCGACTGCCGGTATGTATATTCTGTGTTCATCTCAATGAAGTTCAGTTCATTGCTCGGTACAACATGGCTCATGTCTCCCGTTATTAAGACATAACATTTGGCAACATCGGATTAAACCATGGGAGTATGCGTGAAACTACCACCTCCGTTTTTAGAGTCTCTGGGTGTGCCAGCTACACCATGGTGCCGCTGGTTGGAGGAGTTTGAGGAATACATTGCCGCTACTGGCCTGGGCGGCACCGAGGAAACGAGATGGAAGAGCCTGCTTGTTCACTGCCTCTGTGAGGAAAGCTGACGTGTGTTTCACGCGCTGGGTGGCAAAGGCTCATTGAAGGAGTGTTTGGACATGATGGCCAGTTTCTTTATTGACCAGTGCAACATCACAGCGCGAAAACATAGGTTCTTTGACTGCCGACAACAAGCTGGTGAGTCCACCCAACATTTCCTAATGGGACTCCGTAGCCTAGCGAGCATGTGCGCCTTCAGGCCTATTGAGTAAGAGCTAGCCCGTGACAAGCTAGCACATGGTATGAGCAACGAGTGGCTCAAAGAGAAGCTAATGCTAACTACAGACGTCTTCACGCTAGGAGCAAGTGACTGAATTGACCAGCCAGATGGAGTCCGCTACCCAGCTAGGTCTACAAGTACTAGCTAAAGAGAACCTAGCCACCCAAGCTTCTCCTCTACGTCAGGCCACTAGCAGCACAGCAAAGTCCTCGGGGCGGACCCCCAATAGGTGGCGCACTGTGGCACGGGCAGGAGTAGGAGCTCGGGGTCTGTGTGGTGGCAGTGGCTATCCTTGTCACCGGGCGGGCACGTTCATTTGCCCTGCCAGAGGGAAAAAGTGCTACAACTGCGGCCATTCTAATCACTGGGCCATGGTCTGCACCACTGCCAATAAACCAATGGCTTTGGAGCTCGAAGGCATGATGTCAGTGTGTGTGGTGGGCGCTAAGAAGGGGCCGTTAAAGTGGTAGTCTTGCAGTTTGACAGTGTCGATATGTTATGTCGGAGGTTGGAGCCAAGGAGGAGACTGGTTGTGGAGCTGAACACACGTTTATTATAACAGGCACAGTGCACCTAACCACACCTAACCGCTGGTAGAGGAAATGGCCAAGAGACCGCCCTCCTACCTGCAGCCCTTCTTATAGCCACGGGGTTGGCGGAACCAGAAGGAGGAGCCACCACCCCGTGCCACACAAATAAGATCTTCAACAAATATACAATATATGAACTATATATAATTGGCTATATCACCCCCCCCCCCCCGTAGAAAAGTCCAAAACACACATACCATTAAAACCCACCCCAGTCTGGAACCCAAATCATTCACTAAACAAACTAAACTGAAATCACAAAAGGGGCCTAACGCATTCATACAAAACAGCTAAAATTAGGGGGGATGGGTAGACTGCCATCCTAACCCCTACACCGCAAGACGGATTATTCTGCTGCCTGTACTGAATAGCAGTCCATTTACAAACTAAAAGAAATTGCTGCCGTGTTTCCTAAACTAAACAGAACATAAAATAATCCCCAGAACTATGACACATATACAGTATACCAAAACACCAGACATATGCAGAACAAGTAACAACACACGGCTCAGGGAAAATGACTCTGTGGACCCCCGGACCGTCCTTTACGTAGTCCGCCCCTGGAGGTGACTCGCCTCCTGGGCCACAGCTGGTCGTCTCAACCCTGGTGCACCTCATCCTCCACACAGCCGGACACTCCACTCATCCGGGGCCATGTCTCACAGCCTTCCCTGGGGCATGCTGCAGCTCATTCGGGTGCCGCCACAAGCCATCTGACAGCCGGAGAAAAGCGTTGTGCCACTCATCCACCACCTGCAGCTGACCCTGGTATTCCCCCATCTGTCGCTTGGTCCGCACTTGCCGTGAACTCACCTCCGCTTGAGCCCAAACACAGTCTGCGACTCCCAGCGGAGCTCTGCTCGGCCTGCAGTGTCTCTGCCTGGCACTCGCCCTCTCAGTGCCAATCGGTCTTGCCCCGACCTCTTCTAAACCTGCTGCGGACACTGCTGATGTGGCCCTGTGTCCACCGGCCCACTTTGGCCGAGCTCCGGGAACACCTGAGACCATCCCTTGGACATTGCTCATTGGTGCAGGCTCTCTCCTGTGCCGCCTGGTACCCTCACCCAGGGCAACTCAGCCTTTGGCACTGGGGACCTCCTGCGGTGACCCTGAGGGAGACAAAGCCTGTCCACTTTCCGGGGTGTCAAATAATCTTTCATCTCACACAGCATCATCCTGTACTCTTTGAACCGGTTGGTCCCACAACCTGCAGCCTGACCACTCTTCCCCAGCACCACTCTTGAAGGAGAAACTAAGGCCATAGAAGAGGTTGCAGCCCATGATATTTATGCCATGGGCCGTCACGACAAACTCCACATCAGCCATCTCCACCGACTTGTACCGAGCTGTCAGTCTGATGGTTCCCACCGTGGCCAACCATCCTCCTCCATAGCCGTAAAGCGGCGCAGAGACACCTCCAACTGTGTAGTGTGGAAAAAATTGCCTCACTGTAGCCCAGTTCAGCAAAAATTCTCCGCCCCCATGCCGATCAGCATCGGTACCGTCATTCCATCCAATATGTGTGCCCACTGGTGTTTGCAGACACAGAATGAATCACTGTTGGGGCGGGAGGGGTTGAAATCCTTTGCGGGCTACCTTGTTCCGCTAACTGGCACACCCTCGCGTAGTGGTGAAGACAGCCACATTTGCCGCAGCGCTTTCCTCTTGTCGTACACTCTCTGGCTTTGTAGCGGTGCTTCATGGACCCATAGCCCATACATCTGGGCTTCCCCGGGACAGACTTCATCCGTACAGTGTTGGCACCTCCCGCATCATCCTCAACGCTCCCATTGCTGTCCGGGTCCACTACTTGTGTAGCCATGGGGGATCCTAACTCTCGCGGTGACAGACACTCACTCAGCTCCCGAGTTAGCTTATCTGCTGCCTCCAGCTGGAGAGCCAACTCGACGGTCTTGGAGAGCATCAATTCACCTGGGAATGTGAGCAGCTTAGAGCGGACTGCAGCACAGTTGGTATGTTCCATCAACTGGTCGCGAACCACTTCTTCCTCCAACAGTCTGAACCAACACTTGGTGGCCAGCTGCCTCAAGTCCGACACGAACAGTTGGATGGGCTCGCCTACCTGTTGGCGGCGCTTTCAGAATTTGATTCTCCGGACAATAACGTTGTCCGGCGCTCTGAAATGGCGCACCATTAGCTCAACCACCTCTTCATAATTGTCCGCGTCACCAAGCGTGCCCAAAATCCATTGTCCCTCTATTCCCAGGTTGTGCACAAACAACGCACTTGCCCTTAATTTCTCCATCCTTCCAAGGTCCAGCGCCACCATATACATCTTATAGGCATTGTATCACCGAGGCCACGGAACAGGAGACTCACCTGGGAACTCCAAAAACGGCCAAATTGGTGCCCCACACGCTTCTATACCTTCAACATTATCCACTTTTGTCCTCGTTGCCAAATGTTGTGTTGGAGGTTGGAGCCAAGGAGGAGACCGGTTGTGGAGCTGAACACACATTTATTGTAACAGGCACAGTGCACCTAACCGCTGGCAGAGGAAATGGCCAAGAGACTGCCCTCCTACCTGCAGCCCTCCTTATAGCCACGGAGTTGGCGGAACCAGAAGGCAGAGCCACCACCCCGTGCCACACAAATAAGAGCTCCAAAAAATACACAATATATGAACTATACATACTGTAATTGGCTACATCACACGATGTGCCACATATGGTGGACTCAGGTGCTAGTAAATCCATGTTAAACATGACCACATTGAAAAGACTTTTCCTGGGCAAAGCCATTAAAGCAGGGGCAGCCCATTATGTAAAAAAAAAAAAAAAAGAAGAAAGAAAATATTCAGTGTATATATTGCATGCGTTCTGTGGGATTCTTTCATGCTAATGTTAATGGGGGGGTGTTCTGTTTTTTTTTTTTTTATAGTGCCTTATATGTTTTGTAAAGGGGGGGAATGTGATGTTGGGATTTGGCTCTTGGGGCTTGCTGTAGCCGATGCCAGGCAGTCGACGTGACGTCAGGTGGGCTATGGCCGGTATTTGTATTCTGTCTTCATCTCAGTAAAGTTCAGTTCATTGCTCAGTACAACATGGCTCACATTTCCAGTTATTAAGACACAACAGCCATCACAAAGCCCTGATCTCAGTCCCATAGAAAGTCTGTGGGCTGAAAAAATGTGTGTGAGAAGCTTGTGGAAGGATACCCAAAATGTTTGACCCAAGTCAGGCAGTTTAAAGGCAAGGCTACAAAATTCTAAGGAAATGATTGTAAACTTCTGCTTTTGGAGAAAGTAATAAAAAATTGTCTAAAAATTATTTAGCAAATAGAAATAATTCTGGTAATGCTAAATGACCTAAAACAGGAAAAGTTTAGTGTGATTTAATGTCAGTGAGAAAAGAAAGGTTATATGTCTTAGTATATGTAAACTTCTGGTTTTAACTGAACTTGCACCAGGTATAAATTGCAAATCAAATCAAACCATTATTTGCATTATGTCATGTTATGATATATATAACATTGCTAGCATTATTTGGCATGGCTGTGTTCCTCATGTTAACAAATATGACTAAACTGTCAAACACTAAGAGTTAAGACATTTCTTTTATATTGTGTTTCGTTACAGTGAAATGCACTCCATTGTTTCAGACTGTTTCTTTTATTGTTTCTGTTGCTGTTTAGTCTGCAAGTCTACTTCAGTGTCTAGTCAAGTCTTCATTTTAACTCACCACTTACATCCCCGCATACATGATGGTAGTTGATAAATTAGCAGACTCCAGCTCATAAATGTTAGATGTTTACAGACAGTGGGGGAGCTTTCAGGCACGCACAACACTTGTGAAAACCAGCAAGTTTGGGAGGACATCACCACGACAACCACATGGGAGACTGTCAAGTTCCAGCACACTTTAGAGTGAGGAGGAAAAGTTGGGGAAATTAAAGACGGATCAAAATGTGTGGTATGAAAATGAATATCTGAAGGAACCGCTGTGGGACTCCTGTCCTCTCACTACCGTCCCTATACAAAGACAGATGTGATATTACACAATTTTACCATTTTCTCACTCTGATCGGGGAGCATTTTCAATCCCAGCAGGTGGGGCTATATTGCTGAATGTATTTGAATTGTAAATTAAACTACTGAGGACATGCTGGATTTGCTCAGGGAAGGAGAAGAATCCTGTCAGCCGCTCAGGCAGAAGCACACACAGTGTGTGCTGGTCCTGACCCTGCCGTGATTACATACCCATTCCTACTGGTTTGCCTCCTTTCTCGGAAATCCAGTTTTATGCAATGTCATGCTCAATAAAACCTTTCCATGTGTGCATTATCCAGAACTGAAAACAAGGGCTTATCAAAGACTTCATGAACAAAGTGTGATCGGGAGAGTCTGAGCTTGTGGGTACCCTATGCTGATGTTCTGGGATGGCTTAGAAAACTCCCAACACCTCAAAGAACTTTATGTTGTGTATAGCACAGCATGGCTCACACTTGTGAGGTAACATATTTTCTCTTCTACTGTTCAGGTCATTGCTTAATTTAATACAATTCAGTGCAGGGGTGTCAAACTCATTTTAGCTCGGGAGCCACATACCGCCGGATTTAATGTCCAGTGGGCCGGACCTGGAAAATAACAGCAAAACAAGTTAATGACAACTCCAAATTTAGTACAAAGAAGTACAAGTACATTATGAAATGTTTACATTTATTGAACCATTGATCTTTTACAAAACATGAGCAACCTGAATGATGAATCTTCCTCAAAGTATGAACAACCGGATTTTTTTTTCTTTTCTACTCTGTTTTGAACTGAAGCTGCTGACCAGCGATATCTTAACTCTTTGAGTGTGAGAATTTTTGTGCCCCTATTGGCAGAGCGCGGTACTGCGCCTGTCTTCTCACTCTGACATGATCATCTGCCTTGGGGATTTGTACTGATTGTACTGTTTTGCCAGTTTCAAAAGGTGGCAGACATCCGTTGGAGGACTCAGTGGATGACACGTAATGCACCAAAGAAGAAGAACTCCTTATTTCCTTTTCCTGTTTAAGCATTTAGCCCAGAAAGCTAATATGTCCATGACTGTCACGTCACTTTTTCGGCTTTGTATGCCGAAAATAGCCGTGGGATACAAGCAAAATTTATGTGGGATAATCATAAGACTTTGTAGATGTGGTAGAGATTTTATATTACCGACAGAATGCAAAATAAGAACCATAATGGGTGAAAACTCAGCGACCACGCCAGCCCCCCTTTGTCAACAGACTGTACAACAGTAAGTGACTTATTTCATTTTTTTAAATGTACTGATTTTTTGTTCATATACTTTGAAGATAAGATGATGAGGTACCTCTAAAAAAAAAAAAAAAAAAAAACAGTGTCAAAAGACTGAACCATTCTTTGTGTAAATATGTCCAAAGTCCAGTTTTGACTGAGTTATGGAATTTAAAGAGGTGCCACGACATTATGCAAAATAGATGTGTAAATTTATTCCTATCTGAAACTTTGGATCATATTTTACATCTTTCTAATGGACAGTGAGCCATTATCTCTTGCAACTTTCAGGTTATAGCCTTGGAAATCTGAACTATTTTATTGACAAAAAATATTTACCACTCTTGACCACTAGGGGTTATGTCGCAGTTTGGCAACATACACACTCAGAGGGTTAATCATGATAAACACAAATGCCTTTGAAGTAACCAGACATTGTATTGCTGCCATCTACTATTTAGTCCTGGAACTTGTTTGTATTTTGAACAATGACCCCGGTTACATGGTCACAATAAACAAATTACTGGAAATAAACTGATAATGCCAGTAACCAGTTTTCTTGTGTTTACATGCACTGAATAAACGGATTACTGGAGGGTAAACCAGTTAATGACCCCAGTTACATGGCCTTTATCGGATTGTCCTGTTTACATGGCCACTTGAATATTCAGATAACTGCAGAAATCCAGTCATAACTGGTTTATTCATGTGCATGTTAACTTGGTCAATGACCATGTTAACATCCATCCATCCATCCATCTTCTACCGCTTTTCCGGAGGTCCGGGTTGCGGAGGCAGCAGTTCAAGCAGAGAAGCCCAGACTTCCCTCTCCCCAGCCACCTTCTCCAGCTCTTCAGACAGGATACCAAGGCGTTCCCAGACCAGCTGGGAGACTCTCTCCAGCGAGTCCTGGGTCTACCCCGGGGTCTCCTCCCAGTGGGACATGCCCGAAATACCTCAAGAGGGAGGCGTCCAGGAGGCATCCTAATCAAATGCTCATACCACCTCAGCTGACTCCTTTCAATGTGGAGGAGCAGCGGTTCTACTCTGAGCCTCTCACGGATGACTGAGCCCCTCACCCTATCTCTGAGGGTGAGTCCAGCGATCCTACGAAGAAAGCTCATTTCAGCCGCTTGTATCCGCAATCTCGTTCTTTCGGTCAATACCCAAAGCTCATGACCATAGGTGAGGGTAGGAACGTAGATTGACTGGTAAATCAACAGCTTTGCCTTAGAACTCAGCTCCCTCTTCACCACAACAGACCGGTACAATGTCCGCATCACTACAGATGCTGCTCCGATCCATCTGTCAGTTTCTCACTCCATTTTCCCCTCACTCGTGAATAAGATGCCAAGATACTTAAACTCCTCCACTTGGGGCAGGAGCTTGTCCCCAGCCTGGAGAGGACAATCCACCTTTTCCCGACTGAGGACCATGGACTCGGACTTGGCGGTACTGATTCTCATCCCAGCTGCTTCTCACTCAGCGGCAAACCGTCCCAGTAAGAACTGTAGGTCATTGCTAGATGAAGCCAGCAGGACAACATCATCTGCAAACAACAGAGATGAGATCCTGTGGTCACCAAGCATGACACCCTCCATTCCCTGGCTGCACCTAGAAATCCTGTCCATAAAAATTATGAACAGGATCGGTGACAAAGGGCAGCCCTGGTGGAGTTCAACTCTCACTGGGAATGAGTCTGATCGAGTGTTGGCAATACGAACCAAACTCTCACAACGGTCGTACAGAGCCCGAATAGCTCGTAACAGCAAGCCCGATACCCCATACTCCCGAAGCACCCCCCACAAAAAAAACCACAAGGATCATGGTTGAATGCCTTCTCCAAGTCCACAAAACACATGTAAACTGGTTGGGCAAACTCCCATGAACCCTCAAGAATTCTCAAGAGGGTAAAGAGCTGGTCCGATGTGCCACGGCCAGGACGAAAACCACATTGCTCCTCCTGAATCCGAGGTTCGACCAACTGCTGGACTCTCCACTCCAGTACCTTAGCATAGACCTTCCCAGGGAGGCTGAGGAGTGTGATCCCTCTAAAGTTGGAGCACACCCTCCGGTCCCCTTTTTTGAAAAGAGGAACCACCACCCTGGTTTGTCATGCCAAAGGAACTGCCCCCGACCTCCACGCAATGTTGCAGAGACGTGTCAACCATGACAGCCCTACAACATCCAGGGCCTTGCGGTACTAAGGGCGAATCTTGTCCACCCCCGGGCCCAGCCACCAAAGAGATTTTTAATCACATTGGCGACCTCAGCCCCTGTGATAGGCGAGTCGTCCCCCTCGTCCACAAGCCCTGCTTCCTCTGTGGAAGGCGCATCGGTGGGATTGAGGAGATCCTCGAAGTATTCCTTCCACCGCCCGACGAGATCCCCATTCAAAGTCAACAGCGCCCCATCCGCACCATACACAGTGTGGACAGGGAGCTGCTTCCCCCTCCTGAGCCACTGGACAGTTTGCCAGAATCTCTTTGAGGCCAATCAAAAGTCTTGTCCATGGCCTCACTGAACTTCTCCCATACCTGAGTTTTTGCTTCAGCAACCATCCAAGCTGCACTCCGCTTGGCCTGCCGGTACACCTCAGCTGCTTCGGGAGTCCCACAAGCCAACCAAGCCTGATAGGACTCATTCTTCAGCTTAATGGCCCCCCTCACCACTGGTGTCCACCACTTGGTTCGGGGGCTGCCACCACAAGATGCCCCGACGACCTTGTGGCCGCAGCTCTGGGCTGCTGCGTCAACAATGGAGGTGGAGAACATGGCCCATTCAGACTTCATGTCTCCAGACTCCCTCGGAATGTGGCTGAAGTTCTTCCGGAGGTGGGAGTTGAAGTCCTCCCAGACAGGGGCCTCAGCCAGACGTTCCCAGCACACCCTCACTATACGTTTGAGTCTACCAGGTCTGAATGGCATCCTCCCCTGCCATCGGATCCAGCTCACCACCAGGTGGTTATCAGTTGACAGCTCTGCACCTCTCTTTACCTGAGTGTCCAAGACATACAGTTGCAGGTCTGATGACACAATAACAAAATCAATCATCGACCTGTGACCTAGGGTGTCCTGGTGGCAGGTGCACATATGGACACCCTTATGCTTGAACATGGTGTTCGTTATGGACAAACTGTGGTTAGCACAGAAGTCCAATAACTGAACACCACTCAGGTTCAGATCGGGCAGGCCGTTCCTCCCAATCACCCCCTTCCAGGTTTCACTGTTGTTGCCCACGTGCGCATTGAAGTCACCCAGTAGGACAATGGAATCTCCAAGAGGAGCACTCTTCAGCACCTCAGTCAGAGACTCCAAAAAGGGTGGGTACTCTGAAACATCATTTGGTGCATAGGCACAAATAATGCTCAGGACCCGTTTCCCTACCCAAAGGTGCAGGGAAACAACATTTCGTCCACCGGGGAAAACTCCAATATAGAGCCAGCAAGGTGGGGGGGATACAAGAATACCCACCCCTGCTCATCGTCTCTCGCCCGGGGCAACTCTAGAGTAGGCCAACCTCCAGCCCCTCTCCAGCCCCCTGGTTCCGGAACCGGAACTGTGTGTTGAGGTGAGGCCGACTATATCTATCCGGTATCTCTCAACCTCATGCACCAGCTCAGGCTCCTTCCCCACCAGAGAGGTGACATTTCATGTCCCAAAAGCCAGTTTAGGAAACTTGGAATCAGACCGCCAAGGTCTCTGCCTTTGACCGCCACCTGATCCACATAGCACCGGACCCCCATGATCCCTCCTACAGGTGGTGAGCCCACTGGAGGGCGAACCCATGTAACTCCTTCAGGCTGAGCCCGGCTGGGTCCCATGGGTGGAAACCCGGCCACCAGACACTAGCCATCGAGCCCTCCCCCAGGCCTGGCACCTGGTAACCCCATACCGGGCGGGGTACACTGCATCCTTGTTCTAGTATTTATCATGAGAGTCTGTTGGATCATTCTTAGTCTGGCCCTTCACCCAGGACCAGTTTGTCTTGGGTGACCCTACCAGAAGCAAATTGCCCCAGAGTGATCCCAGGAGCTATGTTGTCCATGTTAACATGCACATGAATGAACCGGTTATGATTGGATCTCTTGAGTTTCAATCCAGATAAAGACCCTTAATCAATTTTTGGCAGGCAAAATACAGGATCATTGTCCTTTGAGACTATTTCACAAGTGTGAGAGAGCAAGTTACAGTATTATTATTCACAATTTAATCCTGAACCAAATAAAATCATTTTTTAAACATGCAAAGTGTTTCAATCAACATTAAGACCTTTAATCAATTTTTGGCAGGTGAAATAACATATTTATAAGCTATAACAGGCCTTTGAGACTATTTCTCAAGTGTGACAGAGCAAGTTACTGTCATATTGGCTGGACAAGCCACCTGAGCGCAACGTGCAATCACCAAGCGAACACACAAAAAACGTTTGACCTTTTATTAGAATATTCAAAACAGCAATCTTGAAGAAAAGCGCCAGTCACTAGCCAGATAAGTAGGAGCCCTGCGGAGGACAAACGAGGCTGGTTAGAGAGGAATGGAGATTGAATGGGTAAACAAATAGTACCACTCATGTGGGAGATAGGAAGAGACCGGCACAGAACCCAGCGAAGGAGATGAACCAGCAGGCAGAACTGCTGGACGGGTAGGATGAATGGGTCTGACTGGGCGGAGAAGGAAGGCTGCTTAGAGGTGGAGCAACAGGCTGGCGAGCGCACCAAATCCCCGCAGACGCATCGCTTCGTTGGCAGCAACCTGGAAAAGGTGGAGGAGAAGAGATTGTTAGATAATGTCATAAGAGACACAACCGCTTCCTAAGGAGATATCTGTTGAGCAGTATTCCCAAATGAGCCAGTGTTGACTCACTGAAGATTGCTTCCTTATAAATGCTGGCCAAGCAGGAGTCAGCAGGTGCGTCTGATGAGAGAGCCGGTGAACAGGAAGGAGGGGGCAAGCGCTCGCCAGCACATGACAGTTACACTATTATATTCACATTTAACCCTGAAGAACCAAATCAAGTAATTTTTGGCAGATAAAATGTTTGAATCCAAATTGGGAACCTTAATGAATTTTTGGCTGATGAAGCATACATTTCATGGATTCTCCTTACAATATATAATTATAGGAGGCAAATAATGCACAAACGCTAGTAGTCATGGGAAAGAAAGGCTTCACTGACTTTTACATTGTTATACATGGATTTTGTTAATTTCAGCACACTTTTTTTCATGATGCGGAGCATGGTTGGGGAACTGTGCTCACGCTCCTTTGTTATTGTGATGAGTTTCTGTTATTTCCCCATTTTAGTATTTATTCTGGTTGGTTGGATGTATTGTGCTATTTGAGGTTGCCATTTGTTTCTGTTTATGAAAGTCTCTGTTCCTATTTTAGTTACTCTTATTTTGTCCTTGATATTATGCGTCCGTGACCATCCAGTTTTGCATTTTAAATATTATCTGCCTTTTAGACATGAGCCTTTGCTCTAGTTCTGTTTTGTAATGTAATATTTCTGTAATTGCATCCCTTGTTTTTGTATTTATCTCATTCTTGCCTTGGTGGTTATTTTTCCCTTGTTGTATTCTCTGGATTAACAAGGTCCACACTGATCTGTTCACACTCCGACAGGCAGCGAAAAGTAAGTTAAGAGCAGGAAGAGAAAAGAAGAGGAAAACAGCAGCCTTGTGTGTAGCAGAATGGAATGTACGCACTCTGTTGGAAAAGAAACCTGAAGAAGATGGACACAGACAGGAGTTCCTGGCAGCAGAAGGCGAAGGACAGAGCTGCATGGAGGAATCTGATCACACCTAAATGAAACAGTCATTGTCGCCCCCGACAGACAGCTATGATGATGATGATGGTTCTCTGGTCTGCTTCTAATTTTGTATTTATAGTCAGTTACCTTTTGTCATATTCTCCTGTGCTTTTATTTTGACAGCGCCCTGTGTTTACTTCCTCTCTTAGCTCAAGTTTGTGGGCTGTCACAGCTGTCATTGATTTGGTCTGATTATCCTTGCTCCTGTTACCCACACCTGTCCTCATTTGTTGTTAATTCCTTTTGTCCTATTGTCGCCGAATAGCAGCGCAGTGTCCTTCTCAATGTCCAGACGTGTATTCCACGTCTTAGCGTTAAGCTATGTTTCCATAACCGGCGTGTGCTCCACACCTCAGCCAGGGTTCTGTTCAGGCTGTTCTGATTATTTTCCTATTTTGACTGCTTAGTCTATCCGGCGTGTGCTCCATGCTTCAGCCTTATTTTGCCTTGTAAGTGTTTTTGTCCTTGTTTGAATTTTTGTGTTTTTATTAAACCCTGCAAACTCATAGCTCCTGTGTTTGGGTCTTCATTCCGCCCCTGCCGGGTGGTTTATGACACTTTTCTTAACATATAAGGCAAAACATTAAAAGCTGCTACAGGATAAAATGTCATATCTGATTATTGTAACACAAAACTAATGGGTCTAAAATAATGACTAATTCCTCACTGCATTAAATATTCACAGACATACCTTGGCTAATTGCAAGGACCAAAAGTTACGTCCACTTTGCTCAAAAGCAGCTGTCGGCCTCAGAATCAGAAGACAAATGGCTTTAACCAAGCGAGGCGCTTCCGCAGCGAGCTGATCAGTTTCTGGTGGTGCATCACTTTTTGGCGCGACACCGGCAGCTTCTCTTGTTTTAAACACATTCAAAAGTTTTGTGACAAGAAAAACTGGTGCCAATCGTAAAAACATCTGGTCCATGGCAGTGAACTGATGCCCCCTACCCCAGCACCCACCGAGCTGTGAGACATGGGTAAATGTATTTTTAAGGAACAGTTATTAAATACAGTAATTACCGTGACATTTCAGTGTGTGCTGGATCTGGCATCCATAAAAAAAGACTTGTTGCATATTTTTAGTGATGTTATGGGTGAGAAGGGACAATAGCAGACACAGGTGGGAAAAGCTTGCCTTGGAGTCTTTCTGGAAGAAATCCTGTCCTCCCTGCCTGCATAACAGACTTCCTCAATGGAAATCGGGGATCACTTTTGTGTCTGCTACTCTTGTGCAACCCCAAATGGACAAATTGGTAATAGCAGTTACATTATTGAAAAAGTGGTGCTCGAGTATTCTATTATTTAATTTTCACACTTTGCAAATTCATCCCGCGGGCCGGATTTGGCCCGCAGGCCATACATTTCACACCCCTGATTTAGTGTGTAAAAATAACTAATTCAAGTATGAGAAAGAACCAGAAAATGTTCTTTAAGTGTCCTGTGTTTTTGTTTCTCATCTGTTCTTGAATTTGTTTAGATCGTGGCATGATGTTGTTATGGTGCAGCTCTCGCGGACCGCAAATGAGACGCTATAGGCGACCAGTGAGCTTGCATATTTATTAAACTAAGGCAAAAGGTACAAAATAATGAGCCACGAGGGGCAAAACACAAGTAAGGGTAAGGCAAGAGCACACTGATGATACACACAAAATAAGGAATTAACTTACAGAACATAGTGAAGAGTAGAGGATGACTGGAGCCAGACGTAGGGACTCCAGCCAGTGTAATTCATACGCCGAGTGAGGTCGCAGCCCCGAGCAAACAGAGCTGTTCCCTTAAATAGGGCTTTGACAAGTTAATCAGCTGATGAAGGTCATTAACTGATTGAAATCCAGCCATCCCGTGGCGCTTGGCTTCTGACAGCCGGAAGCACAGCCAAGACGCTGTCACAATAAAGCCCGGAGGAGTAGTGATGCATTTGAGGAGAGAATGGGGAACCACCGGATAATCCGAGTGCAGACAAAGTCAGCGCACGGACCATGACAGTTGCCCCCATTCACGAAGCGGATCCCAGACGCGGTGTAACATCGAGCCCCCCCACCTGGAAGGTCCACGGGACCGCCCCAGGGAGGGAGGAAGGGAAAAAAGGCCAAGGCGGGCCAGAACCAGGAGAAATACAGAAAATACAAACATGGGCAACTACAGAGCATGGGAAAACAAACAACAAATACTCCATAATGCACACATGTGAAGAAATAGTCAGGACAATACAGGCGAACACGACATACAGCCTACAGGCCACAAATAAAAATACCAAGCCTACAAATCAAAATAACAGGCCCAGGGGAAGGAAAAAAAACATGCCAAACAGTGGCGAAATACACAGTCCCATAATAAACATACCAGCGCATCCCAAAAATTACAGAAGAGCAGGGGGAAAAGAAAAAAACCCCCACAGGGATGACAGCAGGCAGAGCACGATGGCATGAATGCAAACAGTTCAGGGGGTCTTCCTGCGTCAAGCGTCCAAACCGCCTGCAGGGGAAAAAGGAAAAGTTCGGGCAGTCTACCCCAGTCCCCGACCAGGAAAAACAGTACCTCTGGCGGCCGGATCAGATCGCTGAACAGAAAGATAAGTTTGTTGGGTGGCCAACCCAGGACGCCAAATGAGCGAAACAGACTCCCAGGCGGCCGACCCGCGTCATTCAGGCACCAGGCCCGCAGGGGAGAATACAGAGACGGCCCTCCTGCTGAGAGGAATAGCGAGGGAGAGCCAAGCTGATCACGGGAAAACCCCACGGCACCCAGTGGGGGGGGGGGGGATTGGAGGAAAGATGAGGGGCCAGTCCAGCTAAGATCAGCGGGGGATCTGCAGCTCCACCTCTGAACTTTACCAGAACAAGTGCTGACCCCTGTCGGACCCCGAGTGGGTTGCGGCTGAACCCACGATGGACCCCGACTGGGTTGGAACAGCACCAAGGACAGCCTCCGACCCTGAACCTGGAACCTCCAGAGCAGAGACCAGGACCGACTTATCACCGGCGACCCTGGGAGAAGGCTCAGGAGAGAGAACCGGAATCAGGATCACCGGCAGCGACAGAACCCAGCGAGACCAGCTCGGATGCAGCGGATGGCTGCATCTGGCTCGTCTCCCCGAGAGACAGGCAAAAATGCTCAAGAGTGGAAAGGAGAAAGACAAAATAGAGCACTTGCCTGATCTTGAGTTCTGACGCCGTCCAGGACTTCGGCGATCTGGGTTCAGGACGTAGAAGGACCTCCTCTGGTTCCCACTCAGCTACGGTGGGCTCCGCAGCCGGCATGATGGTCTCCACAGCCTGAGGACCCTCCAACGCTGACGACCACGCCGACGACCCGCACGGCGTGGTGGCAGGAGATCCTCGACCTGCTAAGTCGAACCGCTCCTCCATGGAGACCTGGGGACACTTCGTTGCTGGCTCAGGCTCCAACTTGCAGTCCACCCTCCTCCTCTGCCCATGACGTGACGTGGCTGCGGGGCTGGGCCCTCCTCGTCCGCCGGCGTAGTCTTGACACCGAGGAATGCTCAGGGGAAGGAGACACAAAGGCAGCAGGTTCATAATTAATTTCTGCAGCAGGTGGAGGAAGCTCGGGGGGCTGTGAACCCCAAACTCCACCCCCAGGAATCAAACAAGACAATTCACCCAATACAGGAAAAGAATGAATAGACACTTGCCTGATTCCTGGAGGGCTGATAGGACCCGCCGCAGTGAACTTGAATCTTCCCTTCCCCCGCTGGATGGAAATGGAGGACCCCCCGTGAAGATGAAAAGGAGCCTCTAGCACCGGATCAGGAACGGGAGCATCCGGAGACGGACTTGTGGAGTCCACAGCAGCTGGGTTGAACGTCGAGGAGGAGGGAGAAACAGCCGAGGCAAACCGGGAACGAGGAGCTGACGGAACAGCGGGGAGAGATGACACGGGGGTGGAGGCGGCTGTTTTACCTCTTCGGCGAGACACGGAGGCTGCAGCTGGCTGGGAGACAGAGTTCATGTGGCTACCCAGAACTGGATCCGGACGGGGTTGTCGCTGAGGTGTACAATCTGCATGGAGACGACGTTTACTGGCAGAGGGCAAGGCGAAGGTGAGGTTAGGAAAACGCCGCTTCTGCGCGGAAACAGAGGTGAGCAGGTCAGCATATTCAGCATAATCACACAGTTCAGGATTCCTCTCCACCAGCCTGACCACCGCTGTCACATGCTTCATGATCTGTGTGGGGTGGACGGCGGAGCGAGCTGCAGCCACTCGGTCCCGGATGGAAATAGCTGTCAGCTGTAACTTCTCCGGGGGAATTCCGACTGACGTCTCACTCCTTTGGGGATGACCCCTGGGTGGTGCAAACTCCTGGACTGGTGCGGGGACAGGAACGGGATCCTGAAGTGAGGATCGAGGACGCCTTCTCTTCGGCTTCCCGCCGGAGTTTCCCTCCAGCCCACAGAGTCTCTGCCGGAGCGCAGAGATGTCTGCCACCCTTGCCATGACTTCAGGGTGGTTGGAGTAGCGAGGGTGGCGGTTAATGATTGCCTCAGCAAGGTCCAGGTGCTGGCGTACATCGCTGGGAGTGTTGTAGAGGCGAGCGGTGAAAAGGGTTGCATCAATATAGTCGAGGGCCTCCACCAGTTCGTAGCCCAGGCTCCGAGCGTGGCCCCTGAGCGGTGACATAATCTCCCAGCATGCAGGTACCCAGACAGGGAAAACAACAAGTCTGAATTAGGCAAAACTCACGGTCACCGGTGTCTCTTTCGGCTGCGACCTACTGTTATGGTGCAGCCCTCGTGGACCGCAAATGAGACGCTATAGGCGACCAGTGAGTTTGCGTATTTATTAAACTAAGGCAAAAGGTACAAAATAATGAGTCACGAGGGGCAAAACACAAGTAAGGATAAGGCAAGAGCACACTGATGATACACACCAAAATAAGGAATTAACTTACAGAACATAGCGAGGAGTAGAGGATGACTGGAGCCAGACGTAGGGACTCCAGACAGCGTAATCCATACTCCGAGTGAGGTTGTAGCCCCGAGCAAACAGAGCTGCTCCCTTAAATAGGGCTTTGACAGGTTAATCAGCTGATGAAGGTCATTAGCTGATTGAAATCCAGCCGTCCCGTGGCACTTGGCTTCTGACAGCCGGAAGCACCGCCGAGACGCTGTCACAATAAAGCCTGGAGGCTTAGTGGTGCGCCTGAGGAGATAACTGGGAACCACCGGATTATCCGAATGCAGACAAAGTCAGCACACGGACCATGACAGATGTGTTACTATTTGAGATCTTTTAGCTTCCTTCACTTTGTCAGACAGGTTCTATTTAAGTGATTTCTTGATTCAACAGGTCTGGCACTAATCAGGCGTGGGTGTGGCTAATGAAATTGATGTCAGCTTTCCAAAAAAAATGTGGTTAATCATAGTCAATTTATGATGTAACCAGGGGAGGGGGGGCAATTAGATATTCACATAGGCCCGGGTAAATTCCAATAGCTTAGTTTTTCACTTAATAAGTGAATTCATCATTTAAAAACAGCATTTTGTATTTACATGGGTTATCTTTGTCTAATATTAAAATGTGTTTGATGATGTGAAACATTTAAGAGTGACAAATATGCAAAAATATAAGGAATCAGGAAGTGTGCAAATACTTTTTCACAGCGCTGTATAGACTGGAGCCTATCCTAGCATCTTTGGGTGAGAGGTGGATCAACCTTGGACAGATCGCCAGTCCATTTCAGGGCCAACACAGAGAGACAGACAAGCATTCACTTTCACATTAGTAAGGAAAATGCATCAGCAATTAATGCCAAAACCCCAGCCAGCATGTCCATGTGGGTCAAAGCATAAACTGGGCTGTCTTTTGGGTCCAAGTGGGTTTGCCCATGGATTCCATGTTGGCCCCATCTCTGTTTGCCCACATGGACTTTATCTGTTCAGCTATTTTCAACTTATTTTCTCATAAATTTGCTATTTTCTTGTAAATTTATGACTTTTCCCCTAAGTTGATACATTTTACTTGAAAATTTGAAACTTTCTCATAGATTTGCAATGTTTTTTTTTGTCAAGGTGGGTAACACAGGCTCAAACGCAGGCAGGAGTACAATACAAAAATGATGTTTTATTAACAAAAACTGTGACAAAGGAAGAAGCAGCACGGGGGCTGAGAACACAAAAACAAACCGGGCTTACAGATTGACGGGGAACATGGAAGAAACAATAATGACACCACACCTGACACAGCCTGAGATGCACATATGTAGATAGGGGAGTAATCAAGATAACGCATGATAGGTGGGAAGCAATCAAGGGTAATGGAAAAGCATCGGACAGGTGGGACAGAACAGACAGAGCGCAATGGGATCAAAAATACAAATGATAAACACAGCATAGAGGAATATAATAACAAAAGATGAGGACATGGCTGAACTCATGTCCTGAAGACAACAGAAAAACAAATATGAACATGCAGCGAGGACATGAGCACAGTCATACCCAAACCCTAAAAGGACCCCCCTCTAAAGGGTCGGATAGCAGATGACCCATAATGTAACATCAACAAAAAATGAAATAAAGTGCAGGCCTGAGAATGCTTCTGAAACAGCCTTCAGAGCTCAGCCAACAGAACTTGTACACTCACAAGTGAAATGAGTTGAAAATAGAAAATGCTATGAAAAATATTCCATGTAACATAGTTACGGTGCACAGTTACGGTGCACTAAAAATTATACAACCCCATTGCAAATTGCTTATTTTCAAAATCAAACACTTCATGTAAATATTTAACACCTTTTCTGTATGTTTGTTCATTCTTCTGTTTCTTTTCAAAGATTCAAAGATTTTCATTTGTCTATACTTCTATATGTACAGGACATACATTTTTTTTTTGATCCAAGATGGCGCCCACAGTGGCCGCCATGGTGTTTCGCTGCGCCCTTCTTTGTATGTTTTTGTTTGTCAATTGTGTGTCTGCCTGCTCTTACACCTGTGAAGAGCTACTAAATATCAGGACTTTTACTCCCACGGACCTACTCCCAGTTTTTTTAGCTCCTGCCACCGATCTGGTTCACTGTTTAGCTCAAAAAGTGAGACAGCAAAAGAGAGGAAGGCGAGCGGGCGCTCTCGTGCGGCTTCGCAGGAGAGGCATGCGCTTGGCTTTGCCTGGCATATTTCTCTCCAATGCCAATTCTCTCTCTAACAAGGTAGATGAACTAAGACTGCTGATGCGATTTAAGGACCTCTCCTCCTCGTCTGCCCTCTGTTTTACTGAGACCTGGCTCAGGGAAAATACACCGGACAGCGCGCTCCTCCTCGAGGGATTTCAGCTGTTTCGTGCTGATTGTGACACAGAGCTCTCCGGTAAGTCCTCAGGAGGAGGAGTCTGCTTTTACATTAACAGCAGCTGGTGCTCTGATGTAACGGTGCTCTCCCAACACTGTTCTCTCGCCCTGGAATATCTATTCATTAACTGCAAGCCATTTTTTTCCCTGCGGGAGTTCGCTTCATTCATCCTGGCCGCTGTTTACGTCCCGCCCGACGCGGACGCGTGCGAGGCTCAGCGCGCGCTTGCAGATCACATTCAACATACGGAGTGGACTTTTCCAGACTCTCTGGTTATTGTGGTTGGCGACTTTAACCAGAGCAACCTAAGCCACGATCTCCCCCGATACAAACAGTTTATTAAATGCCCAACCAGAGGAGAGAACACGCTGGATCACTGTTACACCACAGTGAAGGACGCGTATCGCGCTGTTCCCTGCGCTGTGCTCGGACTATCTGATCACGTGATGGTCCACCTCATTCCCACATACAGACAGAGACTGAAGCTCACTAAACCTGTTGTGAGCACTACGAAGAAATGGACCAGTGAAGCTGGGGAGAAGCTGAGCATGTGCATGGAAATAACTGACTGGGGCATGTTTAAAGGAGCCATGCATGATCTGGATGAATACACGGACACTGTGAACTCATATATCCACTTTTGTGAGGAGAGCATTCTTCCATCGCGCACCAGGGTGAGGTACTCTAAGCCCTGGTTCACTTCTAAGCTCAGACAGATCAGGAAGGAGAAGGAAGCAGCGTTGAAAAGTGGAGACAGGGACTGCAACAGGGAGGTTAAATACCGGTTTAGGAGAGAGCTGAGGAGAGCTAAATCTGTGTATTCTGAGAGACTCCAGCAGCAGTTCACTGCTAACGACTCGGCTTCTGTGTGGAGAGGACTGAGGCAAATCACCAACTATCGGCCTCAGGCTTCTAAAGGTCAGGATGACAAAGCCCTTTGTCAAAGACTGTCCAACATTATGCCCGTTTTGACACCTCGTCAGCTGTGTCCATCTCCCCCCCTCCCCCCAGCTCCACTGCCTCCACGGTCCCTACTTCATCAAAGGCGGCCCCCCCTCCTCCCCCCCTGCCCTTGTCATCAGTGAGCAGGACGTGCACAGACAGTTCTCCAGACTGAACCCGCGCAAGGCCCCCGGTCCGGACGGCGTGTCTCCCTCCACCCTGAGACACTGTGCGAAAGAGCTGACTCCTGTCTTCACAGACATTTTTAACACCTCCCTTAAGCTATGCCACGTGCCGACCTGCCTCAAATCCTCCACCATCATCCCTGTCCCCAAGAAGCCACGGATCACTGGACTTAACGACTACAGACCTGTAGCGCTCACCTCTGTAGTCATGAAGTCCTTTGAGCGCCTGGTCCTGCCCCACCTCAAGTCCATCACCACTCCCCTCCTGAACCCGCTGCAGTTTGCCTACAGAGCCAACAGGTCTGTGGACGACGCAGTCAACCTGGCCCTCCACTCCATCCTGCAGCACCTGGACTCTCCGGGAACCTACGCCAGGATCCTGTTTGTGGACTTCAGCTCTGCATTCAACACCATCCGCCCCGCTCTGCTCCGGGACAAGCTGTCCCTGCTCAACATGCCTGACTCCCTCTGCAGGTGGATCACCGACTTCCTGACGGACCGGAGGCAGCATGTGCGGCTGGGAAAGACTGTCTCAGACTCTGTTAGCATCAGCACCGGATCACCCCAGGGCTGTGTACTTTCCCCCCTACTCTTCTCCCTTTATACCAACTCCTGCACCTCCAGCCACCAGTCTGTCAAGCTGATCAAGTTTGCGGACGACACCACCCTCATCGGGCTCATCTCCAACGGCGACGAGTCCGTCTACAGGAGAGAGGTGGCCCAGCTGGCGTCCTGGTGCAGCCACAACAACCTGTAGCTGAACGCTCTGAAGACAGTGGAGATGATTGTGGACTTCAGGAAAGTCACAACCCCTCTGCCCCCCCTCACCCTCACAGGCTCTCCCATCACCACTGCCGATTCCTTCCGCTTTCTGGGCACCACCATCACCCGGGACCTCAAGTGGGAGCCGACCATCAGCTCCCTCATCAAAAAGGCCCAGCAGAGGATGTTCTTCCTGTGGCAGCTGAGGAAGCTCAAGCTACCCACCAAGATGTTAGTGCAGTTCTACACAGCCATCATCGAGTCCATCCTCACCACCTCCATAACCGTGTGGTACGCAGGAGCCACTGCCAGGGACAGACTAAGGCTGCAGCGCGTCGTGCGCGCTGCTGAGAAGGTGATCGGCTGCAAGCTCCCATCTCTCCAGGACCTGTACATCTCCAGGACCCGGAAGCGTGCAGGCCGGATCATAGCCGATCCTTCACACCCTGGTCACGTACTGTTTGCCCCCCTCCCCTCAGGTAGAAGACTTCAGTCCATTCAGACTAAAACCTCCCGTCACATGAACAGCTTCTTCCCCTCTGCCATCAGACTGCTGAACACTAAGTGACTTATTGACTCTTGTGCACTATGTACAGCAGCTCAACCAGACTCATGTCAATCATCACTGTTTTCTTTTGGCATTACCGACTGCACTATGTGGTACTCCACAATATCTGCTGCTCGCTAATATATTTATAAACTGCTTTGACTAGTATTACTCATTCTTATTCTACACTTTATTGCATGTATAGTTTTTTATTTATTTTATTTTATAATGTTTAATGTTGCAGCATTGCACCGAGACAAATTCCTAGTTTGTGTACTACATGAACAATGGCAATAAATCTGATTCTGATTCTGACATACAGGAGAATTGAAATGCCATTTCTCTCTCTCTTAGTGGTATGCACAATATATAAGAAAAGAAGGAAAGAAGGAATAAGCATGAAAAACAACAACAGCAGTCTGTGTACAGTAATGCTACCCATAGAGCAAATAAAGATAAACATACAGAAAAAGCAGAGCCGTAATACCCGTAGTTGCAAGTTCAATGCGGTAGTGTAGGTGCAGACAGTGACAGATTGGACTGCACATGATCAGTATTGCAAAAACAGACAGCAGGAGATATGGCATTTGTGCATATGGCTGCAATAAAGTGCAGAGACATACAGCAACAGATGTATAACTGTTGGTGTGCCAGTCTTTCTGTGCAAACAGCTGAGGTAGTTATTGTGTGGGTGAGTGTGTTACGGTCAAGGGGTGAGGGGGTGAGTGGGCAGAGTTCAGGGTCCCGATCGCCTGATGAACAAAGGTGTTTAGCAGTCTTGTGGAGCGGGCCCGGAGGCTCTGGTACCTTTTTCCCAAGGGCAGGGGGCTGAAGAGGGAGTGTGAGGGGTGGGAGGTGTTGCCTGCAATGTTGATGGCTCTGCGGGGGAGGCGGGTGTGGTAGATGTCTGAGAGGGAGGGCAGAGGGGCACTGATGATCTTTCTGGCTGCTTTCACTGAGTGCTGTAGAGTCTTCCAGCAGGAAACAGTGTAGCTCCCATACCACATCGTGATGCAGCTGGTGAGGATGCTCTCAGTGGTGCCCCGGTAGAATGAGCACATGATGGGGGGTGGGACTCGTGCTCTCCTCAGTTTGCAGAGGGAATAGAGGTGAGTTTGAGCCTTCTTGGCCAGTGATGTGGTGTTGTTGGACCAGGAGAGGTCCTCAGAGATGTGCACCCCCAGGAATTTGGTGCTGCTCACCCTCTCCACAGCTGCTACATCGATGATCAGATGGGGATGCTGTGTCTGTTCTCTATTGAAGTCAACCACATCTCCTTGTTTTTTCCCACGTTGAGGAAGAGATTATTGTCTTTACACCGCTGGACCAGTTGCCTCACTCTATTTTTTTAGTTGGCCTCTTCCTTGTTTGTGATGAGGCCCACCGCTGTTGCGTCATCTGCAAACTTGATGATGTGGTTGGTGCTGTTGGCTGGTATGCAGTCATGGGTCAGCAGGGTGAAGAACAGCGGGCTGAGCACACACCCTTGCGGGGCCCCTGTTCTCATTGTGATAGTCTTGGAGGTGCTGCTGCCGACACGCACGTTCTATGGCCTCCCTGTGAGAAAGTCCAGCGCTCAGTTACAGAGAGAGGTTTTGAGTCCCAAGGGTCTGAGTTTTTGTATTAGGTACTGGAGGATGATCGTTGAATGCTGAACTGAAGGCCAAGAACTGCATTTACATATACGAGTTCTTTTGAGTCCAGGTGGGTGAGGGCTGGATGGAGAGCAGCAGAGATGGTATCTTCTGTGGATCTGTTTAACCTGTATGCAAACTGAGATGGGTTGTGGGAGGGAGGGAGGATGGATTTGATGTTCTGCATGATCAGCCGCTCAAAGCACTTCCTGATGATGGAGGTCAGTGCTACGGGCTGGTAACCATTGTAGCTGGATGGGACGGGCTTCATTGGGACTGGTATTATGGTGGCAGTTTTGAAACACGTGGGGCAACAGCTTGACTCAGGGAGATGTTGAAGATGTCGGCCAGGACATTCATGGACCCCTCCACACAGTCCTTCAGAACGCGACCTGGTATGTTGCCTTTTGTTATAAATTTGCAATTTTTTTTCTTTCCTCCCCTCATGTACTGGGCTTCACTCCTTTCTTCAATCTCATTGAAATATTTTTGCTGGTCATTAACATCTGTTTGTTCTCTCCCATAGATTGAGTCCCTGTTGTGCTGTTTGCTCTCTACATGTCTGTTCTTTTCATCTTCTCTATCCCCTCATCCCCAAGCCAGTCGCAGCAGATGACTGCCCCTCTCTGAGCCTGGTTCCGCTGGAGGTTTCTTCCTGTTAAAAGGGAGTTTTTCCTCTCCACCATCGCCAAGTGCTGCTCACAAGGGATCGCCTTATTGCTGGGGTCTTTCTGCAATTGTGGGGGTTCCCCCTACAGTTGAAAGTGCTATGAGATGACTGTTGTTGTGAAATGGCCTATATAAATAAAGTTGAATTGAATTAAATAAATTTGAAACTTGTAAATTTGCAAATGTTTCCTTGTGATTTTGTGACTGCATTTCTTTTTCTTTTTTCTTTACATAATTTGTACATTTCCCCCTCAGAAATTTGTTACTTTTATCAAATAGATTGCAACATTTGTCATGTAAATATGAAACATTCTTCATGTAAATTTGAAACTTTTCCTCATAAATTTGTGTTAATTGGCTACTTCTTCTTGTGAACAGTTAAAGTTGTTTAGTAAATTTGCATCTTTATCAGTTTGCACTTTCTCTAACAAATAATAGCATTTTTCTTCTCTTTTTTCTTTTTTGTCCCCTTTAAAAATTCACTTTCTTGTAAATTTGCAAACCTTTCCTTATGATTTTGTGACTCATTTTAACCATAAATTTACAATGTTTCTTTTTTTCCATTTTTTCTCTTCTTCTTTTTCGCTAGTGCAGTGGTCCCCAAGCTACGGCCCGCGGGCCGAATACGGCCCACCTCCACATTTGGCCCGGCCCCCTGAACAATACCAGAGACGCATTATGATTTTTTTTTTCAGTCTGGCCACGCGATCAAGACTAATATGCACATAGAACGTGACATTCTATTCCACCCGTCTGCAGTCTGTGCCCCTATCTGAAACCCCCACCCCCCTCAGAAAAAAAAAAATCCTAGTGTTAACCTTTCCTGCTTTGGTCTCCTAACCGTGGTTGGGGGACGCAGGGGAGATCTGTCTTCTCCAGGGCCAGAGGCAGCTTTTCCTCCGGGGTAACCTCCCGAGTAAACCTCACGGTTGTTAACAACAATATGGTGGTGCATCGAATAACAGGCCGTTTTGCTGAAGAGTTGGGGGCTTTATTATCAGACTGCACCATTAATAACAGCAATTCTAGTTCGCTACCTGCTCTGGTCGCCTCTCTCTCCTCTCACCCGCACACTTGACATACACCGTCTGCTCCGTGGGGCCATTCACATGGGGGCGCGCCTCGGCTGGTGATTGTACTCGCTGACAGACTCACGGCATTAAAGATATCTTTCTTCTCGGGACACACCTCCTCCGCGACAGCATTCAAACATTTCTTGACAAATTCTCCATCAGTGAAAGGTTTACCGCTGCTTGCTATCAGTTGAGCAACCCGAAAGCTGGCCCGAACGGATGACTGGGTCAACTGAGCTTGACGTACAAATGTATTCTGCTGAGATGTTACCTGTTAAGATTGTGCACGGCACAACAGAAAGTTAATGTTCCGTGGACTTTTTTCTGTGAAGAACCCAGAGAGGGTTATTTGGTTATTATTTATTTCATAAATAGTGTTATTTATTTCATTAATAGTGTTATTATTTATTTTCTGACTTTTTTTTCCTGTGAAGTTCCTGGAAAGGGTTATTAATATTTGGTTATGTGTGACTTTCTGGAAAACAACAAATGTTTACGTTCAGGCACCCCTGCAATCGTCACACTTTTTCTGTTACAAACTGACCCTGGCCCCCATCAGAGAAGGCAAAAGTTATGTGGCCCTCACAGGAAAAAGTTTGGGGACCCCTGCTCTAGTAGGTTTTCAATTCTTTTTTCTTTTTCTTTTTTTTTTTTTCATTTTTGGTCACAGCCACTTTAATCCATTTTAACTATTTTCCAAAGATTGAGTAGTTGCAAAATTTGAAAAATAGCAGTGGAGGCCAAATAATATCAAGTAATGTAGTTTAAATGGTGCAGTGTAAGGCTCAGGAGCAAGTTAATATTAGGCACTTAACACTAAGGGTACAAGTCATAAACTTCCATATTCTGGCACTAATTCAACAAAGATATTATAGTTGGCCTTATCAAAAACTGATGAACCTCAACATGATATGCCATACATTAAACTTCCATCTGGTCAAAAAGGGAGAGACAACCCTTCAAAATAAGTTGATGACAACAAAATAAAAAGAAAGGCCCTCACCAGGCAGGTGGTTGTGGTGCAAAACCAGATGAGTGAAAACCAATTCTTTACCCTCCACAGAGTCCAAACCCCAACACACAGTCTTGTGGACCAACCCCAAGTCCAAAGTCCCAAAACGGATCGGGTGGTCTGCCAGCATCCCGAGACCACAAAAAGGCCCGATACGGAGCATCAGGTGGCCTGCCCAAGTCCATAGGCCACCAGACGGAGGAACACGGTACGTCAGGTGGCCCACCAAAGCCCAAGGACTGCCAGATGGATGGACACGGCGGGTCAGGTAGCCTACCAAAGTCCAAGGGCCACCAGACGGATGAACACAGCACTGTGGAAGCGTTGACTTCAGGAGCCTTTAACACAGGAGCAAACATGGGAACTTTATGCTTGGGAGGTGACAACGTGAAATCTGTAGACTCAGGAGATGACACTATGGAACCCCCAAACTCTGGAAATGACAATGTGGAACACTTAAGCTCTGGAGATGATAACAAGGAACCCTTAAACTCTGGGGATGATAATAAGGAAACTTCAAACTCTGGAAATAACCACCCAGAACCTCCAAACTTAGGGGATGTCATGGGGCCCTCTTGCTCTGAAGAAAACATAGTAAAAGCCTTTTACTCAGAAGAAAACGACATGGAGCTTCCAAACACAGAAGACAACATTGGAGTCGCTTGCTCAGGAGCTAATAGCATGAGAGTTTCTAGTTCTGGAGAGAGTACCTGAGGGGCCTTCAGCACAGGGACTAACAGCAGCTGAGACATGGCGACCCCAGGCGGTGAAGATGGAGTGGATTGCTCAGATGGCCCAGGTGGAGCGGATTGCTCAACCTCTTGGACGATGGGTGGAGCGGACTGCTCGACTTTCTGGATGATGGGTGGAGCGGACTGCTTGACCTCTGGAACGACGAGTGGAGTTCCCCTGACCTCTTGGATGACAGGTGGAGTGGACTGCTCGACCTCTTGGACAATGGGTGGAGTGAACTGTTTGACCTCTTGGACAACGGGTGGAGCAGACTGCTCGACCTCTTGGACAGCGGGTGGAGTGGACTGCTCGACCTCTTGGTTGATGGGTGGAGCAAACTGCTCGACCTCTTGGACATTGGGTGAAGGTCCCCTGAGCTCTGGAACGACGGGTGAAGCAGACTGCTTGACCTCTTGGATGATGGGTGGAACGGACTGCTCAACTTCTGGAAGAAAAATGGGTGGAACGGACTGCTGGATCTCTGGAACAACAATGGGTGGAGGTCCCTCAACCTCTGGAATGGCAGGTGGCTGAGGTGGAGCATGGTCCTCGAAGACAGCTGTAGCTGTAGCATGCACCTACATCCCAGATGCAGGCACCTCGGATGTGGAGGAAGAAACACAGGTTGGTGCCATGTCCAAACCAAAACAACCAGCAGAAAAGTTCAGTGGGGAGAGCTCAGAAGCAGATAGGAGCTGCAACTGGGTCTCCCTGCTAGGAGCAAGACAAGTCCTCTCTAAAACTGATGTAATAGAAATAAAGAAAGGTACTTGCCTTAACTCCTGCTCTCCTGCTGGTGAGGACCCCAGTGACTCTGCTGGTGGAGAAGCAAAGTTGGTCTCAGGAGATGCTGGAGGAGCAGCGGATAAAGCAGTCTGAGGTGCAGCAGCGGGCGGGGTCACCAGTGTAGCAGAAGTGATAACCGGCACTGCAGGAGTGAAGACAGGCAAAGTAGGTGAAGCACGAACTGATGTGTGTGCCACTGGAATAGACGGCTGGGGCACGTTGACCTCCCGTCCTGCAGCTGCTGAAGCACTCAAGGAAGGTGGGGCTGCAGCAGCAGAAGCTCTCGGGAGAACCTCGAGTGAAGGGCCCAGATGGCAGGTGAAGCAATGCTTCCTCGTTGCCCGCTTCCCTGCTGGCCCTTTTGAGGGCGGCTGGTCCTAACATGCCAGGAATAACACCTCTGGAGCGAGCCAGGGCTTATATTTCAGCAAGATATCAGTTAATGCGAGGACCACCTGCCTCTGCTCCAACACATCCTCCATCATGGCTGACGGAACAGAGGTGGCAAAAGGTGGAGGAGCAATGGGGAAAGCGGGAGGTGACACACTAAAGGCAGGAGTTGGGGTCAACAGTCCGGTGCCAAATTGGACCAAGCAAAGCGAAGGGCCAGTTAATATCAGCTAGATGCATATCTGGGTGATACGGGAGCAAAGCCCGACCAACTCCGAACATTTTAACAGGGCCGGTGATTGGAGAACTGCTCTTGCTTCCACCAAGTCAGCATTCATTTCCCACCGGTTGGACTGACCCTGAGCCTGGTCCAAAAGGTGAAGCGCCTGGTCGAGTTCTTCCTCCCCGGAACTCTGACTTGGCCCTTTTCTCCTGCTGGTCCTGCCCGCTGAGTCCTTTCTTGGTGGCCTCATTCTGTCAAGGTGGGTAACACAGGCTCAAACGCAGGCAGGAGAGATTGATTAACAAAAACTGTGATAAAGGAAGTAGCAGCATGGGGGCTGAGAACACAAAAACAAACTGGGTTGACAGACTGACAGAAAACACAGAAGAAACAATAATGATGCCACACCTGACACGCACATACAGTGGTGTGAAAAAGTGTCTGCCCCCTTCCTGATTTCTCATTTTTTTGTATGTTTGTCACACTTAAATGTTTTACATCATCAAACAAATTTAAATATTAGACAAAGATAACACAAGTAAACACAAAATGCAGTTTTTAAATGAAGGTGTTTATTATCAAGGGTAAAAAAAATCCAAACCTACATGGCTCTGTGTGAAAAAGTGATTATTCCCCGATTAAAACATAAATTAACTGTGGTTTATTGTCAGGAACTGGGTTTGTTTATTTTCCAAACCCAGTTTCATGATGCTGGGGCTGCATATTCTCCTGTATATTTTGCTACCTTATTTGTCTTCAGGCAACTGTCAGGGAGCCTCTGGGATTTGCTTGGCTCCCTGTCAGTTGACAGCCACGCCTCCCTCTCCTGCCAGCACCTGCCGGCTGTTTGTCATCATCGTTTCTGTTTATTTCTCTGTTCTTTCTCGCATGCACACACACACATACACATGCATGCTCACGCTCACTCACTGTGCACACACCCACTCATTCCCATGTGCATGCACACATCCGCACATGCACCTGTCTTCACTCAACACACACCCATACATTCCTATGCACTCACTCTCTCTACACACACCGGCAATCACTTGGCTCATTATTACTCGCATTATTTGAGCCCTGTGTTCGCTGTTGTGAGTTGCCGGATTATTGTACTACTAGATGTACTGCTGCTCTGTGCATCTGCATTCTCTGCTGTTTTGTTTCCTGCTCTCCAGATTATTCACTTGGACTGACGCGGACTGCTCCAGCCCCGTGAGTACTGTTTGTTTTCCCCCAGTGTTCCAGTTATGTCTGGAAGCATTTTCGGGCTCTCTTATTCATTCCCCCACTATCAGTTTTGTCTGTCAGCGCCTTGGGACAGTTTATCTTGTGTATACTCACCTGTGTGCTGTGGAGCATCTTGAGGACTTCCCTGTGTATCCTGAGCTGTTTGTTTATCTGGACTCTTCACCCCTTTTTGTCAATAAACTATACACAGCATCCTCCTGCATTTGTGTTTTTGTCTCTCCTGCCTCTGAAAGGCAGGAAATCATAACATTTATCACATCTTTGGAAAGCTGAGCTCAATTTCTCGAGCCACACCCAGGTCTGATAACTGCCACACCTGTTCTCAATCAAGAAATCACTTAAATAGGACCTGCCTGACAAAGTGAAGTAGACCACAAGATCCTCAAAAGCGAGACATCATGCTGCAATCCAAAGAAATTCAGGAACAAATGAGAAACAAAGTAATTGAGATCTGTCAGTCTGGAAAAAGTTATAAATCCATTTCAAAAGCTTTGGGACTCCAGTGAACGACAGTGACAGCTATTATCCACAAATGGTGAAAACATGGAACACTTAAAACCTTCCCAGGAGTGGCTGACTGACCAAAATTAAATTAAATCACCCTTTATTGTCATTCAATCCATACAGCCAATCATGTACAGTAGAATGAAATTGTGTTTCTCTTATCTACAGTGTTAATCACACACACACACACACACACACACACACACACACACACACACACACACACACACATATATAGAATCAGAGGGGTTGCTGCCATGCAAGGCGCCGTCACAGATTTCCCTCCTCCATTCCAGCACCAAGCTGGACGGCAGGAAGTTCCACTTTTATATGGTCTTTGGTATGACCCAGCCGGGATTTGAACCCCTGCCTCCCGGGTGTGGGGCGGATGCTCTACCAACTGAGCCACCACTCCGGTACCCCAAGAGCGCAGCAACAACTCATTCAAGAGGTCACAAAAGACCCCACAACAACATCCAAAGAACTGCAGGCCTCACTTGCCTCAGTCAAGGCCAGTGTTCATGACACCACCATATGAAAGAGACTGGGCAAAAATGGCCTGCATGGCAGAGTTCCAAGACGAAAACTACTACTGAACAAAAAGAACATAAAGGCTCATCTTATGGGGGACCCATGTTGTGATATTCATCTCAGACTGGAAGGAAGGGAGATGCAGTAAATTCTTCTGCCGGAAGAGCATGGGGGATTAAGTAACTGGGGGACAATAGGAATTGTGATGTGAGAATGTATTGTGATGCAAGACCTCAGGCAGCAGGGGGAGTGAGTGTTGTAATATAAAGGAGAGACCCTGCAGCATGAGGTCCATGCTTTTCCTGATTCTGAGAGATGTGAGAGAGTGAATAAAGTTCGTCTGCTGTGAATGCTTGGCCTGATTATTCCTCTCTCCACACTGGTGACCCTTGACGAATAATGGAACACGAGGCAAACACCCCGAAGATGACCTGGACGGGAAGCCCCAGCAACGCGTGTGCTGTTTCGGTCAAACTACCAGACTTTTAGCTGCACGACCCGAGGTCTTGGTTCCTCCACACTGAGGCCCAGTTCGCGCTCCGGGGAATAACGGCAGATGACACCAGATATTACTATGTGGTCACAGCGCTGGACGCTCGCACGACTCAGCAAGTAGCGAGTCTGCTCCAACAGCCCCCAGCCCGTGCCAAATACGGGGTTCTCAAAGCCGTGCTGACCCGGTGCTACACACTCTCGGACTGCGAGAGAGCAGAGAGACTCCTGACGTGCTCCGGGATAGGAGATGGGTTGGCGGTCGAATTGATGGAGAAGATGGGCTGCATGGTGGCGCAGTGGTTAGCACTGCAGCAGCACAGTTTACCCTTGGCCAGGGGATCGTGGGGATCGTGGGATCGTGGGTTTGATCCCAGCCCCCGACCAACAGTGATCTGTGTGGAGTTTGCATGTTCTCCCTGTGTTTGTGTGGGTTTACTCTGGGATTTCTCCGGTTTCCTCCCATATGCCAAAAATATGCAGGTTAGGTTAATTGGAGACTCTAAAGTGGCCCTAGGTGTGAATGTGTGTGTGAATGGTTAAGGGATAGCGCCATATCGTGGCTGCTTCATCCATCCAGGTGGTGGATGACCCTCAATTTCCCCTCTGGGGATCAATAAAGTATACTAAATCTAAAAAAAAAAAAAAAAGATGTTGGCGTTGATGGGCATGGATGACAGCCATTTTCTGTTTGCCCACCTTTTCCTCCAGAACCTCCCAATGGTGGCCAGAGCGGTCCTTGCCAACTTGCCATTGCTGGTCGTGCGTGACTACCGTACGCTAGCCCAGGAGGCAGATCGGATCATTGTCACCACCAGAGCCCTCACAGTGAACGCAGCGGCGTTGGAACCCAGCGAGACGGCCAGCGGAAGCAAGGAGCCAGCGATGGTAGTGGCAGCAGGGGCCAGGAAGTGCCAGAGAGACACGCTCTGCTCCTACCACCGCCGTTTTGGAGAGGATGCACGGCAATGCATGCCACCGTGCCACTTCAAGCATTCGGGAAATGCCAAGGTCGGCAGTCGGTAGCAGCTGCAACCGCTGGTGAAGAAAGCAAGCTGCTCTATGTGACAGACTCACTCTCAAGGAGACGGTTCCTCGTGGACTTCGGCTCCCAAAAGAGCCTCATCCTGCCGTCCTACGCCGACTGGCTAGCGGGTGCTAGCGGCCCCAAGCTGACGGCTGCAAACGGCTCGGACATTAAGACTTTTGATGAAAAGACACTGACTGTATCCCTACACGGCCGTACGTACGAGTGGACATTCGTCATAGCGGCATGCAGTTTCCCAGTCTTGGGCGCTGATTTTTTGTGCGCACAGGGACTACTATTTGATGTTGCTAACAGACGACTGATTAATGCAATGTCTTTTGATTCCCTCCCCTGTACAGCTCGAGGAGCCGGGCCAACAACGCCAGCCAACGTCACAGCTCCAGGTGGTAAGTTCCACATACTGCTCACCCAGTTCCCAGCACTCACGGTCCCGACATTTTCGGCGGCCATCACTAAACACGGGGTGGAGCACTTTATTACTACCACAGGGCTGCCCGTTTTCGCACGACCTCGGTGCCTGGACACAGCTAAACTGGCCATAGTGCGCGAGGAGTTTGCCAACTTGGAAAGGCTGGGCATCATCAGGTGCTCAAACAGCCCATGGGTATCCCCACTACATATGGTCCCTAAGGCCGAGGGATCGTGGCGACCTTGCGGAGATTTCCGCAGATTAAACAACGCCACAGCGAACGACTGCTACCCGATTCCCCATATTAAGGATTTTTCAATTCACCTCGCCGAGGCACACATTTTTTCTTTTTTTTTTTCTTTTCTTTCCCCCCTTGTCCTGTCAGGCAGCTAGGCAAACAGAACAGGGATCTGTCACCCTACTGTGCCAAAACAGATTTACTTTGCAAAGAGGAGCCTATACAGTGCCTAACTTTGCAGTGTATATTGTTGTAAACTCCTCCTGTAATAACTTTTAATACTTTATTTTAATTGTTTTACCCATGGAAGACCCAACAGGATGGGGAAGAGGGAAAGGAAGTGTGTGAAGGGGGGAAAGAAAAGGGAGGGGAACAGACAAAAAAAAGAAAAAAACAAACAAACAAACAAAAAAAACGACAACTAAAACAAACAAAAGACAAACTGCTTCTTCCACCGGAGATGTCTCAACACGAGTCTGGTTTCTGCACCTGTTAAAGGAGAGACACTTGTACATGTATGTCTGTGTGCCTATATATGGCGCGCAAAATAAGTGTGTGCATGTGAGTGGTTTGTCAGGAAACATACGAGCGGAGGGCCGGTCGCAGCAGCCCTCCCCCTGAGGACCCCGAGCAGGCAAGGCAGTGCCACCAACCCCCAGCCCCGAGGTCAGCAAGCCCCAGGAAAGCCAAGCATCCACCCCCGGAGAGATGATCAAGGGAGGGCAGGCTGCCCGGTGGCCGGCGCGGTGAGCCCACACCCCTGGACCCGCTCGACCCCCACCCCCCCAGTGGGGCCAACATCCGCCTCCGGGCCCCAGGCACCAGGAGGCCAGCAACCCCACCCCCCAGGACAGAGACCAGCCAGCGCCCCCGGCACGAGCCCCCCCAGGTACCCCCACAGCGGCCCCGCCCCAGCGCCTCGGCCACACACCCCGGGGAGCCCCACGTCCAAAGAAGTCCCCTCGCCCAGGTGAGCCCACATTGCCGAAAGGCACTACCCCCCTTAATCCAGCCCCTCCCGACTCGCAGGCACACCCCTCCCCATACCTTCACACCCACATGTTCTCATGCACACCCCTCTCACTCACCCAGACCGACCCATTCTCTCTCACTCCAGTACCCACTTAAATTCACTCCTCATTCACCTTTACTTCAAAAGCTGGCTGCGAAGCAGATGCAGCGAGCCTGAACATGCACCAGTGCCCGGCAGTGACCAGGGAGGCCACCGGCACAGGCCACAGAAGCAGACCCCCACCCCCGGCGCCCATCTGAGTGAACAATCAGCAGACCACCGCAGGCGCCCCAAGATGCCACCCGGCATGCAAAGCACCGCACAAAACCGACCCACCATCACCACCTCCATTCATCACCCTCTCACTCACACTTAAACTCATATTCAGCCTCCCGTCACTTCCTTGGTTGTATCTATATATTAGTAGCATCCAGGGATTTTACAACATGATAGGTCCCAGGCTCCCCACCAGGCCCCCACGCCCCCAGCAAGACAGGGCAACAGGGGTGGGGGAAGACCCCCACCTCCTCCCCCTGCACAGAACATGGTGGGTGTGTGTCGGTTATATGATATAATTGTGTATAAATGTGTGGACTACTAAAGTGCAATTAAAATTGGGGGGATAGTAATTGAAGCATCGTTAGCCACTGTGATGGGCAGCAGAGCCCCCATCCTCCCAAGCCCTCAGTGTCTAAAATGCAATTAAAATTGAGGTGAGTGCAGCCCCACCACGCGGCAAAGGTATCCCCTTCACCGACACAGTGCAGCACACCCCCACCCCAAAGCCCTAAATGTAACAAAAAAGATCAGGGGGAGGAGGAGGGCGGGAAATAAGACTGGGAGGTAGGCGGTCCAAAAACAAGGCCGCCCACCCCCCCCCCAGAAGCCAGCTTGCAGACTGGCTTATGAGGCCACCCACTGCCCCCAAATCCCAACCCAGGGCGAGGGCCGCCAGTGGAAACAACCCAGGACCCAGCGCTCCAGCACCACTAACATGACGGGGCAGCCAAACATACTACCACTCATCTTACTCACACGAACATGGACAACAACAGTCACAATAGTGAACAATGGGCCGGACCCACACAGCGCCCAACACGCCAGGCGACACACCCGAGCACCCACGCAGGCCCACGACCACACACCCCAGACACACACCGACAGCTGCAGGCCGCCCTGTAACCACAGCCACCCCGGAACAACCCAATGGAAACACGGCCAACAACCCGCACCAATGACCCCCCAGCCACCCCCAAGCACCAACGCACACCCGCTGCCAATGACACCAGGGGCGATGTAGCAAAGTGCCTCACCCCCAACACAACAGCAGGGCGGCCGGGACAAGCAAGCCCCGAAACGCCAGCCCCCATGCCACTGGATGGACTGCCCAACCCCTGCCACCCAACAAAGCTCTCCTACCCATACACACATCCTCCGCCCCCTAGACATCTACCCACAAGTAACCGCTTCCATACACACACATAACTCCACCTACCATCACACATACCCACCTACACAAACACACAACCCCACCTGCCCACTCAACACACACCCACTTCCACATCCGCTCATACACAAGCCTACACTCACACACCCCCTCCCCCACCCACAGACCCCCGTGAATGGGGAGGGCAACCCAGGATGCGGGCACCAGCCCCTGGGTGGCACCTGGGCCCCAGGAAACACACGACCCCACCACGCAAGGATGCATCAGGGACAACCCCCAACGCCGGCACACACCCGACCCTGACCCGGGGCGGGGGGATGCCCCCCCAGCACCAGGGGCCCAGGGCTAGACCCAGACCCCTCACGAGGGGCGAGGCCAGCCGGCCAGGGGCCACAGCCCAACCCCCCCCGGCCCACTCCACAGCTCCCCCCCCAACCCCCCCCCCCCCCCCAGGGCCAGAGAGACGGCCACCCCGGAACAGGCCCCCCCCGGACACCTGCGGTTGGGGCGCAGCCAGCCGCCAGAGGTGCCAAGGAGAGTGAGTCACTGCCCGCCACCCCTCAGATTATAGAATTAATAAGCGGGGACCAGAGAGAATTAAATTCTGCCAATTGATTATTTGAGGAGGCTGACATTCTTTCCAGGCTAATATAATCCAATAGTAAGTTATTATAGTAAGTCGTGCATAAGTTATTTCTTGTTTTCCAGTTCATGAGGATAGCTTTCTTTGCGATGCATAAGGCAGTGAGAACCATGTGTGACATCCTTGCATCTATATTTATTTCACTTAAATCACCTAATATGCAAAGTGTGGGTGAGGGTGGGACACTATACCCAAGCCATGCCGACAGGTCTTCACATGTCTTCTGCCAGAACTTTTGAACCGGTGCACAGGACCACATAGCATGCATATAGCTATCCGGGACATTGCTAGTACAGTGAGGGCAGATATTTGTGTGACTCAGGCCCATTTTGAACATCCTTTGTCCTGTATAATGAGTTCTATGTAGAACTTTATACTGTATAAGTTGTAAGTTAGAGTTTTTAGTCATCTTAAAAGTGTTTCAACATATTTGTGTCCAGAAACTTTCCTCCTTATTAATCGATAAGTCTGTCTCCCATTTTGATATTGGAAGAGATATGGACTCATCCAACTTTGATAATAGTCTATATATTTTCGATATCAATTTTGGGGAATGGAGATTTAGAAACTCTGCCACCTTAACTGGTACTTCTAAATCTGTCTGATTAAGATTAAATCTTGCTTTTATTATGGATTTAAGCTGTTGATATTCAAAATATTTTTTATCACTGATTTCGTGTTGACACTAGATCCTGAAATTGGATAAAATTTCCACCTTGAATAAGATGTTCTAAGTTGTTTATTCCCTTCTCTTGCCATAGTGGAAATTTTAATGTCCTCTTTTGTTGCAGGATATCAGGATTATTCCAAATGGGCGTGAGTTTACAGGGGACAAGTGAAGACCCTGTTATTTTTTAAAAATTTCCACCAAGCCGTCAGAGAGGAACTAATATTAATACTTTTAAAACACTCATGGCGTTTAATAGAGGGACTTATAAAAGGTAAGTCAGAGATATTTAGCAACCCACAGAGAGCCTGTTCAGCATCTAACCATGGATTCCCCAATGGGGTTGATTTTGTCCATTTTGAAATGAACTGCAATCTATTGGCTAAAAAGTAATTAAAAAAAATTGGTAAATCTAATCCTCCGCCCTCTTTTGCTTTTTGGAGGGTTTTTAAACTAATCCGTGATGGTTTATCCTTCCATAAAAATTTACTTATATTTGAGTCTAGAGACTTAAACCAGGCCATTGATGGTTGGGTAGGGATCATTGAGAACAAATAATTAATTTTAGGAAGGACCATCATTTTAATGGTTGCGACTCTTCCCATTAATGATAAAGGTAGTGTCCTCTAGCCCGTAAGATCGTCTTGTATCTTTTTTAAAAGGGGGATATGATTTAGTCGCAATAACTCTGAGAGCCTGGGGGAAATATCTATTCCTAAATATTTAACATTCCCTGATTGTATTGGAATAGTAGATGTATTTGGGAAATTGCAATTTATGGGTAAAGCTATTGATTTTACCCAGTTAATAGAGTAGTCTGACAATGATGAAAATTTATCAATGAGCGCCACTGTCTGAAGAAGAGATCTTTCTGAGTTTTCAAGGAAAATCAATACATCATCAGCATAAAGACTTATCTTATGTTCCTTTTCTCCAGTTTGAATACCTCTGATATCAACATTTTGTCATATGGCTGCTGCTAATGGTTCAATAAAGATGGTAAAAAGTGAGGAAGAGAGTGGACACCCCTGCCTAGTACCTCTCTGAAGATTAAAGCTTCGGGAAGTCTGATCATTTGTTCGGACAGATGCAACTGGACATCTATATAGTGTTTTAACCCAGTTTATGAAAGATGAACCAAACCCAAACTTGTTTAACACCATAAAAAGAAATTTCCAGTTAATCCGGTCAAAGGCTTTCTCTGCATCCAGGGACAAGATTGTAGTTTCTACATTATTGATCTTGCAGTAGTCTATTAAAGTAAATAGCCTGCGTGTATTATCAGCTGAGTGCCTATCCTTGATAAAACCTGTTTGATCTGGGTATATAATAAACGGGATTATCCTTTCCAGTCTTTTGGCGAGAGCTTTGCAAATTATTTTGAGATCGACATTCATAAGCGAGATGGGACGGTAGCTGGATGGAAGCGTAGGTTCTTTTCCAGGTTTAAGGAGCAGGATAATACTAGCCAAATTCATATTCGGAGGAATTACATTATCTTCTTTGATTTGGTTCACCATTTTAAAAAAAGTAGGTGCCATCACAGGCCAAAATTCTTTATAAAATTCTACTGGAAAACCATCTGGTCCCGGGGCTTTGTTGTTTGGGATATGCTTAAGTGCCTCCTGGAGTTCAAACACCTGAAGAGGTGCATCTAGAGCCGCAATCTGTTCATTATTTAATTGTGGTAGGTTAATATTGTCCAAAAATGTATTTATCTCTGAGTCCGATGGGTTAACCTGTGATGAGTGGAGATTTTCATAAAACTTTCTGAAGGAGCTATTTATTTCTTCAGGCACATGGGTAATATTTCCAGTCATATCCTTGATAGAATGGATAGTTGTTTTTTCTTTATTCAATCTAAGCTGGTTCGCAAGATATCGCCCCGATTTATTACTGTGTTCAAAATTCTCAAGACGCAGTCTTTGTATTAAAAACTGTGCTCTTTTGTTTGTAATTTCTTTTAATTCCAGCTTTAATTTTCTCAAATCGTTAAGTGCCTGTTCCTGTGGGGAAATGGCACAAGTTGTCTCCAGTGATTTAATCTTCTGTTCTAAATCCAGTATCAGTACTTTTTCTTTTTTATTCTTGTATGAACAGTAAGAGATTATTTTACCTCGCATGACCACTTTTGCTGCTTCCCAAAGAACACCTGGGGATATTCCTGGCACATCATTATATTCCAGATATGATTCCCACTCTTTATTAAAATAATTAATAAAGTCTTCATCCTTCAGTAGTGATATATTAAATTTCCAGCTCCTAGTTTCCCTTGTAGCTTCCCTATTTACTAGTGTAAGAGAAACTGGATGATCGCTAATAGCTTGATTTGAACATATTTCAGTGTCTATGATGTCCCTCACAATAGAGTTACTAGCTAAGAAGAAATCTAGACGCGAATATGAACTATGAACTGATGAAAAAAAGGTATATTCCCGAAGGGTTGGGTGAAGAGATCGCCATTCATCGCAAAGACCAAAATCATTCATGTACTGTTTGAGAGTGTCAGAAGCCAGCCATTTTCGGTAAATCCTCGATGTACTGAGCCTGTCGACTGCAGGGTTTAATACCAAGTTGAAGTCCCCTCCTATTATAAGTGTGGTGTCCAAGTGCTCAGAAAGAGAAGTGAAAAAAGTGTGAAAAAAGGATGGGTCGTCAACATTTGGGCCATAAACGCTTGCAATACATAGATCCAAATTTTGTACTGAAATTTTTAGTATTATAAATCTACCTTCTGGATCTAGTATGGTGTTATTCATAACAAAGTGTATTCTTCTGTTTACCAGTATAGCTACCCCCCTTTGCTTACAATTAAAGCCGGCTGAGTATATATGGGGGAATTCTTTTTTTTTATTATTTTTTTTATTTTTTATTTTTGTCCTGTCAGGCAGCTAGGCAAACAGAACAGGGATCTGTCACCCTACTGTGCCAAAACAGATTTACTTTGCAAAGAGGAGCCTATACAGTGCCTAACTTTGCAGTGTATATTGTTGTAAACTCCTCCTGTAATAACTTTTAATACTTTATTTTAATTGTTTTACCCATGGAAGACCCAACAGGATGGGGAAGAGGGAAAGGAAGTGTGTGAAGGGGGGAAAGAAAAGGGAGGGGAACAGACAAAAAAAATAAATAAAATAAAAAAAAACAAAAAACAAACAAACAAAAGACAAACTGCTTCTTCCACCGGAGTTGTCTCAACACGAGTCTGGTTTCTGCACCTGTTAAAGGAGAGACACTTGTACATGTATGTCTGTGTGCCTATATATGAGAACGCGCGCAAAATAAGTGTGTGCATGTGAGTGGTTTGTCAGGAAACATACGAGCGGAGGGCCGGTCGCAGCAGCCCTCCCCCCGAGGACCCCGAGCAGGCAAGGCAGCGCCACCAACCCCCAGCCCCGAGGTCAGCAAGCCCCAGGAAAGCCAAGCATCCACCCCCGGAGAGACGATCAAGGGAGGGCAGGCCGCCCGGCGGCCGGCGCGGTGAGCCCACACCCCTGGACCCGCCCGACCCCCACCCCCCCCTGCGGGGCCAACATCCGCCCCCGGGCCCCAGGCACCAGGAGGCCAGCGACCCCACCCCCCAGGACAGAGGCCAGCCAGCGCCCCCCGGCGCGAGCCCCCCCAGGTACCCCCATAGCGGTCCCGCCCCAGCACCTCGGCCACACACCCCGGGGACCCCCACGTCCAAAGAAGTCCCCTCGCCCAGGTGAGCCCACATTGCCGAGGCACTACCCCCCTAATCCAGCCCCTCCCGACTCGCAGGCACACCCCTCCCCATACCTTCACACCCACATGTTCCCATGCACACCCCTCTCACTCACCCAGACCGACCCATTCTCTCTCTCACTCCAGTACCCACTTAAATTCACTCCTCATTCACCTTTATTTCAAAAGCCGACTGCGAAGCAGATGCAGTGAGCCTGAACATGCACCAGTGCCCGGCAGTGACCAGGGAGGCCACCGGCGCAGGCCACAGAAGCAGACCCCCACCCCCCGGCGCCCATCTGAGTGAACAATCAGCAGACCACCGCAGGCGCCCCAAGATGCCACCCGGCATGCAAAGCGCCGCACAAAACCGACCCACCATCACCACCTCCATTCATCACCCTCTCACTCACACTTAAACTCATATTCAGCCTCCCGTCACTTCCTTGGTTGTATCTACATATTAGTAGCATCCAGGGATTTTTACAACATGATAGGTCCCAGGCTCCCCACCAGGCCCCCACGCCCCCAGCAAGACAGGGCAACAGGGGTGGGGGAAGACCCCCACCTCCTCCCCCCGCACAGAACATGGTGGGTGTGTGTCGGTTATATGATATAATTGTGTATAAATGTGTGGACTACTAAAGTGCAATTAAAACTGGGGGGATAGTAATTGAAGCATCGTTAGCCACTGTGATGGGCAGCAGAGCCCCCATCCCCCCAAGCCCTCAGTGTCTAAAATGCAATTAAAATTGAGGTGAGTGCAGCCCCACCACGCGGCAAAGGTATGGGGAATTCTGGTGAGGTGAGCGCATCTACAGACGACTTAGAGACATGTGTCTCCTGCAATAAAACAAAGTCTGCCTGTAGATCGTTCAATCGATTAAAAACTTTTAGCCTCTTCTCCCCGTTTCCAATTCCACGTATGTTCCACGTGACAAACTTAAATGAAGACATGTTTTCACTAATTGGTTGTGTACTAAAGACTAACTAAATGTGTAAACTATATGTGCCTATGTGATATGTCAGTAATGTATGTATATACATATGCATATATATATATACACATATATGCACACACACACATATATACATACATACATACATACATATATACTATATACAGTGTATATACTGTATATACACAGTGTATATATATATATATATATATATATATATATATATATATATATACAGTGGGGTAAAAAAGTATTTAGTCAGCCACCAATTGTGCAAGTTCTCCCACTTAAAAGATGAGAGAGGTCTCCAATTTTCATCATAGGTGTACCTCAACTATGAGAGACAAAATAAGAAAAAAAAATCAGAAAATCACATTGAAGGATTTTTAATGAATTAATTGGTAAATTCCTCAGTAAAATAAGTATTTGGTCAATAACAAAAGTTCATCTCAATACTTTGTTATATACCCTTTGTTGGCAATGACACCGGTCAAACGTTTTCTGTAAGTTTTCACAAGGTTTTCACACACTGTTGCTGGTATTTTGGCCCATTCCTCCATGCAGATCTCCTCTAGAGCAGTGATGTTTTGGGGCTGTCGCTGGGCGACACAGACTTTCAACTCCCTCCAAAGATTTTCTATGGGGTTGAGATCTGGAGACTGGCTAGGCCACTCCAGGACCTTGAAATGCTTCTTACGAAGTCACTCCTTCGTTGCCCGAGCGGTGTGTTTGGGATCATTGTCATGCTGAAAGACCCAGCCACGTTTCATCTTCAATGCCCTTGCTGGTGGAAGGAGGTTTTCACTCAAAATCTCACGATACATGTCCCCATTCATTCTTTCCTTTACACGGATCAGTCGTCCTGGTCCCTTTGCAGAAAAACAGCCCCAAAGTATGATGTTTCCACCCCCATGCTTCACAGTAGGTATGGTGTTCTTTCTCCTCCAACCACGACAAGTTGAGTTTTTACCAAAAAGTTCTATTTTGGTTTCATCTGACCATATGACATTCTCCCAATCCTCTTCTGGATCATCCAGATGCTCTCTAGCAAACTTCAGACGGGCCTGGACATGTACTGGCTTAAGCAGGGGGACATGTCTGGCACTGCAGGATTTGAGTCCCTGGCGGCGTAGTGTGTTTCTGATGTAGCTTTTGTTACTTTGGTCCCAGCTCTCTGCAGGTCATTCACTAGGTCCCCCCGTGTGGTTCTGGGATTTTTGCTCACCGTTCTCGTGATCATTTTGACCCCACAGGGTGAGATCTTGCGTGGAGCTCCAGATCGAGGGAGATTATCAGTGGTCTTGTATGTCTTCCATTTTCTAATAATTGCTCCCACAGTTGATTTCTTCACACCAAGCTGTTTTCCTATTGCAGATTCAGTCTTCCCAGCCTGGTGCAGGTCTCCAATTTTGTTTCTGGTGTCCTTTGACAGCTCTTTGGTCTTGGCCATAGTAGAGTTTGGAGTTTGACTGTTTGAGGTTGTGGACAGGTGTCTTTTATACTGATAACGAGTTCAAACAGGTGCCATTAATACAGGTAACGAGTGGAGGACAGAGGAGCCTCTTAAAGAATAAGTTACAGGTCTGTGAGAGCCAGAAATCTTGCTTGTTTATAGATGACCAAATACTTATTTTAATGAGGAATTTACCAATTAATTCATTAAAAATCCTTCAATGTGATTTTCTGGATTTTTTTTCTCATTTTGTCTCTCATAGTTGAGGTATACCTATGATGAAAATTGGAGACCTCTCTCATCTTTTAAGTGGGAGAACTTGCACAATTGGTGGCTGACTAAATACTTTTTTGCCCCACTGTATATGTATATACTATATGTTGTGTGTATACACCTATGCATATATAATTGGGTGTGCGCGCATGATGTCTCTGTGCCATTTGGCTGCAATTGCAAGCAAATGGGGTACATGTATTTCAAGTTATTTCTTATAAACCAGAAGTACGAGAAAAAACAAACATGAAGGTTAGTAAGTGGTGGGAAAATGCAGACAACATACAACAATGACCTAAAAACTTAAAAAAAAAAACCTACAACAGACAAACAAACAAACAACAACCTCAACAACAAAGAAATAAACATTTTGACAAATGTTAACATATTAAACTGAAATCGAGTAAGAGACCTGTGCACAATCCCACTCTTTTTTCCACCTGTAGCTAAAAAAAAAAAAGGGCTCTAGAATAACCAGGGAGTTATAGTTTCATCCATAAACAGCTTGCCATCTATATACAATCTATCCACAGTGTAGAAGAGCTTGGAATAACGAGGCGATGTGATTTATAAACCAAAGTTTATTATCAGCTTCGCTCCTCTAACAAGTCTCATCTCAGTGCAGAAGCAGAATAAGAGGTCGAACACATTCAGACCTACATATTTATACCTACACATAACAAAAGACATTGCATATCACAGCTGACATCCCGCATTAGCTTAATCCCCCCTCCTTTGTCTTCTGACTCCTCCACCTGACCCTGGGTGGTCAGGGCGATCGATCTCCTCCATTGTCCTCTGTCTCTTCCACCTGGCCCTGGGAAGTCAGGGTGATCGATCTGGTCTCCACCGCTGCGCCTCGGATGCTCTTTGATCTTCGCTGGCGGTTGAGACCTCTTGTCCTGTTCTGAGGCGTGAGGTTGTTGCACATATGTAATCACCAAACATTCTAATATGCTTATACACATGTAGGTTATGGGATATATGATTAATATAAACCACACACAGAAACAATAGCTCGTTTACCTTCTTGGATGTTTTGTTTCCTAATGGGAAAAAGCTTCCTTCTCCTTTCCAAGATTTCCTGTGGAAATTGATCATTTAGACCATAATTGGTGTTTTTAAGCTGCTTGCCCTGCCTCTGTACCAAAATTTTTGGCTTAAAATGTTCAAATTTGGCAACAATGGGTCTGGGACGTTTATTCTGGGAATTTTTTTGCCCTATTCGGTGGACTCGGTGGAAGGTAATTGAGTTTGTGACTTCAGGGGATAGTTTTAGTTGTGATGACATAAATTCTCGGACCAGCTGTTCTGGATTTTCATTATTTTTTTCAATAATTCCAGAAAAAACGAGGTTATCTCTCATGCTGCGTGACTGCAAACTGAGAACTGTCTCCTTCATTTTCCGATTTTCTCCCTCAACAACGCCAAGCCGTGTGGATAGTGTGGTGACTGACTTTTTCAGGCTGTTATTTTCCTCCACGAGAGAGACGAGCTGTGCTTGACTAAACTCAAGGCTCTCCAGCAAATTTTGGAATTTTTTGTGAAGAAGCTCAACCAGCGCCAGTCTACCATCCATGCTGGTGAGTTTATTCTCAATAGAGAAAAGGATATCACTGACCTCGGTGCCCTGCTGTGATTTCTCGGGCGTTATTCTGGGTGAATCTGCGGGTCTCGGTCGCTTAGACTGAGAAGCAGCGGCAGAGGCAGCAGCAGAACACACACTTGCCTGCTCCATGACACAAAAACGGTCGTAAAATGCGTCGATATAACTTTCTAAATCCTCCAGCTCCGTAAAAAAAAAAAAAGAAAGAAAGAGACAGACAATTAATTAATTACAAAAAAAAACTACCTGTGGAAAAGTTTGTTTCAATCTTGGTGACAGCAGTCGCCGTTCAAATTATTGTGCAATTGTCTCTCGCGATCACAGCATCAACTTCCGGATCCACTCCTCATCTCGATCCACTCCTCATCTCACACACACATATTTTTTTCTAAAATAGACCTGGTCCGTGGTTACCACCAGGTCCCGGTGCGCGCGAAGGACATACCTAAAACGGCGGTAATAACCCCGTTTGGTCTGTTTGAGTTTTTACGCATGCCATTCGGATTAAAAGGCGTGGCACAGACATTCCAACGCACGATGGATGCGGTGTTGCGCAGTCTGCCGTTTGTGTTTGTCTATCTGGATGACATCCTGGTGGCCAGCGCGTCCGAGGACGAACACGTAACCCACCTCAGGACGGTTTTCCGGAGGTTAGAGGAGCATGGGTTAATAATCAACCCGGCGAAATGCCAGTTCGGCGTGACGGGGATCAATTTTTTGGGGCACCGCATCTCACCGGAGGGAGCGATACCCTTGCCGGACAAGATGCGCGTGGTGGCGAATTTTCCCCGGCCTCAGACGGTCAGGGCACTGCAAGAGTTTTTGGGGATGTTTAACTTTTATAACAGTTTCCTCCCCCATGCAGCCCAGCTCATGCAGCCATTGTACGCTTCACTCAAGAAATGGAAACTGGTAGACAGAGTCGACTGGACTCCTGAGCGGGAGCAGGCATTCTCTGAGGTTAAAACAGCCCTGGCAAATGCCGCACTATTGGTGCACCCGGACCCGGCGGCTCGGATAGCGCTCACTACCGACGCCTCGGATGTGGCCATAGGGGCCGTCGTGGAGCAACACGTCGCTGGTTCTTGGCAGCTGCTCGCTTTTTTTTAGCAGGTCTTTGTGCGACAGTGAGTGTAAATACAACGCGTTCGACAGAGAGTTACTGGCTCTCCACCTGGCCATACGCCACTTCCAGTTGTGGCTGGAAGGGCGCAACTTCACTGCGTTTGTGGACCACAAGCTGCTAATGTACGCGATGGCCAAGGTTTTGGAACCATGGTCGGGCCGGCAGAAGAGACAGCTGGCCGCGATCTCGGAGTTTACGACCGATATTCAGCATGTGGCTGGTAAACTGAATGTGGTGGTGGACTGCCTCTCGCGCACAGTAGTGGCCCCAGTCTACGTAGGGATAGATTACACGGCCATGGCCGCAGAGCAGATTGGCGATGCGGATGTGTGCGCGCTCCAGTCTGGACGAACAGGGTTAAGGCTGGAGAGCAGAGTACTGCAAGACGGGGGGCACCCCCTAATCTGTGATGTCTCCACAGGACGCCCGCGCCCGGTGGTCCCATGTGCTTGGTGCTGCTGCATTTTTGAGTCCGTTCACTCCCTGGCACACCCAGGAGTTCGCGCATCAGTCAAAATGGTGGGAGCAAAGTTCGTATGGCTGGGCCTGCGCAAACAGGTGAAAGAGTGGGCTGCAGCCTGTGTAGCGTGCCAACGAGCCAAAGTGCACAGGCACACAAAGGCCCCTTTGGAGCCGTTCCGTATCCCGGCTAAGAGGTTCGACCATGTTCACGTGGACCTCGTGGGCCCCCTCCCGCCATCGCAGGGGTGCACGCACCTCCTGACAGTGGTGGACCGCACCACACGATGGCCAGAAGCAGTCTTGCTAGCTTCCACCATGTCTGCAGACGTGGCACGCGCCTTTTTGACAACATGGGTGGCACGTTTTGGCACCCCTTCGGACATCACGTCCGATCGGGGCCCTCAGTTTGTTTCCGACCTCTGGTCCACGATGGCCCGGAGCCTGGGCGTCGCAATTCATCGCACAGCTGCGTACAACCCACAGGCCAATGGGTTATGCGAGCGTTTCCATAGGTCACTGAAAGCAGCGCTCAGGGCTTCGCTTACGGATGAAAATTGGGTGGACCGGTTGCCGTGGGTTCTATTAGGGTTGCGTTCCGCACCAAAAGAGGATTTGGAGGCTTCCCCAGCAGAGCTGGTTTTTTCTCAGCTGCTGCGGCTCCCTGGGGAATTTTTACCAGATAACCCCACACCAAACACTCATCTGTCCCCGCGTTCACGGCATAGCGCAGACACAGACATGCTACCTGGCCCAGCCCACCACTGTTTTCCGTGCACTTTTGTGCTGAAAACTTTGAAGAACACGGCGTTCATGTTTGTCAGGCACGATGCCCACCGGCCCCCAATGCGCCCACCCTACGATGGCCCGTTTAGAGTGCTGGAACCAGGGGACAAACATTTTGTGTTAGACTTGGGGGGTCGCCAGGAGAAAATCTGCATAGACAGGTTTAAGCCCGCCTTTGTGGTGGCAGACGAGCAGGTGATGTTGGCTCGAGCTCCTCGGCGTGGAAGATCCCCACTGAGAACTCCCCAGGTAAACAATTCATCAGAGCAGTGACACGAGCATGCTGAATGTCCCCCCCCCCTCCATTGTCCACCCACAGACGGACACACCCCCAGGAACCCCCCACAGGCACAGCAGTGCTGTGGAGCCAAAGACCCCTCGTTACAGCAGATATGGGAGGAGGATGAAGCCGAAAGGACGTGAGAGTTATCACTCAGTCTGAGACTCGGGGGGGGGTGTTATGGGGGACCCATGCTGTGATATTCATCTCAGACTGGAAGGAAGGGAGAGGCAGTAAATTCCTCTGCCGGAAGAACATGGGGGATTAAGCAACTGGGGGACAATAGGAATTGTGATGCAAGAATGTATTGTGATCCAAGACCTCAGGCAGCAGGGGCAGTGAGTGTTGTAATATAAAGGAGAGACCCTGCAACATGAGGTCAATGCTTTTCCTGATTCTGAGAGATGTGAGAGAGTGAATAAAGTTCGTCTGCTGTGAATGCCTGGCCTGATTATTCCTCTCTCCACAATCTCAGTTTTGCCAGAAAACATCTTGATGATCCCCAAGACTTTTGGGAAAATACTCTGTGGACTGATGAGACAAACGTTGAACTTTTTGGAAGGTGTGTATCCCAATACATCTGGTGTGAAAGTAACACTGCATTTCAGAAAAGGAACATCATACCAACAGTAAAATATGGTGGTGGTAGTGTGATGGTCTGGAACTGTTTTGCTGCTTCATGACCTGGTTGACTTGCTGTGGTAAATGGAACCATGAATTCTGCTGTCTACCAAAAAATCCTGAAGGAGAATGTCTAGCCATCTGTTCGTGACCTCAAGCTGAAGCACACTTGGGTTTTGCAGCAGGACAATGATCCAAAACACACCAGCAAGTCCACCTCTGAATGGCTTAAGAAAAACAAAATGAAGACTTTGGAGTGGCCTAGTCAAAGTCCTGACCTGAATTTGACTGAGATGCTGTGACGTGACCTTAAAAAGGCAGTTCATGCTCGAAAACCCTCCAATGTGGCTGAATTACAACAATTCTGCAAAGATGAGTGGGCCAAAATTCCTCCACAGCGCTGTAAAAGACTCATTGACAGCTATCACAAACGCTTGATTGCAGTTGTTGCTGCTAAGGGCGGCCCAACTAGTTATTGAGTTTAGGGGGCAACCATTTTTTCACACAGGGTCATGTAGGTTTGGACTTTTTTCCCCCTTGATAATAAACACCTTCATTTAAAAACTGCACATTGTGTTTACTTGTGTTATCTATCTATAAATTCAAGGGATCTCTGTCTGTTTGTGTGTGTGTCTGTGTGTGTGTTCCTCAGATTTCTCTCAAACTGTTCATCCCACTGACCTAAGATTTTAAACGTGCTTTGCTGAAGCTACGAGGATGTGCATCCCCGAATATGGAGTCACTCAGTCAAAATATGTAATTTTTATCAATAGAAGTTTAGCCACCGCTGTGTGACCGCTCTGTCTTCACCCCCCTGGCTTCAAGAAGTGTGGGCGGGGTTTCTGATTGACTTCATGCTCAATGGACAATACACGGCATCATGACCTGTCAGTCACCACAATGTTCCCTGGACAAAACAAGGAAGTGGAAAATGACAAATTTGGCTAGAAAAACATGATTCTGAAGATTTAATGCTTAAAAAAATTATACCATAAAGTTGCTGTGATTGTGTAGATCTAAAGGATAATTCGGCATATGTGGAGAACATGAGGAGCAGGAGGACACTGGGTGGAGTGTCAGTGGGACCCGGGTCTGACAAAGAATACCGGTCTATCAACACAGAGCATGCTGGGAGAAGCAGCAGCCTATTCGGGTGGACCACAGTCCTTCGCGTGGAGGCAGTAGACGGGAGTACCTGCTTCTGCTTCACCTGTGTGCGCAGGACTGCGACTCCCTCATCCCGCGCAAATATCTAAAAATTAAAAACTTAATATTGCCATGATTGTGGATCGGAATGGCCGGGATGACTTAACGACCAAATGCAGGACACAAAAACACCCAAATAATGAAATAAATCACTTTTTAGTTAAATATTTACTAACAAATGGGCAACACTGGTTGCAGTAAAAGGGGTCCTTTTGCTGTGAATAATAACAGATAGATTGATGTACTTTACTGATGTTGGGTGTTTTGTAGTTAATTTGGTTGATTACAGTTTTAAAAAAACTTTTAATAACAGAATTTGCTAAAATATAAAATGACGCACTACAATGTGTCTCAAATATTTGTAAAGGTGTCCTGTTATAGCATTGCATGAGTTTTTGGCGATACACAGAAGAAATTCAATATTCCACTGAACTCCATCACTGAACAGTGATATAAAGTAAAATCATCATCACTCTATAAATTCAAGAAATCTCTGTCAGTGTGTCACGATCATAGGACCTCATCAAATCAAATCAAATCAACCTTTATTGTCATGTTGCTGTACATACAACTGTAGTGCAGGCAAGATGAAATTACGTTTCTCTAGGTATCCATATAAGTAAAAAGAACATAATTTAAGACACACTGACCCCCCCCCCCCACCCCAACACAGCCATTCACACATCCCTGAGACATACTTGAAGCTAACTAGAACTATATACATATAATATACAGAATGTCCATAAGGTGCAGTAGTATGTATGAAAGATTCCGGATCAACTGTTCAGCATCCTAACAGCTTATGGAAGGAAGCTGTTAATCAGTCTGGTGGTTCTGCCTCTGATGCTCCGGAATCGTTTGCCAGATGGCAACAGTTCAAAGTGTTTATGCAGAGGGTGAGAGTGATCCTTGACAATGTTTAGTGCCCTGCTCCTACAACGGTTCTGAAAACGTTCTTGGACAGAGGGGAGGGAAACTCCAATTCAATTCAATTCAACTTTATTTATATAGCACCATTTCACAACAACAGTCATCTCATAGCACTATCAACTGTAGGGGGAACCCCCACAGTTGCAGAAAGACCCCAGCAATCAGGCGATCCCCTGTGAGCAAGCACTTGGCGACGGTGGAGAGGAAAAACTCCCTTTTAACAGGAAGAAACCTCCAGCAGAACCAGGCTCAGGGAGGGGCAGTCATCTGCTGCGACTGGCTGGGGGGTGAGGGGATAGAGAAGAAGAAAAGAACAGACATGTAGAGAGCAAACAGCACGATGGGGACTCAATCTATGGGAGAGAACAAACAAATGTTAATGACCAGCAAAAAAAATATTTCATTGAGAGTGAGGAAAGGAGTGAGGCCCAGTGCATTACTGGAGGTCCCCCGGTTGACTAAACCTATTAGCAGCATAACTAAGGGAGGGTTCAGAAACACATGATCCCTCCCTAATTGTAGGCTATATCAAAAAGGTAGGTTTTAGCCCTATTCTTAAAAACAGAGATCGAGTCTGACTCCCGAATCCAGATTGGCAGCTGGTTCCACAGGAGAGGAGCTTGATAACTGAAGGCTCTGCCTCCCATTGTACTTTTGGAGATTCTAGGTATTACAAGTAATCCTGCATTTTGGGAGCGTAGTGCTCTGTTAGGATAATACGGTAGTATCAGATCTTTTAAATAAAAAGGAGCCTGATTGTTTAGAGCTTTGTAAGTAAGAAGAAGGATTTTAAACTTAATTCTAAACTCTATGGGAAGCCAATGAAGGGAGGCCAGAACCGGAGAGATATGATCTCACTTTGTAGTACCTGTTAAAACTCTTGCTGCAGCATTTTGGATCAGCTGAAGACTTTTTAAAGATGTTTTAGGACAGCCTGATAATAAAAAATTACAATAATCTAATCTCGAGCTAACAAAAGCGTGGATCAGTTTCTCAGCATCACTCTGAGACAAGATGCTCCTAATCTTGGCAATATTACGCAAATGATAGAAGGCAGTCTTAGAAACAAATTTAATATGTGAATTGAAGGACAAATCCTGATCAAAAATAACTCCAAGGTTCCTCACAGAGCTATTAAGAGAAAGAGTAACCGCATCCAAACTGAAAGTTTGATTTGGAAAGGAATTTCTAAGGTTTTTTGGACCAACAAGAATGACTTCAGTCTTATCTGAATTTAATAGCAGGAAATTACAAGTCATCCAAGCTTTGATTTCCTTAAGACAGGCTTCTAACTTGGCTAATTGATTACTATCATCTGGCTTCATTGACAGGTATAATTGTGTGTCATCAGCATAACAATGAAAATGTATACAGTTGTAAAGGAAAATGGGAATATTTAATAAATAATAAATATGATCAGGTATGAATTATTTAATTTATATTGATGTATTGGAATCTGAGCTCAAATCTCATTTCATATACATCAGAAAAGTTAATAACACTCGTAAAGGGCACCAGCTTCTATCTTTAAGAAGCAATTTGATCTTTAATTTCACTTTATACCTGTTTGATCACTCAATAAATTAATCAATAATCAGTCTCAAAAATTTTCCGTGAATTCGATACCTGGGCTTGAAACAGACTCAGAATGAAATAAATTCCCAACAACTTCTCTCACTTTTAAATATTTATTAAATGAAATGATTAACAGACATTGCAGTAATTTTCATTAATCATAAAATCAATCTTGTAAATGATAGATTAACAATGTCAATATTTTCGGAACCAGGGTTAAACTGAGAAATGAATTTCTATCAGTTTGAGTTAACAGACTATAAAAAAAACGCAAATTTATGGAGAAAGTTTACTAATTATGAAAAAGTCCTAAATTAATCTTAAGAAAATAAAAACAGAATTTTAATGAAAAGAAGAGTTATGTTAAGGGCTTCTTAATTTGCATCTGATTAGATATACAAATTATTACCGAACCTCAAAATTTTAATTCAGCAGAGGAATTAAAGTTTTTGCAGCTCACGTGCTCCTCGGTGATGATAGTTCTGTCGTCCGTCCTCAGCCCAAGATTTCGTGGATGTTAGGGGAAATATCTGCCCGCAGATATTTCAGGGTCCACAGTTCGACCTTTAGATTCAAGCGGTCGAGGGGGGCTGGATCTTGGCCGTATGACCCACAGTTGAAACGGGTTCTAGCCAGATGGTGCCGATGCTTCTTCAGTGCGATGTGGGACAGCTGCGCGTTGATTCCTCAGCTGCACGTGACGTGGAAGCTGCTTCTTCTCAAGAGGTCTTCGATAATAATTAAAAGATATCTAATCCGATCTCAAATTAAAAAGGCTTCGGACTTTAGATAAAAATAGTAGCTTCTGGTGGGTGCTTGGTCAGGAAAAATATTATAAAATAAAGTCAAGATTAAGTTTACATTAAAATCAAACAAACGGTGGTTTTACAGAAAGTTTAACAAAGAAAAAGTGATGAATAAAAATTGGAGTTTAACTCCGATTAAGAATTGAGCTCAAAGAAATAGGAATTCCTAGGCATTTAAGAGAAAAAGAAAATACAAAGTTACATAAATTACGAGTTATCTACTCTGTGTTCAGAAAAGCGACGCGTGGTCAGACGGTCCTTTGTTCTTCCTTGCTGTGTGAAGACAATGAGAGCAGCCGAAAAGCGGTGATGAAAAGAGGGATGACGAAAAGAGCAGGCGAAAAGAGAGTCCGGAGCAAGAAGAAAGAGACTGAAGCAGGAGTCTCTCTCCTTTATATAAGCTCTATTGAGTTTTGTGGGTTTCCGGCCTGACTGGAATCTCAGCTACTGAGCGTCCTTCGTGGGCGGGCTCGATGAACTTTTAGTCCAATGAACAAACAGTCTATTGCTTGGAGCGCTTTGGAATGAAGAGTTGTCATGCAGAGATTGGCTGTTGGAGTCACATGTGATATCGAGGCAAAACTTTGATACATACTGGAAGTTAATATTTCCCTTTATGTATTAAACTAAGATAACTTTAGTGATTAGTATAAATTATAAGTAGTGCTTCTAAATCAACATGCAGGAATAAACATTCATATAAACATTAGCATGCATATATATAAAATCACAGATTAATGCATTTCACACATATTTTCCACATCAAAAACATCAGAGTCCATCTGCATTTTCATAGTTCTGAAAAGAATGAAGGTTTAGAATTGAGTTTGTAATAATGTACTTTAAAGTTCACTAGTTAAATCCAGTGTTTCCAGAGTTTAAGGAAATTAGCTGAGTCGTGGATCTGTTGCAGGTTTTATGAGGGCAATAAAAGTGAAGCCGGACATTGGGGAAATTCCTTAGGCTGGTTTTAACAAAAGAAAGGGGATTTCAGCTGTGGCCTGGGGGAAGAAAATCCATTTCTTTGTGTTATTCCTGGATGAAACAAAAATGTCTTTAAGCAGAAGAATAATTGTTGCTGAGCCAAAGTGAGATGATACTACACAGTACTTTCTAATAATGTTGCCTAACGGAAGCATATATAAACTAAAAAGAGTAGGGCCTAGCACAGATCCCTGTGGAACTCCATGACTAAGCTTTGAGTTGAAAGAAAACTCATTATTTACATGAACAAACTGGAACCTATCAGATAAATAAGATCTAAACCACTGCAACGAAGTTCCATTAAGTCCAACATAGTGTTCTAATCTATCAAGTAGAATATTATGATCGATAGTATCAAAAGCTGCACTAATGTCTAAAAGGACAAGTACAGAAACTAGTCCATTATCAGATGCAATGAGGAGGTCGTTAGTGACCTTCGCTAAGGCTGTTTCAGTACTATGATGGATTCTAAACCCAGATTGAAACTCTTCAAGTAAACCATTTCCCTGCAGGTGGTCAAATAATTGCGTAGCAACAACTCTTTCTAAGATTTTTGAAATGAAAGGGAGATTAGAGATTGGTCTATAGTAAGCTAAAGCTCCTGGATCTAGTGTTGGCTTTTTGAGTAGGGGTTTAATTACAGCCGTTTAAAAGCCTGTGGTACATGGCCTAAAGTTAATGAAGAATTGATTATATGAAGAATAAGGCTACCAATAAGTGGGAAGACTTCTTTAAATAACCTAGTAGGAATAGGGTCTAAAAGACAAGTTGAAGGTTTGGATGAGGAAACTATTTTGTCTAACTCACAAAGGTCGATTGGAGTAAACTCATCAAGACAGACATCAATTGAAGGAGTTGTAGTAGTTACAGTATTTAAGTTAACTGTGGGAAGAATCTGATTGATTTTATCTCTGATGGATGAAATTTTATTATTGAAAAAGTTCATAAAGTCCTGACTAGTAAGCTCTAAGAGAATGCTAGGATTGACAGAGTCCTGACTCTTTGTCAACCTGGCTACAGTACTGAAAAGAAACCTGGGATTATTCTTGTTCTCTTCTATTAATGCAGAGTAATAACTCGTTCTAGCTTTTCTAAGAGATTTTTTATAAATTAAAAGATGATTTCTCCAAGCTAAATAGATTTCATCTAAATTAGTGGAGTGCCATTTTCTTTCTAATTGACGAGTGTTCTGTTTTAAGCTACGAGTTTCTGTGTTGAACCAAGGAGTTAGAAATCTCTGATTAGACTTTTTCTTTTTTAAGGGGGCCACCAAGTCTAGAGTCTGATGCAGAGAAGCTGAAACACTATCCACCATGTTATCAATTACAGAAGGAGCAAGCTGTCTAAAGCTTAATTCCGTTGTGTTGACACATGGCATAGAGGAAACAATCTGCATAAATTTGGTAACATCATCATCTGAGAGGCATCTATTGTAATAATATTTTTCTTTAGGAGCCAAATAGTCAGAAATAGTAAAATCAAAAGTTAACAGACAATGGTCTGACAGTACAGGGTTATGAGGAGACACTACAAGATTTTCTATATCTATGCCATATGTCAGAACAAGATCCAATGTATGGTGGAGGTAATGAGTAGAATTTCCTACTTTCTGAGAAAACCCAATCGAGTCTAATATTGAATTAAATGCCACATTAAGGCAGTCACTATCTACATCCACATGTACAGTATATTAAAGTCCCCTACTATAATTATTCTATCAGATTTCAGCACTAAATCAGCTAAGAAATCAGCAAATTTGGATAAAAATTCTGAGTAGGTTGATGGGGGACGATAAACTATGGCAAATAAAATTGGGTTTACCCTCTCAGCTCCCTTAACTATCCTCTGCAGGGCTTTTTTGTCTGACATACTGCAGCTGGAGTACCATGTTGCAATGCAGTACGTCAGAACACTCTCCAGCACACCTCTGTAGAAGGTCCTGAGGATGCAGATGGGGAGAGAGGCCTGTTTGAGTTTCCTCAAGAAGTGCAGTCTCTGCTAGACCCGCTTCCTGATCCCCAAGGAATTCTTGCTCCAGGTCAGGTCCTGCGAGATCTGCACTTTGAGGAACTTGATGTTCTCCACTCTTTCCACCAAAACGCTGCTGATGCTGAGAGGGACGTGTTCAGGCCATGACCGCCGGAAGTCGATAATCATCTCCTTCTCCACGTTGAGCACCAGATTGTTCTCCCTGCATCAGCCCTCCAGGTCTCTAACTTCTTCCCTGTACATTGATTCCTCATCCCTCTGAATAAGTCCCACCACCGTGGTGTCATCTGCAAACTTAATAATCTGGTTCCCCTCATGTCTGGATGCACAGTCATGTGTTAGAAGTATAAACAACAGTGGACTGAGTACGCAGTCTTGAGGGGATCCAGTGCTCAGCGTGATAGAGTTGGAGATGTTGTTTCCAACACGGAAAGACTGAGGTCTCTCGGTCAGGAAGTCCAGGATCCAGAGACATGTGTCGGTGTTCAGACCGAGAAGGAGTAATTTCTCCATCAGTCTCTGGGGAATAATGGTGTTGAATGCTGAACTGAAATCAATGTACAGGACTCTGGCATAGGTGTCTTTCTGATCCAGGTGGGTGATGACAGAGAGCAGGGTGGTGACTATAGCATCCTCCCTGGAGCGATTTGAACAATATGCAAACTGGAGTGGGTCATGTGATGCAGGGAGGCAGGCTGTGATGTGTGGTTTGACAAGCCATTCAAAACACTTCATCACAATTGGTGTCAGTGCAACAGGACGATAGTCATTCAGACAGGACACAACTGGTTTCTTTGCCACCGGTACTATGGTAGAGGTCTTAAAGCATCTGGGAACGATGGCCTGACTCCGGGAGATGTTATAAATGTCAGTCAGTACATCCACCAACTTGCTTGCGCAGACTCGGAGCACACGTCCCGGGATGTTGTCTGGACCTGCAGCTTTATGTGGGTTGACCCTAATTAGGGTCCGCTGTGTGTCCGCTGCATTGATGATGATAGCTGGCCCAACAGATGGTGGAGATGGGCCAGCCCTCCCTCTGATTGTCGGGTTTGATGCTTCAAAATGTGCAAAGAAGTTGTTGAGCCTGTCTGGAAGCAAAGTGTCATCATCATCGACCCTCTGCCTAGACTTACAATCTGTCAGCACCCAAACTCCCTGCAACATCCGTTTGGTGTACCCTGTGTCACAGAGGTGTCCCTGGATTTTCTCCGCATAGGTGCGTTTCGCTGTCTTAATTCCCTTTGCGAGCGCAGACCTGGCTGAGCGGAGGGCGATCCTATCCTTCGCTCTGAAGGCTGCATCTCTGGCTGTGAGCAGTGAGCGCACCTCTGCAGTCATCCAGGCTTTATAGTTGCGCCGTGCAGTGAAAATCTTCACTATAGTGACATCCTCTGTGCACTTCGCGATGTAGCTGGTGACCGTTTCAACGTACTCCTCCACATCTGTCCTGTCTCCCTGGGAGGCTGCTATTTTGAAAACCTCCCAGTCTGTGTGCAGAAAACAGTCCTGAAGTGCCGAGGCTGCACCTTCTGGCCAAATCCTGATTTGTTTCTCTACTGGCCTGCTGCACTTCAGTAAAGGTTTGTAGGCAGGCACCAGCATCACGGATAGGTGGTCAGAATGGCTGGGGGGGGGGGGACATGTTGCCATATAAGCATCTGGAAAGTTTGTGTACACCAAGTCCAGCATATTCTCTCCTCTGGTCTTAAAGCCTACACATTGTTTGAACTTGGGGAGCACAGTCTTTAAACTGGTGTGATTAAAATCCCCTGCAACCACCACAAAACTGTCCGGGTGTGAAGTTTGAAATTCACTGATCGCGTCGTGCAGCTCTCTGGAGTGCCTCATTAGCATTAGCTTTAGCATTAGCACTAGGAGCTATGTAAACAGCAGCTACAAACACGTTGGTGAATTCCCACGGCAGGTAGAATGGCCGACAATTCACGATAAGGAACTCCGCCAATGGAGAGCAGTGTTTAGTTACTAACGTGGCGTTAACACACCAGTTCTTGTTAATATAGATACATAGCCCCCCCCCCCCCCTCGGCTCTTACCCGAGCTAGCAGCCTCCCTGTCTGCCTGGAACAATGTCATCCCTTCCAGCTGAATGGCCGCGTCAGAGATGTTGTCGTGGAGCCATGTCTGCGTGAACGCACACACACAACAGTCCCTCTACTCTCTCTGGGTTTCTCTCAGCAGACGCAGCTCGTCCAGCTTGTTGTCGAGGGAGCGGACATTGGAAAGTAGGAGCGACGGTACTGCTGGTCTGGAGGGGTTAGCCTTTAGCCTAGCATGAATCCCAGCTCTCTTTCCTCTCCTTTGTTTGCGTTCGTGCCACTTACGCTTCCTCCTCTCCCGGGTAGCTGCCAGCGAACCCTCCCATAGTATTCCATGCTGGCGTAGAATGTCCAAGTCACACCCAAGCGCTGCAATTCTTGCAGCATGCATTACCTTGATGCTTAATAAGGTCTCACGGTTGTAAGTTTTACAGAATGTACGTCTGGGATGATTAAAACACTCAAAACTCTCACACTCACTGATGCCTAGAGGGGCCGCAGTGTCCATGCGCGCTGCCATCTTAGCTATTGTAAATAGGACAGCCTATGACGTCTGCATGATGTCCTATGATGTTCCACTGATGTCGGCGATCATCAGACCGTCTACATGATGTCTATATGACATCAGATAAACGGTACTCTATATGACATCAGATAAACCGTAAGGCTGATGTTCCTATGATCGCTACAGGATGTCTGTATGACGTCATATAGACCCCAGGCCTCTCTAAAAGACATCACTCTAAAAACCTGTAAGCTGGTTGCCAACCGCCAATCAAATCTAAAAGAAGAAGAAGAAGAAGAAGATCACTATAAATTCAATCAAGTCAGGCGGTGGGTGGTGCAGTGGCGCAGTGGTTAGCACTGTACCAACACAGCAATTCACCCTTGGCCATGGGATCCCTGGTTCGATCCCAGCCCCTGACCAACAGTGAAATGTGTGGAGTTTGCATGTTCTCCCAGTATCTGCGTGGGTTTACTCCGGGATTTCTCCGGTTTCCTCCCACAGGCCAAAAACATGCAGGTTAGGTTAATTGGAGACTCAAGTCAATTGGAGACTAAAGTGGCCCTAGGTGTGAATGTGTGTGTGAATGGTAAAGGGATAGCGCCGTACCGTGGCTGCATCATCCATCCAGGTGGATGCCCTCAATTTCCCCTCTGGGGATCAATAAAGTATACAAAATCAAAAAAAAAAAAAGTCTGTGGCGGTAATGCACCTTTAAGCTGGTTGCCAACCGCCAATCAAATCTAAGAGAAGAAGAAGAAGAAGAACACATCTTATTACACTGCCACAAATATGGAAATGAAAGACAGATAATGGAAAATGAAGTTTGAGAGGCCGGTAGGGAATAGGATTTAACTGGGATTCTGGGAACAGATGGAGATGGAGAGGCACTAAGAATCATGAGAAGGGCTCTTTTCTCTTTTTTAAAATAACACAGGATTAAGTCATAGAATTTAGGGGTCGGGCTCAGATGACATAATGTTACACACTCTTGTACAGTAGGTGGTGGGATGCACCTTTCAGTTGTTTGCTATCCATCAGTAACCAAGAGAAGAAGAAGAATTCAAAACTCCTTATACAAAGATATAGAGTGATGATAATCAAGTCAGTGGCGGTAATGCACCTTTAGTTGCCAACTGCCAATCAAAATCTAAAAGAAGAAGAAGAACGAAGAAATCTCTGTTGGCTGAGAGGATGTGGCCTGTGGAGAGAAAAATGAGAGGTGATCGAGTCGGACTGTTTGAAGAAAAAGAAGAAGAAGAAGGTTGGGACCACATTTACGTCTGTGTTTGGCTGGTGGTAGGATTGATTTGTTTGTGGCGGATAGCAAAAACTGTACGCTGTCTGTAACATTATGGCATCTAGCTCTGATGGGTACGACAAAGATGAGGTGGGCTGGACACTATCCAGGTCTGGGGGCGGAAAAGAGCAGCTAGGGGGGCATCAAGACCTAGAAGCGGGTCAGATGAGAGTGATGTGGGAGGAAGTAACAATGCGAAGAAAACACGAACTAGCCAAAATGGATGGCAGTTTGAGGATGTAGGGAATGACTGGAAGGTTTTCACTGAGTTCAATCAGGGTGGGGGGCACTATAACCCGGTTAAGCTAACAAAAGCAATTGAGAAAGAAATTGGGAGAATTAAGTTTGCAAAGTTCTTGAATAATAACTGGCTGTTAATTCATGCCACAAGTAAACAACAGCAACAGAAAATATTGGCAATGACATGTCTAAATGGAGAACAAATGAAGGTGCATGTTCCTGGCTGGACAGCTAACTTGAGGGGAGTTATATCAGGTGTCCCTTTGTGCATGTCTATGGAAGAAGGGAAAAATGAAATCCAAGGAGAAAACGTGAAGGATATGAAAATGCTAAAGAGTAAAAGAGAAGGTTCACTGAAGGACACACTATCTGTCATGATTCAGTTTGAGGAAACACTCCCTAAATCAGTCCTAACAGGATACATGTATTACAGTGTCAGAGAATATGTCCCAAAGCCACTTAGGTGCTATAAATGTCAAAGGATGGGTCACACTGCTCAGCAATGTAAGGGAAAGCTAAGATGTGCTAGATGTGGAGGGGAGCACAAATATGGTAAATGTGATAAGGACACCGAAGTAAAGTGTTGCAACTGTGGAGGTCAGCACAGTGCTGCATATGGAGGATGTGTTGTGCAGAGGGAAGCTAGACAAGCCCAGTAAATCAGAATAACTAAGAAAATCTAGTATGCGGAAGCTCTAAAGACAGCTAGAGAGGCAGGAATAGTCAGAAACACAACAGGCCTTCCTCAAAGAAGTTCAGTTCAAATGGAAGCCCAGCCATCAACGGGTCCCACACTAGCACAGGATTGTGCCGCTGCAAGGAATGTTTGTGTTCACAAATGCAAAATGGATGATGACACATTGATAGTTAAGAGGATAAACTTTATAGCTTTTATCTGCCACACCATGAATGTTGCTGCACAGCTAAAGAAGAAAAGTGAAAGAATCAAAACCATTGTGGAAGCAGCAGGAAGCTTCTTAGGTGTGAAAGATATCACGGCCGACCAGATTCATGCTTTATTGACAGCTGAAACTGGGGAGACTGCACATGTTGAAAAAAGACCTTAATTATGGTACTACACATACTTCAGTGGAATGCGAAGAGTGTTACAGCAAACGGACAAAAACTCAAGAAGTACCTTTACGAACTAGAAGTTGTTCCACAGGTAGTGTGTGTACAGGAGACATAGCTTCAACCTCACGTTATTCCAGGATACAGTTCAATCAGACAGGATAGAATTAACACTGTAAATGGAGGAGGATGTGTCACTTTCAATAAAAATGGTCTGGTGTATAGGGTGATTCCCTCCCCTGAGGATTTAGTGTAATATTATTGAAATACATAGGCCAAATGGACAAGGAAATATTAAGCTGATTAATTATTACCACCCATGTAGGAAGTTAACATCAGATATTTTCAGTGCTATGGCAGGGGAAGGGCAAATGAAAGAGGCATGGTGTGGAGACTTTAATGCCCATAATAGTTTGTGGGGAAGCACACATACAGATAACAATGGAAATGTGGAAGAGATGTTAGATGAAAGATGATTAATTTGTCTAAACAATGGTGAAGGTACCAGGGTGGATGTGCATGGGGCACATTATCATGTATTGACCTGACTCTGGTATCTGATTCTTTAGTGAGCACCTGTGAATGGACAGTTATGAATGGGACAACTATGGGAAGTGATCACTTCCCAATACTTACAGTCATTAAAACTGAAGTATGTATACAAGATATACAATGTATATCTTATGTAATGTATACAATAGCAGCTATCAGGACAACACAGGATGGTAAAGCTCCAGGAAGGGATGGAATTCCAGCAGAAGTGTGGAAATTTGGTGGTGTTCAGCTGACCAACTGCCTGCACAAGCTCATCCAAGAGATAAGGGATGCCCAGAAAGTACCCCAAGACTGGAAGGATGCAAGTATTGTGCCTTTGTTCAAGAAAGGTGACAGGAAGGATTGTGGAAATTACTGAGGTACATCACTGCTAGCCGCTGTTGGTAAGATTCTCTCATGTGTACTACTTAACAGACTCAGTGAACACATCTTGCAGAATGTACTACCGGAAACCCAGTGCAGCTTTAGAAGTGGAAGAAGCACAATGGACATGATTTTCTGCTTGAAACAGGTTCAAGAAAAGTGTATTGAACAGAACATGCCGCTTTATGTAGTCTTCATAGACTTCAGTAAAGCCTTCAATACTGTTTCGCGACAAGGACTTTGGCAGGTACTCAAGAAATATGGTTGTACAGAGAAGTTTGTCAGCCTGATCGAGGCACTCCATACAGGTATGCAAGCAAACGTGGCAGTGAGTGGTTCAGTATCTAAAGACTTTTCAGTAAGCAATGGGGTGAAACAAGGGTGTGTGCTGGCACCTACACTCTTCTCGCTATATCTGACAGCCATGCTTGAGGTGGCTTTCAAAGACACTTTAGAAGGAGTATACATTCAAACAAGGAAAGAAGAAGACTTGTTCAATATGGCACAGTTTAAAGCCAAGAGTGAGACATTGATAAAGGTAGTAAGAGAAATGCCCTTTGCCGACAACAGTGCTCTAGTTGCACACAGTATGGAAGATATGCAATCTTTAGTGGAGAAATCTACAAGAGCAGCTAGCCAATTCAGCCTCCAAATCAACATCAAGAAGACAGAGTGCCTTTATCAACCACCAAAGTTCCAATTATCAACATCACTACCAGAAGAGATCAGCATTGGTACAGAGCCACTAGTCAAGTGCAAGACTTTCAAGTACCTAGGGAGTAGTGTTTCAGAGAATGCTAGGCTGGAGGATGAACTATTTCTCAGAATGGGAAGAGCGAACGCTGTGTTTGGAAACTTGAGGGAGAGACTGTGGAACAATTGACATGTGTCTATCCATGTGAAATGCAAAGTGTACAGAGCAACAGTACTGGCTACTCTATTGTACGGTGCTGAAACTTGGACTGTCTACTAGGGATGTAACAATATTGACGTTATCGCGATATCGCGGTAGTAAAAGTGTCTCGATACCGCCGTGGTCGTGTTACGATATTAAGAGGGCGGGTATCTGTCAAAAAACAACAAGAAATAAGCAGGCTCCCGCGCGACAAAGCATTGTAAACTACACAGACCATGATCCTTTGCGCTGGATTGTCACAAGAACTGTTGTTGAGCCAATAGGAGTGTATGCTGCAAGCTGTCCACACAACAAACATGGCAGCGGACAGCGGTGGACAAAGTTCGGCTCACGTACTAATACTGAAGAAAACACCCCCGAAGTTGAGACTGTGCAAGCCCCAGCAACTTTTAATCAGATGTGTGGAGGCATTTTGGTTTTGCTGTGTCTAAAAACACTAAAGGAGAGAGGGTGGCGGACAGACAGTGGACCATGTGCAAGCACTGCCACACTACAGTGCGATACAACACGGGGAACACAAGCAGCATGCGGAGTCATCTGACGACCCATCACCCCGAAAAGTTTACGGATTCTCTCCCAAAGAAAGTCCTGTCCGGTCAAAAAACCTTAAAGGAGGCATTTTTAACAACTATGCCACACAACAGCGCAAGGGCTCAAGAAATCATGAGGTACATCGCGGAATACATAGCGTGTGATTTACGTCCCTTTTCTGCAGTCGACAGCAAAGGATTCAAAAGGTTAGTGGCTAAGCTTGAGCCGAAGTATAAGATGCCATCGCGGGCTCATTTCAGTCAAACTGTGTTCCCTGCTCTGTACCGTGAGACAAAAGAACAACTTATGCTGAACCTCAAGCAGTCAGAGTGCATCGCTATTACCACTGATGGGTGGACTTCACGAGCGACTCAGAGTTACATTACTATTACAGCACATGGTTTGACCAGCGAATGGGAGATGAAGAGTTACACTTTACAAACAAGACCGCTATGCGAGTCACACACTGGCGCAAACATAGCTGAAGTGCTCAAATCTGCAGTCACAGAGTGGGGGCTGGACAAGTTTGGCACAAGGATCGCTGTTGTTACTGACAACGCAAGCAACATGCGAGTAGCAGTAAATGAAGCCGAACTGTCTCCTCACATAAAATGCTTCGCACACACGCTAAACCTGGCCTCACAAGCAGGTTTAAAGGTCAACGCAGTGAGCCGCCTCCTCAGTAGAATCAGACGTGTGGCAGGTTTTTTTCATCGCAGTTCTACAGCCACAGCCGTGCTGACCACGAAACAAAAACTACTCACTCTCCCTGAGCACAAATTGATTATTGATGTGTTACACCCGGAGGGCGAAGAAGAGAGGCCAAGTGGCGGACTTTTCAGCGGTTTATTGACTTCACTTTTACAAACACCAGGCACGGCACTCTGACACGGGACATCACCCGATAACGGCCACGTCACTCTTCACCATTTTCCCTTCACACTCTAGAACATTCTCCACTCTTCTTCTCTTGCGCTCTAACACTTAACAGCGTCTCATCACTACCGAGCGCCACCTGTGGCGCAAAAGCGCTACTGCTTTTACTGACAAACAGTTTAAATTAAAACAGTTCAAATTACAGTCCTTTAGTTACATTTCCTATAAATGCTCATATTCACCATCAACATCTAAATTACAGTCTTTTAGATACATTTATTAGAAATGTTTATATTAGCCATCAGCATCTAATCAAAACTATTTTCTGGGGTTTCTAGAGGTTGTCCAAAATTGACTTTTTCCTACACTCACCCCTCGAAAATTTAATGTCGACCCGACATTACAAACAACTTTCCCAAAACTCTTTTTTTTCTCTTTCACAGTCCACATTTGGTAACCATGTATCTCATGTAAGTAGGATATTACTAAACAGGAGTCAGAGTTCATTAAAGTCCATAAAGATGCAAACTGGTAATAGTCCATAGTACAGCATGTATCTCCTGTTCCATGCAATACATTCGCAGAAGAGGTCTTTGTGCACGATGACCATCAACCGCTCCTTCCATCATGGTGGGTATCTGCATCTTTCCTGAGAGTAAGGGTACTCAATCTAGTCATAGCCTACCAAATAAACCTTTATGTGATGCCTGTACCTTAGTAACACACTGAAAATCTTTTTTTTTTTTTTTTTTTTTTAAAAATCAACCATAAAAGTAACTTGGTGATGAGTTTAGTCACTACTCATTTACTTCCCAAAACATTCATGTCTGAACAGTGGTTATCTCTAGCTTCTACACATTTGTTTTAAACAGATGAAGTGCAAGGTTGGTCTAACTTATCATAAGTAAATCTCAACGGCTGTTTTCTCATTCTTGAAGGATACGTTTTAGCAGGGATCTCGACAGGTCCCTCCTGGTCACTGGAACTGGACTCCGACAACACATCACCCTGGTCCTGGTCTGCCTCAGCTGGATCTGGGACCACCGGATTGTTGACCTCTGGTGCCAGCGGCACCTGTGTGACGTCATCTGTGTCCTGGTCCTCATCCTCCGGAGTAGTGTCACTGTGCGGGTAGAACTCCGGTGCATCGGCTCTCAGTGGACGGTGATTTTGATCCTTTCCAGCTCGTAATCCAATTATGGCACTCCAGCTCTCTTCATCTTCATCATCTGTGCTGTTTTGTCTGTCCACATTCCTTTGCCTTTTAGACTCTCTTTCTCTTGTTTTATTAGAGGCAGGCTCCACTGTTTCCATGGAAAGAAAGTCACAGGGTAGCAAAAGGTTTCTATGCATGATCCGAGTACGCCCCTTGCCATTTTCAGGTCTGATTTCATACACTGGACTGTCTGGGTACTTCTTCTGGGTCACTACATACACCTTGTCTTCCCAGAATGATCTTAATTTTCCTGGCCCACCTTTTTCGGTCAAGTTTCGGACCAGTACTCTGGATCCAGGGGGCAACTCAGCACCGTGAACCTTTTTATCATAAAGGGCTTTACTTCTTATCCCTTCTTTATTTGCTGTTTTAGAGGCAAGTTTGTAAGCTTCAGCCAATGTAGCTTTCCACTTTTCAACATAGTCCTGCTGAGAAACACTCTGCTCTCTTGTTGTGAGGCCAAACATTAGATCAATAGGCAACTTTGGACTACGGCCAAATAGCAGAAAATATGGCGCGTACCCCGTAGCCTCACTACGCATGCAATTATAGGCATGAACCACTTTTGCCAGAGAGGACTTCCAATCTGCCTTGGCTGCTTCGGGCAAATTTCTGAGCATTGCCAACAGTGTACGATTGAATCGTTCCACCTGCCCATTCCCTTGGGGATGGTAGGGCGTTGTTCGGGACCCCTGCACACCACTGTACTCCTGGAGTTTTGCAAAGAGTTTATTTTGGAACTCTCTACCCTGATCATGATGGAGACGTGTGGGGAAGCCAAATTTGAGGGCAAAATCCCCAAATATCTTCTCAGCAGCGGCGTGGGCAGCTTTGTTGCAACAAGGATAAGCCTGGGCAAAGCAAGGGAAGTGGTCCATTAGAACCAGGATATACTCATATCCTCCTTTGCACCTCTCCAAGTGCAAGAAATCAATGGACACGAGTTCGAATGGATACGTGGTGACAATGTTAGTCAGTGGTGCCCGTGTTATCTTGTTGGGACGTTTATTCTTCAAACAACTGCAAACTTTAGTGATGTAGTGCTCAACATCTCTTTGCATATGAGCCCAATAAAAGTGCTCCCTTATCAAGTTCATCACTCTTTCTACCCCTAAATGGCCCATGTTTTCGTGGAGCTCTTTAAACACGAGCTTGTGAAACTTTTGGGGTAGAAGTAGCTGGTCATGTGATGCCGTTCTCCTGTACAGCTTGTGCTTTTGCCTGACTAAAGCTGCAATTTTACTGTTCAGCTGTCTTCCACTTCTTGGCCATTGTTTTGACAACACATAACGCAACACCTCTCCAATCACAGAGTCTTCTTCTTGAGCTTTTTAGAACAGCCTTTGATATTTCAGCTACAGAACTGGCTTCTCAATCTGCTTCACTAATGAGAGTAGAAATGGTGACTGGGCAGAACCATGGTTCAGTTTCTTGTGACTTTACCTTGACTGCCTGCGCCACACAGTGCATTACATCAGGATCAACATTTTGTGTGCATTTGTTCATGTACTGCTCCATATCTAGGGGCATACGTGAAAGGCCGTCTGCATCTCTGTTTGCTTTCTCAGTGCGGTACTTAATCACAAACTGGAAATCAGCTAGTTCTGCCACCCACCTCTGTGTGGTTGCATTTAACTTTGCGGTGGTGAGCACATACGTTAGAGGATTATTGTCCGTATAGACAGTGAATGGTGGGGAATAGTACAGGTAATCCCGAAACCTCTCACAGATGGCCCACTTCATGGCAAGAAACTCCAGCTTCCCTGAATGAAGGTGGTAGTTCTTCTCTGGATTTGACAGTGTCCTGGAGCCATATGCTATCACCACCAGTTTGCCTTGTTGTCGCTGATATAACACCACCCCAAGCCCCTCCTGTGAATCGTCACAGTGCAAAATGAAGGGTTCCTCAAAGTTCGGGTAACCTAACACTGGGGGCTGGGGGAGAAAGTCAACAAGTTGACAGAGCACTGCATGATGCTCAGGGCGCCACCTGATTGCATGGGATGAGGGCAACTGGCCACTTTCTTTCTTTTTGACATGTTTTTTTGAGTTTTTCTTTGCTTTATCTGTGTGGTCGTTAGCAAGAAGGTCGTAAAGAAGCTTTGCTATACGGGAGAAGTTTGGAATATAGCTGCGGTAGTATGAAATAAAGCCTAGCAATTTCCTTAGTTCTCCAACAGTGGAAGGTTGCTGCTGTTTGAGTGTCTGCACGGGGACAATGTCCGCAGGGTCCATAGTGTAGCCCTGTTTTGTTACCATTTTACCAAGGAAACATACCTGCTGCTTGAATAACTCACATTTCCGGGGAGTCAACTTCACCCCATGGCTTTGATAGCGGTGCAGGACGCTTCTCAGGTCTCGCAAGTGGTCTTCAAAAGTCTGTGAATGAACAAGGTTATCATCGAGGTAAGGCAGACAAATATCATCCCTCAACCCCCACAAACACTCCTCCATAGATCTTTGGAATGCTGCTGGTGCTGAGGACAAACCAAATGGAATTCTTACCCACTCGAACAAACCCCAGGGAGTGATTAATGCAGTGAGGGGCCTACTCGACTCTTCCAGGAAACCCTTCCCTTGGTCGAGGACTGAAAACCACACACTCCCATTTAGACTGTTTAGCATATCTTGTATGTGGGGAATTGGGTGTCTGTCAGGGATAGACTTCTTGTTCAGCTCTCTAAAGTCGCAGCACAAATGCAGGCCTCCATCTTTCTTTCGCACACAGACGATTGGACTGGAGTACGATGACTTAGATTTGGTGATCCAGCGCCTGTTAAGCAGGTCTTCTAAATACTCCTTTACTTCTTTATAAAGTGGTCTGGGAACAGAGATATAAGTCTTTTTGACAGGAGTGGAATCCTTGAGTCGGATTTTCAACTGTAAAGAGGGAATTGTCCCTACATCATACTCATCACAGGAAAACACTTGCCGTTCCTCCCGTAATAGCTGTTTTACTTGCTCTTGTTGTGTGGGCGAGAGATGATCAAGGGGAACTGGGGGTCCCATATGTCCATAGTCTCTTTGACGGCACAGTTTATTTCGGTCTCTTTCTTCCTTCCAGTTTCACTTGTCGTCGGGTCTGCTGTCGCTTGGTTTAGAGCAGGGGGTCTAATGTCTGCTGGGTAAGCAGTTTTAACTGTCTGTGTTTGTCCCAAAATGGTCTTAGCGGGCAGCTGGATATCACGGGAAGTACTGTTTGTTATAGGTATTTTGAACATAGATCGCCTCCCTTTCCATAACTGCACCAACCCACTTTGCATCTGCAAACCCTCCGGTAATTGGGTGTACTGACTCGGCTCAAACAAGACGTCTTGTGTGTCTGGAAGTGAGCCTGCCCTGACAAAACCTTTAACTGCTTTGGTTTGGCCAGCAGGGATTGTGACCAACTCACTGCCAACTTTTACCATTCCTTCCCCCAGCCTATCCTCCTCACTTTGCATCACCTTCAAAAATACCTCTGTTTTCTTACAATCAAAGGAGAAGGCTGCACTAACAGCTTCACTGATGGCACAAGGGGGGTTAATGCCCATCTTCAGGACATGGTCAATCACGTTGAACCCAATGATAGGCGGCTCTGCCACTCCATCCTCCTTCACCACTAGCACGGGAACTAAGAGTTCCACCTGTGGGCGACTAGCTGTCGGCAGCTTGAAAGTGACTTCGACCCACCCTGAGAATGGAATCGGTGTCTGGTTCACTGCCCTCCCATTCAGAATACCTGGACCCTCCAACTCGGCTAAGTCTCTGACAGTGGTGTGTGGCAGGTGCTCCTGTCTCCAGGTGTCATTCATTAAGCAGACCTGTGACCCTGTGTCCCACAACGCTTCTGTCTCCTTATCATTGAGGAAGCAGGTTATGACATATTTTTTTCCAACCAAATTGAGTAACTGTAATTGGCGATTAGGGGACAGTAGATTAACACGGACTGTTTCTTCAGGAGGTGCCTCTGTTTTAGCTACCAGCCTTGCTTCCAACCTCCGAATACTGTCAGTAACTAGCTCATACAGCGCTTGTGTGTTAGCTTGTTCTGATGTAGTTGCAACAGTATTGGCCGCCGTGTCTACTTGCCCTGTCCTTTTTCCAGGTCTCCTTCCTATCCGACATTCCCTTGACATATGGCCGCTGAATCCACATCTGAAGCAGTGGTCGCACTGATCGCCATTGCTGGTGGACTGACAGCTCTTGCAGCCACGTGTCGTCCTGGTTCTTTGAGCATGAGGTGCTCTGGGAGACTCACGTATAGCCTTCTTGATCTCCTCCATGTCACTCTTCAGCTGCGTGACTATGTCCAGGAGCTCAGATTCCGTGCGGGTCACTGTGCTTTGGGATTTAAGGATTTTACCTTTTGTCGATGGTGGAGGGCTCTCTTGGCCATCCACTCCTTCCATGGTTGCATACTGACCCGTCAGGTTTTCCACTCGGCATTCTCGAACTTTGAGTTCTTTCGTGTGCCTCTTGAATTTTTGGTGTCGTTCCCATTCAAGACTGGCTGCTGTATTCGTCTTAGAAATCAGAAGCTCGTCGGTGATGGCAGGATCCTCCAAATAGCGCTTCAGTTGGTACTTTACATCAGCACTAATCAGTCCTGTTTCCACCGCCCTCAGAAACTTCCTCTGAATAAGGTCAGAACTGTACTGCTCTTCCGTGCCAGGCTCTCTGGATGCTGCTAAAAGTCTTTCCTTTAGCTCTATGGCGCGAAACAGGAAGTTCTGAGGTGACTCGTTACTGTCTTGTGTGAGGTTTATCAGGCGATAGTACAAGTCAGTGGAACTATCCTCTTTATAATGCCCTCACAGAGTGATGCACAGCTGCGGCAGGGTGAGATCTGACTTGATCTCCAGCATATCGCGCAAACTCAATCCGGGACTCACTGCTCTGACAACAGCCTCAATTATCTCAGCCTCACTGTGATTTTTCTTTAGGCCCATCTCAATCTGGTGAATGAGGTTGGAATAAGACAACTTGTCTCTCTGGCCCTTCTCTCCTATCTGACCATTTATCCTAAACTCTCGTTTAATGGTCACTTCTGGCAGTAGGGGCGCTGCGGGGACTGCGGGCTGTGTCACAAAATGGCGACTCTGTGGCTGAGTGGCCTCGTTATCGGTCAGCCTCGCTATTTCCTCTTCAACCCTTTTAGTTGAATCAAGGAAACTTTCATGCAGAGCGGCATATTGGCTTTGTAAACTGGCGAGTGCCTCTGCCCCCCGGCTCGTGCCGGCCGCTGCCGCCGCCTGCGTCGACGATTCGCCTTGCTTAGCTTCAGTAGCACATGCAATTATCTTTAGCAGAAACGCGTGGGCTACACTCTCCTCTTCACTTTCAATGGTCTTTTCCACCTCCTCGTTTAACAGTCGTACCAACGTGTACTTTTTAGACGGCTTGGCTGGGTTTATCTTTGCAAACAAACAGACCTTGTTTAGCTGTTCGGCCTGTAATGGCACCAAGGCCTCGCTTAGCTTATCTTGTAACTGCTCCAATTCCATCGTGTCTGCTTTTTTTTTTTTTTATTTGCTCACTCACCGTCTTAGGCACAACTGAACCATCCTCTGCTACCAAATTTTGTTACACCCGGAGGGCGAAGAAGAGAAGAGTGGCGGACTTTTCAACGGTTTATTGACTTCACTTTTACAAACACCAGGCACGGCACTCTGACACGGGACATCACCTGATAACGGCCACATCCCTCTTCACCATTTTCCCTTCACACTCTAGAACAGTCTCCACTCTTCTTCTCTCGCCCTCTAACACTTAACAGCGTCTCATCACTACCAAGCGCCACCTGTGGCGCAAAAGCGCTACTGCTTTTACTGACAAACAGTTCAAATTAAAACAGTTCAAATTGCAGTCCTTTAGTTACATTTCCTATAAATGCCATATTTACCATCAACATCTAAATGACAGTCTTTTAGATACATTTATTAGAAATGTTTATATTAGCCATCGGCATCTAATCAAAACTGTTTTCTGGGGTTTCTAGAGGTTGTCTGACATAACGTTCGGCTCAGGAGCGCCTCCTACAGTTCAAACTGTTTATTAACAACAGGGATGTATGGGTGTGTGTCAGCGGAATGTAAATGTGTTGGTGGTGGCGTCTGCTTCGGGCACAGAGGCAGGAGACCGTTCAGCCGGCAACCCTATGGGAAAGAACAGACACAGGGTGACGGGCACACACCAACACAGGAGGAGAATAGGCGAGGGAGAGAAGCTTACTTGTATTGGACTGATGGCAGGCACTTCAACGATGGGACCCCGGGAGACAGTCACCTGCAGGACTCGGTGCAGCAGCGAGGAGGGACGAGGGACGGAGTTGTCCGCCGCCGAGGAATCCACCTGTGCACAGGGGAGCAGACTGGAGAAGGCAAGGTAAGGAATCTTCTTACCGCTTAGCGTGACGCTGAAGAAAGAGTTGATGCTTCGCATGGAAGGGCGATGAAGTCTACGGCTTCAGGCCGAGGCTTAGGGCGAGGCGGCTTTTATCCCTCGCCGCTGATGATTAGCAGGTGTGTGAGCAGGTGGCGCCGTTGATGAGCGGCGCGGCGTGACATTGTCCAAAATTGACTTTTTCCTACAGATGCAGTGACAAGATGGAACAGCTCCCTGGACATGATGGAGCGTTACCTAGAACAACAACAAGCTGTTGCTGCACCCCTTCTGAGTGATGAACTGAGACAAAAGTCATGGGAAATAGACACTTTGGACACATCTGACATTGCAAATGCTGAGGACCTTGTGAAGCTGCTTTCACCAATAAAAAAAGCTACAACTGTGCTCTGTGATGAGTCGCAACAAACAATCTCTCTCATTTCGCCACTAAAACAAATGATTCAAGACAGTATGGCCACAGATGACCACGACTCAAATGCCATTGCTCAGATGAAGGCAGCCATCCTGTAGGATCTCTCTGACAGATACCAAGGAGAGGATGAAAAGTTCTTGCAGGAGAGCAGTGCCTTGGATGCACGATTTTGGACCTTGCTACATCTAGGCAGCAGAGAGAGGGAAGACGTCTTTGAAAGAATAAAGTTGAAAGCATCACAGATGCAACAACAGGTAAATATTTTTTTAATGCTGTGCTATAGAAAAATGTAATAACGTGTAACAAAATGCTAATACATTGTCTCTTTATCATTTAAGAACCAGGACCAAGATGTGCTGCCACAGAGCCCACATCCAGCAGATCTGGACAACAGCAGCGAGAGCTTTGTGCCTCCTCTGAAGAAGCATGCCCTTGAGGACCTCCTTGGTTCTTCCTTTAGCAGTAATCAAGTCACAGGTGGAATTCAGGCAGAAATTGACTCTTACTGTAAAGAATCATTGGTTTCTCTGTCTGCTTGTCCTCTGAAGTGGTGGAGAGACAATGCAGGGAAGTATCCTATTCTGTCCTCATTAGCAAAGACCTACCTATGTATACCCGCTACCTCAGTGCCCAGTGAGAGAGTATTTTCTACAGCAGGGGATATTGTAAATGCCCAGAGGTTTCTTCTTCTCCCTTGCAATGTAGATCTTTTGATCTTTCTGAAGAAAAACTTGAACATAAGCTAAAGGATAGGTCAATGTTTTCCAGTAGGCTTTTTGCCTGACTTAATTGTTTCAACAGGCTGTTTTTATTTGCCTAGCACATTTATGATTAATTTTACTTTACACATTGAACCTGACATAACGCACGGCTCAGGAGACGCACACACACAGGCTTAGAGTAGTTCAAAGAGTTTATTAACAGCAGGAGTGAATGAGTGTGTGTCTGCGGGATGCAGATGTGTTGGTGGTGGCGTCTGCTTCAGGCACAGAGGCAGATGACCGTTCGGCCGAGCAACCCTATGGAGAGAGCACAGGGAGAGGGTGACGGGCATACACCAACACAGGATGAATTATGGCAAGAGAAGATCTTACTTGAGTTGTCAGGATAGCTGGCACAGCAAGGGGAACGTAGCCCGGGAGACAGCCACCTGGAGAGCTCCGTGCAGCGGCGAAGGATGGGCGATGGAACGGAGATGTCCGCCGCCGGGGAATCCACCTGTGCACAGGGGAGCAGACTGGAGAAGGAGGTAAGGGTTCTTACCCAAAATAGCGATGCTGAAGAAAGGTATGCTCACAGCGGTGAGGAAACGAAGTCTGACGGCTTCAGGCCGAGCCTCCGGGCGAGGCGGCTTTTATCCCTCGCCGCTGATGAGGATCAGGTGTGTGAGCAGGTGGCGCCACTGATGAACGGCGCGGCGTGACAGTACTCCCCCCTCTAGCAGCGCCTCCTGGCGATGGCTTATCCGGGTGCGCTCGGTGGAAGTCCGCGATGAGCGATGGGTCCAACACAAACGACGGGGGCACCCATTGTCGATGCTCGGGCCCATAGCCCTCCCAGTCCACCAAGTATTGGAACCCACGACCCCGGCGCCGGGAGTCCAGGATGGAGGAGACGGACCAGGCCGGGTGGCCACCAATCATCCGGGGCGCGGGTTGCGCTGCAGGAGGAGGGCAAAGGGGGTCGGTGACTGCCAGCTTCACCTTTGATACGTGGAAGGTGGAATGGATGCGGAGGGAGGGGGGAATAGCCACGCGCACAGCCACCGGGTTGATGATCCGGGTGATGGGGAAGGGACCCATGAAGCGCTGTGCCAGCTTCCTCCTCTCGCCTTTTAGGGTGACGTCCTGGGTGGAAACGTAGACAAGTTGCCCAACTCTGTACGCCGGGGCAGGTCTTCTACGCCGGTCCGCCACGGTCTTGTTGCGCTCCGCTGTGCGTAAAAGCGCATGACGCGCGGCGGCCCAGGTGGAGCGGAACTGCCTCACGTGCGCCCTAACTGATGGAACAGTTACCTCGCTCTCCTGCGCTGGAAGCAGCGGGGGGTCGTAACCCAGGGACGCCTTGAAGGGGGACATCCCCGTTGCAGAAGAGCGGGCGGTGTTGTGGGCGTACTCCACCCAGGCGAGATGGTTGCTCCATGATGTTGGCTTGGATCTTGCAACACAGCGGAGCGCAGCCTCCAGCTCCTGATTGGTCCTCTCACACTGCCCGTTAGACTGGGGGTGATGGCCGGAGGAGAGGCTCACCTTGGCTCCGAAGGCGTTACAAAAGGATTTCCAAACCTCGGATGAAAATTGGGGGCCCCGGTCCGAGACCACGTCCACCGGGATCCCATGCAGCCTGACCACGTGTTGGACGAGGAAGCCCGCCGTCTCCAGGGCGGTAGGGAGACCTCGCAGGGGGATGAAGTGTGCCGCCTTGGAGAAACGGTCCACGATGGTCAGGATGGTGTCGAATGAGTTGGAAGCTGGGAGCCCGGTGACGAAATCCAGTGCGATGTGCGACCATGGCCTGCCAGGGACGGGCAGAGGCTGGAGCAGACCCGCTGGAGGGGCGTTTCCCGACTTGCTGGTGGCACAAATTGGACAAGCCCGGGCGTAGCGGGCTGCATCCCTCCGCAGGCCCGGCCACCAAAAGGACCGTTGGAGGAGGCTGATCATCCGAGAGGTGCCGGGATGACAGGTGAGCCGGGAGGTGTGGAGCCAGTGGATGACCTCTCCTCGGACCGTAGACGGAACGAACAGTCTTCCCTCCGGTCCGCCGCCAGGATCAGGTTCCACCTCCTATGCCTTCCGGATCTTGTCCACAATGTCCCAAGAGATAGCTCCCACGACGCACGACCTGGGCAGGATAGTGTGGGGCGTCTCCTCAGCCCCCACGGGGGTGAACTGTCTAGAGAGGGCGTCAGGCAGGCCGTTCTTGGAGCCTGGCCTGAAGGTGATAGAGAACTGGAACCTGGCGAAGAACAGAGACCAGCGCGCCTGGCGGGCATTCAGGCGCTTGGCAGATCGTAGGTACTCTAAATTCTTATGGTCCGTCAAGACCACAAACGGCAGGTCCGCCCCCTCTAGCCAGTGGCGCCACTCCTGTAGGGCGAGTTTAATGGCCAGGAGCTCTCTGTCCCCCACATCATAGTTCCTCTCCGCCGGGGACAGGCGCCGGGAGAAGAAGGCGCACGGTCGCTTGGCGCCATCGTCCGGTGATTGCTGGGATAACACTGCTCCCACTCCCGTGTCCGATGCGTCCACCTCCACAATGCACTGCAGCGCGGGGTCGACCTGGCGAAGGACCCGGGGGGAGGAGAACTCCGCCTTCAGCGCCTTAAAGGCAGTATCGACCTCTTCGGTCCACCGGAACGGGACCTTCGGGGACGTGAGGCGGGTCAGTGGTCCGACGATCCAGCTGAAATTCAGGACAAAACGGCGGTAAAAATTGGCGAAGCCAACAAACTGTTGCACCTGCTTCCGAGATGCGGGAGTAGGCCACTCCACCACCGCCTTCACCTTCTCTAGGTCCGGGAGCACCTGGTCTTGGGCGATGATGAATCCCAGGAAAGATGTGGTCCTAGCGTAAAACTCGCACTTCTCAGCCTTCACGTACAAACGATTCTCCAGCAGTCTTTGAAGGACCCGCCTCACATGGACCCGGTGCTCGTCTCTGGACTGAGAGAAGATCAGAATGTCGTCCAGGTAGACGAACACGAAGAGGCCGATGAAATCCCGGAGAACGTCATTGATGAGGCGCTGAAAGACGGCAGGAGCGTTGGTCAGCCCGAACGGCATGAAGAGATACTCAAAGTGGCCGTTCGGGGTACGGAAGGCTGTTTTCCATTCATCTCCCTCCCGGATCCGGACGAGGTGGTAAGCGCTGCGGAGATCCAGCTTGGTAAACCAGGTCGCCCCCTGGAGGGAGTGGAAGGCAGTGTCCATGAGGGGCAGGGTGTAACGGTCCCTCTCAGTGATGTCATTAAGAGCTCGGTAGTCAATACAGGGACGGAGGGAACCGTCCTTCTTCCCTACAAAGAAAAACCCCGCCCCCACAGGTGATGACGATGGGCGGATAATCCCAGCGCTCAGTGATTCCTTCAGGTACGTATTCATGGTCTCCTTCTCCGGCGCCGACAGGCTGTAGAGCCGACCAGATGGCAGGGGAGCCCCCTGGCGGAGGTTGATGGCACAGTCATATGGTTGATGCGGGGGAAGAGACATAGCTTTCGACTTGCTAAATACCATACCCAGGTCGTGAAATTCTGGAGGCACCAGTGACAGGTCCGGAGGTGCTGTATACGCCACAGGGGGAGCCGCGGATGGGGAGCAGGCAGCGGACTGAAGGCAGGTGCCCATACAGAAGGTACTCCATGCCGATACCCCAGCGGACCTCCAGTCCAGGACAGGGTTGTGGAGGCGTAGCCAGGGATACCCCAGGATGACGGGCGACACAGAGTTGGGCAGGACGTAAAATACCATCTCCTCCCGGTGGTTCCCTGAGATGATGACTGGGACAGGCAAGGTTTGGTGAGAAACTCTCCCAAGGGAGGCACGGGAGAGATGGACCAGGGAGATGGGGTGTTTTAATGCCTGACAGCGGATGCCCAATCGGGTTGCCAGGCCTTGTGAAATGAAGCTGCCCTCTGCGCCCGAATCCACCAGTGCGTGGGTGAGGTGCCCAGTGGGATTGTGGCAAAAACGGATGGGCAGCTTTAATTGAGTGAGAGAGTCTAACCGGTTGGGATCAGCGAGGCTCCCTACAGCGATTCGCGGACCCCGCCGACTGGCTTTCCGCGGGCAACGCTCCACAGTGTGTTGGTCACCTCCGCAATACATGCAGAGGCCCAACTCACGGCGGCGTTGTTTCTCCGCAGGGGAAAGCTTGGTCCAGCCCGTCACCATCGGCTCCGACTCCTCGGGGCACAATGCTGGCGGCGCCGCCAGGGGGCGAGCTTGGAACAGGTGCGGCGAGACTCCACGAGGGCGAGAAGAAGAAGACTTCCGCCCCGAGGAGCGCTCGCGCAACCTGTTATCCAAACTTATCGCTAAGGATGTCAGCTCCGCTAGCGTCCCAGGGATATCCCGTCCAGCCAGTTCATCCCTCAGATCACTATTGAGGCTGCGGAGGAACAGGCCACAGAGGGAGCGTTCCTCCCAGCCCAATTCCTCCGCCGCTACCCGGAAGTCGACCGAGTAGTCCGCTGCCGACCGGCCTCCCTGCTGGAGAGCGAGAAGCCGATCGACCTGGACCGTCTCGGTTTGAGAATGGTCAAAGACCTCCAGAAAGCGCCTCACGAACTGGTCATAGGTGAGGGTGGCATAACTGGGCCTCGCCATTACGGCGTAGGTCCAAGTTAACGCACGCCCCTCCAGAAGATTCCCTATGTAACCAATCCGACTGTGATCCGAGGGAAAATCTCCGGGCACACGGTGGAACACGGACTCACACTGCATAATGAACCCCCGCGCTCCGCCGAGCTTACCGCTAAAGCGGGCGGGGGTCGGAATCGGTGTGAGCCGAACCGGTGCCACTGGAGCCGGCTGGACGGCCGCTGGAACAGCAGGAGCCGCGCCACCCTGACGAGCCGGGGGGAACGGCTGTTGAGGATCTAAGCGGCCCAACCGGTTAGTTAAGTTTAATAATTGATTCAGGATAACCTGCTGTTGATAAGCAATCTGATCCACTCTAGCCTCGAGAGTGGTAAACTGGTGTGCGAACCCGCCGTCCGCCGAGCCGCTCTGCTGAAGCCGTACTGACATAACGCACGGCTCAGGAGACGCACACACACAGGCTTAGAGTAGTTCAAAGAGTTTATTAACAGCAGGAGTGAATGAGTGTGTGTCTGCGGGATGCAGATGTGTTGGTGGTGGCGTCTGCTTCAGGCACAGAGGCAGATGACCGTTCGGCCGAGCAACCCTATGGAGAGAGCACAGGGAGAGGGTGACGGGCATACACCAACACAGGATGAATTATGGCAAGAGAAGATCTTACTTGAGTTGTCAGGATAGCTGGCACAGCAAGGGGAACGTAGCCCGGGAGACAGCCACCTGGAGAGCTCCGTGCAGCGGCGAAGGATGGGCGGATGGGCGATGGAACGGAGATGTCCGCCGCCGGGGAATCCACCTGTGCACAGGGGAGCAGACTGGAGAAGGAGGTAAGGGTTCTTACCCAAAATAGCGATGCTGAAGAAAGGTATGCTCACAGCGGTGAGGAAACGAAGTCTGATGGCTTCAGGCCGAGCCTCCGGGCGAGGCGGCTTTTATCCCTCGCCGCTGATGAGGATCAGGTGTGTGAGCAGGTGGCGCCGCTGATGAACGGCGCGGCGTGACAGAACCTGGCTTAACTTGATCTTCGTTTGCTCTTAAAGGGAATTCCCTATTGTTGTTTACAGTTGTTCTAGTTGCTGCTTAGTATGATCCTTGCACATAAGAAGAATCAGTTATATGACCAAATATTACCAAATGGTATATTGATGTTCCTGACTTGAACTTGCACTTTAAAAGCATTAAGTGATCAGCATTTTATGTTGTCATGATCCATAAATATAAAAATAAATGGCCTGGTGACTGGCAAAAACAGATTTAATGGCAGTTTTTGGTTATTATCATCACAAACACAATATTATGAGCTATTATTATAATTATATATATATATATATATATATATATATATATATATATATATATATTATATTATATTATATTATAATACTGTGAGCCTCTCCACAATATCGCAACAAATATTGTACCGTGAGATCAATATCGAAATCGTATCGTACCGTGAGATTTTGATATCGTTACATCCCTACTGTCTACAGAGTGCAGTTAGGGTAAGTAATGATATTGAAAACACTCTCAAAATGAAAGAAGTAATGGTTATAGTTTATCTGGATACTGAAAAGGCTTATGACTCACTGTGGAGGGATGGACTTTTTATCAAATTGAATAAAATGGGCATTGGTGGTAGGATGTATAATTGGATAATGGATTTTTTAACATACGGGACAATTAGGGTTAAAGTAGGATCAGAAGTTTCTAATGACTTTGAAATAAAAAATGGTGTTCCTCAGGGGAGTGTGATAAGTCCTGTTTTATTCAATATAATGATTAATGACATGTTTGAGGATCAAGAGGGATCCATCAAAACAGCACTATATGCAGATGATGGAGCCATATGGACGAGGGGAAGAAATGAGAAATTTGTGTTCAAAAACATCAGGAAAGCAATGGAGAAAGTGGAAAAGTGGTCATATGACTGGGGATTTAAATTTTCAAACAGTAAAACCTGCTATAGGACTTTCACAAAAAAAAAACCCCAAAACCCCCCCAAAAAACCAAAAAACGCAGAACTGGTACAGAACCATTTAGATTATATAATCAACCAATAGAGAAAGTCAGTGAGTTCAAATATCTAGGATTGTGGTTTGATAGTGCATACACATGGAGAGTTCATGTTGAAAATCTGGAGACAAAGTGCAAAAAAGTCATTAATCTCATAAAAGCTGTAGCTGGACACGAATGGGGTGCAGATAAACAGGCTTTAATTGACATTTACAGAGCACTAATGTGATCGACAATAGACTATGGATGCATGATTTATGGAGCAACGGCAAAGACGACTCTGGAAAAAATAGAATGCAGCATAGGGCGCTTCACTTGTGCATTGCAGCCATCAAAACAACACCAAACAATGCAGTTTCAATAGAAACAGGAGAAATGCCAATGGATTTGAGAAGAGATAAGCATTATCATACTGGGTCAAGCTGAAAGGAAGTGACGAAGCAAATATTTCAAAAACAACACTACAAGACTGCTTGGAATACTCTAATTTCCAGGGACACGGGTTTGGATGGACAATTGAAAGACAAGCCATAATGTATGGACTACACCAGGGGTGTCCAACCATGTGCCATGGAGAGCCAAGACCCTGCAGGTTTTCTCTTCTACCCAGTCTCTTCAGCAGGTGTTTTCACTTATCAGCAATCAGTGGGAAGAAGTTCACAGAAATCTGCTGTTGAAGACACTGGTTGGAGGTAAAACCTGCAGGGTGTTGGCCCTCCATGGCACATGGTTGGACACCCTTGGACTACACACTATTGATATAGCTAACACCAGTCCAGTGAGTAATGTTCCCCCTTGGCTGTTTCCGGGAATAGAAGTAGACGCTAGTCTGCTAATGAGGAAAAAGGATTGGCATATGAGTGAAGTTGGTGTTAAAACAAGCATTTACCTCAGGAACAACTACTATAACTTCTTACAGCTCTATACTGACGGTTCAAAGAATAAAGAGGGCTCTGTTGGAGTTGGAGTATACATTCAAGAGTTTAAAGTGACCATCGCAAAAAGACTCTCCAACAATACATCCGTGTTTACAGCAGAGATGGTGGCAATAATTATTGGTTTGCAGTGGGTGGAGGAGGTCAGACCGGACCGGGTGGTGTGCACGGATTCATTTGCAGCATTAGAAACCATACAGACACTAAAATCTACAAGGGAAGACTTGGTGATTGAGCTATATCACAGTTTATTTAGGGTACACAGGGGTGGTGGAGAAGTTCAGTTTTGTTGGGTTCCTGCACATTGAAAGGTTGAAAGGGAATGACTGTGCAGACAAATTAGTAAAAAGTGCTCTTGGGAAAGAGATAACTATACCATTGTCTCTTGGAAAAGGTGAAGGGAAAGCAGTAATCAAGAAAAAAGGAACTGAGCTATGGCAAAAAAGATGGGATGAAGATCTTAAAGGTAGATTGTATTACAAAATACAAAAATCTATTGCAATAAAGAATTACAGAACAACCAAAAGGAGGGCAGACATTATTATGGCAAGACTCAGACTGGATCATACAGGTTTAAATGGCACTTTATTCACCATGGGGAAAAGCAAAAGTGACAAATGTAGAGAATGTCGAGTAAAAGAAAATGTCGAGCACATCTTATTACATCATCATCATCATCATAGCAGTCTGTCGGGGGCGACAATGACTGTTTCATTTAGGTCTGATCAGATTCCTCCATGCAGCACTGTAATTCGCCTTCCGCTGCCAGGAACTCCTGTCTTTGTTAACCCAGGTGACGTCCGAGTTGGTATGAGTTGCTCTCTGACTGACCATTTTATGAAACTGCTTGCAAAGCATTTGTGTACCGCTAGCTTTTGCTGGACTAGCAACACATTCTTGGCAGATAGAGGTATTATCAGTGGCAAGGACAGGCCAAGACTGTTGCAGTGACTGACCAGATGATAGGTTTGTTTATTTCTGCTCTTTGTGTAGCGCATGTCACGATGCACCGACTGGCAAAAGTCCACCACAGACCTTGCGACAGATGTGCTTATCTGCCAGGATGTCCAGTCTCACCCCATGTAACTGGGAGTGGTCCACCACAGACCTGGTTATACCCATGAGGTGTTTTTCTCCCTCCGAGATGCGCAAGACAGTCGACTCCCTTATCAAACTTCTGTGTGGCACAAAAATAGCCATAAAAATACAGGACTCACCTGTAATACTGAACATCATCATCTTATTACACTGTCACAGATATGGAAATGAAAGACAGATAATGGAAAATGAAGTTCAAGAGGCCAGTAGGGAATGGGATTTAACTGGGATTCTGGGAACAGATGGCGATGGAGAAGCAATAAGAATCACGAGAAAGGCTCTTTTCTCTTTTTTAAATAACACAGGATTAAGTCATAGAATTTAGGGGTCAGGCTCAGATGACATAATGTTATACACTCTTGTACAGTAGGTGGCAGTATGCACCTTTCAGTTGTTTGCTATCCACCAGTAACCGAGAGAAGAAGAAGAAATCTCTTGTAGACCATCACTCACGTTCATAGCACTCGCTATGGCGGCCCAACATAGGGAGATCATGTGAAGCAGTAAAGCAGGAAATCTCACTCAGTGGAAAACTGGCAAGAATATTGGGACTCCATAGATACAGGAAGACATCTTTATGACATTCAAAAGCAGGTAAACTCTGGAATGGGAGTTGGCAGAAACAGGAATGCAGAGATACTCATCACCCGTTTAAGAATAGGACACACTAATTTAAACCAGATGCTACATAAATGTTCAGCAATAGAGTGAGGAGAACTGCTGCACGTCAAATGCATTAGATCAAGGAAAATATGCAGTTGGTATCAGGAAAGATCCCGTGAAAATGAAACACCTGAGGTTCGAACAATATAATAATAATAAGGTGAAATACGGAAAATCCAAACTTAAAGCAAGGATGTGTGCTGGGACCCATGCCCTGGATACAAAGAATATCACTATATATAATTCAAGAAATCTCTGTCTGTCACGATGTCATGATGTCACAATCAAAGGACTCGCTAAAACATCATAGGACTCGCTATGACACCATCAAAAATCAAAGGAAACGGAGAAGCACTGGATGGGCGGGGCAGAACACACAGAGCACACAGGGACCAAAAATCCAAATGATAAACACAGCACCGTGGAACATAATAAAAGACGAGGACATGGCTGAACTCACGTCCTGAGGACAACAGAAAAACAAATATGAACATGCAGCGAGGACATGAGCACAGTAATGTCTAAACCCTAACATATTTTACTGCAATCACGCAACTTTTTCTCATAAATTTGTTACTTTTTTCCTTGTAAATTTGCTATTTTCTTGTAAATTTGTGATTTTTTTCCATAAATTTGCAACATTTTTCTTGTAAATTTGGAACTTTCCCAAATTTTCAATTTATTTATTCATACATTTGCTGCTTTTTTTTGTTAATTTGCAACCTTTTCTGATTTTTTCTTAATAAATTTGTAACTTTATTTCTTGTAAATTTGCTAATTTTTTCTTGTAAGTCTGTAACTCTATGACTAATTTCACAGTTTTTTTTCTTGTAAATTTGCTACTTTTTTCTCCTAAATTTTAATTTTTTTCTCATAAATTTTGGTCTTTTTTTCTCGTAAATTTGCTACTTTTTTCTTATAAATGTTGACATTTTTTTCCCATAAATTTCAAACTTTCTTGTGTAATTTTGCCGACAACTGCTCACCCACATTAAACCCATGTGGGGCGCAGATGGGTTTAAAGTGGGTAGATTACCTGCTTACTTTTAAAGTCCATGTGGGCAAACACAAATGGAGCCAGCGTGGAACCCACGGACAAACCCACATAGGACCCACAGGATGGCCCACATGGACATGCTGGCTGGGTAACAGTGTGGGTTGTAGGAGGAAACCCAGACAGCCACAGGCAGAACATTCTGACATTATGAACTTGTAAAATAGGTTTGACGCTGTCTACAGTGTGTTACTGTCTAATTGCCACAGAAAAGAAAGTAAGATGACACTAAAACTGACACAGTCAAGTGTCGCGCTCACAATCAGCCCAACAGCTTGCCAGTTCTGGATAGGCCTACCGCCTCTTACATATTATTTTAGTGTAGGCACAGACAACCTGCCTGTCTACATACAGACGTGGACAAAATTGTTGGTACCCCTCTGTTAATGAAAGAAAAGCCCACAATGGTCACAGAAATAACTTGAATCTGACAAAAGTGGTAATAAATAAAAATTCTATGAAAATTAACCAATGAAAATCAGACAATGCTTTTGAATTGTGGTTCAACAGAATTACTTTAAAAAACAAACTCATGAAACAGGCCTGGACAAAAATGATGGTACCGGTTGAAAATAATGTGACCATAGGGACATGTTCAACCAAGATGTGTCCTCTAACATCACAGCTGTCTACAAACTTGTAATCAGTCAGTCGGCCTATTTAAAGGGTGACAAGTAGTCACTGTGCTGTTTGGTGACATGGTGTGTACCACACTAAACATGGACCAGAGGAAACAAAGGAGAGAGTTGTCTCAGGAGATTAGAAAGAAAATTATAGACAAGCATGTTAAAGGTAAAGGCTATAAGACCATCTCCAAGCAGCTTGATGTTCCTGTGATTACAGCTGCACATATTATTCAGAAATTTAAGATCCACGGGACTGTAGCCAACCTCCCTGGACGTGGCCACAGGAGGAGACGGATAATACGAATGATAACAAAAGAGCCCAGAACAACCTCTAAACACATTCATGGTGAACTCCAAGGTCAAGGTACATCAGTGTCAGATCACACCCTCTGTCATTGTTTGAGCGAAAGTGGACTTCATGGGAGACAACCAAGGAGGACACCACTGTTGAAAACAAATCATAAAAAAGCCAGACTGGAATTTGCCAAACTGCATGTTGACAAGCCACAAAGCTTCTGGGAGAATGTCCTATGGACAGGCGAGACAAAACTGGAACTTTTTGGCAAGGCACATCAGCTCTATGTTCACAGACGCAAAAATGAAGCATACCAAGAAAAGAACACTGTCCCTACTGTGAAACATGGAGGAGATTCTGTTTTGTTCTGGGGCTGCTTTGCTGCATTTGGCACAGGGTGTCTTGAATCTGTGCAGGGTACAATGAAATCTCAAGACTATCAAGGTATTCTAGAGAGAAATGTGCTGCCCAGTGTCAGACAGCTTGGTCTCAGTCGCAGGTTATGGGTCTTGCAACAGGATAATGACCCAAAACACACAGCTAAAACACCCAAGAATGGCTAAGAGCGAAACATTGGACTATTCTAAAGTGGCCTTCTATGAGCCCTGATCTAAATCCTATTGAACATCTGTGGAAGGAGCTGAAACATGCTGTCTGGAGAAGGCACCCTTCAAACCTGAGACAACTGGAGCAGTTTGCTCATGAGGAGTGGGCCAAAATACCTGCTGAGAGGTGCAGAAGTCTCACTGACAGTTACAGAAATCGTTTGATTGCAGTGATTGCCTCAAAAGGTCGTGCAACAAAATATTAAGTTGAGGGTACCATCATTTTTGTCCAGGCCTGTTTCATGAGTTTGTTTTTTTAAAATAATTCTGTTGAACCACCATTCAAAAGCATTGTCTGATTTTCATTGGTTAATTTTCATAGAATTTTTATTTATTACCACTTTTGTCAGATTCAAGTTATTTCTGTGACCATTGTGGGTTTTTCTTTCATTAACAGAGGGGTACCAACAATTTTGTCCATGTGCTGTTTACTGTGCCAGTCTGTCGTTTGGTCTGCCCGAGTTGGAGGAATGCTTGTTCAAAATGGAGTGAGAACAAATCAGCAGTTGCTTTTAGAGACTGTCAGAGCAAGCACGAAGACCGGAGTTCTGGAATTTTCTTGGTACAGGACGTTAGAGGAACTGATACGCTATCTTCACGACTGGTCCACTAAGGAATGTTTTGTGAATGAGAACTGGCATCAGGGTGAGCTGAGACAAGTCCATGTAGGGATGTGAAAGACAGACACGGTCCCTGTGGAGATAAGAGTTAACCCCTGCTCCGCCGGCCTGAACTGGGAGTGAAGCATCAGGACAGGTCAGGCTTTAATGCTCCCGCCAGGTCTGCACATCAAAATGGCTTTTGGCAAGAAAACCAGCTTTTAGCTTGTTCTCTGCATGGCGTCAGCACTTTTACAAAAACCATTTGTAACGTTAACAAAACAGTCAGTTTGAGCAATTTTTGTGTAAAAATGTCAGCATGTAGTCACAAAACCTGCTGAATGCTTGAAAAGAAGATTCAGTATAAGTGTATACTTGCCAGTTTTTTCTCTTATAGTAGATTTTTCTGTCATAAATTTCTAGATTTGCATCAGTTTCTGGAAATTTGTAACTTTTATTGTTTGCAAATTAATGTGCATTTCCTCTTAAATTTGTGACTTTTCACATATTGTTTTCTAAATTTCCAGCTTTTTCATCCTTTAATTTTTTTTACTGCTTTAATGATCCCCACTTCACTTAACCTAGAGCACCCTCTAACCCGGGGGTCTCCAACCTGGGGCTTCTGGAACATTCAGGTTTCTGTGGGAAATTTTCTAATTTCACTTCTTAATTGGTCCAAAGATTTGCAAATAATTTGCCATTGTTGTGCATGTGTTCTGTAGGCACCCATGCACAACAGCAAATTATTTGCAAATCTTTGGACCAATTAGGAAGTGAAATGAGAAAATTTCCCACAGAAACCTGAACGTTGCAGGAGTCCCAGGTTGGAGACCGCTGGCCCCAAACTTTTGTCACGACTGATCTCTGCGGCTGATAATGCCATTATGCAGCTAAAGATAGCTGGTTAGCTGCTAGCTCTGGTAGGGAACACAGCCAACTAACAACCTAAAAGCTTCTTCTTCTTTCGGCTGCTCCATGTAGGGGTCTCTACAGAGGATCATCTGCCTCCATCTCAACCTATCCCTTCATCTTCCTCTGTAACACCAACCCTCTCCATGTCCTCCTTCACTACATCCATCAATCTTCTCTGTGGTCTTCCTCTTTTCCTCCTGCCTGGCAGCTCCATCTTCAACATCCTTTGTCCAATACCTCCACTATCCCTCCTCTGCACATGTCCAAACCATCTCAGCCTTGCCTCTCTGTCTCCAAACCGCTCAGCCTGAGCTGTCCCTCTGATATACTCATTTCTAATCTTGTCCCTCCTAGTCACTCCCAGTGAAAATCTTAGCATCTTCAACTCTGCCACTTCCAGCTCCACCTCCTGTCTTTTTGTCAGTGCTACCATCTCCAAACCATACATACATCATAGCAGGTCTCACTACGGTCTTGTAAATCTTCCTTTTCACTCTTGCTGTTCCCTTTCTGTCACAAATCACCCCTGACACTCTTCTCCACTCGCACCCTGCCTGCACTCTCTTCTTCACCTCTCTGGTGCTCATCATGATCTGCATGTTTGATTTGGCAAAGGTTTTACGTCGGATGCCCTTCCTGGCACAACCCTCCCCATTTACCTGGGCTTGGGACTCACAGTAGGAGTACATTGGCTTGTGCACCCCCTGTGGCTGGGTTAGCTAGCAAACTAAAGCTACGTTCACAAATACTCTTACGAATGACTGTGAACACCAAATGATTTTTGTACAGCCTTCTTTAGGTGGCCGTAGGGGAATCCAGCATATATAGACCATTCATAAGCTCGTGGCCAGGTCAATGGTCTTGTTCAAAATTTCTACAAACGCCCCACAAAAACCCCTCATCATAGGGTGTAAGAACTACACAAGATGTTGGCCATAGGTATGGCTCAAGAACACCTTAAGTTGTTCTTGAGGGTCCCTTACAGCAGTCGTAGGAAACGCTGTACAAATCCTCGTTCATACAGAGATTCGTACAGTGTGTGTAAGGCGGTAGTGAGGTGCTCATAAGGTGGAAGTACATCATTTGTGCAACAAAATGTGCTGAAAGCCGTAAGATCTTCCTACCAATGACTTGAGAGTGCTGTGAGCTGCACAAAAAATTTTGTAAGATGGCAGTGTGTATGCCGTAGGAAGATCCCAAGGCACTATTACGAAGAACATAAGAACTCTAGGGCCAACGTGCAACAGAAAAGTACCTCATTTCTCAAGAATGCCTCAAGTTGCTCTTGTGAAGTGAACGGCAGCCGAAACAAACTATGCCCCCCTCCACAAATGTCTGTGAACTCCAGAATTTGTAGGAACTGGGAGATTCTTATGAACCCATCATTCGTAAGCATCTTTGTGACCATAGCTTAAACTACACGGAAGACCTAATTTCCCAGGCCATCTTGGCAAAAATGGAACAAAATAGGATGATGGACAGAATGACTCTTCCATGCATATGTGATCAGCTGTGTTTTAATGAAGCAGCAGAGAACATGGATGTCTAGCAGGGGGACTAGATTTTACAGAGAAGAGCCATAAAAAGTCCAACTGAGCCTCTGAGCTCACTCAGTTGTAGCACAGTTGGTAGATGGTTAGATGCCCACAGAGGAATACCCCCACCATTTTATGGATGTGCACTTCCTTGAAAATCTGACCAGTCCGATAAATCAGAAACTAGGATATCATAGTTGCAAGTCTCATTTTAACAAAAAGTCTTGAGAGCACAAGTACACAAGATTTAGGCAAAATGCCATGGTTACTTAATGCTAGCTTGAAATGGCTGAAGTAGGACCTGTTTAGTAGGCTAATGCTTTCACATACTTCAAGGCTTATGGCTAAATAGTTTTGCGTTTTATGTGGACAACAAATAAACTTAGAAGATCAAAGTTTGAATTTAAAAATGCCCTTAATAAAAAAAAGAAGGTGAAGTAATGCATGGTCTGACTGGCATGAACAGAGTTCCCACTGCTTGCTTTTATCGCACCACAACAGAGCTGCAGGTTTCAGCATGTGTGATGAGGGTGTTTTGTGCATGGCTTTGGCACTGGGCCATTCAGTAATCATCACCACTCATCCCCAGATATGGCCAAGACATGTGGGCCATGTGGGAGACTGCAAAGATGACATTTTGCTCTTTGGGATGCCTTTTCATGTTGGAGTGAAACACCATGTTTCCAGTGAAGGCAATAGGCTATCCATCTCACTGTGGTTTCAGATGTGCAGGCAACTCCTCTGGGACTTAGTAATACTGTCAAAAATGAATCTATCCCTCAAATGATTTATACATCAATAGTGTAGGTTTTGTTTTTCTTACAAATATCAGAAACTTATTTTGGTTTTCATAAGGGCAGGTGGAGTTTTGTGGTTCTTGCCTCTTGAGTGAATGACTAACTTTAAAGGCCGTTTGGAAAGGTCTTGTATTACGTGCTAGTTGGGCTTTTGGCTGAGATCCAACAACATGACAGTTGCCTTCGTTACTGACAAATGGTGTGAAGCAAACAAAAGCTCGGGCCCCCGTCTATCTGTTATGACAGAGAACAGCAGCTCAACCGTCACAGCAGCTCCGCAGGCATAAACATGGGCATGAGTGATTGATGATGATTGCACAACACAGGTGGGCCAGATAAAGCTTTAATATTATCCAGACAGACATTGTGCTCCCAAATTTATTGTTTGCATGCTGCATCACGTGACCAACTTCTCAATAAACTCAATTACATGAAAAATGGTAAAGGGGCAGAAGTGATCTACAGTGGAGATAGTAATGTGCAAAATATTTGCTGTTGCTAGGAAGATCCTTATCACAGATGGCTCTGTGTAAATGAAGAAAAGCCAATAAATGTTTTGCTTTGCTTCTCACAGCTGCCTTTTATGAACTCTCACCGGGGAGCTTAGAAACAGGATGTGGGTCAGTGGGACCCAGAGACCCAAAAAGTGACTGGAAAAGTGCAGAAGAAGAAAAATAGCCGTTTCATAAGGAGTCTGATCTAAGTACTAAGTCAAACATAAAAAACAAGTATATCTTAATGGAAAAGTTGTGTTAACTCATGATTCCAGGGTCAAGCCCCAGTCAGGCCAAAGACCATAAAAATGGGGCTCTTTGCCCTCTAGCTTGGTGCTCAGCATAAATAGAATTCCTTGCCAAATCACGATGCAGACCCAGCTGTGGTGACGCCGAATAGGGAGCAGCCGAAAGCGTGCATATGTGTGTGTGTGTGTGTGTAAATGCTACACAGAGACAGTGTGGACTGTTAGTCTTTGTGAATGGAACAAAGAACAATATGAAGTGCCTTCATCAGAAGTCGCATTGGCTTCCAATACCGTAGACTATTATTATAACATTTATTATGATGTTAAGAATACCTGTTTAAAAACAAAAGTGAATCTATATGTTCTTTATCAATATGTGCAAAAGCTTTACTTTTAGTTTTTTTATAGTTGATTATCCTAAGATATAAATAAATATAAATGCTGACTATTTATATGAATTCTATCCACCTTATTCTTGAGGGTGCTGCTGTAGAAATGATCATGGGGCAACTTCCGGTTTTGGGCTGAAGTTGTGTTAAATCAGTGAGAGTGGAGTAGTGGGGCATTTAAAATAGCATTTTTAAAAGTTTTTCAAATTCATTTTCATGTATAGTCCACATACGTGATTTGCACTCAAGTGGCAGCTAATTTCAGCACTTGTAGTTTTTGTATTTTTTGAATGTTTTGGCGTAGTTCTGGTACTTGTTGCTGGTGTTGGTGGTTGTGCCATAGACTGTATAAATGGAAGCTTCTCACCGGCGATGCGTAGATCATACACTGAAAACTAACAAGGACTGTTGGTGTGATCGGTGGGACAGACACAGGAGCACCAGGTATGTTTTCACTTGTATGAATGTCACAGATCTGACGTTTATGCGTCATTTATGTCACCAGATGCAAGGCTGCAAGAAGTAAAAATAATAAATAGTAACAGTTTGCTTCCTAAGGCTTAATGATTTAAGAAAGATATCAAATAGCTTTTTTTAGGGGCATGACAGCAGCACGAGTGTTTTAATTTCAGGGTAAAACAGACAGCTGCAGCTGTCTGTTTTACCCCGACATTAAAACACTCCAGCACGGTGTTGTGGTTCTTTGTGGTTCTGACTAGATTCTACATCTGCTCTGAGGTAAATCTTACTATATCCAACATCTTAACAAAATGTAGCCGACTTCATTGCTGTGGAGACATTGATGTACAGTATCTCAGCGGAGCTAACTAACGGAGCTACAGGCCACGTTTTAAGGTCATCTTCTCATCCCTCCATAGTCGTGGGAAGTGGTATGAATGTATTACTGTTTTTGAGGTGCAAAAGGCTGTGTTCCCACATTTTTGATGCAGAAGTCCTTGGATTTTTTTTTTTTAACAAGGAAAAGTGTCCCGTTTCAGTGACAACCACACGTTCTAAATTAGGACCGTAAGTTGCGCCCATAATTCACACAAGGCATCATGGGGGCTAAGAAGAAGCTGGATTTCTAAAATTATATATTTTTCTACAAATTCAGCAAGAGTCAATCTTTTAATTAATTTGTACTATGTATGACAAATTCACTATTTAGGTAATTACAGGTGCATTTCAGTAAATTAGAATGTCATTGAAAAGTTAATTTAGTTCAGTAATTTAGTTCAAAAAGTGAAACTCATATTTTATCGATTCATTACTGTCACGCCGCGCCATTCATCAGCGGCGCCACCTGCTCACGCACCTGATCATCATCTGCGGCGAGGGATAAAGGCCGCCTCGCCCGGAGCCTCGGCCTGAAGCCGTCAGACTTCGTTCCTCACCGTTGTGAGTCATCTACAACCTTCAGCACAATTATTTGGGTAAGAAGCCTTACCTTCTCTCTCCAGTCTGCTCCCCTGTGCACAGGTGGATTTCCCGGCGGCGGACGTCTTCCCTCCAACGCCTACTCGTCGCTGCTGCACCGAGCTCTCCAGGTGGCTGTCTCCCGGGTTTCGCCCCTTGCTGTGCCAGCTGTCCTGTCATCCAAGTAAGTCCTTCTCTTGCCATAATCCCTCCTGTGTTGGTGTATGCCCGTCACCCTCTCCCTGTGCTTTCTCCATAGGGTTGCCCGGCTGTACAGTCACCTGCCTCTGTGCCTGAAGCAGACGCCGCCACCAACACATTTACATCCCGCAGACACGCACTCATTCACGCCTGTTGTTAATAAACTATTTGAACTACTCTAAGCCTGTGTGTGCGTCTCCTGAGCCGTGCGTTATGTCAATTACACACAAGTGTTTATTTCTTTTAATTTTGATGATTATGCTTACAGCTAATGAAAACCCAAAATTCAGTTTCCCCAAAAATTTGGATATCACATAAGATCAATAAAAAGTGGATTTTTATTTGAAATATTGGCCTACTGAAAAGAATGTCAGTGTACACACTCAATACTTGGTCAGGGCTCCTTTTGCATTCTCAGATTATCAGCGTAACTTAATCCTCAGTCGTATTTGATAGATTTAGAACGCGATACCATGGAAGGGTGCATAAAATAACTACAAAAATTTGCATTTCCTAGCAGAAATGCGGTATGAATGCTGTTAACTGAAAAGGCATTCCTGAAATGCTTCAGAATGCAGAAATATGCTGCCACAACATAGCTTGAAAATTATATATGTAGACGTAGCTTCATGTTGCCTGAATTTAGCGTAATTTTGCTAAATATAAGCTTAAAAACTAAAAAATGCCAGCTGAAAGGCTAAATTAGCATAATTATAAAAAAACATTAGCATAAAAGTATAAAATAGCTTAAGGTTGTAGAACTCAGCTTAAAAATGCTAAATACAACCTTAATTCATTGGAAAAAAGCAAGCTGAAAGGGTTAAATCCCAAAATGTTGCAGCAAAGGACTCGCTACTTCAATAAAAATGGACTTTTATGTTGATGAACCACTGTATTTCAAGGTGTTTGTTCCAACCTCCAATGGTAAGTAAAATGGTATTGATAGCACCTCAGATATTCAAAATGGAGCAAAACCACACACTTTTCAGGCCATTAATTTTGGGGGGGGGGCTTTTATTTTGAAAGTCTGTCTAGCATCCTGTCGTGTGTGGGTTCCATTCCTTCCTGCTACAGGTTCAAGTTAATATCATAGAAAATGAGAGCGATATAGTCACCAAATATCCCATGAAAATACTGACAAATTCAATATCAAGAGGCTTTTATTTTGAGAAACCAGTGTATTTCAGTGTTGTGTGGTTGTCGATTGGCTGTCATGAAGTAACATGGTAGTGATAGTATCTCATATTCCAATTGGGGCAAAATTGCACATTTTTTAAGGTTTTAAGTTTTGGAGGATTTTATTTGAAAATCTGTCTAACATCCTGTTGTGTGTGGGTTACAGTTCTTATCATTATGACAACTGGGTGTTGAATTATAAATAAAGCAATTTATGGAGTGTCATGCTTAAAAACCGAGAACATTTTACATTGTTTTCAATCGAAAACCCATTGGATATAATAGGGGAGAGAAAGTTCGTAATTTTTTACAAAAAATTTGGAACCCGAGAGAAAATCACTGTGCATATTATCATTGGCAGCAGGATTATTGTCCATGCTAAAAAATTTGGTGCAAATCGGAAATTACGTATCTGAGATACAACTGTCATGTATTTTATGGCGAAGCATTAAAAGTAGGCTGTCACCATAGAAACAGTTATGTAATAGATACATGTTCAAGACCCATATAGGACTATAGAGGGCCGTCCACTTGACTTATGGTCCAATTTTCACAAAGCCATGACTTTCATAACCCTTGAATGTAAAAAATGGAGTGAATTGCGACAAATGCATTACCATGGCAACAGCGGTAATAACAGGAGAAATGTGACTTCCACTGAGGGTCATCCAGTGTACTGTGATAAACCTCTGAAAATTTCATGTGATTGTGGCTACTGGTCTTTGAGTGAAAATTCAAACAGATTTTTGCAGTACCTCAAGTCACCACTGGGGGGGGGCACTATGAACATTTCTTGAATATTAATATATAGACGTGTTAAGAGTGGGATTCGAATTCGTTGTGCAAAAATTGGTCCAAATCCGACAAGGTTTGTCTGAGCTGTAACTGTCACGTTTTGTATGGCGAGCACGCTGTCAACGTGTGCCGGTCGTCATGGAAACAGTTCTTTACTATGTGCATGTTCTGTTAATGAGTTAGTTACGTTGAATATTAGTGTTGTGTCTGTAAATGAGGGACAGTAGAGATGATGACTGTGCTGAATTGTGACTTATTTGCCAGCTGGTAGCACGTGGAATGCACAGAACAATGGCTAGCAAGCTAGCAAAGCCGAGATGCAGGTCGGTGTATGACTAGTGGCGGAACGCCAGAGACCTGGGCTACCGCCGTCAGTCTCTTATTATAGGCATGGCGTGATGATGTCACCTGTCCGTCTGTGCCGTGCACAGTGTTATGGCAGCACATAACAATTAGCTCTTAAAGGTTTTGACAATATTTAGCAGACATTACAGCAACAATAAAACTAAATATCTTTGTTCTGGCAACACAAAGTAAAACCATCTTAATATGTCCCTATAATGAATGAGACACTGAAGCTGAAGCTGCGATACCCTGGTCTGGTGTTTCATCGGATTGTTTCACTGGACTTTGGCTTTCCCACACCACAGTTCATATGATAAGCAATAATGTATAATTGTGTGCTTTCTACCTGATGATAGCTGCTCCATATTTTTCTCCAGATCCTTTTTTTTTTTTGATGGACTAGCATCATGCATTAGTTACAGAGGTTTCAAAGCACAAGTGTGCAATATTAGCAACAGATGAGTCTCTCTGCAGGGGAGAGGAGGGGTAAGCCACTCCAGAATCTCCAATCAAATCTTCCTTTCTGAAGACTGTGAAGCGCCGCTGATTTTCTGGGAGCTCTGGTCCCACTGGGTCCATAAATAACATTTAAAGTATACTTGGCACAACTTCCCTCGATGGCTTATTATTAAAGATGAAAAAAGACAGACATTTTATAGATAAACCACACTGAGTTTAAAGGTTTTGGTTTCATATCAGCATTAAGTCTGCTTACTGCCTAATTCCTTTCATTTACATTTTGACTTTGCAGTGCCTTTGTGGTTACAGATTTTACCCTTAAATTATTCAGTCCATATATTACTTATAAGCCAGAGATTATTTCCATGTGTGAGTGCATATAGATTCATGAAGATATTACAGTAGCAGTTTACTGACTATTCCCCATAAAGCAGATAAAGTGGCACCTCTCAGAGTATTGACGAGTTCCAGAAACGTCACAAAATCACGTGATGGAGGCAGGACGTGTATTGCTACCAATGTATTTGTGTTAGATTAGAGGACTTTTTAATACTTTTGTCAACTTTTTATACAGTCTGTGGATTAGAGTGTCTTAAATGTCAACTCTGACCATGGTCACTACAGGCATGGCAGAAGGTTGGCATAAGATAAAACCACAGGAAAGTCTTTTTATCACTTTCTGTTATGTATGTAAAATGAGGGACTGGAGTGTCGTCTGTCATGCAGCAAGTCCACACTTTATTATCAGAACAGGACTATTTATATACAAGGGCCGTGCCCGCCTGGCGTCACACCAGGGACGGGTACGGCAGCACACACACCCCACACTCACTAGACCACAATTCCCCTCCCTTACAAAAATGCAAAACACACACACAATCGAGACCCTCCCCAATTTAGGACCTGAATCGTGCACTAAGGAACAAGGAATCATGAACTGTGGAAGAATAATCATAATCACATTCACTCAAAAATAACTCAAACCAGCATTTTTCCTTTTTTTAAAAAATATACACAAAAATAACTAAATTGGACCATGTCTCTAAAATAAATAAAATAATCCCATAACGTACATACTCACATGCACACCAGCAGAGTATATGTATATATATATATACATTAACTGTATTTAAGTCACACCTATGTCCACCGGCAGCCAGAGGTAACACCAGCCCGGGGGACCAGGGCAGCCCCAAATCATGCATGCCCCTGGCCGCTGAAGATAGGACTGGCTCGGAGGTCCCGGACAACCCCATGGCATGAAAGCCTCTGGCCGCAGTCTGCCTCCGGGATCAAAACCAACCTCTCCTGCAAAAATGTCACTCTTCACCACCGACTGCCTCATTCCTCAGGATCCGCCGTGCTGCTGTCTGGCACACCGTCTCTCCGTGCTCACCGGTCCGCTTCCGACCGCTTTCAACACCGCCATTGTGGTCCCAAACACTCCGGCCCCCTGTGGCCGAACTCCAGGAAGACCCGAAGCCTGTTCTGTAATTTATCAAATATGATACATTTGATGTTGTGGGTGTACTATGGGTGGCGGTGGAACCGGAAAGGTGGAGCCGCCACCCTGGGAATAAAAGTCAGATGCAGAAGAGGCAGGGTCTCTTTATGACCAGACCATCTGCCTATACGATAGCTCCTGTATTGCATTGTGAATTCTTTAATAAACCTTCGTTCTACTGCACCTCCGGCCTTGTCATTGAAGTATGGGTTATTGACATAACATTTGGCGACGAGGATAAAAGTATGGAGAAGGGTATTTCTGGTATTCGGCCATTTTTGGAGCTCCTAGGCAAGCCACCGGTTCTCTGGGTGAGGTGGTATGTGGCATTCCAGAACTATTTGGTGGCTTTGAACCTCGGTGAATTGGAGATACTGCGTGCACGAGCAATTTTGGCCCATAGTCTCGGCATGGAGGGACAATGAATTCTCAGCCCGTTGGGTGGGGCTATTGGCGCACTATTTTCAAGCTCTGGAAAACATCATGGTCCCAAGGATTCAGTTTTGGCGGTACCGCCGGCGGACTGCAGAGTTGGTGCGGCGATATATCTCAGACCTGTGTCAGCTGACTGGGGAATGACAGTTTGGAGCTTTGGAGGAGGAGGTGGTCCGCGATCAGTTGGCGGAGCATACGATGTGTTCTGCGGCACAGTTGGGGCTCCTTCCGTACTCCGGTGGACTGAAGTTGGCCATGGCAGTCAAGATGGCTCTACAGTTCAAAGCAGCGGAGAAACTGTCCAAGCACCTCAGTGAGAGAACCACGTTGAGGCATACGGAACCACAGCGGTGCAGGCTGTGGACCTGGATAGCGATGACAGCGTGGATGATGGAGTACACTACAGCTATAAAAATTAGGTCCTCCCCAGGATTGCCAAAGTGTTTTGGCTGCTGGTCCACCAAGCACTGATGTAAGGCAGGAGAGTGTCCGGCGGGGAACAAATGCTGTGGCAAGTGTGGATTCCTACACCGTTTCGCTAGGGCCTGTAAAAATTTTGAGCGAGAAGAACGACGACGTGAGGTGAGTTCCCCTGCCATGACTCCTATGGTTGTTCACACCGTCTCCCCGAGCACAGATGGGTGGATTTATTGCAGCGTGATGCTGGACGGCGTGGAAGTGCCGTTGTTGGTGAACATAGGTGCAGTGGCTTCTGTGTTTGAACTGGCCTACTGTGAGGAGTTTGTTCCCATATTACCGTGTGAGAGGACTGTTGACGTCATATTTAGGCTACGGAGGTATTAAGTTGGCCATCGTGGGTTCGCTGGAATTGACGGCATGATACAAGTTGGTGGTGATGTCCACCGTCCAATTCGTGGTGACCGTCAGCGGGTCGAACGTGATGGGCTGCGACATGTTCTATGGCCTGGGCTTCACGATCACCAGCACCGTTGGAGAGGAGTGGTCGGGCTGTGGTTTGTGGGACCGACCGGTTCCGTGCATGGTGGACGATGCGGAATGGGACGAAGACTGGCCTGGTGTTCTGGGGGATGATCAGGACCGATACCATCCGGAACCATCGCGGGAGGGTTCCAGTGCCGGAGCCCGAGTTGCCCTGGATGTAGGAGCTGGGTGGCGTGGTGGAACGCTCGTGGCGGTGGATGGACCCGAGAAGATAGCTCCTGCTGCTTCTGGAGTTTGGCCTGGAGACACTGAGAGGCAGAAGGCTACAGCGGCTTCGCTGGCGTTGGAAATGGGGGGGAGCGGGGCAGGACCGGCTGGCATGGTAGATGGATGTGCCACACAGCAACACTGGAGGCTGAATTGGGCATTGTATGGGGTCAGTGGAGCGGTTTGACCCAGAGAGGAAGCCCGGTCTAAGCGCCGTGGACATGTGAAGTCAAGTTGAGCTCATCTGCGGGTTGCTGACATGGTTCATCCTCATAATACTCCGTTTCGCCCAACATACCGAGAATTCTTTGGCCCTCCGCATCAAGATTGTGGGTCAGAAGTGCTAGTTGTCGCCTCTCGTCGAGTCTGTTTAGGCCCAGTACCCTGATGTAATCCTCGAACATGGCCCTCCACTGTGGCCACAGGATCACCGGCTCTCCCCTGTACTCTAGAAATGGTGATAGTGGTTTACGTAGCCCATACGCTCCCATGGTTTGTCCTCGTCGCCAAATGTTATCAAATCAAATCAAATCAAACTTGATTGTCATATTGCTGTACATACAACTGTAGTGCAGGCAAGATGAAATTGCGTTTCTCTCGGCATCCATATAAGAAGCAGCATGATTAAGACACACTCCCACATAGCTCCACCCCCCACCCCACCCCCACCCTCCCATCCATTCACACATCCCTGAGACATACTTGGGGAAAAAGAATAACTAACTATAATATACTGTACAAAATGTCCATAGGTGCAGTAGTGTGTATGTGAGAATCCGGGTCAGCTGTTCAGCATCCTGACAGCTTGTGGGAGGAAGCTGTTGATCAGTCTGGTGGTTCTGCCTCTGATGCTCCGGAATCGTTTACCAGATGGAAGAAGTTCAAAGTGTTTATTCAGAGGGTGAGAACGGTCCTTGACAATGTTCAGTGCCCTGCTCCTACAACGGTTCTGAAAAAGTTCTTGGACAGAGGGGAGGGAGACTCCAATTACCCTCTCCGCCCCCTTGACGGGGCGGAGAGGGTACAGCAGCTCAACCAGACTCATGTCAATCATCACTGTTTTCTTCCTGCATTACCGACTGCACTATATAGTTCTCCACAGTATCTGCTGCTCGCTAATATATTTTAACTGCTGACCAGTATCACTTACTCTTATTCTACACTTTATTGCATGTATAGTTTATTTCTTTTATCTTATCATGTTTAATGTTGCAGCATTGCACCGAGACAAATTCCTAGTTTGTGTACTACATGAACAATGGCAATAAACCTGATTCTGATTCTGATTCTGATTCTGACTATCCTCTGCAGGGCTTTTTTGTCTGACATACTGCAGCTGGAGTACCATGTAGCAATGCAGTACGTCAGAACACTCTCCACCACACCTCTGTAGAAGGTCCTGAGGATGCAGATGGGGAGAGAGGCCTGTTTGAGTTTCCTCAAGAAGTGTAGTCTCTGCTGAGCTCGCTTCCTGATCTCCAAGGAATTCTTGCTCCAGGTCAGGTCCTGCGAGATCTGCACTCCGAGGAACTTGATGTTCTCTACTCTCTCCACTAAACGGCCGCCGATGCTGAGGGGGACGTGCTCAGGCTGTGACCGCCGGAAGTCGATAATCATCTCCTTCATTTTGTCCACGTTGAGCACCAGATTGTTCTCCCTGCACCAGCCCTCCAGGTCTCTCACTTCTTCCCTGTACATTGATTCCTCATCCCTCTGAATAAGTCCCACCACCGTGGTGTCATCTGCAAACTTAATAATCTGATTCCCCTCGTGTTTGGATACACAGTCATGTGTTAGAAGTGTAAACAACAGTGGACTGAGTACACAGCCTTGAGGGGTTCCAGTACTCAGCGTGACAGAGTTGGAGATGTTGTTTCCAACCCGGACAGACTGAGGTCTCTCAGTCAGGAAATCCAGGATCCAGAGACATGTGGCGGTGTTCAGACCGAGAAGGAGTAATTTCTCTATCAGTCTCTGGGGAATAATGGTGTTGAATGCTGAACTGAAATCAATGTTCAGGAGTCTGGCGTAGGTGTCTTTCTGGTCCAGGTGGGTGATGACAGAGTGTAGGGTGGTGACTATAGCATCCTCCGTGGAGCGGTTTGAACGATATGCAAACTGGAACAGGTCGTGTGATGCAGGGAGGCAGGCTGTGATGTGTGTGGTTTGACAAGCTGTTCAAAACACTTCATCACAATTGGTGTAAGTGCAACAGGACGATAGTCATTCAAACAGGACACCACTGGTTTCTTTGCCACCGGTACAATGATAGAGGTCTTGAAGCATCTGGGAACGATGGCCTGACTCAGGGAGATGTTATAAATGTCAGTCAGGACATCCGCCAACTCGCTCGCGCAGTCTCGGAGCACACGTCCCGGAATGTTGTCTGGACCTGCAGCTTTGCGTGGGTTGATTCTGGATAGGGTCCTCCGTGTGTCCGCTGTGTTAATGGTAAAAGCTGGTCCGACCGATGGTGGGAGTGGGCCGGCCCTTCCTCTGATTGTCGAGTTTGATGCTTCAAAACGTGCAAAGAAGTCGTTAAGCCTGTCTGTAAGCGAAGTGTCGTCATCATCGACCCCCTGCCTAGACTTATAGCCCGTCAGTGTCCGAACTCCCTGCCACATCTGCTTGGTGTTCATAGTGTCACAGAGGTGTCCCTGGATTTTCTCCGCATAGGCGCGCTTTGCCGCCTTAATTCCCTTTGAAAGCGCAGACCTGGCTGAGCGGAAGGCGATCCTGTCCTTCGCTCTGAAGGCTGCATCTCTGGCTGTGAGCAGCGAGCGCACCTCTGCAGTTATCCAGGGCTTATGATTACCCCGCATAGTGATGGTCTTCACTGTAGTGAAATCCTCTGTGCACTTCGCGATGTAGCTGGTGACCGAATCAGCATACTCCTCCACATCTGTCCTGTCTTCCTGGGAGGCTGCTATTTTGAAGATCTTCCAGTCTGTGTGCTGAAAACAGTCTTGCAGTGCAGAGGTTGCACTCTCTGGCAAAATCCTGATTTGTTTCACTGCTGGCCTGCTGCGCTTCAATAAAGGTTTGTAGGCAGGAACCAGCATCACGGACATGTGATCAGAACGGCCGAGATGGGGGCGGGGTATCGCTTTATATGCATCTGTGTTTGTGTACACTAAGTCCAACATATTCTCTCCTCTGGTCTTAAAGTCTACACATTGTTTAAACTTGGGGAGCACAGTCTTTAAGCTGGTGTGGTTAAAATCCCCCGCAACCACCACAAAACTGTCCGGGTGTGACGTTTGGATTTCACTGATCGCATTGTGCAGTACCCCGAGTGCCTTCTTAGCATTAGCTTTAGCGTTAGCGCTCGGCGCTATGTAAACACCAACTACAAACACGTTGCTGAATTCCCTCGGCAGATAAAAAGGCCGACAATTAACAATAAGGAACTCCGCCAACGGAGAGCAGTGTTTAGACACTAACGTGGCATTAACGCACCAGTTCTTGTTAACATAGAGGCATAGCCCACCCCCCCGGCTCTTACCGGAGCTCGCCGTTTCCCTGTCGGCACGGAACATCGCCATATCTTCCAGCTGAATGGCCTCGTCAGGAATGTTGTCGTGGAGCCATGTCTCGGTGAAAACAAACACACAGCAGTCCCTCCATTCTCTCCGGGTTTCTTTCAGCAAACGCAGCTCGTCTACCTTGTTTTCGAGGGCGCAGACGTTTGATAGAAGAAGCGACGGTACCGCTGGTCTGGAGGGGTTAGCCTTTAGCCTAGCATGGATCCCGGCCCTTTTTCCTCGCTTTTGCTTGTGCTCGCTCCGCTTCCGCTTCCTCCTCTCCCGGGTAGCTTCCAGCGGGGACTCCGCCAAAATTCCATGCTGGCGTAGAATGTCCAAATCACAACCGATCGCCGCGATTTTTGCAGCGTGCAGTACCTTGATGTTTAATAAGGTCTCATGGTTGTAAGTTTTACAGAATGTACGTCTGGGATGATTAAAACTCTCACACTCGCTGATGCCAAGAGGGGCCGCTGCGTCTAGGCGCGCCGCCATCTAGTGCCATCTATGCATGTAAAATGAGGGACAGGAGTCTCGTCTGTCATGCAGCAAGTCCATATTTTATTGTCAGAACAGGACTATTTATATACAAGGGCCGTGCCCGCCTGACGTCGTACCAGGGGCGGGTATGGCGGCACACACACCCCACACTCACTACACCACACTTTCCATCAGATCTAGTTTGGAGACAAGTGTGCAGGCAGATGGAGTGTTGACAGAAAGTCAGATCTGCAGCAGTCATTTCATTTGGGTAACTGCATGCACAAGTACATCTCAAAAAATTAGAATATCGTGAAAAAGTTCAATATTTTTTGTCACTCATTTCAGAAAGTGAAACCCATATATTGCATAGATTCATTACACAGAGAGTGATATATTTCAAGTGTTTATTTATTTTAATTTTGATGATTATGGCTTAAAGCCCATGAAAACCCCAAATTCAGTTTCTCAGATAATTAGAATATTACATAAAATTAATTTAAAAAAAATACTTTTTAAATAGAGATGTTGGCCGACTGAAAAGTCTGTCCATATACCACTCAATACTTGGTCGGGGCTCCTTTTGGATTAATTACTGCATCAATGTGGCGTGGCATGGAGGTGATCAGCCTGTGGCACTGCTGAGGTGTTCTGAAAGTCCAGGTTGCTTTGATAGTGACCTTCAGCTTGTCTGCATTGTTGGGTCTGGTGTCTCTCATCTTCCTCTTGACAATCCTCCATAGATTCTCTATGGGGTTTAGGTCAGGAGAGTTTGCTGGCCAATCAAACACAGTGATGCCATGGTCATTAAACCAGGTTTTAATACTTTTGGCAGTGTGTGTGCGTGGGGGGTGCCAGGTCCTGCTGCAAAATGAAATCAGCTTCTCCATAAAGCTTGTCAGCAGAGGGAAGCATGAAGTGCTCTAAAACTTCCTGGTAGACGACTGTGCTGACTTTGGTCAGCAGAACCACAGGCTGATTACCTCCATGCCACGCCACATTGATACAGTAATTAATCCAAAAGGAGCCCCGACCAAGTACTGAGTGGTACATGGACATACTTTTCAGTTGGTCCACATTTCTCTTTAAAAACTATTTTTTTTAAATTAATTTTATGTAACATTCTAATTTTTTGAGAAACTGAATTTGGGGTTTTCATGGGCTTTAAGCCATAATCATCAAAATTAAAATAAATAAACACTTGAAATATATCACTCCCTGTGTAATGAATCTATATAATATATGGGTTTCACTTTCTGAAATGAGTGACAAAAAATATTGAACTTTTTCATGATATTCTAATTTTTTGAGATGTACCTGTGTGAATGATGGCCTAGGTGGGTATCAGATTTATATTTGGTGTTTTATTATGCAGGGAAATCCAGTGTCTCCGGACTATACGTTCCCTCATTGTTTAAACAGATTCACCTCAAAAAAAAAAAAAGAAAAAAAAGAAAAGCGTGACTGATCTGGGATGTTTTCCATGTGGCCCATCAGCAAACGGAGGACATTAGGCAGGCCATTTTCTAGTTCTTCAACTGTGGTGTGGGGAACTGTTTAGGCCAGACGGGAGACTGGGTTGAGTTTATATTTAAAGGCTTTGCCTATATTTTAAATAAATTATCAGTTAAAAAAGTTGGAAAGATTTGGACCACTCTCCACGTCCCGTTGGCTGAGGCTGCTTACATCTCTTCATTAAATTTACATTTTCTTATTGTGAATAGTTGAAACGGGGCTCCGTTGCCAGGAAATGGGGCAGACGAGCTGTGGGAGTTTATATGATCCATGACTGTCTCCACTGCTGACTTGAAAAAATATTCTGGCAGTACAATATGAACTTAGGAAGGGGAAAAACTAAAAAGTGGATTAATATCCTCAGTTTAATTTACAAACTATCTATTTTATACATATTGTGTTGCCACTCTTTAGCTATTCATTACCAGTTTTTATTAAAGTGCATGCAGCCTGCTCAGCTGAATGACAGCTTCCACCTCCCTTCAAGCCTCTGTGGACCAGCAGAGACAGCCGCTCTGAATCACCCGTTTTCTTTCTGTAACGCTTCTTTTTTTGGTGAGAGATTTTGTGTGTTCCAATAAAATAACGTCATGTAAATGGCGTTCACTTATATATTGCTTTTTACTGATCTCTGGATGACCAAAGCATTTTACAGATCCTGCTATCCACCCATTCACACACTGAATTCAGCGGTGGAGCTGCCATGCACTGGCGCTGGCCTGACCCACCAGGGGTTCAGTGTCTTGCTCAAGGACACTTCGACATGCAGACTGCAGATAGAGCGGGAATCGAACCCCTGATCCTTTGACTAGTGGCCAACCGCACTACCTCTGCACCATAGTTGCCATGACAAGCCATTTCTGTCATTGTTGCTTTCACAAAGCTTGCCTACCAATACAAAACTCCACATAACCAGTAACATCACCGGCAAGTCCTCAGTAGTTTACAGTGGTGTGAAAAAGTGTTTGCCCCCTTCCTGATTTCTCATTTTTTTGTGTGTTTGTCACACTTAATGTTTTAGATCATCAAACAAATTTAAATCTTAGACAAAGATAACACAAATAAACAAAAAATGCAGTTTTTAAATGAAGATGTTTATTATTAAGGGTAAAAAAAATCCAAACCTACATGGTAATGTGTGAAAAAGGGATCCCCCCCCCCCCGTTAAAACATAAATTAACTGTGGTTTATCACATCTTTGGAAAGCTGAGTTCAGTTTCTCAAGCCACACCCAGGCCTGATTACTGCCACACATGTTCTCAATCAAGAAATCACTTAAATAGGACCTGCCTGACAAAGTGAAATAGATCAAAAGCTCTTCAAAAGCTAGACATCATGCTGCAATCCAAAGAAATTCAGGAACAAATGAGAAACAAAGTAATTGAGATCTATCAGTCTGGAAAAGGTTATAAAGCCATTTCTAAAGCTTTGGGACTCCAACAAATCACAGTGAGAGCCATTATCCACAAATGATGAAAATATGGAACAGTGGTGAACCTTCCCAGGAGCAGCCAGCTGACCAAAATTACCCCAAGAACTCAGCAACGACTCATCTAAGAGGTCACAAAAGACCCCACAACAACATCCAAAGAACTGCAGGCCTCACTTGCCTCAGTTAAGGTCAGTGTTCATGACTCCCAACATAAGAAAGAGACTGGGCAAAAATGGCCTGCATAGAAGAGTTCCAAGACGAAAACCACTGCTGAGCAAAAAGAGCATAAAGGCTCGTCTCAGTTTTGCCAGAAAACATCTTGATGATGCCCAAAACTTTTGGGAAAATATTCTGTGGACTGACGAGACAAAAGTTGAACATTTTGGAAGGCGTGTGTCCCATTACGTCCGGGGTAAAAGTAACACAGCATTTCAGGAAAGGAACATCATACCAACAGTAAAATATGGTGGTGGTAGTGTGATGGTCTGGGGCTGTTTTGCTGCTTCAGAACCTGGAAGACTTGCTGTGGTAAAAGGAACCATGAATTCTGCCGTCTACCAAAAAATCCTGAAGGAGAATGCCAGGCCATCTGTTCGTGACCTCAAGCTGAAGCACACTCGGGTTCTGCAGCAGGACAATGATCCAAAACACAGCAGCAAATCCACCTCTGAATGGCTTAAGGAAAACAAAATGAAGACTTTGGAGTGGCCTAGCCAAAGTCCTGACCTGAATCTGATTGAGATGCTGTGGCATGACCTTAAAAAGGCGGTTCATGCTCGAAAACCCTCCAGTGTGGCTGAATTACAACAATTCTGCAAAGATGAGTGGGCCAAAATTCCTCCACAGCGCTGTAAAAGACTCATTGCCAGTTATCGCAAACGCTTGATTGCAGTTGTTGCTGCTAAGGGCAGCCCAACTAGTTATTAGGTTTAGGGGGCAATCACTTTTTCACACAGGGCCATGTAGCTTTGGATTTTAACCCCCCCTTAATAATAAGTTAAGCAAATTAGCTAATAGCTATACACTCTTTGTGCAACACATCAGATTGATTGTCATTTGATTGTCTATGTTTATTGCACTGTCCCTGTCAAATAAACAAATAATCTAATCTAATCTAAGTATCTTCATTTAAAAACTGCATTTTGTGTTTACTTGTGTTATCTTTGTCTAATATTTATATTTGTTTGATGATCTGAAACATTTACTGTAAGTGTGACAAACATACAAAAAAATGAGAAATCAGGAAGGGGGCAAACACTTTTTCACACCACTGTCAGTAGGTGTCAGTAGCACTACTTAACATCATATTCCAACTACTAATTAAAACAGAAAAAGAGGCAAGAAGAAATCCTCATAAATTTGACCTTGGAGGACAGGTTCCATATTTCTAAAAGATAAGTGGACTCATTTGTTCAGTTGTGTAGACTACAGTATTCATGAATATAACAGTGAGTTTGTTTTTTTTCAACTGGCGCCTGACTGTGGAAATTAAGGTCCACAACATATTACCATCACTTCACCAAAGAAGACCGAGGTTATGCTTTTTGGTCCAGTTTTTCAGAGAGCCAACATGTTAACATCGGGTTCTTCGTGTCTAGTAACAGAAAGACTGTTCCAAACGTGTGAATTACTTGTTGGATGTCTGCTTTATTTTTAATGTGGGCACTACCACAGGTTAAACTGGGCTGTCTTATGGGTCCGTGTGGGTTTGTCCGTGGGTTCCATGTTGGCCCCATCTGTGTTTGCCCACATGGACTTTAGGTACAGTGGGGTAAAAAAGTATTTAGTCAGCCACCAATTGTGCAAGTTCTCCCACTTAAAAGATGAGAGAGGTCTCCAATTTTCATCATAGGTATACCTCAACTATGAGAGACAAAATAAGAAAAAAAAAAATCCAGAAAATCACATTGAAGGATTTTTAATGAATTAATTGGGAAATTCCTCGGTAAAATAAGTATTTGGTCAATAACAAAAGTTCATCTCAATACTTTGTTATATACCCTTTGTTGGCAATGACAGAGGTCAAACATTTTCTGTAAGTTTTCACAAGGTTTTCACACACTGTTGCTGGTATTTTGGCCCATTCCTCCATGCAGATCTCCTCTAGAGCAGTGATGTTTTGGGGCTGTCGCTGGGCACCACAGACTTTCAACTCCCTCCAAAGATTTTCTATGGGGTCGAGATCTGGAGACTGGCTAGGCCACTCCAGGACCTTGAAATGCTTCTTACGAAGCCACTCCTTCATTGCCTGGGCGGTGTGTTTGGGATCATTGTCATGCTGAAAGACCCAGCCATGTTTCATCTTCAATACCCTTGCTGATGGAAGGAGGTTTTCACTCAAAATCTCACGATACCTGGACCCATTCATTCTTTCCTTTACACCGATCAGTCGTCCTGGTTCCTTTGCAGAAAAACAGCCCGAAAGTATGATGTTTCCACCCCCATGCTTCACAGTAGGTATGGTGTTCTTTCTCCTCCAAACACGACAAGTTGAGTTTTTACAATAAAGTTCTATTTTGGTTTCATCTGACCATATGACATTCTCCCAATCCTCTTCTGGATCATCCAAATGCTCTCTAGCAAACTTCAGACGGGCCTGGACATGTACTGGCTTAAGCAGGGGGACACGTCTGGCACTGCAGGATTTGAGTCCATGGCGGCGTAGTGTGTTTCTGATGTAGCCTTTGTTACTTTGGTCCCAGCTCTCTGCAGGTCATTCACTAGGTCCCTGCATGTGGTTCTGGGATTTTTGCTCACTGTTCTCGTGATCATTTTGACCCCACGGGGTGAGATCTTGCGTGGAGCCCCAGGTCGAGGGAGATTATCAGTGGTCTTGTATGTCTTCCATTTTCTAATAATTGCTCCCACAGTTGATTTCTTCACACCAAACTGCTTACCTATTGCAGATTCAGTCTTCCCAGCCTGGTGCAGGGCTACAATTTTGTTTCTGGTGTCCTTTGACAGCTCTTTGGTCTTGGCCATAGTGGAGTTTGGAGTCTGACTGTTTCAGGTTACGGACAGGTGTCTTTTATACTGATAACGAGTTCAAACAGGTGCCAATAATACAGGTAATGAGTGGAGGACAGAGGAGCCTCTTAAAGAATAAGTTACAGGTCTGTGAGAGCCAGAAATCTTGCTTGTTTGTAGGTGACCAAATACTTATTTTACCAAGGAATTTACCAATTAATTCATTAAAAATCCTTCAATGTGATTTTCTGGATTTTTTTTTCTCATTTTGTCTCTCACAGTTGAGGTATACCTATGATGAAAATTGGAGACCTCTCTCATCTTTTAAGTGGGAGAACTTGCACAATTGGTGGCTGACTAAATACTTTTTTGCCCCACTGTATTTACCTATTTCCAACTTATTTTCTCATACATTTACTATTTCCTTTTAAACTTGTGACATTTTCCCTGTAATTTGTACATTTTTTTTTATTTCAAACTTTGTCATAAATTTGCAACTTTTTCCTCATAAATTTGTTCATTTTTCTTGTAAAATTGTGACTTTTCTTGCATATTTGCGAACCTTTTCTTGTAATTTTGGAACTTTCTCATAAATTTGCTGCTTTTTTATTGTAATCTTGCAACTTTCTCTTTGTAAATTTGTGACTTTTTCCCATCAATTTGTAACAGTTTTTCTAGTAAATTTGTGACTTTTTTCCTCATAAATGTGCTACAATTTTCTTTGCAAATTTGTCATTTTCACATTTCTTCTCATAAATGTGCGACTTTTTTCCTCATAATTTTTATCCTATTGTGCCAGTGTTACTGAAACCTCACCCACATTAAGTGGTGGCCTCGTTGGTCGAGCAGCTGCCCCACAATCGGGAGGTTGGGGCTTCCAGTCCTGGCCGGGTCATACCAAAGACCATATAAAAATGGTACTTCCCACCTTCTAGCTTGGTGCTCACCATAATCATCATCATCATCATAGCAGTCTGTCGTGGGTGACAATGACTGTTTCATTTAGGTCTGATCAGATTCCTCCACACAGCTCTGTCCTTCGCCTTCCACTGCCAGGAACTCCTGTCTGTGTCCAACTTCTTCAAGTTTCTTTTTACAGTGTCTTTAAATCTGAGCCTTGGTCTACCCTGATTGCGTTTGCCCTCACTTAACTGTGAGTAGAGTAACTGCCGAGGGAGACGCTGGTGGTCCATCCTTTCAACATGTCCGAGCCATCTCAGCTTCTTCTGTATTAGTATGTCCTCCATTGATGGTAGACCAGCTCGTTTCAACACTTCTATGCTGGTTATCTTGTGCTTTCCATGAGATGTTCATTATGGCTCGAAGGTATCTCATCACATACGCGTGGAGTTTCTTCACCTGCACTCTGTAGACAGTCCAAGTTTCAGCACTGTACAATAGAGTAGCCAGTACTGTCGCTCTGTACACTTTGCATTTCGCACAGATAGACGCATGTCGATTGTTCCACAGTCTCTCCCTCAAGTTTCCAAACACAGCGCTTGCTCTTCCCATTCTGAGAGATCGTTCATCCTCCAGCCTAGCATTCTCTGAAACAGTACTCCCTAGATAGGTTAATTAGGTTGTTAGGTTAATTGGCTGTTCTAAATTGTCCCTGGATATCTGTTTCCTATAGGCCCTTAGAATAGAGGGTTAGTATTAATGAAAGCGCTTTGAGTGGTCTTTGTGACTAGAAAAGCGCTATATAAGTGCAGGTTAGTTAGTTAGTTAGAAGTTATACGTCAAACAGGTTCATTTTGTCTTCTTTCAATTATTTTTCCTTTTTTTTTTCCTTTGAAAGACAAAAGTAAAATAGAAAGATGTCTTTACCTTCTTTACATGTTTCAACTGCACTGCAGCCTTCATCAGAAGAGTCAGCTGATTGCTGCCAGGTGACATTTATCAGCTGATTTTCGTAGGCGGGGCCAGCTCAGCAGATCTGTCAGATCCACCGAGCCGGCCCCGCCTCCCGCCGTCAGATGGTCTCTGGAGAATGTGGTCCCAGGTGTGAGAAAGCATAAAGGCCCCCTCATCTCGGTTCATGGTGTCTTTTCCCCGCTTCCTGATCTCTATGGCCTCCTTGATCCAACGTTTGTGTCTGTTGCTCTCCGATCCAATAATTTTTGTGTTGTCCCAGTCCATGATGTGATTATTTCTTTTGCAGTGGTCCGATATAGCTGATTTTAATTGCTGACTCTTCTGATGAAGGCTGCAGTGCAGTTGAAACATGTAAAGAAGGTAAAGACATCTTTCTATTTTACTTTTGTCTTTCAAAGGAAAAAAAAAAGGAAAAATAATTGAAAGAAGACAAAATGAACCTGTTTGACGTATTACGTGGAAGTTATGGACAAGTCTGCATTAAAGACTTCCGCCGGCTGGAGAAATTGGAGAAAACACGGGCACGCTTCAGAAACCACCTACGATTCAACCTCCGTTGCAGAGATGAGGAGGTCACACCCCAAAGCCTCAATATAAGAAATCCAATCCCGACCAAGAACGCAGAAAAAATCATCAACAAAGCACGGAAAGACCTTATAAAAGAACGTATAAGAATAACGGCAAATAAAGTAGACAAAATAAACAACCAAATCAAAGAGGAAAAGGACATGTTTAAGCAACGCTACCCGACGGACCAGAAAACGCAGGAGCAGATAAAAGCACAACTGAAACACGCACACGAACAAGAATTCATCACAACGAAAAACCGCCAATTGAAAAAATTAAAAAAACTCACAGAAAGAAAGAACGGACGAAGACAAACACACACGGAAAAGAACGATAAGTGGGTCAAAAACCTATCACAACGCACACTCACGGACACGGAGAAAACAGTGCTGAACAGAGGACTGAACTTCGCCATCACACCAGCCAGAATCCCCCATGAAGAATACATCCTCGCAACAGAACTGGCATGTGAAAAAATCCAGGACCAAGGAGAAAAAGCAGCACTCCGGAACGCAGTCGCAGGAATCCTCAAAACGGCCAAATTACCACAAAGCAACGTTACAAGAAAAGAAGAAAAAGCATTAAACTCACTCAAGACAGATAAAACGATCACAATACTCCCAGCAGATAAAGGCAGAACAACAGTAATTTTGGACACGGAAACATACGAAAAACAGATGGAAACCATGTTGGCAGACAGTAACACATACGAAATCATTAAAACAAACCCGACAGAAGAAAAGAAAAAAATGCTCAAAGCCCTTCTAAAACCTCTATTAGAAAGCAATAAAATCACAAAGGACGCATATGATCACCTGATCCCCACAGCCAGCATCACCCCTCGGATTTATGGAACACCGAAAATACATAAAAAGGATATCCCACTGCGGCCAATAATAGACAGCATTGGATCAGTCACATACAACTTATCAAAAGCCCTAGCTGAAATCATCAAACCCCTCCTTGGACTATCAGACTTTCACTGTAAAAATTCAAAAGAGCTGGCACAAGAACTCAAAGACATAAAAATAGAATCAGACGAGATCCTCATCTCACATGACGTCATCTCTTTATTCACAAAGACTCCTATTGACGTCACACTACATATAGTGCAAGAACGCCTCAACAAGGACAGTACCCTAAAAAGACGCACCAACCTCACAGTCCATGACATATCCAAATTACTACAGTTTGTTGCAAAATCCACTTATTTTCAATTCAGAGGAAAAATCTACAAACAAAAAGAAGGATTTGCAATGGGAGACCCACTATCAGCCATCATGAGCAGTTTTTTTATGGAGGATCTGGAAAATAAAGCCATCAACACAGCACCCACAATATGCAAACCCACCCTTTGGAAGAGATACGTAGATGACATTCTGGAAAAAATAAGGAAAGGACATACACAAGAACTCACTGACCATCTGAACAGTACAGACAGTACGGGGAACATAAAATTCACACACGAAGAGGAGGAAAATGGCACCATAGCCTTTCTGGACATGAAAATCCACCACAACGAGGACGGCAGCATAAAAATCACAGTCTACAGGAAACAAACCCACACAGATCAATACCTACTTTGGACATCGGAACACCCCACAGCACACAAGCTATCAGTCGTCAGGACATTATATGAACGAGCCACCATCATCACGGAACAAGAAGACAGACAGGAAGAGGAAAACCACATAAAACATGCACTTATACGCTGCCAATATCCAGTATGGGCCATAAACAAAGGGAAACAGCAAGTCAAAAACAAAGAAAATAAACAGGACACAAGACACAGAACAAAAGCTGAAATCAAAAACAAGGAAACCATAACTATACCATACATACGAGGGATCACGGAACCAATTCAAAGGATCATGAAAAAATACAAAATAAACACAGCAGTCAAACCACACAAAAAATTAAGACAGTTATTAGTACACCCCAAGGACAGAATAGAACAAGACAATAAATGCAATGTATTATATGAAATATCATGCAGATCATGTAACAAAACCTACATTGGAGAAACCGGAAGATTATTCACCACAAGAAAAAAAGAACACCAAAAGGAATGTGAGAAGGAAACGCAAGGACAACTCACAAGATCACAAAAAGAAAAAGCAGAACAAGAAACATTAAAATCAGCTATATCGGACCACTGCAAAAGAAATAATCACATCATGGACTGGGACAACACAAAAATTATTGGATCGGAGAGCAACAGACACAAACGTTGGATCAAGGAGGCCATAGAGATCAGGAAGCGGGGAAAAGACACCATGAACCGAGATGAGGGGGCCTTTATGCTTTCTCACACCTGGGACCACATTCTCCAGAGACCATCTGACGGCGGGAGGCGGGGCCGGCTCGGTGGATCTGACAGATCTGCTGAGCTGGCCCCGCCTACGAAAATCAGCTGATAAATGTCACCTGGCAGCAATCAGCTGACTCTTCTGATGAAGGCTGCAGTGCAGTTGAAACATGTAAAGAAGGTAAAGACATCTTTCTATTTTACTTTTGTCTTTCAAAGGAAAAAAAAAAAAAAAAAAAAGGAAAAATAGTTAGAAGTTACTTGAAATTCTTGCACTTGACTAGTGGCTCTGTACCAGTGCTGATCTCTTCTGGTAGTGATGTTGATAATTGGAACTTTGGTGGTTGATAAAGGCACTCTGTCTTCTTGATGTTGATTTGGAGGCTGAATTGGCTAGCTGCTCTTGCAAATTTCTCCACTAAAGATTGCATATCTTCCACACTGTGTGCAACTAGAGCACTGTTGTCGGCAAAGAGCATTTCTCTTACTACCTTTATCAATGTCTCACTCTTGGCTTTAAACTGTGCCACACTGAACAAGTCTGCTTCTTTCCTTGTTTGAATGTATACTCCTTCTGAAGTGTCTTTGAAGGCCACCTCAAGCATGGCTGTCAGATATAGCGAGAAGAGTGTAGGTGCCAGCACACACCCTTGTTTCACCCCGTTGCTTACTGAAAAGTCTTTAGATACTGAACCACTCATTGCCACGTTTGCTTGCATACCTGTATGGAGTGCCTCGATCAGGCTGACAAACTTCTCTGTACAACCATATTTCTTGAGTACCTGCCAAAGTCCTTGTCGCAAAACAGTATCGAAGGCTTTACTGAAGTCTATGAAGACTACATAAAGCGGCATGTTCTGTTCAATACACTTTTCTTGAACCTGTTTCAAGCAGAAAATCATGTCCATTGTGCTTCTTCCACTTCTAAAGCCGCACTGGGTTTCCTGTAGTACATTCTGCGAGATGTGTTCACACATGAGTCTGTTAAGTAGTACACGTGAAAGAATCTTATGAACAGTGGCTAGCAGTGATATACCTCAGTAATTTCCACAATCCTTCCTGTCACCTTTCTTGAACAAAGGCACAATACTTGCATCCTTCCAGTCTTGAGGTACTTTCCGAGCATCCCTTATCTCTTGGATGAGCTTGTGCAGGCAGTTGGTCAGCTGAACACCACCAGATTTCCACACTTCTGCTGGAATTCCATCCCTTCCTGGAGCTTTACCATCCTGTGTTGTCCTGATAGCTGCCATTAGTTCATCAAAATTTGGTGGTTCATCCAGACTTGATACAGCTGGTCGCTGCACTAGAGCTTCTTTAGCCTCTTCAGTGAGCTCTCCAGGGTTGTTTAGTATTTGGTCAAAGTGGTCTGCAAATCTGCAAATCGAAGGCTAGCGTCTGGTGGCCGAGTTTCCACCCATGGGACCCGGCCGGGCTCAGCCTGAAGGAGTTACATGGGTCCGCCCTCCAGTGGGTTCACCACCTGCAGAAGGGATCATGGGGGTCCGGTGCTATGTGGATTAGGTGGCGGTCAAAGGCGGAGACCTTGGCGGACTGATCCCAAGCTTTCTAAACTGGCTTTTGGTACGTGGAATGTCACCTCTCTGGTGGGGAAGGAGCCTGAGCTGGTGTACGAGGTTGAACGATACCGGCTAGATATAGTCGGCCTCACCTCAACACACAGCTCTGGTTCCAGAACCAGTCTCCTGGAGAGGGGCTGGAGCTTGGCCTTTTCTGGAGTTGCCCCGGGTGAGAGGCGACGAGCAGGGGTGGGTATTCTTGTATCGCCCCACCTTGCTGCCTCTATATTGGAGTTTTCCCCGGTGGACGAAAGGGTTGCTTCCCTGCGCCTTCGGGTTGGGAAACGGGTCCTGACCATCATTTGTGCCTATGCACCAAATGATGTTTCAGAGTACCCACCCTTTTTGGAGTCTGTGACTGGGGTGTTGGAGGGTGCTCCTCCTGGAGACTCCATTGTCCTACTGGGGGACTTCAATGCGCACGTGGGCAACGACAATGAAACCTGGAGGGGGGTGATTGGGAGGAACGGCCTGCCCGATCTGAACCCGAGTGGTGTTCAGTTATTGGACTTCTGTGCTAACCACAGTCTGTCCATAACGAACACCATGTTCAAGCATAAGGGTGTCCATATGTGCACCTGGCACCAGGACACCCTAGGTCGCAGGTCGATGATCGATTTTGTTATCGTATCATCAGACCTGCGACCATATGTCTTGGACACCCGAGTAAAGAGAGGTGCAGAGCTGTCAACTGATCACCACCTGGTGGTGAGTTGGATCCGATGGCAGGGGAGGAAGCCATTCAGACCTGGTAGACCCAAACGTATAGTGAGGGTGTGCTGGGAGAGTCTGGCTGAGGCCCCTATCCGGGAGGTCTTCAACTCCCACCTCCGGAAGAACTTCAACCACATTCCGAGGGAGTCTGGAGACATGGAGTCTGAATGGGCCATGTTCTCCACCTCTGTTGTTGAAGCGGCGGCCCAGAGCTGCGGCCGCAAGGTGGTCGGTGCATCTCGTGGTGGCAACCCCCGAACCAAGTGGTGGACACCAGTGGTGAGGGGGGCCATTAAGCTGAGGAAGGAGTCCTATCAAGCTTGGCTGGCTTGTGGGACTCCCGAAGCAGCTGAGGTGTACCGGCAGGCCAAGCGGAGTGCAGCTCGGGTGGTTGCTGAAGCAAAAACCCGGGTATGGGAGGAGTTTGGTGAGGCCATGGAACAAGACTTTCAGTCGGCTTCAAAGAGATTCTGGCAAACTGTTCGGCGGCTCAGGAGGGGAAAGCAGCTCCCCGTCCACACTGTGTATGGTGCGGATGGGACACTGTTGACTTCAACTGGGGATATCGTCGGGCGGTGGAAGGAATACTTCGAGGATCTCCTCAATCCCACTGATACGCCTTCCACAGAGGAAGCAGGGTTTGGGGACGAGGGGGATGACTCGCCTATCACAGGGGCTGAGGTCGCCAAGGTGGTTAAAAATCTCCTTGGTGGCCGGGCCCCGGGGGTGGACGAGATTCGCCCTGAATACCTCAAGGCCCTGGATGTTGTTGGGTTGTCATGGTTGACACGCCTCTGCAACATTGCGTGGAGGTCGGGGGCAGTGCCTTTGGCATGGCAAACCGGGGTGGTGGTTCCTCTCTTCAAAAAAGGGGACCGAAGGGTGTGCTCCAACCTTAGAGGGATCACACTCCTCAGCCTCCCTGGGAAGGTCTATGCCAAGGTACTGGAGAGGAGAGTCCGGCCGTTGGTCGAACCTCGGATTCAGGAGGAGCAATGTGGTTTTTGTCCTGGCCGTGGCACATCGGACCAGCTCTTTACCCTCTCGAGAATTCTTGAGGGTTCGTGGGAGTTTGCCCAACCAGTTTACATGTGTTTTGTGGACTTGGAGAAGGCATTTGACCGCGTCCCTCGGGGATTTTTGTGGGGGGTGCTTCGGGAGTATGGGGTATCAGGCTTGTTGTTACGAGCTATTCGGTCTCTGTACGACCGTTGTGAGAGTTTGGTTCGTATTGCCAACACTCGGTCGGAGTCATTCCCAGTGAGAGTTGGACTCCGCCAGGGCTGCCCTTTGTCACCGATCCTGTTCATAATTTTTATGGACAGGATTTCTAGGCGCAGCCAGGGAATGGAGCGTGTCATGCTTGGTGACCACAGGATCTCATCTCTGTTGTTTGCAGATGATGTTGTCCTGTTGGCTTCATCCAGCAATGACCTACAGCTCTTGCTGGGACGGTTTGCCGCTGAGTGTGAAGCGGCTGGGATGAGAATCAGCACCTCCAAGTCCGAGTCCATGGTCCTCAGCCGGAAAAAGGTGGATTGTCCTCTCCGGGTTGGGGACAGGCTCCTGCCCCAAGTGGAGGAGTTTAAGTATCTTGGGGTCTTGTTCACGAGTGAGGGGAAAATGGAGCGAGAGATCGACAGACGGATTGGAGCAGCATCTGCAGTGATGCGGACGCTGTACCGGTCTGTTGTGGTGAAGAGGGAGCTTAGTTCTAAGGCAAAGCTGTCGATTTACCAGTCAATCTACGTTCCTACTCTCACCTATGGTCACGAGCTTTGGGTAATGACCGAAAGAACGAGATCGCGGATACAAGCGGCTGAAATGAGCTTTCTCCATAGGATTGCTGGACTCACCCTCAGAGATAGAGTGAGGAGCTCAGTCATCCGGGACAGGCTCAGAGTAGAACCGCTGCTCCTCCACATTGAAAGGAGTCAGTTGAGGTGGTATGGGCATCTGATTAGGATGCCTCCTGGACGCCTCCCACTTGAGGTGTTTCAGGCACGTCCTACTGGGAGGAGACCTCGGGGCAGACCCAGGACTCGGTGGAGAGACTATGTCTCCCAGCTGGTCTGGGAACGCCTTGGTATCCCCTCTGAAGAGCTGGAGCAGGTGGCTGGGGAGAGGGAGGTCTGGGCTTCTCTGCTTGAACTGCTGCCTCCGCGGCCTGGACCTCCGGAAAAGCGGTAGAAGATGGATGGATGGATGGATGGTCTGCAAATCTGTCCAGGATCTTGTCTTTCTCCTGCAAAACCGTTTCACCATCCATAGCCTTTAGTTGGATCAATCCTCTTGGTTTAGGGCCGTAGATTTCTCTCAAACCTGTGAAGAATGTTTTCATGCCCTTCCTGTCTGCTGCAGTTTGAAGTTTCTCCGCTTTTTCATCCCACCAGTTGGAGTTCATCTCTCTGGTGTACTTCTGTAGCTCACTCTGAGCCTTTGAGTATTTCTTCTTCTTCGACCTTGTGTTACACTGTAGGTTTTCCTGCGTAGCTGTATTCCTCGCTTCTAGTAGTTTCTTCATGTGTTCATCATGCTCATCAAACCAGTCTTGATGTTTACTCTCAGGATAGCCTAATACATCACTCGCAGTCTGATACACTGTATCCTTCAGTGTTGCCCATTTCTCTTCTATGTTATTCTCAGAGTTGTTGCTGTCCCAGTCTTTCAAGTTTTCATCCATTTCCTGTGCAAGTTCTTCCTGCTTCTTTTGGCCTTTCAGTGCACTAGTGTTTAGCTTCCATGGTGGCTTCACACCCGTCCTGCAGTGCTGTTTTCGTCTCCAAATCCTTAATCTCGATCTCAGCATAACATGATCAGTGCCACAGTCCCCGCCTCTCATTGCTCTGGTGTCCAATACATCCCTTCTGTCTCTCTGCCTGACTATGATGTAGTCTAATAAGTGCTAGTGCTTGGACCTTGGGTGCATCCATGTCTTCTTGTGTGTGTCCTTGTGCTTAAATAGAGTGTTGGTTATCACAAGGTTGTACTCTGAACATAGTGCAAGTAGAAGTTCTCCATTAGCATTGCACTTGCCTACTCCATAACTGCCTAGCACTCCTTTCCATTTCTCGGTGTCTGAACCAACTCTGGCAATAAAATCTCCAACGAGTATCAGCCTGTCATCAGTCGGTACAAGCCTGATAGTCTCATGTAAATCACTGTAGAATCCTTCACCTCCTCTGTGTTGGTCATTGTTGGGGCATATACACTGATGAGTGTGGCATACATCTTCTGCTGTAGTGGGAGTCTCATAATCATTATCCTGTCGTTGATTGGCACCGGTTCCTCATCAAGCATTGCTGCTATCTCCTTTCTAACTGCAAAGCCCACTCCTGCTTCTCTCCTTTCTTGAGTTGATCTCCCACTCCAAAAGAAGATGTACCCATGGTCTTCCAAGCTGTCATATCCAGGCAATCTTGTTTCACTAAGTGCAGCTATGTCTACATTGTACCTGTTCATTTCCAGGGCCACAAGTGCGGTCTGTCTTTCTGGGTGCTGTGATGTTGTTCTGTCCAACAGAGTGCACATATTCCATTCTGCTACACACAAGGCTGCTGTTTTCCTCTTCTTTTGTCTTCCTGCTCCTAGCTTACTTTTCGCTGCCTGTCGGAGTGTGAACAGATCAGCGCGGGCGACGTCCGAGCCGGTATGAGTTGCTTTCTCATTGACCATTTCATGAAACTGCTTGCAAAGTATTTGAGTACTGCTAGCTTTTGCTGGACTAGCAGTACATTCTTGGCAGATAAAGGTATTATCAGTGGCAAGGACAAGCCGAGACAAACTGACTCCAGTATCTGTTGCAGTGACTGACCACATGATAGGTTTGTTTATCTCTGCTCATTGTGTAGTGCATGTCACAATGCACCGACTGGCACAGTCCACCACAGACCTTGTGACAGATGTGTTTATCTGCCAGGATGTCCAGTCTCACCCTGTGTAACTGGGAGTGGTCCACCACAGACCTGTGGCAGATATTGTTTTTAGTTCTGCCAGGATGCCCAGTTTCACCCTCCACGCCCTTGGAAGGGCAGGGATGCCGGTTGAATCGCCGACAGCCCGACTCATGAGACAGGTAGTACCAGTTTTCATGGTTATCCGGTAGCAAGCAAGCCAGCAAGCAAGCTCAGCATAATAGAAGGGGGAATTAAAAGTTGTTTGTGGCAGTGCTTTGCATGGCAGCGACCCCTCTGATTAACATTGTAGATAGGAGAAACGTCATTTCGTTCTACTGTACGATTGGCTGTATGGACTGAATGACAACAGAGATGGCTTCTTCTTCTTCTTCTTCTTCTTCTTCTTCTTCTTCTTCTTCTTCTTCTTCTTCTTCTTCTAATTTGGATTGGATTCTCACATCCAAGAAGCTTCCCAGAGCTACTGTAATTAAAGATTATTAGAACACAGCTGACGCGGAGTGACACATACAGCATCTGGTGAAGCATCTCATTGCAGTCATTGGGGAGTATCGCACCTCCTGGAATCCTAATTCTTCAATCAAATCTCTCAGTCAGAAGGAACTCCTGTTTAATGCCCTCTAAGACATATTGTCTAGAATGTGACAACTAGATTTTATTGTTATTTTGCTCTTTTTTTGAATAGCCAAAAATTAAGATTTCATATATTCAGAATATTAATCTTTATTTTACAACACTCTTAGACAGTTACAAAGGTTATTTTGTGCATCTGGTGCCCTCGTGGTTCAGGACCATGGCTTGACTGGTGGTCTGACATACCGGGCATTTGCCTAGCGGGCTGACTCACCTGTGGGCTGATATGTCATCATCGATATAATTGTACAGCGTCCGTAGGCATCTCCACATAGTTGTTGTATTATTGCAAAATGCAAGATGTTGCATACAATGCATACATTTAACTTTTTTTCCCTTAATTAAGAAGGTCAAAGTGATCCCAGACAGCTGACCTGCGACACTTTCTACCCCCATCCATTTCCAAATAGTCTAAATCCAAAAGCACGCTGAGTACAAGACACTCAGAGAGGCAAGACTTCATAAGCAAACTGCACTTTAGAGGAGCTTCTAAATGTTTTAGGCATGTGGGGTGATGAATCAGCAGCCAGTCAGGCAAGGACATGAGAAATTAGTATTTTACATATAAAGTATACAGTATATTTAATACATATAGTGCTTAGAATCAGCATTTTCATATTGTATAATGGTAATATTTTATTTATTATTCCATTTTAGAAACGGGATAACAAAATCACCGCATAAAACAACGGTGACATTTCAAAACAGTTGGTGACGTAATGGAACGTGACATGGAACAGTCACGTGACATCCTCTTTCTCATACAGACCTCGGAACAGTGGTTCCATTCAGAAGTTCCACCGAGGTTTCGGTACGTACTAAAACACTGTTTCGACTTTGCCATCACGAATGAACAGCACCGACCAAATGGCACACCAAACGCCCAAATAATAAAGGAAATAACTTTTATGGCACACCAAAAGCTCACCAAGCGTCCCCCCCCCCCCCAAAAAAAAAAAAATCCATTAAATAATTTTTATGTTATGCTATTTAACTACAAATGGCCATTATTGCAGTGACTAACGAGACACACGACTCCTAAATAACACATTAAATCATGTCTAACAGGACCAAGTGACATCAAGTCAACAAACAGGGCACTTTTACAAATACTTCTGACCCACTGTAATGTGTTCCTTTGAATCTAATTTAATGATTTTGCTTTTTGTGTCCCATCTGGTCCCGTTAATTGTTGGTGCTGGGGTTAGGATGTGTCCTCAACTTTTCTTGGTCAGATTTTATCATGCCGAGTGACGCTGGTGTAGTGTTGTCTTGTTGACATGTTGGTCAACATTGTGGGGTTTTCTTGGGGCTTTGCAAGAGCTGCATTTAACGTCTGTGGAGCTAAAGACCCGGGGTCCTCGAAAATATAGGTGCGGGTCTGTTTGCCTCCTCGGTGGGCTCACCCATGAGCCACTGCTGATGACTAATTTAACTCTGAGCCACTGCTACGAGCTACAAGGAGAGGCTTATGAAACTTGAGGGCCCCACGTTGAGCTGTCAGCTGAGCACTGCTTAAAAAGATGTTCACTCACTCAATCAGTCAGCTGAGTGCAATCCATCAGCTGCACCAAATTACCTTGGTCAACCCATTAAATTGTGGTGGTGATCTGAGAGTGCATACCTCCACCAAGGACCTTGTTTGAAATTGTGCAGCAGGATTACACAAAAACTGCAGGATGGATTTGGATGAAACTTTCACCAGAGGTGGTCCTGGGTCTAGAGAGGAACTCATATTGTTTTGGTGATGATCTGAGAATGCATACCTCCACCGAGGCTCTTATCTTCTCACAGTGTGTGAGCAAGAATCCTCCAAAACTACTGGATTGACTTTGCTGCAATTTTCATCAGAACTGGCTCATTGCCTACACATTAACCCATTACATTTTGGAGGTGATCCACTATGGACGGAAGCAGCCTTGGTGGAGGTATGCACTCTCTGAGTGCTTTTCTAGTTACCTGATGAGGAGGTTACACAACAGCCAAAGAGTACAATGTGCCAAGAGAGTAATGCGCCCACCCAGAACCACCACAGAATGGATAACTCTTTGCCAGTACTGCTGTCATAGAGGTAATCACATGACAAAGTGGCTCCCTGCTCATGGTCCAAAAAACAAACAACCAAACCCTGCCAGAACACTGTGTGTTTTCTGGTATTGCATCACATCTGCTGCTTGATTTCACAGGACTCCTCTCTTCATTGTGCAACCTGTGGTGTTGGAGAGCAAAGAACAGCTCTCGTCTGACACCTGAAGCAGTGACAGCGGGACTGGAGCTGTGGATAAAAGCTGCGATGCTGAAAGCTTGTTGATAATGAGAGCAGCGACCGTGAACCTGCAAACCTGACTATGGTGTTGAAAGGTATTCCAGCAGCATGGCTCACACTTGCACGCTCCTAAACACCAATCATTCATGACCCTTCTTCAGGATGTGAACACAATGTCATTAATTGCCCAGCTAAACCGGTTTCTTTATAAAATGAACAGCAAAGCAGCTGGTGGACAGTGGAATCTTTATCAGCTGCATGAGCTGACCCAGCAAGTGAAATTGTGGAGTCAGATTCTAAGCCAACCGAAACAGACTGTCTGACAGAAAGAGAGGAAGTTGCATTTCTTTGGCTCCAGTTTACCACAGCATTTCTGGGCTCACTGTTCAGTGGCCACTCCGCTTCCATTTGTGTCACTTCACATGTGGGTGACTGACGATTAAACTGACAGTTAATCATCTCTTTACAGCAGACGCTGGTAGACACACAGGGGACAAATGCAGATCCAGCTCAGTTTTAGCTTTCCCATGCAATTTTAATGAAACTTCAGCAAACGTAGACAGTTCTGAACATATAGCAAGTGAGCACTGTCAACATTCCTGTTCCTTTATTATACAGCAGGGAAAATAAGTGTTGAACATGTCAACATTTTCTCATTAAACATATTTCTGATCGAGCCATTAGCTACATTCCGATCCACAGTGTACTTCAGCTGTATTCCCTACTCCCTGCTCCGTTCTCAGGGAATATTTAAGTGCCCTTCACAAAATTTCTCCATTTGAAACGCCATGTAACCTTTGGCTCCTCCTCCATGAGTTACCACGGTAACCATGGATGAGTACTGATACTATGGTGGATAATTTATATTTCTTAAATAAAATATTAATACAAATATATTTTTATTACTATCAGTTGATTTAAACAATAGCCAACATCAATTTAGCTTGTTAATAACGTGAGCAACAATGGTTTGTTTTACTCGTATTTGAGGCACAATGGCTTATGGGTAATTTTCTTGTCAGCTTCTGGTGATGTACGGTCGCTCGCTTCTTCCCTGCACAGTTCTCAGTTCCCTTTGAACTGAAGACCATTTGCTCCCTTCGGTTTGGAATCTCAGTTAATATGGCTGATACCCTGTGCAGTCCACTTTGGAGTACACTATTGGGCGATCGGAATGCAGCTATTGACCTGAGATTTTCCCCAGATATCAGTAACAACACAAGTAATCCATACATACAAAGAAATCATTGCAACTGTGTTCACAAAACAAGTTCTATTTAATAAAAAGGAATGACACAGGGAATAAATGTTGAACGTTCTTGGTGAAATTCATTTAATATTTAGTAGAAAAGACTTTGTTGGTAATAACAGCTTCCAGACGCCTCCTGTATGGAGAACCTAGGCACAGGCATTGCTCAGGAGTGATTTTAGCTCATTCTTTCATGCAAACTGTCTTCAAATCTTGAAGGTTCTGTGGGTGTCTTCTAAGAACTCTGATCTTCAGTTTGGTCCATAGATTTTGAACTGAATTCAGGTCAGGTGACTGACTGGGCCATTGTAGCAGCTTTATTTTCCTTCTCTGGAGCCAGTTGAGAATTTCCTTGGCTGTGTGTTTGGGATCATTGTCTTGCTGAAATGCCCACCCTTGTTTCGTCTTCAGCATCTTAGCAGATGGCAACAGGTTCTGATCAAGGATGTTTCTGTACATTTGTCCATTCACCTTTCCATCAATTATATGAAATCTGCCTGTACCATGTTCTGAAAAACACCCCACACCATGATGCTCCCACCTCCAAACTTCACTCTTGGTATGGTGTTTTTGGGCTGATGTGCAGTGCCATTTCTTCTCCAAACATGCTGTGTGTTGTGGCATCGAACACACAGGTATTGATTTGAAACAGCAGTACCTGCTAACTCCAGGTCTTTCTAGAGATCTCCACAAGTGGTCTTTGGCTCTTCGATAACTCTTCTGATAATTCTTTTGACTCCTCTGTCAGAAATCTTGTGAGGCGCTCCTGATCGTGGCCAGTTTATGGTGAAGTGATGTTCTTTCTTCTTCCAAACGATGGCTCCAACAGTGTTCAGTGGAACATTCAGCAGTTTAGAAATGCACCTGTAACCAATGCCGTCATTATGTTTTGCAACAATAAGGTTGTGAAGGTCTAGAGAGAGCTCTTTGCTTCTACCCATCATGTGTTCTTTGTGGTGTGACAATCTGACATTCACAGACCTTTTTAAAGGCTATCAGCCAGGACTTAACCAGCTGAAATTAATTTGCACTGATGGAGGATGGGGTGGCTTCCTAAATTCTGATGGATTTCAGCTGGTTTCTTGGCTTTCTATGCCTTTTTCCACCTCTTTTTCTTCATGTGTTAAATACTTATTCTCTGTGTCATTCCAGTTTTATTAAATATAACTTGTTTTGTGAACACAGTTGCCTTGATTTCTTTGTATGTATGGATTACTTGGGTTGTTACTGATATCTGGTGAAAATCTCAGGTCTATGGCTCAATCAGAAATATGTTTCATGAGAAAAGTGTTGATGTGTTCAATACTTATTTTCCCCACTGTATGTGTCCATAAGCAGTTCATTAGATTAACTGCATTTGAATAGGGTAATACATTCAAACGCAGGCAGACAAATACTGAATATAAATACTGCCTGTAAGTTTCTGTTATGATATCTCAAATATTAACTCTTCCTCTGCTACAAAAAACATTTAGTCACATTTATTCAAGACTGTATATTAAAAGGCCTCTTTTGACTGTAGTTTTCTGTACATGTGTCAGGATCAAAATGAATCAGTAAAGCTTTATATAGACACACACAGCATAACAGACAAAGGGATTACCCAGGTAAAGTAAAACTGCCTAAATAACTATATGCACTGTAGATGAATATATGATAGCCTGTATAGATGCATGTATCATACTCGCTGTACAATGCAGGACTATCAGGTGCAGGGTGAAATGTGAGGTACCAGTTAGACTGTAAGGTGCAGTATGGCAACATAGTTATGACCAGAATTTAGCATCAGAATAAGTTATTGTACAGTGAAATGGCATGTGGCAGGAAAGATTTCCTGTACCTAACCGTTCGGCAGTGAAGCTGTAGCAGTTTGCTGGAGAAAGTGCTCAGCTGTCTGTCCAGTGTGTGGTGGAGGGGGTGATCAAGATTGTCCATGATGGATCAGTTTGTTCAGTGTCCTCCTCTCCACCACAGTCTCAAAGGTCTCCAGACTGAGACCAGCCACAGAGACAGCCTTCTTGATAATCTTGTCAATATAGTCATATATTAGTCAATATATACAGTAGTGTGAAAAAGTGTTTGCCCCCTTCCTGATTTCACATGTTTTTGTATGTTTGTTGTAGAAATGTTGAAGATACACAGGAATTCACGTGAGGTTCAGAGTATGAGCTTTATTTTTAGCATCACTCAAGAGGCGTGCCGCTAGCTCTCACAAGCTGTGGCCAGAATACCCCGAGATTCCCAGCGGCACACATACATATTCCACAATGAACAACTGAGATCTTAAGGAGTGGCTAAGTGCTGTCAGCCACTTTCTTTCTACATATTCTACATCCCCCCTCTCAATAAAGTATAACAAACAGGGGAGGTTAGCAGTTTTGACAGATAAAAGAACAGCCCAAGTGCTCCTATTAGGGTAAGGCACATGAGGGGAAGTTAGGAATGCCAGAATAACAATATTCAACTATATTACAAATTCATTAACTTAACTTGAATAAGAACATGCATGAAGAATGAACAGTGACATTGTACAGTGACACTTTTTTAAGTGAGTGAGTGAATGAGTGTGTGTGAGTGTGAGTGAGTGAGTGAGTGAGTGAGTGAGTGAGTGAGTGAGTGAGTGAGTGAGTGAGTGGAAGTGTCTAGGTGGTGTAGTCTTTGTAGAGGGTGTTGGGCCTCGATACTCTTCCTGAGCGGGTGATGATCACACCTTCCTGGGCTGGGGCCGCCTCTGGCTGGGCGGCGACAGGCTGTGGATCCGCTGGTCGGTCTGGAGTGGTGCTAGATGGGAGGGTTGGTGTATGAGGGGTGTAGGTCTCCGGGGTGAGTAGCAGATGACGTCTGTTCCTTGTGTATGTGGCATCCCCGACCTGGACCTGGTAGCTGTTGGGTTGTGCTGCAGCTCCCGTGACCACTGCGAGCCGGTCGTATCCCCTGGCCGTCTGCATCCTGACCATGTTCCCTGTTTGCAGTGGTGTTAGGCGTTTGGCTGATTTGTCATAGTGTGCCTTGCGTCGCTGCCTTGCGTGTGTGAGAGCAGCCTGCACCTGTATTTGCACCCTGGGTAGGTACATTGCTTTGGTCATGGGAATGAGGGTCTTTGTGTGCCGAGACAGCAAACGCTGCGCTGGCGAAGGCAGTCCATCTCTTGGTGTGTTTCGTATGTTGAGTAGGGCCACATAGACATCTGTACCATCACGTGCACATTTCTCCAGCAGGTGTTTGGCTGAACGAATGGCCCTTTCAGCTAACCCATTTGGTTGTGGGTAGTGGGGGCTGCTGGTGACGTGGGTAAAGTCCCATGTGTGGGCAAATTCCTGGAATTCCCTGCTAGTGAAATATGCAGCATTGTCAGTCATGAGCTGCTGAGGTGCACCGTGTGTGGCAAAGTGCCGTTTCAGCCTGGTGATGATGGTTGCACTAGTGGTGTTGGGGAGCTGATCCATTTCATACCAGCCAGAGTACGAGTCGACAAGCACCAGGTGTTCTTTTCCCTCCCACTCGAAGACATCAGCTGCTGTGAGGGCCCACGGTAGGTCAGGTACATCATGTAGTTGCAGAGGCTCTCTTGTCTGGTGAGGTCGCAGTGCATTACATGGAGCACATTTGGAGAGCTCATTCTCAATGTCCTGGTTGATTGTGGGCCAGAACATGGTTTCTCTGGCCTTGCGTTTTGTTGCTTTGGGGCCAGGGTGGCCTTGATGCAGCTGTTTGATGTAGTAGTGTCGCAAAGAGTGGGGGATGATGAAGCGCAGACCGCGAAGCAGCAGGCCATTGTCCGTCGTGAGCTCATCTCTCATGCTGTAGAATGGTCTGAGATCATGAGGCAGTTTCTTTGATGAGTCAGGCCAGCCTGTGGTGATGACCTCAGCTAGCTGGCGGCATGTAGGGTCTGCCAGTGTTTCACGTCTCAGTTCCTCCAGTCTTCTTGAGGAGAGCACCTCCACCGTCATGACATCGTAGTCCTCAGCACTGTCGGTCTGGTCAGCAGCCGGCAGATGTGCACGTGAGAGGGTGTCTGCAACATACAGTTCTTTGCCTCTTTTGTAGGTAACCTGAAGGTTGTAACGCTGCAGCTTCAGCATCATTCTCTGGAGGCGAGCGGATGCAGAGTGGAGGGGCTTTCGCAGTATGGTGATGAGGGGCTGATGATCGCTCTCCACTGTCACAGGACGGCCATATATGTAGTCGTGGAATTTTTGACAGGCGTAGACTAGAGCCAGGAGCTCCTTTTCTATTTGTGCGTAGCGCCCCTCTGTCTCCGTGAGGGCTCTGGAGGCAAACGCCACAGGTTTGTTGTTTTGTAGGCAGACAGCCCCTAGACCATGCTGAGAGGCATCAGCAGACAGCACCACTGGCTGGTGTACATCGAAATACTGGAGGACTGGGGGGCTGGTGAGAAGGTCCTTGAGTTTGTTGAAGGCCGCAGTGTGATGCTCCTGCCAGACCCAGTCCACATCTTGAAGGAGGAGCTGACGCAGGGGTGCTGTGACTTCGCTGTAGCCTGGGATGAACTTTGACAGGTAGTTTGTCATGCCGAGGAATCTCTGGACCCCATGCTTGTCCTCTGGGGGAGGCATCAGGTGAACCGCGGCAGTCTTGGCAGGATCCGGTTTGATCCCCTGGTCGGTGAGCAGGTGCCCCACGTATGAGACTGCAGACACCCTGAAACGGCATTTGTCTGGGTTCAGCTTGAGGTTGACGGCACGCACTCTCTCCCTGACCTGATGTAGACGTGCGTCATGCTCCTCTGTAGTGCTGCCCCAGACAAGGATGTCGTCGACGACAATTGCACATGGCTGCCCTTCAAAGAGTTGCTCCATGCACCTCTGGAACACCTCACTCCCCGTTGATATCCCATAGGGCATTCGGAGGAAAGCATACCGGCCCACTGGTGTCATGAATGTGGTCAGTTTGGAGGACTCGCTGCTGAGTGGCACCTGCCAGAATCCACATTTTGCGTCTAGGACGCTGAACACTTTGGCGCCCGGCATGTCAGCTATCACTTGTTCGACTGTTTTCATGGGATGGTGGGGCCTGAGATGTGCTTTGTTGAGATGGACTGGATCGATGCACAGCCAGATGCTGCCATCCTTCTTGCAGGCAGCCACCATTGCAGATACCCATTCTGTGGGTTCGTGGACTGGTTTGATGATTTCCAGCTTGGTCATTCTGTTGAGCTCCTGAATGATCTTGTCCTTCATTGCTAGTGGTACCCGCCTGGGAGCACAGATCGTGGGGTGCACTGTGTCGTCCAGACACATGTGGTACACCACCGGAAGCTTGCCTACAGTGCTGTTGTCAAACAAGTCTCTGTATTCTGTCAGTTCTGGCGCCCCCTGTTGGAGTGCATGCACATTTGGTCCCAGTTTCACAAAGCCCGGTTTTACACTATCAATGAGACCGAGAAGAGGTTTCACATCACTGTCAACAACATGAAAGTGTAATGTCCCGCATGTGAGATGCACAGTAGCCACGCCCATTGTTCTTATCACCTGTCCTCCGTAGGCCACGAGGTTGATTATACGGCTGTGGTCAATGTCCGCATTGGGGTCGGTGTGGTCAAGAGTGGCCTTGGAGATCACATTGCACCGAGCTCCAGTGTCAATCTTTATTTTCAGTTGTTTTCCGGTGGTGGAGGACGACAGCATGGTGAATATCTCGCCCTTGTCTGTAGCCGTTTCCACACTTTCACAGTAGAAGAGTTCGGCTGGGTCATGTGCGGTCTCTGTGTCCAGTTCGCTTATTTTGTGCGCGTATCCTCCTTTGCGTGGGGTGCGGGGTGGTCTGCTCAGCTGCTGCCCACGCTGTGCGCTGAGTTTACGCTCCTCGCTCGATCTGCAGCATTTGGAGAAGTGGTTCCATTTTCCACACGAGTTGCAGCGTTTATTGAGAGCTGGGCAGCTGCTGCGATCGGGTGGGTGTTGCCCACTACAGTTTGAGCACAGGTTGAGTTGCACTGCACACAGATCTCCTTCCTTTTTCATTTCTTTGTCGTCTTTTTCCTTCTTTAGTTCCATGTTGCCCTTTTCAGATTGCTCGTGTAGCACACACATCTCAATGGCTGCATCTAGCGTCAATTTCTTTTCTTTCAGTAGCTGGGTGCGGAGGGTGTCATCGCGGACGCCACACACCAACCTGTCTCTAATCAGTTCATCATGTAACGGGCCAAACTCACATTTCTTGGCCAGAGACCTTAACGTGGCTGCATATGACTGGATAGACTGGTGTGGTTTCTGGCCTGTAGTATTGAACGCATGTCTGTCCATAATGACGTTTTTTATAGGAAGGCAAATTTCATCAAATTTCTTTACCAGTGTGTCAGAATCCTCCGGATCTTCGCCTTGTTCGAAGGTGAATGTGTCGTACTTGTCCAGCGCATTGGGACCGGCGAGGTTGAGGAGCGTGTACGCTTTCACCTGTTTGCTAGCCGACGTTAGCCCCGCGATGCTGTAAACGCGCCATTCGCGCTTGAATTTGACCCAGTTGTCCGCGATGTTTTCGTCAAAGACGAGTGGATTAATCCGTCGGAGGTTCTGCGACATGCTGGGCAGAGGCTGACTTCTGACACCATGTAGAAATGTTGAAGATACACAGGAATTCACGTGAGGTTCAGAGTACGAGCTTTATTTTTAACATCACTCAAGAGGCGTGCCGCTAGCTCTCACAAGCTGTAGCCAGAATACCCCGAGATTCCCAGCGGCACACATACATATTCCACAATGAACAACTGAGATCTTAAGGAGTGGCTAAGTGCTGTCAGCCACTTTCTTTCTACATATTCTACATTTGTCACACTTAAATGTTCCAGATCATCAAACAAATTTAAATATTAGACAAAGATAACACAAGTAAACACAAAATGCAGTTTTTAATTGAAGGTGTTTATTATTAAGGGTAAAAAAAATCCAAACCTACATGGTCCTGAGTGAAAAAGTGATTGTCCCCCCGTTAAAACATAAATTAACTGCTGTTTATCACATCTTTGGAAAGCTGAGTTCAATTTTCTAGCCATTTCTACAGCTTTGTTACTCCAGCAAACCACAGTGAGAGCCATTATACACAAATGGCAAAAACGTGGAACAGTGGTGAACCTTCCTAGGAGTGGCCGGCTGACCAAAATTACCTCAAGAGTGCATCAACGACTCATCTAAGAGGTCACAAAAGACCCCACAACAACATCCAAAGAACTGCACACCTCACTTGCCTCAGTTAAGGTCAGTGTTCATGACTCCACCATAAGAAAGAAACTGGGCAAAAATGGCCTGCATGGAAGAGTTCCAAGATGTAAACCACTGCAGAGCAAAAAGAACATAAAGGCTCATCTCAGTTTTGCCAGAAAACATCTTGATGATCCCCAAGACTTTTGGGAAAATACTCTGTGGACTGACGAGACAAAAGTTGAACTTTTTAGAAGGTGTGTGTCCTGTTACATCTGGTATAAAAGTAGCACAGCATTTCAGAAAAGGAACATCATACCAACAGTAAAATATGGTGGTGGTAGTGTGATGGTCTGGGGATGTTGTGTTGGAAGACCTGAAAGACTTGCAGCGGTAAATGGAACCATGAATTCTGCTGTCTACCAAAAAATTCTGAAACAGAATGTCCGGCCATCTGTTTGTGACCTCAAGCTGAAGCGCACTTGGGTTTTGCAGCAGGACAATGATCCAAAACACACCAACAAGTCCACCTCTGAATGGCTTAAGAAAAACAAAATGAAGAATATGGAGTGGCCTAGTCAACGTCCTGACCTGAATCTGATTGAAATGCTGTGGCATGACCTTAAAAAGGCGGTTCATGCTTGAAAGCCCTCCAATGTGGCCGAATTACAACAATTCTGCAAAGATGAGTGGGCCAAAATTCCTCCACAGTGCTGTAAAAGACTCACTGCCCTATGTGAAAAAGTGATTACCCCCTAAACCTAATAACTGGTTGGGCCACCCTTAGCAGCGACAACTGCAATCAAGCATTTGCGATAACTGGCAATGAGTCTTTTACAGCATTGTGGAGGAATTATGGCCCTCTCATCTTTGCAGAATTGTTGTAATTGTAATTCAACCACATTATGGTGATGCCGAAAGGCATATTGTTATATATATATATATATATATATATATATATATATATATATATATATATATATATATATATATACTGTATATATATATATGGATGGATGGACTTAATTGATCCCAAACTGGGAAATTACAGTGTAACAGCAGCATGACAGTAGACAACCAAACAACAGGAACACACACATGACAGACAAAGGGATTGCCCATCCATCCATCCATCCATCCATCTTCTTCCGCTTAATCCTTTTCGGGTCATGGGGGGGCTGGAGCCTATCCCAGCATCTTTGGGTGAGAGGCAGGGTACACCCTGGACAGATCGCCAGTCCATCGCAGGGCCAACACAGAGACAGACAACCATTCACGCTCACATTCATACCTAAGGACAATTTAGAATCCCCAGTTTGAGGCCAATTAACCTAATGGAAAGTAAAAAACTAACACGACTATAAAAACCTATATACATCATAGCTTAATATATGATGACCCGTATAAACACATGAATTATCCCATTGCACAAAGAAGGACTATCAGGAGCAGAGTGAAAATGTGAGGTACCAGTTAGTCTGTAAGATGCAGTGTGGCAGCATAGCTTTGACCAGAATACAACATCATAGTGAGTTATTGTACAGTGAAATTGCATGCGGCAGGAAAGATTTCCTGTACCTGGCCGTTTGACAGCAAAGCTGTAGTAGTCTACTGAAGAAAGTGCTTCGCTGTCTTGTCTAGTGTGTGGTGGAGGGGGTGATCAGGGTTGTCCATGATGGATCACAGTTTATTTAGTGTCCTCCTCTCCACCACTGTCTCAAAGGTCTCCGGCCTGAGACTAATTACAGAGTCAGCCCTCTTGATAATCTTGTCAAGTCTGTTGGTGTTGCTGGCTCTGATACTGCTACCCCAACAGACAGCAGCAAAGAAGATGGAGCTGGCGACAACGGTCCGGTAGAAAAGCTCCAGCATCCTGCTGCACACGTTGAAAGATCTCAGCTTCCTCGGGAAGTAGAGTCTGCCCATCCCCTTCTTGTGTGCAGCATCGGTGTTGGATCTCCAGTCTAACCCGCTGCTGATCCTGACTCCCAGATATTTGTAGTCCTCAACCACTCCGACATCCACCCTCCCCCCCAATCTGCAGTGGCTGAGAAGGCGTCTTCCTTTTCCTGAAGTCAATCACCACCTCTCTGGTCTTGCTGACATACAGCCTCAGGTGATTCTGCTCCATCCACTTCACAAATCTGTCTACCAGTGCCTTGTCCTCCCCCTCCTCTCCTCCTCTTATACACCCCACAACAGCGGAGTCATCAGAGAATTTCTGCAGGTGGCATGACTCTGTGTTGTTCTGAAAGTCAGTGGTGTATAAGGTAAAGAGAAAAGGAGAGAGCACAGTCCCCTGTGGAGCTCCCGTATCACTAACCACCACTCCAGACAAGACACTGCCCAGCCGGACAAACTGTGGTCTGCCTGTCAGGTAGTCAGTAATCCAGGAGATCATAGAGCTGTCAACCCCCATCACCCACAGCTTCTCACCCAGCAGCAGTGGCTGGATGGTGTTGAAGGCACTGGACAAATCAAAAAAAGTGATTCTCACAGTATCTCCTCCACCATCCAGGTGAAGATGGGCTCGTTGCAGCAGATAGATGACAGCATCTTCAACTCCTAAATGGGGCTGATATGCAAACTGCAGAGGGTCCAGCCACGTCTTCACCTGCGGCCTCAGGTGGGCTAAGACCAGTCTCTCCAGGACCTTCATCACATCAGATGTGAGGGCAACTGGTCGGTAGTCATTCAGGTCCGATGGAGATGACTTCTTGGGGACAGGAACCAGGCAGGATGTCTTCCACAGCACCGGTACTCTTTCCAGACTCAGGCTCAGGTTGTACAGATGTTTCAGTACCGGAGGTAGTTGGTTGGCACAGGTCCTCAGGGTCCTGGCAGAGATGCCATCAGGGTCCACCACCTTCCGCTGACGGAGTCTCTCCAGCTGTTTCTCCACCTGGTCTGTAGTCACCGTGAAGTGAGGGAGGGTCCTGGTGCTCCCTGAGGAGGAGGAGGGGAGAGATGGAGAGAGGTTCTGCACAGGAGGGTGGGTGGGGAGGGGTGTGTGTGTGTGTGTGTGTGTGTGTACAGGGATGTGTATATATATAGTGGCTATAAAAAGTCTACACACCCCTGTTCAAATGCCAGGTTGTTGTGATGTAAAAAAATGAGATCAAAATAAATCATTTCAAACCTTTTTCCACCATTAATGTGACCTATAACCTGTACAACCCAACTGAAAAACAAACTGAAATCCTTTAAGGGAAAAATAAAAAAACTTACAATAACTTGGTTGCATAAATATGCACATCCTTAAACTAATACTTTGTTGCAGCACCTTTGGCTTTTATTACAGCACTCAGTCTTTTTGGGTAGGAGTCTATCAGCGTGGCACGTCTTGATATGGCAATATTTGCCCACTCGTCTTTGCAAAAACACTCCAAACCTGTCAGATTGTGATGGCATCTCCTGAGCACAGCCCTCTTCAGATCATCCCACAGATATTCAATCGAATTCAGGTCTGGACCTTGGCTGGGCCATTCCAAAACCTTAATCTTCTTCTGGTGAAGCCATTCTATGGTTGGTTTGGATGTATGCTTTTGGTCACTGTCATGCTGAAAGTTCCTCTTCATCTTCAGCTTTCTAGCAGAAGCCTGAAGGTTTTGTGCCAACACTGACTGGTATTTGGAACTATTCATAATTCCTTTCTCCTTGACCAAGGCCCCAGTTCCAGCTGAAGACAAACAGCCCCAAAGCATGATGCCACCACCACCATGTTTCACTGTAGGTATGGTGCTCTTTTGGTGATGAGTAGTGTTGTGTTTGCTCCAAATATACCTTTTGGAATTATGGCCAAAAAGTTCAACCTTGGTTTCATTGGACCATAACACATTTTCCCACGTGTTTGGGAGATTTCAAATATGTTTTTGCAAAACGTGGCCGGGCTTGGATAATTTTCTTCGTAAGATAAGGCTTCCGTCTTGCCACCCTACCCCATAGCCTAGACATACGAAGAAGACAGGAGATTGTTGTCAAATGTACTAAACAGCTAGTACTCACTAGAAATTCCTGCAGCTCCTTCAATGTTGTTGTCAGCCTCTTGGCAGCCTTCCTGACCAGTTTTCGTCTCATCTTTTCTTTAACTTTGGAGGGACGTCCACTTCTTGGTAATGTCAGTGTCGTACCATATTTTCTCCACTTGATGCCATATGTGCGCCTCTACACGGTGCACAGAGGGAAAAAACAAGCCAGTCGCTGGACTGTGAGTATGTGCGTTTATTTTGCAAAAACAGAAACAAGTGCAAAATGAGCAAACTATGAAATTACAATGAGGAGTCAACTTACAAAGATGGCACGCCAGAGCAAGGTAGGGCTCTGGCGGAGACAAGGGAAAAGCAGTCCTTTAAAAAGACAATGAGACAGCAGCAATGAAAATGAAAAACAACCATCTTTAAATAGGGAACAAACTGATTACAATGGGGGACAGATGTGGGCTTACCTGAGTAAGGGAAGAGGCCAACAACTAACAATTGGACACAGCTGGTAGTAATAATGAGGACGAGCAGCTGACAGTGTGACAGGTGAGGGAGGGGCAACTGGCAGTTTAACAAACGGCAGGGCACGTCCATACGACACTGCACAACCCTAACCGCTGTCAAAAGTGAAAAGGGAAACACAGGAAAACACAAAAATAAAATGACATCCAAAATAATACATAACAACTGCAGAAATCAAACACAACAGGAAAATGGCAAACAGAACCTAAATACAGGGAACAGATAGTGATCAACACAAGGAAACCCGAAGGTGACATAGAACTCACAGGAATAACCACACGGCAGATAAATATGAATAAACAGGGAAGTCATGAAACTGAGTTTGGGGGAAAATCCCAAACTCAGTACATGACACTTGATGATGACTGTCTTCACTGTGTTCTATGGTATATTTAATGCCTTGGAAATTCTTTTGTACCCTTCTCCTGACTGATACCTTTGAACAATGAGATCCCTCTGATGCTTTGATCTGATGCTCTGATGCTACATACAGTACCAGAGCTTTGTAAGACATCCACTATAGTGCCAATCCCAAAAAAGACTTGCCCATTAGAAAATAACAATTATAGGCCAGTAGCCTTAACCTCAAATGCGATTCAGTCTTTGGAAAGAATTTTGAAGGAAGAGCTTTTAAAGGGCCTGGTCGGCCTCCGTCGGTCTATGATGACCGTGGAAGAGAATCCTAAATGTCTACTCTGCTGGAACAGCACCGCCTGTGGCTGAACAGGCCAATGCGCGAATGGCAGTCCCTGTCACACAGGTCGCATTTGTGGGTGGTCTCCGTGCTCCTGGAGCTGTGGCAGTTCTTCCTGCGGGTCCTTTTTTCATCTGCTGCAGCAGTCAGTCTCTCTTCACCCGCCTTGAGCTGTCTGGTCAGGGTGCCTCTCCATTTGGAGCGGTCCGTTGCAAGGTCCCCCCAGCACTCTGTGTTGATCTCCAGGGCCTTCATGTCTCTCTTGCAGACATCTCTAAAGCACAGCTGTGGGCGGCCAACGTTCTCTCCTGCCAGTCGCCAGTTCTCTGTAGAGGGCGTCTTTGGGGATTCTGCCATCCTCCATACGGTGAACGTGGCCTAGCCAGCGGAGCCTGCGCTGCCTGAGTAGAGTGAACATGGAGGGAAGGCCGGCGCAGGACAGAACTTCTGTGTTAGGCACTTTGTCCTGCCAGGATATGTCCAGGATGCGGCGAATGCAGCGCAAGTGGAAGGAGTTCAGTCTCTTTTCCTGCCGGGCGTATGTTGTCCACGTCTCACTCCCATAGAGCAGTGTGCTGATGACGCAGGCGTTGTACACTGCCATCTTCGTCTTGACAGAGAGTTTGGGATTCTCCCACACTCGTGTGGTGAGGCGAGCGAGTGTGAAGGCTGATTTTCCAATCCTCTTGTCGGTCTCTGTATCAAGGGAGAGGTTGTTGCTGATCGTGGACCCCAGGTACGTGAACTGATTCACGACCTCCAGCTTGTAGTCGTCGATGGTGATGGTTGGTGGTGCTTCCGTGCCTTGCGCCAAGACGTTAGTCTTCTTCAGGCTGATGGTAAGCCCGAAATCCTTGCAAGCGTGGGAGAAGCGGTCCATCAGGGTCTGAAGCTCCTGCTCTGTGTGGGTTGCGACTGCAGCGTCGTCTGCGAACAGCATGTCTCTGATTAGAGCCTTGCGTACTTTGGTTCTGGCTTTCAGGCGGGTGAGATTGAAAAGCCTGCCGTCAGATCTTGTGTGCAGATAGATTCCCTCTGTTGCTGTGCTGAAGGCATGCCTCAGGAGCATAGCAAAGAAAATCCCAAAGAGGGTTGGCGCAAGTACACAGCCCTGTTTCACTCCGCTGCGTATATTGAATGGCTCTGAGACATTGCTGTCGTGCTGCACTATCCCCTGCGTGTTGGTGTTAAACGATTCGATGAGGCTTTGCAACTTTGGTGGGCATCCTATCTTTGGCAGGATCTTGAAAAGGCCCTTTCTGCTGACCAGATCGAACGCTTTGGTGAGGTCGATGAAGGCGACGTACAGGGGCATGTTCTGTTCTCTGCATTTCTCCTGGAGTTGGCGGATGGAGAATATCATGTCTACCGTCGATCGCTCAGCGCGGAAGCCACACTGAGACTCGGGGTAGACACGTTCGGCAAGCTTCTGTAGACGAACGAGAACAACTCGTGCGTAGACTTTGCCAACAACGCTGAGGAGGGAGATGCCCCTGTAGTTGTTGCAGTCACTTCTCTCCCCTTTGTTTTTGTAGAGGGTGATGATCTTGGCGTCCCTCATGTCCTGTGGTACGGCACCTTCCTTCCAGCACTGGCAGAGGACGTCATGCAATGGCAGCCGTAGGGCGGTCTTGCAGTGCTTGATCAGGTTGGGGGGTATGCCGTCGTTGCCGGGTGCCTTGCCAGCGGCCAAGCTATCAGTGGCCTTGCTGAGTTCATCGATGGTTGGCTCGGCGTCAAGTTCGTCCATGGATGGCAGGCAGTTGATGGCATCAAGGGCTGACGGTGTCACGGTGTTCTGTCTGGAGTAGAGGTTGGAGTAGTGTTCCACCCATCTCTCCATCTGCTTGTTCTTTTCTGTGATCATCTCCCCAGTGGAGGATTTGAGGGGGGCCGTCTTGCTCTGAGCCGGACCAAGTGCTTTCTTGATGCCATCGTACATACCACGGATGTTCCCTGTTATGGCAGCGGTTTGAATGTCTTGGCTGAGCTGAGTCCAATACTCGTTGGCACAGCGCCGAGCAGTCTGCTGAACTTTGCTTCTCGCAGCCCTGAGAGTCTGGAGATTCTTCTCGTTTGGGTACTTCTTGTACTCAGCAAGTGCTGAGCGCTTGGCTTCAATGACGGGGGTCATCTCGGTCAACTTGGCATCAAACCAGTCCTGTGACTTCGAGGTCTTCCTCCCAAAGGTAGCCAAGGCTGTGCGGTGGATGGTGTTTCACAGCTCTTCCCACTTCTGCTTTGCAGATTCTCTTTCTTGTGGTACACCAAGTTCCTTCTCAAAGGTGGAGGCAAACTGCTCAACAAGTTCTGGTTGGGCCATCTTGCTGGTGTCAATCCGTGCCTTTCCAGGCTGTCTAGCACGATGGAATTTCTTCAGCTGCAGCTTGACCTTGCAACACACCAATGAGTGGTCTGTGTCGCAATCTGCACTCTGGAACGAATGGGTGATTAGCACGTTCTTCAGTGAGGTGTGCCTGGTCAGGATCAAGTCCAGCTGGTGCCAGTTCTTTGAGCGCGGATGTCGCCAGGAAACCTTGTGTTGGGGCTTGGTCTTAAAGAACGAGTTTGTGATGCACAGATCGTGATATGTGCAGAACTCGAGCAGCCGCTGTCCGTTGTCGTTCATTCTGCCCACGCCAAATGGTCCAAGACAGGAGGGCCAGGAGTTGTGGTCAGCACCCACTCTGGCATTGAAGTCTCCAAGGAGAATGAGTTGTTCAGAGTTGGGGATTATCCTGACAGTTGTTGCGAGATTCTCATAGAACTCATCTTTTGCCTCTGGTGTGGCTGTCAGTGTTGGGGCATACACACTGACGAGGGTGACTGGGCCTTGAGTGGTGTTGAGGCGGAGGGTGAGGAGTCGTGCAGAGCCATTGCTGCCCGGTTCCACCATCTTCAGCAAGGTGTTCTTCACTGCGAAGCCCACTCCGTGTTCCCTGTGTTCGTCACTGCCCTTTCCCTGCCAGTAGAACGTGTAGTCCTTCTCTCTCAGTGTGCCTGCGTCAGCCAACCGTGTTTCCTGGAGAGTGGTGATATCCACTTCCAGTCTCTTCAGCTCATTATTGATGATGGCAGTCTTCCTGGTGTTGTTGATGTCCTTGAGGTTAGCAGCGAGTCCTGTCATCATAGTGCGGACGTTCCAAGTTCCCAGTTTTAGAGTTGGTCTCTTTTGTTTTTTTGTCTTGCCTGGTGCAAAGGTTCTCAGCCTGCTGTTCGGACTTCTCCTCATCCCCATGCACCCAATGAGGAAAGCAGGCTGTGGCGGGACAACACCTTATTGGCTGGGGGCTGCCCAGCTTGAGGCGGGCGGTAGCTGTCCAGTGAGATCTGATGATCCCTCCCACCGTCGGGAACAACCCCTGGCGCCATGCTCTACGCCAATTGAGTGGTGGCTTATAACCGGTAACTGTCATTCCCTGTGTTTTGTCTACACCAAAGGCGAAGCTGGAGTGTCCTCTCCAGTGGTCCGGTGTTCTATCTTCCAGCGTTGGGCGTTGGTAGGACTCAAGCCTGGGCAGGAAGATATGGAGGACAAGATGTTGCCCATGCAGCATGTCCCCCCTCTCCACGTCACTGATGAATCCAAAGGAACAGCAGGACTGCTACAGTTTGGCACCAGTGTCGTCGCAGGAGCTGCCAGAACGATGTTGAGCACAACAGAGAACTGCCTTAGGGACTCCGACTCCGGATTTTTCCTCAGGGTTGACTCCCGAAGCCTTTCCCGTGACCGGGTGTGCCGCAAGGCAGCGGAGGTTTGAAATCGGGGTTTACCTTCCCCTAGACGGGCTACCTTCCCAGGTCGACGAGCCACCATCTACCCGAAGCATCTGGTTTTAAGGCGCCAGAGATCCGCCCTCGCCCCTTCTCCTATTAGTAAAAGCAGTTCCGCCGGGCTTAGAGACTAAACCACACGGGCAGGCTAGGAGTTGGACTTAGTTGTCAGAGGCTTTTCAAGATGCACGCCATAAGGAGCATTTTATGAGCACTGGGAGCTTAACCCCAGTGCCGCTCCTGGCTATGACAACCTTGGAACCTTAAAGGGCCTATATCATGCTATTTTAAGCCTTTCAGAGTAAACTATATGCATGTATGTGATAGTATATTACCTTTGGTACACTGGAGAATGAATTTTCTTATGAAATATGAGTTATTTTTGCGAGCCCGGAAGTGAGATGCCTCGATCTCTGAGGCTCTGCCTCTCCTTCTTGTGGCTGCCACCCATTTCATGACGTAACCCCTGAGCCGGCTGCTGCAGCGTGTCGCTGGGTTCCGTCCACGAAAACAACATCTACAGTAAACTTAAACTTTAGAAAAGATGGATGAGCATGTTGAACTCTTTAGCCTCCTGTTATTATTTTAGCCTATAATATTATTCTTATGTAGTGTATGGTTAATCACGTTTAATATTATGATTTTAGCCTCTGCATTCTGGTGTATTTTGACCATTTCTGACGAGTAGGCTCTTCTTTAGGAAGGCTGAACAAACTCCTAAATCTCTCACAGCCAAAGACACATTTACGCCACTTAGAAGACATTGTCTCACGTAAAAAAGCGAACAGTTGTTGTCACTGAGCAGATTAGGTGCGAGAGGAACTACTTCTTCACAGTGTCAATGCTAAAGTGAAAGAGTTTTGTCGATCACCGCTCCGTTAGCTGCGCGGAGAAAGTGGGTGTGTGCGTTAGCCTGGGGGCGGTGTTGGCAGCACAGACACTTCCTGGAGTGGGCGGCTCACCCACATTCATACGTATGAATGTGGGGACCCAGTCATTATCAGGGACAGGGCGAAGCAGCAGCTCAGAGAGCAGGGTTGAGGAGGAATACTCAGAGATGCGTGAATGGAGCAAAATACCACTTTGGGGGTGTTTCTGGTGAGGAATTAACATTATAACATGCTTAAAAGCTCAAAAAAGTTGATTTTGCATGATATAGGCCTTTTAAGAGTGATAGGACAACAGCTAGATCAGGGTCAGTTTGCTTATTAGGAGAATTGCAGTACGAGCGATGCAGTCTCTACAGTAGCACATTTCATTTTGAACCACTGAGAAAGTCCTACAACATATGCTAGGCTGCTCTTGATAGATTTTGCCTCAGCCTTTATTTCAATCCATCCAGAAATTCTTTTTTGTAAATTAATTCAGTTAAATGTGAATCCCTTTCTAATCAAATGATATGTGTCCTTCTTATATAAAAGGCCACAGAGGGTGAGATTTAATTTAATGTTCTCTGAGGAAATGGTATGTAGTATGGGAGTGCGTCGGGGAACGGTGTGCTCTTCCCTTCTGTTTACATTCTACACAAATGATTGTGTCAGCTCACAAATTAATCTATTTGTAATTAAGTATTCAGACAACACCCTTATACTTAGCCTGCTTACAAAGGATTCTGATATCAGGAATCACACATTGGGAGTGAACAAGTTTGTAGAATGGTGTGATGAAAATTATTTGCAAATTAATGTGAGTAAAACTAAGGAGATCATAGTTGATTCCAGATCTATTGTAGATCATGCAGCTATTGTTATACATAATCATAACATCAAGCAGGTGTACGGGTGGATGGGGGGATGAGATGGCATACACACGTCATCAGTATTTGTGCAAAAATTCATCAATGTTTACATTTTTTGTGAAGACTTAGAGTATTTGGGGTTAATGGAAATATGATGATTTTTTATAGGGCTAGCACAGAGTCCATCTTAAGGTATGGTATCATTAATTAGTTTGGAAATGTGTTAGGTATAAATCTCAAATTTATAGATTGATCAAAATGGCAGGGAAGACCATGGGTATTGTAGTGTTGGGATTTAGTGCATGAAGATGAAATGGTGCGGGACCAGTTATTTGAACACACGTGCAACACTAGGCTATGAGCTAAGATGCCAATGATGCCAAGTGACACAATGCTAGCTAACACAATTGAGCTAGCGTTCCAGCTAAAGGCAGCAGAGAAGTAAGCCTGGGAACTAAATGGGCGCCAAACAGAAGCTACCCAGACAGACAACGCTAGCTAACATGGTGGACACGGAGGAAGAAGAGAACACGGCAGAAGACTGCGAGACAAATGCAGTGAGCTGAAGATCCGCTCCGAGAGGCCCCGTCTGCAGGACCTGTGGGTCCCCGACTCACCAGGACAGAGCACGGTTTTGCCCGGCTAGAGGACAACGATGTAACAAGTGTGGGTGCCTGAACCATTTCACCAGAGTGTGCCAGTCGCCAACACCATGGGGCCCACCAAGTAAGCCAGCCCACCTGCCTACAATGACCATTCATTTGGTAAGCCCCGATTTCAACGGTTAGTCATACTGCATAATTGAATTACACACAGTAGCCGTGCCACTCCTGCTCAACAGGGCAGTGGTGCAATCGATGTTAAACTGGGCCACGGAGAAGAAGTTTTTCCCCAACCACAAAATCAAAAAGAACCCAACACTGCTGTACGGATATGGTGGTCACAGACTGTGCAATGTCGGAACAGTGGAACTGACTGTTTGCTACAAGTCCGAAATTGTGTATGACTGACTTCACGTTCCAGATGGCAGCGCAAGGTGACAACATTATGGGATGTGACCTTTTCTACAGACTGGGCATCGCCATCAGGGACAGTGCTGGGTTTGAATGGTCCGGGTGTGGTAGTTGGGGCACGGCGGACCTTGATGACAATGATGTGGTGTGGGATGAGGTAATTAAGAACGGCACCAACACCAAAGCATCCACTTCACACTCTTGAGAGGAGAGCCTCCCGGAGGGGAAGCAGCTGGACTCGCCTCCGTCCCTCGCTCAGCCAGAACCAGAGCGACGGGGGAGGGAGCCTGAGCATGCAGAGAGCCCCAAAGCACAGCAACAGCAACCGGGCACAAGCACAATGCAAGATGCGGCACAGCAGAGCTCTTCAGACAGAAGAGAGGGAGAACCGGACTGCTGGGAGAACCGGACTGCTCCCGCACACCCCGTTCAACAAGCTACGGCGGTTTTGACCGAGCTGACGGGTGAAGAGTCCGCTTCAACGAGCAACACTGGAGAGGCACCAGACACCTTCTGTACCCACGATAAACCTCAACTGATGACAGAGACAACGGGTGAAGGGTCTGCAACGAACACAGTGACTACGGAACCGCCACAACATGACAGAGGTCCCAAGCCAAACTAGCATGCAGGGTGACCGGGAGCACAGCAACAATGCATGAAACCAAGTAAGGCGTCGCTCCAAGTCATGGACTGGGTTTGGGTTCACACCGGCAAGGGACTGGGATGGTGACTGACTGGGCCACAGCCAGCGAAGCAATGGACGCCACTGAGGATCATGGCAAAGCTGGGAACAGCATGCTTTCGGCTGACAGACGGTTTGATTCAGCATGCAAACCAACTATGGTGTGTCCAGATGGCTGTTCCAGGCGGTAAGGCTTTGTGGGAGTTAGCTGCCGCAGTGTGGGACCCGGGCCCCAGCGTCATGAAAATTGGCCCTGGCCCTGGGGGTCTGACAGCTCCAGGGATGAGGCCGCCATGGGCCTGCCACAAAGCCCCTCAGGCAGAAGTATTCTCCCCTTGGAAGACTATGAGAAAAAAAAGTGACTGTTCAGGTAGGAGCGCGGCTGACACGGTGTCAGAATAACCCACCCAGCCACGTTGGGTCCCGTGGTGGTCAACCCGCGGACCCTAGCCGTTAGGTCTGTGTTGTGGTGTTCTAAAAAAACCCCAGCAACAAACGAAAGTGTGCTTTTTGTATATAAAAAAGAAGAGTGTTCTTTAAAATATATATAAAAGGAGCGTTCTTTGAAAAAAAAAACAACAAGTAATTGTGTGTTAATCTGGACATTAATGTTGTTTGATATATATATAAATGCTTTAAGTAATATATGTTTAATGATGTGGATATTAAGGGGATTTGATATGCCAAATTGGGGAGGGTCACTTTATATATGTTCTGGTTTTGGCGGGGGGGGGTGTAGTGTTGGGATTTAGTGAATTTAGTGCAGGGTACAGCATGATGATGTCATCACGCCACCATATATATGGGAAAGCCCACCATCTCATGGGGAGTTGGTGCTAGAGATACAGAGAGGGACAACAGAGTGGTCATGCGTGCAGTGTAATATTAATGCTTTGTAACAAAGTTCAAGTTGGAGCACAGCATCCTCGTCCATCTTCATTGCTAGGTTTGTGGACATAACAAGTATGTCGACACTGCTGACCATTTCTCATCAATCAACTATAATAATGCATCAGATTTATATAGCGCTTTATCATAGACACTCAAAGATGCTTTACAAGTAGATACATTATTCATTCACTCCAGACAGACAACGGTAGTGGCAAGCTACTACTGTAGCTACAGCTGCCCTGGGGCAGGCTGACGGAAACGTCGCTGCCAATCCGCGCCAACGGCCTCCACCAAATATTTATACACATTCATACCCTGTGTTATGGACACAGAAGGCAAGGTGGGTGAAGTGTTTTGCCCAGGGACACAACGGCAGGATATCTGGGGAGAGCGAGATTCGAACCGCCAACCATCCGGTTATTGGACGACCTGCTCTACCTCCTGAGCCACTGCCGTCCCAATAAGACAAGCTTGTAAAATCTTATCTGACCCCTCTCATTTGTTAAATTCGGACTATGAGCTGTTGCAGTCTTGTAAGAAATATAAGGTACCTCTGTGTAGATGTAATAGATATAAACATTCATTTATTCCTCAGTCAATTAAACTGATTAATGAAATTGGTTAGTGTGTGTGAGTGTGTGTGTGTGTGTGTGTGTGGGGGGGGGGGTTAAATGTTAAATGTTGGTATGATTTTGAAACATGAAGTGTAACAGTAGTACTGTTGTGTTGTATACATTTGTTATGCAGCTGGCCCTTGCTCTGAAACAAATTTCTTCCTTGGGAGACAAATAAAGAAAACCTTAACTTTATGCTAATTAACCTAACCTGCATGTTTTTGGCCTGTGGGAGGAAACCAGAGTACCCGGAAAAACCCACACAGACATGGGGAGAACATGGAAACTCCACACAGAAGGCTCAGCGGTGGTCAGGGGTGGGACTGAAGCCACCCCAGCTGCCCTCAGTAATTGTTGATGACACATAAAAACAACTTCAGCAACTAAATGCTGCATTTCTCATCACAGATATTTTCAGACATGCTTTTCGCTGATTTGTTTCCAAGATGTCAGAGGTAGTTGTTTTTCTACTTTTTTCCTCACAAGCCACAAGATCCTGATGAAAGATGTTGAGCAATGTTCTCCATCGGCCAAAATTTAGATCTGTGTAAACTGGTCTGAGCATGGGCTGATTCATCAGAATTTCAACAAACACCTTCATTGATGACACTTCTCCTGCACGGAGCCTGTCCTGTCTGAATGAGCTAATCTTGGTTCAAATGAACACTTAAAGGGTCTATATCATACAAAATCGACTTTTTTGAGCTTTGAAGCATGTTATAATGTTAATTCCTCACCAAAAACACCCCCAAAGTGGTATTTTGCTCCATTCACGCATCTCTGAGTATTCCTCCTCAGCCCTGCTCTCTGAGCTGCTGCTTCGCCCTGTCCCTGATAATGACTGGGTCCCCACGTTCATACGTATGAACGTGGGTGAGCCGCCCACTCCAGGAAGTGCCTGTGCTGCCAGCACCGCCCCCAGGCTAACGCACACACCCACTTTCTCTGCGCAGCTAACGGAGCGGTGATCGGCAAAACTCTTTCACTTTAGCATTGACGCTGTGAAGAAATAGTTCCTCTCGCACCTAATCTGCTCAGTGACAACAGCTGCTTGCTTTTTTACGTAAGACAATGTCTTCTAAGTTTTCGTGGGCAGAACCCAGCGACACGCTGCAGCAGCCGGCTCAGGGGTTACGTCATGAAATGGGCGGCAGCCACAAGAAGGAAAGGCTGAGCCTCAGAGATTGAGGCATCTTACTTCCGGGCTGGAAAAATAGCTCGCGAAAATAACTCATATTTCATAAGAAATTCATTCTCCAGTGTACCAAAGGTAATATACTATCACATACATGCATATAGTTTACTCTGAAAGGCTTAAAATAGCATGATATAGGCCCTTTAAATACTGCATGTTGACAAAGGGTCATTTATGAGGATCCATAACGGAGATTTAGGGAGTAATTCACCATCATCATAAAATAACCTGGGGGTGCCACAGGGCTCCTTTCTGGGAGACACCAGTAGTTTTGTCAAAGCATCATGTATTTGGCATCCTATGAAAAAAGATGTCTGTTATGTAAACAGCGATAAGTAAAACATGCATCTGGTGCTGAAAGGTTTTCAAAGGAAGGTGGAGTAAAAAAAAACAAATGGAAGTCCTCTCAGTAACGCGGGAAAAAGAAACACAAGATATAATGTAATTTTTAAAGCTGTTTAAAATGACAAAGAATGACATTTCACTTTCACTTCTAGTCTGTAAATCTGTTAATGTAGCGTTCCTTGTAAGAAGAAATGCAAAAGTATAGAAGTAGTAAGTTGCTTTTAACAGGCTTTTAGGAGGGATTTTAGTGTTTTTGGATTGGACAAGATGATTTCTATCTATTGTTTTTATGTTTGGTTCCAGCAGAAATCAACACTCCCTAGAGTTAGTTGCCTAAAAACAATCTAACCTGAAGCACAGAGAGCATACTTGATTTTTTTTGTGAAAGTTAAGCTACTGTCACAAATACCCTTACAAATGATTTTTGGACCATTTCGTACAATCTTCTTAATCCAGCATTCGTAGACTATTCGTAGCCAGGTCGATGGTCTTGTCCAGCATTTCTACTAACGCCCCACAAAAACAACCTTATCGTAGGGTGGCCTTACAAATGCCACAGGAACAATGTAAGAACTACACAAGATGTTGCCGTAAGTATGCCTCAAGAACACCTTAACTTGTTCTAGAGGACCCCTTACAGTGGTCCGAGGAAATGTCGTATGAATCCCCATTCGTACGGATCTGTAAAGTTTGCGTAAGGCAGTAGTGTTCTGACCAAGATGGCAGCGCGTGCACAACGCGAGGCTCAGCGTCTCTTCAGATTTTGTGAATTAGCAGTGTTATTTCTGCTCATTTTGGGTATGTTCGTTCAGAACAGCTTCGCTTTCACATCTTACACCCGAAATGAGCTTTTGGACATTGGATTACAAAGTAACGATAACGATCTTTTTATCAGCAACCTATGTCTCATCCCTGAGCTCCGGAGAACACCCGACGCTCGGCAGGCTTCCCGGCCGACCGGAAGTGCTCGCAGGCGGCGTAGAGACCGTAAACAAAGGCGGGGGAAGCGCGGTGGGCTAAGAGCTAAGCTAAAGCTAACACCGTACCGGCTTTCTCTACCCAGTATTTACCTCGCTAATGTACGGTCACTGGCGAACAAAATGAATGAACTACGGCTTCGGATCACCAACAATAAGAGACTTATGAACTGCAATATCATGATTTTCACAGAAACATGGCTACACAGTGGAATACCCGACAATGCTATTGAGCTAGCCGGCCTTCACACGCTCCGGGCAGACAGAGCAGCAGATGACTCCGGTAAGACCAGAGGTGCGGGTGTGGTCATTTATATTAACAAGGCTTGGTGCACGAACTCTGTCACTGTTGAGAGACACTGCTCAGCTAACCTGGAGTTTCTCATGGTTAAATGTAGACCTTTCTATCTGCCACGCGAGTTCACTTGTACCATCATAACAGCCGCTTACATTTCTCCGGATGCTAATGCTAAGCTTGCTATGAAAGAACTGCATGCAGCTATTAGCAAACAACAAACTGCACACCCAGAGGCAGCATTTATTGTGGCGGGTGATTTTAACCACTCTAACCTCAAGACAGTATTTCCTAAATTCTACCAGTGTGTCTCCTGTCACACAAGAGGGGACAAAACATTGGACCATGTTTACACCAATATTGTGGGAGCCTACACAGCAACTCCCCTCCCCCACCTAGGTCAGTCTGATCACTTATCCTTGTTCCTTACCCCCAAGTATGTACCGCTCATCAACCGGGTGAAGCCATCAGTGAGGACCATCAAAGTGTGGCCAGAGGGGGTTGACTCTGTACTCCAGGAGAAGTTTAGGAACACAGACTGGAGTATGTTCACCTCTCAGGCTACCTGTGGCTCCCACATAAACATCGACTCTTACACCCACTCAGTCCTGGACCATATCAACACCACTATTGACAGTGTCATCACGGAAAGACAGATCACCACGTACCCAAATCAGAAGCTGTGGATGAACAGAGAAGTGCGGCTTCTGCTAAAGGCACGTAACAATGCCTTTAGATCTGGTGATGCACAGGCCTACAGTTCATCCAGGGCAGATCTGAAGAGGGGCATCAAGAGGGCCAAGCACAGCTACAAGCTGAAGGTGGAGGAACATTTTGGGGACTCTGACCCCCGACGCATGTGGCAGGGCATTCAAGCTATCTCTGATTATAAGCCCAGCAACTCCATACCTATAGCCATGACTGTGCCCTTTCTCAATGAGCTAAATGACTTCTATGCTCATTTTGACAAGGACAATAACGAAAAGAACATCAATTTCCCACCCTCTGACGACCTCCACCACCTCACACTCATCCACACCGACGTCCGTAACGCACTGAGTCATGTCAACGTACGTAAGGCTGCTGGCCCTGATGGCATTCCTGGGCGTGTGCTGAGGGCATGCACTGAGCAGCTGGCAGGGGTCTTCACAGACATCTTCAACCTGTCCCTGGCCCAGGCCGTGGTACCAGCGTGCTTCAAGACCACTTCAATAGTACCAGTGCTGAAACATTCAACACCATCGTGCCTAAATGACTATCGCCCTGTGGCACTGACGCCCATAGTCATGAAGTGTTTTGAGCGACTGGTCTTGGCACAGCTCAAAAAATGCCTGCCCCCTACACTGGACCCTCACCAGTTTGCCTACCGGAGCAACAGGAGTACAGAGGATGCGGTTTCTACAGCGCTGCACTATGTACTCTCACACCTGGATGACAAGAACACCTACGCAAGAATGCTGTTTGTTGACTTCAGCTCAGCATTCAACACAGTTATCCCCTCCAAGTTGATCACTGAACTTGGGGACCTGGGAATCAGTACCTCCACCTGCAACTGGATCATAGATTTTCTGACCAACAGACCCCAGCATGTTAGGTCAGGCCCCAACCGTTCTTCCGTCATCACACTCAACACTGGTGTACCACAGGGCTGTGTGCTCAGCCCATTCCTCTACTCCCTCTTCACCCATGACTGCAGGCCTATGTATGGATCCAATTCCATCATAAAGTTTGCAGATGACACCACGGTGATTGGACTCATCAGGGACAACGATGAGTCAGATTACAGGGCAGAGGTTAAGCACTTGGCTACTTGGTGCGCTGACAATAACCTGCTCCTTAACACCAGCAAAACCAAGGAGTTCATAGTGGACTACAGGAAGGAGAGGGGAGAGACACATGACCCCATCCATATCAACGGCATAGCTGTTGAACGTGTCCCCAGCTTCAAATTCCTGGGGACCCACATCTCGGAGGACCTGTGCTGGTCAGTTAACACCACCAGCCTGATCAAGAAGGCCCACCAGCGCCTCTTCTTCTTGAGGACACTGAAGAAGAACCATCTGTCAACTGACATCCTGGGCAACTTCTACTGCTGCGTGATAGAGAGTACCATGACCAACTGTGTCACAGTCTGGTATAGGAGCTGCTCTGTCGCTGACCGTAAGGCGCTGCAGCGGGTGGTGAAAACCGCCCAACGCATCACAGGGACTCCACTTCCAGTTATAGAGGACGTCTACAGGAAAAGATGTCTGCGCCGGGCACGCAGCATTCTTAGGGACTCCAACCATCCTGCTCATGGACTGTTCCAGCTTCTCCCCTCCAGAAGGCGTTTCAGAAGCCTTCGGACTAGAACCAGCAGGTTTAGGAACAGTTTCTTTCCAACAGCTGTCACGTTATTGAACTTAGTTCCCCGCTGACTCTCTTACCATCATCTCTTACCATCCTCACCTGTACATAACTGCCCATCTAACTTATTGTACATTATTTGCACATAACAGTACTCTTAACTTTCTGCACTGCTGCATATATTTGCATATATTTGCTTAAATTGCACATACTGTTAATTACTGTATATACTGCACTGCTGTCCTTTGCACTTCTGATTGGATGCTAAACTGTGTTTCGTTACCTTGTATTCATACATGTGTAATGACAATAAAGTTGAATCTAATCTAATCTAATGTAATCTAGTGAGGCACTCATAAGGTGGAAATATAGTAGTAGTAGATTAGTTTATTTGACAGGGACAGTGCAATAAACATAGACAATTAATCAAAGACAATCAATCTGATGTGTTGCACATAGAGTGTATAGCTAATTAGCTAATTTGCAACTCTTGTCCCTGGATGGGCTTTAGAAAAAAGAATCAAGATAAAAAATATACACAATAACCACATACATCAATGCAGAAAAATTATAAATACACAATTATAAATATTATAAATATTATAAATACACAAATATAACAGCCTGACTCACATTTAACATAAATATTATAAATATTATAAATACACAAATATAACAGCCTGACTCACATTTAACACATATAACATAACTCACATTTGCCTATTTCAGGCCTTCCTCCCTCCGTCACTCACTATAAACAAACACATTTATTCCTTCCCTTCATTCACTCTCACTTTGCAGACAAATAATTCATACATGAGTACATTCTTGTTTATTTTTCAGCCAGTTTTTAACATTTTTAGTGAATGTTTTAAAGTCCGTTATTATTTTAATTTCATTTGGCATTGTGTTCCAGATGTGACTGCCCTTTATAGAGAAAGCTGTTTGTCCAAATGTGGTTCTGCGGTGGAATATTTTACAGTTATTGTTAACAGAACTCCTGGTGGCTCTGCTGCTGTCCTGTCTTTGGACGAAACCAGCAAGTGGCTCAGGTGCTGATTTATGGAAACATTTGAACGTTAATTTCAGAAGACAGAGGTCAATGAAGCTCTCAAAACTCAATAGGTTGTATTTTTTTAAAACATTACAGTGATGCCACCTAATGGGCTTTTTGTCCAAGATTTTTAGGGTTTGATTATATAATGAACCTATATGTCTTATTGTGGAAGGGGCTGCTTGAGCCCAGACTGTCAAACAGTATGATATATGAGAAAAAACCATAGAATGCATATACAGTGCAGCTGCTTCGTAAGGTATGTAATATCTAATTAATTTAAAGCAGTTCAGATTTTTTTTTACTGTTTTTGAAATTTTCTTTATATGAAGATTAAATTTGAGTTGAGAATCTAGTACAATGCCAAGGTATTTGAATTCTGTAGCTAAACTGATGTCATGATCATGTATATTAACTTTAAAATGTTGCAGGTTACATTTTTTGATTGAAAAGCACATTGAGACTGTTTTCTGAAGGTTCAGCAATAGATGGTTCTTGAGGAGCCACTCTTGGACATCAACCATACTTGTAGACAGTACATCTGCAGCCTGTGCTGGAGTCTTGGCAGCTGTGTAAATAACTGCATCATCTGCATAAAGTTGGCATGTTGCAGCTGAGCAGTGTAACGGCAAGTCATTAATAAAAATGCTGAAAAGTAAAGGACCAAGAATGGACCCTTGTGGGATACCCATGCGGTTGTTTAAAAATGAGGATTTATCCTGGTGAACTTTTACACACTGTTCTCTATTCTGGAGATAAGATGCAAACCATTCTAATGTATTTGGGGAGAAATTAAAAGATACCATTTTGGATAAAAGCAAACTGTGGTTTACAGTATCAAAAGCCTTTTTGAGATCTAGAAAAACAGCTCCTACCACATTACCCCTGTCCAAGGACTGTTTGACGTTTTCAATAAGGCAACAATTTGCTGTTTCTGTTGAGTATCCTGGTCTAAAACCAAATTGATGTGGATGAAGAAGTTGACTGTCTTGTAAGTAGTCTATCAGCTGTGTAGCTACAACTTTTTCAAGAACCTTAGATAGGACTGGTAAGATAGAGATTGGGCGGTAATTGCATATATCGTCTTTACTGCCTGATTTATGAACTGGTATGACGACAGCTTTTTTCCAGCCAGATGGAAATGTACTAGACCTAATGGAGAGATTAATGAGATGAGTCAGTGGTTTGATTAATATTTTGCTGTGCATTTTGAGAAAGGAGGTGCTCATATTGTAGATATCATTAGTTTTTGAGTTTGACAGTGTTTTAACAATACCAGCAATTAACTTCTCATTTACCTCATCAATGTGAAAAGTATCTGTTGGAAGTATGGAATTTGTGTTGTTGAGCACATTTGGCAGCACAAAAATTTTTGTTAGGTCTTCCACAGAGCCCACAAAGTGTGAATTAAATTCATTTGCCAAAGTAGCCTTGTCACTGACGGTCTTGCCATTGATTCTAAGTTCCTTTACCCCCTTCTGATCGTTTTTTTTATTAGTTAAGTTATTTAAATGCCTCCATAGGGAACTGTTGTTACCCTTTGCATGATCTATCAGTTTATTGTAATAAGATATTTTTGATTTTCGCAGCTCATGTACCACTTTATTTCTTAAACTTTTGTACACAAGGTGATCATTTTGTAGTTTGGAGGTTAGTGATGTTTTCAGTGCATAGTCTCGCCTCTTCATAAGTTTTCTTATTTCATTATTTAACCATGGTAGGCTAATCTTCTGTTGTCTACTTTTAATTTGCTTTGAAAATTTTTCTATAGACTTTGTGATTGTTGCAGTTATAAAATTACAACAATCATCTACTTCACATGTTGCCATGAGCTGCTCCCAATTTTGATTCTCTAAGTAATGTTCAAACTCCTCATTTTTTGATTTGGGGATAATACAATTTGATTTGTCAATATCGACTCCCCCAAAATACTGTAGTCGCTTTTTAGTAAGTTTCCTGACAGCAAGAACCATGTTATGATCTGAGAGACCAGTTACAAGATTATAGGTTCTGGTTATTCGTTCTGGTTTATTAGTAAATACCATGTCAATAAGTGTTCTGGATTGTTTGGTTATCCTGGTGGGTCCTTTGATGATTTGCTGGTAATTAAATTTAGTCATGAGGCTTTTCAGTTTTTGTTTGTCTTTTTTATCAGACCAGTTGATATTAAAGTCACCATGAATTATTGTTTCTCTGTTCTTCTCAAGTTGTTTAACCAGATCACTTAATTCATTATAAAAGGAAGAGTTGTGTGACGGTGGGTTGTACACTACTGCAATGTTGAAATTCATTACCGGAGAGAGACATACATTAACAGCTAAACATTCAGGTGAAGTATTCAAATCAACCAGTTGACATTTATATTTCTCTTTGATGTAAATTAAAACACCTCCTCCCCTCCCTACCTGCCTGTCTTTTCTAAAACACTGGTAGCCCACAATATCGATCATATTAGTGTCTATGTTACTGTGTAGCCAGCTTTCTGAGAGACAAAGGTAGTCCAGATTTGAGTCCAACAGCAACACCGAAATCTCATCTCTTTTGGGGATTATGCTCCGTATGTTTAAATGACCGCCGAGGATCCCCTTTGGTTTAGCCTTGGTGTCCCAAAGAACTCGTGCATGATTAACAGTTTGGAAAAATAAATGTTGTTTTTGCTTTTGTACAGCTCGGTTTTGTGCTAACCCAGTGGTCTGCTGTTTAATAGTGGCAGGTCCAGGGTTAAGGTGAATATCTCCTGCCAGAAGTAGCAGAACTAACAGAACTTTAACTGTATATCCTCTGCCATATTGTGATTTTTGCTTAACAGCCATGTTTGCCTTAATTTGGAAGTTTTTGCTCAGGGCTTTTAAAGACCACATAGAGTGTAGGGTGAGATGTCCAAGCCCAAATCCATACAGATAAAACTTTTTAACTTCACCTTTGGTTGAGTTTGTCGGAAAATCCTTCTTGTTGCAGGTCCAGACACACAAAGACAAAACGAAGAGAAGTAGAGAAGTAGAGAAGGCTTATTAGTGGTGCCCATCAGCCCACTTTTTAATCCGGTGGCAGCTATCTTCAGTCTTTCTTGGAAAGAAGGAAAAGGAAAATCTGTGGATAGTAAAATAAATTCTGCTTATATCGCCAGAATCTGATCCGATCGTCCTCGAATCCAGCTGGGCCTCAGCTAGCCAACTAGCCCCTTCCGTTGCTGGTCTCGTTGCTCATAGTCGCCGTAACTGGTCTCCCGTCCCGCTCCTCCAACCGAGTCTCGTCACACACCGCCGCTGCCACCGAGCTCCGCTGAGGTCACGGTAAATCCTCCGCTAGGCACCGCCACCTACCGTCGTCTGCCTGGGTGAAATCTCTGCTGAGCCCCGTCAACAAATAGCCGCTTGCCTGGTAGTATCTCCGCTGGGCCTCGCAGCTGGGCTTCGATTCAGGCTGGTGTAAGGTGGAATGACTGGCGCCAGCATTAAGCTAACTAGCGTTAGCTTAGCAATCGCTTCGGGTAGTCTCGTCGCACACCGCCGCTGCAGTCACGGTAAGTCCTCCGCTGGGCACCGCCGCCTACCGCCGTCTGCCTGGGTGAAATCTCTGCTGAGCCCCGTCAAACAAATAGCCGCCTGCCTGGTAGTATCTCCGCTGGGCCTCGCAGCTGGGCTTTGATTCAGGCTGGTGTTAGGTGGAATGGCTGGCGCCAGCATTAAGCTAACTAGCGTTAGCTTAGCAATCGCTTCAGGTAGGGCACATCACTGAATCACAAGGAAGCGCTGGAATCGCTGGTCAGTTTACTCACAGTGGCCGGATAAAAGCGATCAAAGGGGTAATCCACCGGAGGTATATCCGATCGCTGTAGGTAGTTATTTAGAGACTGGCGCCAGCATTAAGCTAACTAGTGTTAGCTTAGCAATCGCTTCAGGTAGCATTAAGCTAACTAGTGTTAGCTGAGCAATCGCTTCAGGAAGGCGCAGGAAGTCGCTGGAGAAAGGCGATTAAAGGGCAATCCAACGGAGGTGGCAATTCAGCCCGTGCGTGTTCGCCACGAGCGCCGATCGCTGCAGGCCAGCCACTTTTAATGGCAAAATCAGTGACTTTGTCTCAGCACTGAAAAAGTGTGACCATCCCGGTCGCCATCTTGAGAAACAACTATATGTCATTCGTGTGACATTTTTGCCAACAAAATGTGCCAAAACCTTTAAGATCTTCCTACCAACGACTTGAGAGTACTGTGATTTGTATCACAATTTTTGTAAGATGGCAGTGAGTACGCTGTAGAAAGATCCCAAGGCACCCTTACAAAGAACATAAGAACTGTACGGCCAACGTACGACAGAAAAGCACTTTATTTCTCACGAATGCCTCTTGTGAATTGAATGGCAGCTGTAAGAAACTATGCCCCCCTCAACGAATGTCTGCAAACTCCAGAATTCGTAGGAACTGGGAGATTCTTTTGAACCCATCATTTATAAGAATCTTTGTGACCATAGCTTTACAGTAAGTGAGGCCAGTTCTCTGCAAGGCAGAGTATGATGTACACTACTCACAAAAAGTTAGGGAAATTTGACTTTCGGGGGAAATTTCAGGATGCACCTAAAATGCACTATAACCTTTACAGGTGAACTTAATTTGATCTTCTTTTTTTTATCACCCTTTATTGTCATTCAGCTGTACAACCAATCATGTACAGTAGAACGAGATTGTGTTTTACCTATCTACTGTGTTAATCACACACACCCCAAGTGTAGAATCAGAGCGCCGCTGCCATGCAAGGTGCCGCCACAAATTTCCCTCCTCCATTCCATTATTGCTGAGCACCAAGCTGGACGGCAGGAAGTTCCACTTTTATATGGTCTTCGGCATGACCCGGCCGGGATTTGAACCCCTGCCTCCTGGGTGTGGGGCAGATGCTCTACCAACTGAGCCACCACTCCCGTAACCTAACTCTAACCTTTTAAATGCACATGTCCAGCTGTTCAATATTTCAATACTTTTTGCATAACTTGCTGTTCTCTAACAAGATGCTTAATGGCAAAATTCACAACAGGTGTTTGATCCATGAATCGATCAATAAATTTTCTGGTTCAATTAGAGTTGGTATTTGGCTCTTCACTGGCTACCAGTCAAATTTCATACTGATCTTAAAACTTTAGTTTTGACCTTCAGAGCAATTCATGGCCAAGTCCCAAAATACATTTCTGATCCTTTATCCCCATATTCTTCAGGTCGATCACTCAGGTCTTCTGGCCAGAATCTATCAGTCCCTAAAACTCGCTATAAAACCTGAGGTGAGCTGTCGTTCCAGTCAGTTGCTTCCCGCTTGTGGAACGCTCTCCCTCTGTCTTTGTGTCTGACTGATTTGGTTGACTCTTTTAAAAAACAGCTGAAGACACTGTTATTTAGGTGAGCTTTTAATTGACTGGTGACCTGGTTTTTATATATTTTATTATTTTATCATTTTCATTGCATGCTTTAATGTTTCTTTTTGCTTAAATTACTGTGTTATCTTATTTCCTTGTTTTTATATTACTCTGCATTTTTATTGTCAAAGCACTTTGTGATCTTTATCTGTGAAAAGTGCTATATAAATAAAATTCTTCTTCTCAACAGCTCTCTTCATCATGCTGTTCACATTTTGACATCATGAGACCAAGACAACACCTAACAATTGAGCAACAGCACCTCACCATTGCAAGGCTTCAAACAGGATGTTCTCAGAGGGTAGTGGCCACTGAGCTTAAAGTGTCACAGGCTGTCATCAGCAGGTTGCAACAGAGATACAGAGAGACTGGAAGAGTCACAGAAAGGCATAGAATTGGACGTCCTTTGGCCACATCCCACGCTGATGACCGCTTCATTGTGAACAGTGCCCTGTGGAACCGGATGATGAATGCCACTCAACTCCAGGCACATTTAAGGGAGGTGAGAGACACCTAAGTGTCACGTCAGACCATTCAAAACCATTTACATCAGCATGGTCTGCGTGCTAGACGACCTGCAAGGGTACCTGACCACACCACCAGGCACAGGCGTCATTGTCTTGCATGGGCCAGGGAGCATTTACACTGGACAAGGGACCAGTGGGCCTCAGTGCTGTTCTCTGATGAAAGTCAATTCACGTTGAGCAGAAATGATGGCTGCCAACGATGTTGGAGACGTCAAGGAGAGCGCTGTGCATCAGCCACTGTTGTCCCCAGACAAGCCTTTGGTGGTGGTGGTGGTGTTACAGTCTTGGGCAGGGGTGTCTAGTCAATACAGAACTGCCCTACACCTTGTGAATGGTACAGTGACAAGCCGATACTACCTGAATAACATCATTAATCCAGTCATTGTGCCCCTACATGAACAACACAGGCCTAATTTCATCTTCATGGACGACAATGCTTCAACTCATTGAGGTTGCATCATTAGGGAACGGCTGCTGGAGGCTGTGGTACCTCAGATGGAGTGGCCTGCACTTTCTCCAGATCTGAATCACATAGAAAACCTATGGGATCAGCTGAGTCGCCATGTAGAGGCTCGTAACCCTGCACCCCACAACCTCAATGACCTGAGGGCCACCCATCAAGAAGAGTGGAATGCCATGCCTCAGCTGACAATAAGTCAACTTGTGAACAGCATGAGATGTCGTTGTCAAGCTGTAATTGATGCTCAAGGGCACATGACAAGTTATTGAGACACTGACATTTTTTGTTGAGGTATACCCACCACTGTTGTTGGCTTTTGTTTCAATAAATTGTTTGAGATGAAGAAATCACCATTGCATGCTTCTACTTAAATGCCCTACTTTCATGATATTATATCACTGTCGCGGGAATTTTTTTACATTTTCCATAAATTTCACCCAAAAGCCAAATATCCCTAACTTTTTGTGAGTAGCATATTTTTTTATTGAATATGCAGGGAAGGGATGACACTGACCATGGAAAAAGTCAGCTCAGTAAGCATGACCACATTTCCCTCATGGAATTCATTCTCCAGGCAGCTTCTTGTGGACCATTTCAGAGAAGTCATTAGTTAAATGAGAAACATATATTAAGTGACAAACACAGGGATTTAAAAGGAGCAAAAAAAACCAACAACCTAGGACTGGCAGTGTCATTACTGTGCATGTGATCAAGGACAAAAACAAACAGTCTGATTGGAACAGTGAAACCAGTTATTACTGCAGCACACCAGCGAGAGCTGTTCACTGAGGGATAACTCAATCTACACGGAAACAAGGCAATGGTCTGTGTAAGTAACATTAGGAGCTAATCGGAAACAAGTCCCCTCTAATTAGCCATTACCAAAATAACAGTCTGAGGTCATAGTTATTGCTTTCCCTGATGGAGAACACTGGTCTAGGTTTCACTTGATGTGATGCCACGAAAATGAAGTATTTTTAGATGTTACCTTCAACACATTCTCATATGATGAATTGAGTGTGTCTCATGTTTTGCTATCAAGGATGTTTCATGGGTACATTTAAGAGTTAATTCATGTCATTGTATTGGTCATATTTTATTTTTTAAATCCTGCCTCATATCTGGGCTCTGAAACATGTATAATTTGATGTTGATAAAGCTCTTAAGAAGGCCATCAGCAACAATATTGTCAGTTGCCCACCTCTAAAGACAGACATAATACTGTATGATGTTTACTGTAAGTGTCCATCTGAGTTTGTCCGGCTAACTCCTGCCACAGTTTTCAAGCCAGGACATTTTTATTTTACACAGTGTTTGTACATGCACTGAACATGTAAATACTGTTGGGGATTAAATGATTTTCTAATAGTTTCTCTAAATTTGTTCCACTTTGAATTGTAGATTGTTTACTTAAACCCCTTGTTAATGACATATGTGGAGTATAATCTTGAATCTGTAATCAATTTTTCAGTTGAAGGTGTGGTAATTATTGATAATGGCTGTGGCCAGTGTAAACAGTATCTCACAAAAGTGAGTACACCCCTCACATTTTTGTAAATATTTTATTATATCTTTTCATGGGACAACACTGAAGATATGACACCTTGATACAATGTAGTCAATGTACAGCTTGTATAACAGTGTAAATTTGCTGTCCCATCAAAATAACTCAACACACAGCCATTAATGTCTAAACCACTGGCAACAAAAGTGAGTACACCACTAAGTGAAAATGTCCAAATTGTGCCCAAAATGTCAATATTTTGTGTGGCCACCATTATTTTCCAGCACTGCCTTAACTCTCTTGGGCATGGAGTTCACTAGAGCTTCACAGGTTGCCACTGGAATCCTCTTCCACTCCTCCATGATGACATCATGGAGCTGGTGGATGTTAGAGAACTTGTGCTTATCCACCTTCCATTTGAGGATGCCCCACAGACGCTCAATAGGGTTTAGGTCTGCAGACATGCTTGGCCAGTCCATCACCTTTATCCTCAGTTTCTTTAACAAGGCAGTGGTTGTGTTGGAGGTGTGTTTGGGGTGGTTATCATGTTGGAATACTGCCCTGTGGCCCAGTTTCCCAAGGAGGGTATCATGCTCTGCTTCAGGATGTCACAGTGCATGTTGGCATTCATGGTTCCCTCAATGAACTGTAGCTCCCCAGTGCCGGCAGAACTCATGCAGCCCCAAACCATGACACTCCCACCACCATGCATGACTGTAGGCAAGACACACTTGTCTTTGTACTCCTCACCTGGTTGCTGCCACACACGCTTGACACCATCTGAATCAAATAAGTTTATCTTGGTATCATCAGACCGTATTACATGGTTCCAGTAATCCATGTCCTTAGTCTGCTTGTCTTCAGCAAACTGCTTGTGGGCTTTCTTGTGCATCATTTTTAAAAGGTGGAACTCCACAACAGTGGAGTTCAGCATTCCCCCAGGCGACTGGTCAAAGGTGAAGAGAGGATCCATGGAGTAGGACTGGCCATCAAGACAGCAGTTCTCAAGCAACTTCCTGACCTACCAACGTCGGTTAATGAACGGCTGATGAAACTCCGTTTCCCCCTTAACCATAACCGGTACGTTACCCTCATCAGCGCGTATGCCCCAACTCTCACCACCAGCGATGAAGTGAAGGAAGCCTTTTATGAGGAACTCAGTACCCTCGTGAAGGACACTCCCCCCAATGACAAACTCATTCTGCTAGGCAATTTCACAGCCAGAGTTGGAACAGACTGCTGTAACTGGAAAGGCATGCTGGGGCCACACGGCACTGGAAAATTGAACTCCAACGGCTTGATGCTCTTGAGCCTTTGTGCTGAAAACCACCCCGCTATCACAAACACACTGTTCTGGCAAGCAGACAAATATAAGACAACATGGATGCACCCAAGATCCAAACAGTGGCATTTGATAGACTTCGCCATTTGCTGTCAGAGAGACATCTGTGATGTCAGGATCACCAGGGCCATGCGCGGAGCAGAGTGTTGGACGGACCACCATCTAGTCAGATCCATCCTATCCCTGCATATTTCCCCAACACATTGCAAGACGCCAAAAGTCATCAGGCCAGCTTTCAAAGTCGCCAAACTTGAACAACCTCAGCAACGTAGTGAATTTGCAGAATATCTGGATGGCTGACTGATTGCCCATGGACTCCTGACTGGCTGCCCAACACAAAGGTGGGAACAGTTTAGAGCACTGGTGACGGAGTCAGCAAAAACCACCATCGGCCCCAGGAAACGAGTGCACCAGGACTGGTTCGACAAGAACAACGAGAACATCAAGACACTCCTGGATGACAAGCAGAAGGCCTTTGTTGAGTGGCAGAATGACCCCACTTCCATTTCCAAGCGTGATCACTTCAAGCACCTCCAGAGACAGGCATAAGCAGCGCTGCGAAAGATGCGGAATGAATGGTGGGAGAAGAAGGCAGATGAGGGGCAGAGATATGCCGAAATGCAGAATTCCAAGATGTTCTTCAGCATCATCAAGGAAGTATATATGGACCTGCCAAGCCATGTACTATCCCACTCCTGTCGGCAGACGGTTCAACTCTGCTGAAGGAGAAGAGCAGCATCAATGCGCGATGGAGAGAGCACTTCAGCTACCTGCTCAACAGGCCCTCCACTGTAGACCCCCACGCCCTCGATCTGATTCCACAAAAATCCACCGTCCACTGCCTCGACCTCCCCCTACAATGGACGAAGTCTTGAAGGCGATTAGGCAGACCAATTCAGGCAAAGCACCTGGGATGGATGGAATCCTGGTGGAAATATTCAAATCAGCCAGTCCTGTGGCTCTTGAAATCTTCCATTCCCCCCTCACCAGCATCTGAGATGAAGAACAACTGCCCAAAGATTTCAGGGATACCACTGTTGTTTCCCTGTTCAAGAATAAGGGTAGCAAGTCGCACTGCGGCAGTTACTGAGGTATCTCCCTTCTATCTATTGCCGGAAAAATACTGGCCCGGATCCTCCTCAACCGACTGATTAACAACATCTCTGAAGGAAACCTGCCAGAAACACAGTGCAGATTCCGCTCAAACCGCAGCACTGTGGACATGATCTTCTCCGTCCGCCAAGTGCAGGAGAAATGTCTATAACAAAATATGGACTATACACGGTCTTTATCGACCTGACTAAGGCCTTTGACACAGTGAACAGGGAGGCACTCTGGATCATCCTATCCAAGCTTGGGTGCCCAGACAAGTTTGGGAAAACCTCATACACCAGTTTCACAACAACATGACTGGGCAGGTTCTCTCAGGTGAAGAGGTATCGGAGCCATTCAATATCAGCAATGGCGTCAAGCAGGGGTCCTCTTCAATCTCTTTTTCTCTTGCATCCTCAACCATGCCTTCATGGACTTGGACCTTGGGGTATACCTGCAATACAGACTTGATGGCTCACTGTTCGACCTTCGCCGACTGAAGACTAAGACCAAGGTCGCAGAAAAGATTGTCCTGGAAGCACTTTTCGCTGACAACTGTGCCCTCATGGCCCACATGGAGTTTGATCTCCAGATCATCGTGAATAAGTTTGCAGAAGCTTCCCACCTTTTTGGTCTTACCATCAGCCTCAGCAAGACAGAGGTACTGTTCCAACCAGCACCCGCCTCCACCATCCTACCCCCCTCTATCTCCATTGAGGGTACCCAACTGAAGACGGTAGATGACTTTAAATACCTCAGTAGCACCATCAGCAGCAATGGCAGCCTGGATAAGGAGATCAACCCCAGAATCTGCAAGGCCAGTCAAGCTCTCGGTCATCTCCGAGCTCGCGTCCTGAACCAGCACAACATCCAGCTGTTCACGAAGCTCAAAGTGTACAGGGCCGTTGTCCTCACCAGCCTTCTCTATGGATGTGAGACGTGGACCGTGTACAAAAAACACCTGAAGCAGATGGAGAAGTTCCACTTGAGAAGTCTATGGATGATCATGAACATTCACTGGCAAGACCGGGTCACAAACCTTGAGGTCCTGGACAGTGCTGAGATGACCAGCATTGAGGCCATGATTCTGAAAGCCCAGCTCTGATGGGTTGGTCAAGTGATCCGGATGGATGGCCACAAGCTGCCCAAGCAGCTCATGTATGGTGAACTCTGCTCTGGGAAGCAGAACCAAGGCAGACCACGCAAAAGATTCAAAGACTGCATGAAGCTCAACATCAGACACACTGGCATCCTTCCCAAACAATTAGAGCTGTGGGCTATGGACAGGCCAGGCTGGCGCGCCCTCACTACCCAGGCACGAGACTACTTTGAAGAGAAGAGGCGAGCTGATGTAGCTGAATCACGGCCACGAAGAAAGGCGTTATTACCTGGGCAGTTTCCTTGCCCCTACTGCAGCTGTGTCTGCCCATCAAGGATTGGTCTAAACAGTCATCTCCATGCTCACGCAAGAAGAGAACTTAACACATGAGGGACGGTCATCATCAGATCGATGGACGACCAAGGGAAAGAGAGATCTTTAAAAGGGGCTTCCTTCTGGGACGACAGCCATGCAGACCAATTTGATGCAGTGTGTGGCGTATGGTCTGAGCACTGACAGGCTGACCCCCCCCCCCCCTTCAACCTCTGCAGCAATGCTGGCAGCACTCGTACATCTATTTTCAAAAGACAACGTTTTGAAAGTTACTGATGTGAAAGTTACTGATGACCTCCTTATGGCATTTGACAAAGGACTTGTCTCTTAGTTGCATTAATGTGGAATAATAACTTGTTCTAGCTTTCCTAAGAGATTTTTTTTTTATAAATTAGAAGATGATTTCTCCAAGCTAAATAGATTTCTTCTAATTTAGTGGAGCGCCATTTTCTTTCTAACTGACGAGTCTTCTGTTTTAAGCTGTGAGTTTCTGTGTTGAACCAAGGAGTTAGAAATCTCTGATTAGACTTTTTCTTTTTTAAAGGGGCCACCATGTCTGGAGTCTGATGCAGAGAAGCTGCATGACCCCAGGTTTGTTGTTTGAGAAACACCGTATGGTCTTGGTGGGTACGGTGTTCTGTACACAGAAGTTGATGTAATCTGTGATGGTGTGTGTGAGGCCGTCAATGTCCTCACCATGTGGATCACAGTGCTGCTCCCACGCAGTGGATTCAAAACCGTCCTTCAGAGCGTCCTCTGCTTCCTCGGGCCATATCTTTACTGTGCGGGTAAGAGGAGGTTGTCTGTGTACTAGGGGTTTGTACACAGGCAGAAGGTGAACCAGGTTGTGATCAGATCTTCCAAGGGCGGGGTTGGGGGGTGATGAGGTGTAAGCCTCCTTGGTGTTTGCGTAAAATAAATCCAGTGTTTTATTATCTCTGGTGTGGCATATGACATACTGGGTGAAAGTGAAGAATGGTTAAAATCACCTGAGATGAACTGGAGAGTCATGGGGTGTTGAGTCTGTAGTCTGCTGGTGACTGTGTCGATGACATCACACGCTGCCACAGGCCTCGTGGAGGGGGGTACATAAATAACAATCACAATAACATGCAAGAACTCTCTGGGGAGGCATGCCGGTAGCATGCTCACAGCTAGCAACTCAATGTCCTTGCTACAGTGTTGTTCTTTAATCGTGATGTGCCCAGGATTACACCATCTGTTGTTCACAAACATTATCAGCCCCCCACCTCTGCTCTTTCCGCTATCTGGTTTCCAATCTGCCTGTATTAAGTGGAAATACTGCAGTCTGATGTTAGCATCTGTTGTTAGCTCTGTTAAACACATTTCAGTGAATAGCATGATGCTAACCTCTCTGAAGATGCTCTCATACCGGGACATAGCCGCTAATGTCTTATTAAGCAGAGAGCTCACATTTCCCATAATAACTGATGGTAGGACAGGCTTGCACCTTGTCTTGCTTGCACATTGCTTTGCTCCACCTTGACATCCCCGTTATTTTCGCCTGATTTCTCAAGGGATATTGAGTCTCTCAGTTAGCACCGCGGAGCAGCACAATGCTAACAATTGACTCGTACTGTAAACAGTGGCTCCTCCACTCACTGGGTCAGTAGTCATTGGTGATATGAGTAGAAAGATGGAAACGTTTAGAAGAGATGGCAGTGGACTTTTTAACCAGAGTGTTTAACACAATCTTGGAGAGTGAGAGGATGCCTGAGGAGTGGAGAAGAAGTGTTTTGGTACCAGTTTTCAAGAACAAAGGTGATGCTCAGAGCTGTAATAACTACAGAGGCATAAAGTTGATCAGCCACACTATGAAGATATGGGAAAGAGTTGTTGAAGCCAGGTTAAGAGGAGAGGTGACAATCAATGAGCAGCAGTACGGTTTCATGCCAAGAAAGAGTACTACAGATTCAATTCAATTCAATTCAATTCAACTTTATTTATATAGTGCCATTTCACAACAACAGTCATCTCGTAGCACTTTCAAATGTAGGGGACTCCCCACAATTGCAGAAAGACCCCGGCAATCAGGCAATCCCCTGTAAGCGCTTGGCAACGGTGGAGAGGAAAAACTCCCTTTTAACAGGAAGAAACCTCTAGCAGAACCAGGCTCAGGGAGGGGCAGTCATCTGCTGTGACTTGCTGGGGGGTGAGGGGATAGAGAAGATGACAAAAACAGACATGCAGAGAGCAAACATTAAATGGGAGAAGCCCATGCAATGTTTGCTCTAAGAGCGCTGATGGAGACGTATAGAGAAGATCAGAAGGAGTTGCACTGTGTCTTTGTAGATCTAGGGAAAACGGTGCCAAGAGAGGAAGTGTGGTCCTGTATGAGAAAGTCAGGGGTGGCAGAGAAGTATATGAGGGTGGTGCAGGACATGTATGAGGACAGTGAGACAGTGGTGAGGTGTGCTGTAGGAGTGACAGATGGGTTCAAGGTGGGGGTGGGATTACATCAGGGATCAGCTCTGAGCCCCGTCTTTTTTGCCATGGTGATGGACAAGCTGACAGATGAGGTCAGGCAGAAGTCTCTGTGGACCATGATGTTTGCACTGTGATCTGTAGTGAGAATAGGGAGGAGGTGGAAGAGAACCTGGAGAGGTGGAGGTATGCTCTGGAGAGAAGAGGAGTGAAAGTCAGTAGAAGCAAGACAGAATACTTGAGTGTGAATGAGAGGGAGACAGGTGTAATGGTGAAGATGGAAGGAGTAGAGGTAGTGGAAGTAGATGAGTTTAAATACGTGGGATCAATCATCCAAAGCAACGGAAAAAGCACAAGAGAGGTGAAGAAGAGAGTGCAGGCAGGGTGGAGTGAGTGGAGACGAGTGTCAGGGGTGATTTGTGACAGAAGGGTAGCAGCAAGAGTGAAAGGAAAGATTTACAAGACGATAGTGAGACCTGCTATGATGTATGGTTTGGAGATGGTGGCACTAACAAAAAGACAGGAGGTGGAGCTGGAGGTGACAGAGTTGAAGATGCTAAGATTTTCATTGGGAGTGACTAGGATGGACAAGATTAGAAATGAGTATACAGTATCAGAGGGACAGCTCAGGTTGAGCGGTTTGGAGACAAAGTAAGAGAGGCAAGGCTGAGATGGTTTGGACATCTGCAGAGGAGGGATAGTGGAGATATTGAACAAAGAATGTTGAAGATGGAGCTGCCAGGCTAAGAAAAGAGGAAGACCACAGAGAAGATTCATGGATGTAGTGAAGGAGGACATGGAGAGGGTTGTGTTACAGAGGAAGATGAAGGGATAGGGTGAGATGGAGGCAGATGAGCCACTGTGGAGACCCCTGAAGGGAACAGCCAAAAAAAGAATATGCACAGAAATAAACAGCAATGGCATGATAGAGCCCAATTTACAATAGATTTCATCCATTCCACACACCAAGAAGCATTTATTTCTTCCAGAGAAATACAAATACGGAGCTTGTATTTCTCACAGAAATACAAGCTCCGTGATTAAACTTTAAGTCTGATGTGTTCATAGGAATACGTTAAAAAAGGCTCTTAATGGTATCTGTAAACAGTTATTTTTACACAATAGATGCAGCCTTATATAGAAAAATAATCATCAAAATTATCGTTGGCTCCCTCTGTCTAGACAGACAATGGATGCGTATGGTTGAGGTCTCAGTTGGTTGTGAAGCAGCGTCAGCTGTGACTGAGCAGGCCAATTCTGGAATGGCAGTCCTTGGCACAGTTGCTGCCAGAAACACCGACAGTGCTGGCTGAGGAGCCACTGTTGCTGCTTTTCTCCTCTTTCTCCTGTCTGACCACAGGTGGACTGGCTTCTGCTCTGCTGTGGTGATGCCTGTGCTTACAGCGTGTCACCAAGCATCCTGGTTTTCTGCTGTCTCCTCCCATGTGTCCACACTAATGTCGGCAGACTTCAGGTCCCTTTTGCAAGTGTCCCTGTATCTCAGTAGTGGGCAACCTGAACGCCGGGTTCCTGTAACCAACTCTCCATACAAGGTGTCTTTGGAAATGTGGCCATCTTGCATATGGTAGATGTAGCCAATCCAACGCAAACATTGCTGTGAGAGGAGGGTGAGCATGCTTGGCATGTTGGCTCAGTCCAAGACGTCCTTGTTTGGCACATGGCTCAGGTCCTTCCATCTGACGCAGGCACTGCAGGTGAAATCTGTTGAGGTGGTGCTCTTGTTGTGCATAGGTGGTTCAGGTCTCACTACCATAGAACAGAGTGTTCAAGACGCTCATAGACTGCGACCTTGATAGCTGTGGTAAGCTTGCTGTTTCCCCACACACTTTTGGACAGCTTGGACGTGGCAACTGCAGCTTTCTGGATCCATTTGCTGAATTCAGGATCAAGGGACAAGTTGCTGGAGACTGTAGACTGCAGGTAAGGGAGCTGCTCCACCATTTGCAAGGTGTTCTTGCCAATGTTTATGCTGGGAGCTTCACTGACATCCTGACTGAGGATCTATGTCTTCTTGAGGCTTATGGTGAGACCAAACTCTTTACAGGCATGTGCTAGGCAGCTGACCAACCTCTGGAGACCAGCCTGTGTGTGAGATGTCAGAGCAGCAGCATCAGCAAAGAGTATCTCCCTGATTAGGACTTGGTGCACTGTGGTCTTTGCTTTTAGACGTGCAAGGTTAAAGAGCTTTCCATTGGACCTGGTGTGTAGGTACACTCCATCATCCAAGTCCCTGAATGCGTAGTGAGAACAAGAAAGAAGACGATCCCGAAGAGTGTCAGACTGAGGACACACCCTTGTTTGACACCACTGCGGATGGGGAAAGGGGTAGAAGTTGAACCGTCAAAGTACACTGTCCCCTGCATGCCATCCTGGAAAGAAGTGACGAGGCTCAGCAACTTGGGAGGGGGATCCTATCTTCTCCAGGAAGGTGAATAGACCCTTTCTGTTCACCAAGTCAAATGCCTTCATCAGGTCAATGAAGACCATGTAGAGGGGCTGTCTCTGCTCTCGGCTCTTCTCTTGGAGCAGTTATAATTTTCTCAAAATTACAGCCAAGGAGGATCCCTACCTTTGCTGAATAATGAAAAAAATCACCATGGAACTGCTGATGTTTCAAATCCAGTTTTGCGCTGTTGTGCAAATGATGATGCAGAGGATGCCTTCACAGCCATTGCGGATTGGGAGGAGGATGTGGAGGTAATGGAGGATTACAAATACCCAGGTGTTGTGATCAGCAATGGACTGGACTGGAAATCTAACACCCATGCTGTGTACTAGAAGGGATGAGCAGACTCTACTTTCTGAGGAAACTGAGAACCTTTAATGTGTGCAACAGGATGCTGGAGCTTTTCTACCAGACCATTGTTGCCAGCACCATCTTCTTTGCTGCGTGTCTGTTGGGGTAGCAGTATCAGAGCCAACGACACCAACAGACTTGACAAGATTATCAAGAAGGTTGGCTCTGTAACTGGTCTCAGGCTGGAGACCTTTGAGACTGTGGTGGAGAGGAGGACACTGAACAAACTGTTATCCATCATGGACAATCCTGATCACCCTGATCACCACACACTGGACAGTCAGTGGAGCACTTTCTCAAGCAGACTGCTACAGCTTTGCTGCCGAATGGTCAGGTACTGGAAATCTTTCCTGCCAGATGTCATTTCCCTGTACAATAACTCACTCTGATGTTGAATCTTGGTCATAACTATGCTGCCATACTGCACCATACAGTCTAATTGGTGCCTCACATTTCACCCTGCGCCCAATAGGCTTGCATTGTACAGTGAGTACGATTCATGTATCTAAATGGGTCATCATCTATTCATCTGCAATGTATATGCATAAAGTTATCTGGGCAGTTTTGCTTTCCCTGGGTAATTCCTTTTTTCTATTATGCTGTGTGTGTTTCTGTTGTTTTGGTCATCTGCTGTGTCACAGTCACTGCTGTTACACTGTAATTTCCCAGTTTGGTATCTATCTATCTATCTATCTATCTATCTATCTATCTATCTATCTATCTATCTATCTATCTATCTATCTATCTATCTATCTATCTTTTCTTACTTGTATTGGTTTTGCAAAAGTTATGACTGAAGACTCTTTATTAAATATTCAAACCAGCTGTCATATTTTTATTGCCTGGAATTATGGAGTTTAATTATTTATTTAGCCTATTTATTTAATTCAATTCAACTTTATTTGTTTAGGGCCTAATCATAACAAAAGTCATCTCAAGGTGCTATTTATTTAGGACTCCCTCGTTCTTTCAGCTTAAAAAAATGAATGTGAATATTTCTTGCAGATGGAATCTGGCGTTAATAGTTTTAATCCAAAGTCCCTAGTAAAACTTCTGCTTGTCATCCGTTAGTTCCCACAGCAGTTTTCACACCGTCGGTGGATCTGCGTGCATGCATGGTTGCTTCTGTGATGTGTGCACGCAGATGTTTCTCCCCGGGTCTAAATGAAAAGGATGTGGTGTGCACCAGGCCTTGATTACTGGAGCTGCCTGTACACCGCTCACTGTCCCGCTTCAGATGCCTGGGAGGCACATACCTCAACTCCATTTGGTCCAAAGGAGTGTTCACCTGCCAGCATGGCGGCTGCTGCTATACCTGGCCAGATCAGATGGGAATGGAGAGGAGATGGTATCTGTGCTTATGTTCTTTGGAGCGGTGTGAAAACAAACACACCTCCACTCCACAGCTGAAGACAGCCGTCCTGTAAACACTGTCCAAGTGGGGAGAGTGAAAAAATGCCACTCTTTTAGTTGGCTATTTTAGATAGCGCTTGTTCTGCTGTGGTGGGAGATAAATCTCACAGAGCGAGCAGTGTGTGGGCCGGTCCCAAAATAACACAGAGTTGTCTTAGTTTATAAATATTATGTGAAAAATGTTGATTCCCTTTACAAAACACAAGGATCCTATTTAGCATTCCAGTGTCTGACCTACTTGTTACACACAAACGAGCAAGGCCAGAATTACTGCAGAAAAAGATGAAAATGTTAACAGTGAGGGTGTCCTGGTTTGGGGTCTGATAGCATACAGTCCATCTTTTTTTGGTTGCAATAGTGACAGTGTAAAATGAATGCACTGACATTCAAAAAAACGTTAAATAACTAAGCACTGGCAAAAAAAATACACAGATTTTAAAATTTGTTGTGTTAACAAACAGGTCCAGATAGCCGATGACTTCAAATTGGATCTGGCTCCAAACTGAAACATCCAGGTTCCAGCCACATCTGTTCCACCGCCGTCACACAGACTTGGCCCAGTGACATTGTTCTGGGCCATAAAGGACCAAATCCAAAAGGGATCTTGGTCAGATCACCACAAAGGAATCCTGCGTTGGTCCTTAGCATTACTGTTACAAGTTATGTTTGGCACTGGAAACCATAACAAGGTAAAGCTTTAAGATGAGTTTTTGGAGGCGGCTGAGGGGATAAAAGTCTGCTGCTTTCTTCATTCCACTTCAGTCTTACAGTCATAAGAGGACTTCTTCATCTGACTAAGCCTTCATTCCTGTTGGTAAAAAGGCTCTAGAAGCCCGTTTCCACTGATGGATCCATCCCAGCCAGCATGTCCATGTGGGCTCCACCAAAGGTTAAAACTGGGCTGTCTTATGGGTCCCATGTGGGTTTGTCCACATGGACTTTCCCTGTTTGCCAAGTTTCAATTTATTTTCTCATAAATTTGCTATTTTCTTGTAAATTTGTGACTTTTTTCCTTTAATTTGATAAATTTTTCCTGAAAGTTCTCATAAATTCGCAACTTTTTTTTACTGTAAATTTGAAACTTTTTCCTCATTAGTTTGATAGTTTTTCTTGTAAAATTTTGACTTTTTCTTGCAAATTTGCAACCTTTTTCTTGCAATTTCTGAACTTTCTCATAAATTTGCCACTTTTTTTTGCTGTAATTTTGCAACCTTTTCTCATAAATTTGTTACGTTTTCCTTGTAAATTTGTGAGTTTTTCTTGGACTTTTGGAACTTTCTCAGAAATTTTCAACTTTTTTTTACTGTAAACATGGAGCTTTTCCGCTCTTTGTGTAGTGCATCGTGACATGCACTACACAAAGAGCAGAGAAAAACAAACCTATCATCTGGTCAGTCACTGCAACAGATACCGGAGTCAGTTTGTCTTGGCCTGTCCTTGCCACTGACAACACCTCTATCTGACAAGAATGTGTCGCTAGTCCAGCAAAAGCTAGCAGTACTCAAATACTTTGCAAGCAGTTTCATGAACTGGTCAGTCAGAAAACAACTCATACCGGCTCGGACGTCACCTGGGTTAACAAGGCCAGGAGTTCCTGGCAGTGGAAGACAAAGGACAGAGCAGTGTGGAGGAATTTGATCAGACCTAAATGAAACAGTCATTGTCGCCCCCGACAGACTGCTATGATGATGATGATTTATTCATTGTATACTGATGTATTTTCTGTATGAACTAATTCATATTTTTCTTTGTGTGTATTCAAAAACTATGAATTATGAGGTATCTAATCTAATGTAAATTGTCTCAATATCAATTAACATGTTGCAACAAAATTTTGTCATGTGTGTGCATAATGACAATAAATACTTAAAGACTTATTTGATCTTATTTCTTCATGTAAACTGTTGCCATTGACCATAGGAGACAATAGATAGATAAGCATCTAGAAAAAAAAATGAAACCATGGAATTTAGATAAGGGCTCTTACATATGATCAGTACGAAAGCTAAATCCTGTCATTAATTTTTTGACTTAGAAACCAATCATATACAGTAATGGGAAGTTTTGACCCCAGCATTTACACTATAGTGTATATTGTTGAGAACTCTTTCCCTCTGCTATGGTGACAAATATTCTACAAATATTCTAATATAATACCCTTTTCTCAGGTCTGGAGCATTTTTATGACCCATCCTTTATTAAAACCTTTCCTTACTGAAACGTTCATTTCTTTGCTCTACCTGCTCATAATCACCTGCTTTTGTTGTTGTTGTTATTGTTTTTTGGAGCATATAAAAAAAAAGTGAAACATCTCAGCTATCAGTAGGATGAGATGCTCTAAGCTGAAGATTTTGAATTTTGTCTGTAAAATAAGTGAAAACAGATGGCTCAGGATTTGGAGGTTAAAACACATGGAGCTATTGGGGAAACATACCAAGCTGGAAAGACAAGCGAGCAGAGCCCGCCTTCGGTGCCCCCTCCTCCGCATAGCGGCTCTTCTTTGGCGTATATGCCTTCGTACCTCTGCTGCCTCCTCCTCAGCTTGATGGTAAAGCATACCAGGGATCAGAGGGACTACCACACCATCCATGGTGCAGATATTTTCAAAGTTCGTTGTTGTTTTTGTGCGTGTGAAAAATGCCAATCAATCAAGCAATATGTATTCCAACTCCAGCTACATAAACCCACAAATACCCCCTTTCCCCATGGCCCTTTTATAGGGTGCTCTGCGGATATTTAATGTGCTAATATTTTTAAATATGAAGATAAACACAGGGAAATGATTTTGGTTATAGTAATTATTTTTCAATTGTAGTTTTTGAGCATTGAGTAAAGTGAAGACACAAGAGCAATGCAGGGCAGACTGTAGACCCGAGTTCTTGCGAGTCCAGTTGAGCCCAGCGTGACATCGCGAGAACACAGCCGTTCCATTTCCAAGGTCAGTGAACGGTCTCCTCCCCTCCTTGACAAGTCCTAACTCCCAAGTCCACAAGACCAAACTTAGCATACTTAGCATTGAGAAACAGCCTATGGTTTTGGGATTGCAAGGTCAAAGGTCAACATCAACAATGATTATAAACTATAGCTTAACCACAAAGAAAGCTAGGGTCACCAAACGTAGCACACAGGTTCACTCTGAGACCATGACCCCTGACTACAGGTTTGGGGTCAAAAGGTCAAGGTTGGCACGCCATATGCTCTTAGTATAGAACGTGTGAAGCTCTCTAGGGTTGCCATACTTGCTATACAGGTTCACCTCAGGATCCCGACCTACAACTATGGGTTGTATACTTTGTTGTATATTCATGGATGATGGTTTATCATAATTTGGTTCTGCCACAGTAATTTTATTGAAAAGCTGAAAACTGCTGCCCTTCAGTAAGTATTGGGATCGTCAAAGAAAATGGAGGTGGGGGGATATTGCACTCACCTCAGAGTGCTCTTTTTTTAGTAAATTCATGACTTTTTTCTCATAAATACTGTACGCACAAGTTGTTTTTTGTAAGTCTGTAGTTTTTTTCTTGTAAATTTTCACATTTTTTTTTGGACTGGTAAAACATGGGACAGAAATGTCAGGATGAGCTGCTCCTGTAGCTGCTACTCTTAAGGTGTGTTCACACCAAACGCAAACGGGTGGAGCGAATCCATACAAAGTGAATGGGAAGATGCGAGTATGCACGAATTTACATAGTCGCGCATTCGCTAGCTAGCTGCTAGCTTTGAGATTCTGCTGTCACCAGGATAAAATTATCACCATTGCTGAGTAAACTAGTTAGAAAATGAAACTCCCTCACCGGGCGACAGGAGGACTAGGAACTCTTCAGCTGAATTGGGATTTTGGAGTTATTTACCCACGGTTTCTGGCCACAGACGTCCTAGCAAGCTAGCAATGTAAACACCCATCATCTGTGAAGTTTTGGAGGCTTGAGACGACATTTTCAGGTAAGCCCCCCAGTCGGATAATGTAAACCTAAGCATGAAGTTATGCTTAGCATGGTGTCATAACGTGCAGGACATTATGACGTCCTGCACAACCCTCACATACTTCTCTGCCACTCCTGACTTCCTCATATAGTACCACACTTCCTCTCTTGGCACCCTATCATCTGCTTTCTCTAAATCCAGAAAGACACAGTGCAACTCCTTCTGACCTTCTCCATAATTCAGGTCAATTCAACCTTATTTATATAGCACCATTTCACAACAACTTCTCCATCAGCACTCTTACAGCAAACATTGCATCTGGAGTACTTTTTCTTGGCATGAAACCGTACTACTGCTCACTGATTGTCATCTCTCCTCTTAACCTCTGGAGTTAAGAGGGGCAGCTCGGTGGCCACCCCCTGGCACAGAGGTTAGCACCACTGCGCCAGGGGGTGGGTTCAATCCCAGTGACCCCTCTGTGTGGAGTCTGCATGTTCTCCCCATGTCTGCGTGGGTTTCCCCCATGTACTCCGGTACTTCCTCCCACAGGCCAAAAACATACAAGTTAGGTTAATTGGAGACTCTAAAGTGGGCCTAGGTGTGAATGTGTGTGTGAATGATTAAAGGATTGGTGCCACACCGTGGCTGCCTCATCCATCCACGTGGATGCCCTGAATTTCCCTCTGGGATTAATAACACAGGGTGACAAAAATAATTTTTTTGTAAGTTAATAATAATAATAATAATGCATCAATGCATATTATAATAATGCATCGATTTCTGGTTCCAAGGTTGTCATAGCCAGGAGCGGCACTGGGGTTAAGCTCTCAGTGCTTATAAAATGCTCCTTATGGTGTGCGTCTTGAAAAGCCTCTGACAACTAAGTCCAACTCCTAGCCTGCCCGTGTGGTTTAGTCTCTAAGCCCGGCGGAACTGCTTTTACTAATAGGAGAAGGGGCGAGGGCGGATCTCTGGCGCCTTAAAACCAGATGCTTCGGGTAGATGGTGGCTCGTCAACCTGGGTAGGTAGCCCATCTAGGGGAAGGTAAACCCCGATTTCAAACCTCCGCTGCCTTGCGGCACACCTGGTCACGGGAAAGGCTTCGGGAGTCAACCCTGAGGAAAAATCTGGAGTCGGAGTCCCTAAGGCAGTTCTCTGTTGTGCTCAACATCGTTCTGGTAGCTCCTGCGATGGCGCTGGTGCCAAACTGTAGCAGCCCTGCTGTTCCTTTGGATTCATCAGTGACGTGGAGAGGGAGGACATGCTGCATGGGCAACATCTTGTCCTCCATATCTTCCTGCCCAGGCTTGAATCCTACCAACGCCCAACGCTGGAAGGTAGAACACCGGATCACTGGAGAGGACACTCCAGCTTCGCCTTTGGCGTAGACAAAACACGGGGAATGACAGTTACCGGTTATAAGCCACTGCTCAATTGGCGTAGAGCGCGGCACCAGGGGTTGTTCCCGACGGTGGGAGGGATCATCGTATCTCAATGGACAGCTACCGCCCGCCTCAAGCTGGGCAGCCCCCAGCCAATAAGGTGTTGTCCCGCCACAGCCTGCTTTCCTCATTGGGTGCATGGGGATGAGGAGAAGTCCGAACAGCAGGCTGAGAACCTTCGCACCAGGCAAGGCAAAAAAACAAAAGAGACCAACTCTAAAACTGGGAACTTGGAACACTCGCTGCTAACCCCAAGGACATCAGCGACACCAGGAAGACTGCCGTCATCAATAATGAGCTGAAGAGACTGGAAGTGGATATCGCCACTCTCCAGGAAACACGGTTGGCTGACACAGGCACACTGAGAGAGAAACACTACACGTTCTACTGGCAGGGAAAGGGCAGTGACGAACACAGGGAACACGGAGTGGGCTTCGCAGTGAAGAATACCTTGCTGAAGATGGTGGAACCGGGCAGCAATGGCTCTGCACGACTCCTCACCCTCCGCTTCAACACCACTCAAGGCCCAGTCACCCTCATCAGTGTGTATGCCCCAACACTGACAGCCACACCAGAGGCAAAAGACGAGTTCTACGAGAATCTCGCAACAACTGTCAGGATCATCCCCAACTCTGAACAACTCATTCTCCTTGGAGACTTCAATGCCAAAGTGGGTGCTGACCACGACTCCTGGCCCTCCTGTCTTGGACCATTTGGCGTGGGCAGAATGAACGACAACGGACAGCGGCTGCTCGAGTTCTGCACAATATCACGATCTGTGCATCACAAACTCATTCTTTAAGACCAAGCCCCAACACAAGGTTTCCTGGTGACATCCGTGCTCAAAGCACTGGCACCAGCTGGACTTGATCCTGACCAGGCGCACCTCACTGAAGAACGTGCTAATCACCCGTTCGTTCCAGAGTGCAGATTGCGACACAGACCATTCATTGGTGTGTTGCAAGGTCAAGCTGCAGCTGAAGAAATTCCATCGTGCTAGACAGCCTGGAAAGGCACGGATTGACACCAGCAAGATGGCCCAACCAGAACTTGTTGAGCAGTTTGCCTCCACCTTTGAGAAGGAACTTGGTGTACCACAAGAAAGAGAATCTGCAAAGCAGAAGTGGGAAGAGCTGCGAAACACCATCCACCGCATAGCCTTGGCTACCTTTGGGAGGAAGACCTTGAAGTCACAGGACTGGTTTGATGCCAAGTTGACCGAGATGACCCGCGTCATTGAAGCCAAGCGCTCAGCACTTGCTGAGTACAAGAAGTACCAAAACGAGAAGAATCTCCAGATTCTCAAGGCTGCGAGACGCAAAGTTCAGCAGACTGCTCGGTGCTGTGCCAACGAGTACTGGACTCAGCTCAGCCAAGACATTCAAACAGCTGCCATAACAGGGAACATCCGTGGTATGTACGATGGCATCAAGAAAGCACTTGGTCCGGCTCAGAGCAAGACGGCCCCCCTCAAATCCTCCACTGGGGAGATGATCACAGAAAAGAACAAGCAGATGGAGAGATGGGTGGAACACTACTCCGACCTCTACTCCAGACAGAACACCGTGACACCGTCAGCCCTTGATGCCATCGACTGCCTGCCATCCATGGACAAACTTGACGCCGAGCCAACCATCGACGAACTCAGCAAGGCCATTTATAACTTGGCCGCTGGCAAGGCACCCGGCAACGACGGCATACCCCCCGACCTGATCAAGCACTGCAAGACTGCCCTACTGCTGCCATTGCATGACATCCTCTGCCAGTGCTGGAAGGAAGGTGCCGTACCACAGGACATGAGGGACGCCAAGATCATCACCCTCTACAAAAACAAAGGGGAGAGAAGCGACTGCAACAACTACAGGGGTATCTCCCTCCTCAGCGTTGTTGGCAAAGTCTATGCATGAGTTGTTCTCGTTCACCTACAGAAGCTTGCCGAACGTGTCTACCCCGAGTCTCAGTGTGGCTTCCGCGCTGAGCGATCAACGGTAGACATGATATTCTCCATCCGCCAACTCCAGGAGAAATGCAGAGAACAGAACATGCCCCTGTACGTCACCTTCACCGACCTCACCAAAGCGTTCGATCTGGTCAGCAGAGAGTGCCTTTTCAAGATCCTGCCAAAGATAGGATGCCCACCAAAGTTGCAAAGCCTCATCGAATCGTTTCACACCAACATGCAGGGGATAGTGCAGCACGATGGCAACGTCTCAGAGCCATTCAACATACGCAGCGGAGTGAAACAGGGCTGTGTACTTGCGCCAACCCTCTTTGGGATTTTCTTTGCTATGCTCCTGAGGCATGCCTTCAGCACAGCAACAGAGAGAATCTACCTGCACACAAGATCTGACGGCAGGCTTTTCAACCTCACCCGCCTGAAAGCCAGAACCAAAGTACGCGAGGCTCTAATCAGAGACATGCTGTTCACAGATGACGCTGCAGTCACGACCCACACACAGCAGGAGCTTCAGACCCTGATGGACCACTTCTCCCAGGCATGCAAGGACTTCGGACTTACCATCAGCCTGAAGAAGACTAACGTCATGGCGCAAGGCACGGAAGCACCACCAACCATCACCATCGACGACTACAAGCTGGAGGTCGTGAATCAGTTCACGTACCTGGGGTCCACGATTAGCAGCAACCTCTCCCTTGATACAGAGATCAACAAGAGGATTGGAAAATCAGCCTTCACACTCGCTCGCCTCACCACACGAGTGTGGGAGAATCCCAAGCTCTCTGTCAAGACGAAGATGGCAGTGTACAATGCCTGCATCATCAGCACACTGCTCTATGGGAGTGAGACGTGGACAACATACGCCCGGCAGGAAAAGAGACTGGACTCCTTCCAGTTGCGCTGCATTTGCCGCATCCTGGACATATCCTGGCAGGACAAAGTGCCCAACACAGAAGTTCTGTCCCGCGCCGGCCTTCCCTCCATGTTCACTCTACTCAGGCAGCGCAGGCTCCACTGGCTAGGCCACGTTCACCGTATGGAGGATGGCAGAATCCCCAAAGACGTCCTCTACGGAGAACTGGCGACTGGCAGGAGAGACGTTGGCCGCCCACAGCTGCGCTTTAGAGACGTCTGCAAGAGAGACATGAGGGCCCTGGAGATCAACACAGAGCGCTGGGAGGACCTTGCAACGGACCGCTCCAAATGGAGAGGCACCCTGTCCAGACAGCTCAAGGCGGGTGAAGAGAGACTGACTGCTGCAGCAGATGAAAAAAGGACCCACAGGAAGAACTGCCACAGCTCCAGCAGCACGGAGACCACCCACAAGTGCGACCTGTGTGACAGGGTCTGCCATTCGCGCATCGGCCTGTTCAGCCACAGGCGGTGCTGTTCCAGCAGAGTAGACGTTTAGGATTCTCTTCCATGGTCATCATAGACCGACGGAGGCTGACGATGAGGGGAATGCATCGACTTTATATAGCGCTTTATCATATATACTCAAAGACACTTTACAAATAGGTACATTATTCATTCACTCCAGACAAACAATGGTAGTGGCAAGCTACTTCTGCAGCCACAGCTGCCCTGGGGCAGACTGACGGAATCGTGGCAGCCAATCTGCGCCAACGGCCTTTCCGGCCACCACCAAGCATTTTTCTACATTTATACACATTCATATCCAGTGTTATGGACACTGGAGGCAATGCGGGTGAAGTGTCTTGCCCAGGGACACAACGGCAGGATATCTGGGGAGAGCGGGATTCGAACCACCAACCATCCGGTTATTAGACGACCTGCTCAACCTCCTGAGCCACTGCCGCCCCATAGTTGTCTGTGTTTTTTCAACTGATTTAAGACAATTTTGCAACACTGAATCTGAAAATGACATCTGTTTCTCTCGATCAGGTGCAAAGTAAAAACCTGTACTTACATAGTACTTAGTACTGTGCATGTACTTATCTTTATATAATGGTAAGTACATGTAAATTGAATGTTACGTCATCATTGTTCAAAATTCAGAGAATTTCAAGACATAAAAAAGAATTTTGCATCATATAAAGCGAAAATACCCATACATGTAAACAAAAATGTATAAAACAACATGTGGCCATAATTCAAAAAGTTGACCTGATTGAGCAAAACCAACGTGATTCTTGGATTCAGCACATCAAAACTGTCCTAAATCAGCTAAAAAAAACCTTAGACAATATGTTGACCAGTGTAAAGTATACAAAATAAATAAATAAATAAATAAATTACCTGGCTTCATCAACTCTTTATCATATCTTCATAGTGTGGCTGATCAACTTCATCCCTCTGTAGTTAATACAGCTCTGAGCATCACCTTTGTTATTGAAAATTGGTACCAAAACACTTCTTCTCCACTCCTCGGGCATCCTCTCACTCTCCAAGATTGTGTTGAACAATCTGGTTAAAAAGTCCACTGCCATCTCTCCTAAACATCTCAGTACCTCCACAGGTATGTCATCTGGACCAACCGTCTTTCCATTCTTCATCCTCTTCAAAGCTGCCCTCATTTCCGCCCTGCTGATCCTCAGGACTTCCTTGTTCACCACCTTTCCTTCATCCATCCATCCTCTCTCTCTCTCATTTCTTTATTCATCAGCTCTTCAAAGTGCTCCTTCTACCTTCTCAACACACTCTCGTCATTTGTTTGTACATTACCATTTCTGTCCTTAATCAGCCAAACCTTCTGTACATCCTTTCCAGCTCGATCTCTCTGTCTAGCCAATCAATACAAGTCCTTTTCGATACAAGGTAAAAACACTTTCTTTCTATCCTTGTCTTTAATAAAAAAAAACAAAAGGCTAATAAGTCCTTTTCTCCTTCCTTAGTGTCCTGCCTCTCATACAACTCACTACATGCCTTTTCCTTGGCCTTTGCCACACGCCTTGATTCAAAATACTCCTGTCTACTTTCTTCATCTGCCTGACTATCTCACTTTTTCTTTGCTAACCTCTTCCGCTGAATACTTTCCTGTACCTCCTCATTTCACCACCAAGTCTCCTTGTCTTCCTTCCTCTGTCCACTGGATACACCACATACCTTTCTCCTTGTTCCCCTCAATACTTTTGCTGTACTTTCCCAGTCATCTGGTAATTCTCTCTACCATCCAGAGCCTGTATCAACTCCTTTCTGAACTCTGTGCGACCTTCCTTCTCTAACTTCCCCCACTTAATCTTTGGTTCTGCCTTCACTGTTTTCCTCTTCTTGTTTTCCAAAGTCATCCTACAGACTACCATCTGATGCTGTCTAGCTACATTCTCCCCTGCCACCACCTTGCAGTCTCCTATCTCTTTCAGATTTCTCATTCTGCATAAGATGTAGTCCACGTATGTGCGCCTTCCTCCACTCTTGTAAGTCACCCAATGTTCCTCTCTGTTCTTGAAGTATGTGTTCACCACAGCAATTTCCATCCTTTAAGCAAAATCCACAACCATATGTCCTTCCACATTTCTCTCCTTAAGACCATACCTTCCCAGGACCTCCTCATCACCTCTGTTCCCTTCACCTACATGTCCATTAAAGTCTACTCCAATCACCCCCCCCCCCCGGGAACACTCTCTACCGCTTCATCTAACTTACTCCAGAATTCCTCTTTCTCTTCTACCTGCCATCCAACTTGTGGGGCATATGCACTGACAACATTCAACATCACACCTTTGACTTCTAGCTTCACACTCATGATTCTGTCTAACTCCGTCTTTACCTCCTGAACACTCTTCACATACTCTTCCTTCAAAATTACTCCTACTCCATTTCTCTTCCCATCTACACCATGGTAGAACAGTTTAAATCCACCTCCAATGCTCCTAGCCTTGCTTCCTTTCCATCTGGTTTCTTGAACACACAGTATATCTACCTTTCTTCTCTCCATCATATCAGCCAACTCTCTGCCTTTACCAGTCATAGTCCCTACATTTAACGTCCCTACTTTCACCTCCACACTTCCTCCTTGTCTCTCTCACTCTCCTAACACACCTCCCCCGTCTCCTCCTCCTCGATCTTCAACCAACAGTAGCCCAATTTCCACCGGCACTCTCTCAGTTAACAACACCACTGGTGGTTGTTGCTAACCCGGGCCTCGACCGATCCAGTATGAATGTCTCATTCGTCATGATCCACAAGTTTGATTTGGCAAAGGTTTTACGTCGGATGTCCTTCCTGACACAACCCTCCCCATTTACCCAGGCTTGGGACCGGCGCTAGGAGGCCACTGGCTTCTGCACCCCCTGTGGTTGGGTTAATTATTCTTAAACATCTACTACATGTGAAATATAACATAGAAAAACAAGTTATAAAATTATGTTAGACTGTCCAGTGGCAGGGACCAGGGGTGACGACTTGGGGGGGGGGGGGCCCGAGTGGTGGAAAGCTCCCCCCCCCCCTTCCCCCCGGCCCTCCCTTGGAGTGCTCACAAATTTGATGCAGGTTGCTTGTTTCAGGACACATTTACAAATTACAGGGTGATGTCATAATAGTGGCCTCTTGTAGAAAAAGCCACCAATTCAGATCCATTTATAAATCTATGGTAAAGAATTTTTAATACAAGGGGGTCACCAAGATTATGGTTGGTCAAATGTTTTGGGTTTCCTTCCATAAGCTTCTTAAAATAGTTTGCTGGAATTTTTGCCCATTCCTCTTGACAGAACTGGTGGAACTGAGTCAGGTGTGTAGGATGCCTTGTTCTCACACGTCCTTTCAGCTTTGCCCACAGATTCTTTATGGGACTAAGATAAGATAAGATAAGCCTTTATTAGTCCCACAACGGGGAAATTCCAGGATTGCAACAGCACAGGGATAGCAACACTCAGAGCAACAATCAGAAGGCAAGAAAAAAAACAAGCAAGCAAGAGCAGCTAATAAACATATGTACGTATTACTATAAAATATATATATATACACACACACACACAAGATCAGGGCTTTGTGATGGCCACTCCAAAACACTGACTTTGTTGTCCTTAAACAACTTTGCAACTAACCTGGCAGTATGCTTAGGGTCATTGTCCTTTTGGAAGACCCATTTGTACCCAAGCTTTAACTTCCTGGCTTATGTCTTGACATGTTTTTTCAATATTTCACATAATATTCTTTCTTCATGATGCACCAGTCCCTCCTGCAACAAAACACCCCCACAACATGATGCTGCCACCCCTGTACTTCAGTTTTGTAGTGATTCGGGCTGCACACTTTTTCTTCCTCCTTCTTGCTCTCATTCCTCTCAGCTGCTGCAGCTCTACACCTGCGGCCTCTAATTAGAACAGCCTTTATATAGGAAGTGGACCTTCATCTCAGCACGGAGACGCTGACTACCAGCACACAGTCCAGAGCGTTCCTCTCAGCTGTGTGCAGCCTTCTTTTTGTTTCAATACAACCTTCTCCTCCTATGTGGGACATTTAAGGTATCAAACCCCTACCTTATTCTGCTTCAAACTCTCCTCTGTGTTTCCCAGGACTTACTTGTGCACAGGTGGACCATCCTCCTGGCAGACTAGGACCTTCTCTTCCTGGCGGACCAGGATTAGCTCTTCCAGGTAGAGGAATCCTCATCAGCTCACTCAGCACCCTGTAAGTGGCTGTTATTATAATCCAGTACTGTTTCATGTTAGCCTTGGTCATGGTCAAGGTCTCCCCTTGCACCAGTCACTGTAAATATATGCACAAGAAGAAGTTCCCCTCACCCCACTTGGGATACGACGACCGGGGAAGAAGCTGTGGAACTGCCAGCAGTCTGCACAGCGTGCTGCCCCTCCATCTGTAAGGCCAGAACATTATTGCCAGTTATCCATCCTTGCTCTACAACATTCTCACCACCTTCTCATTCTTTCCCTACAGGGTTTTCAGACTCTTCATCCACAACTCTAGCCTGTGCCAAAATAAAATCATTGTGAACTTTCTAAATGAGACAGCTTGTCTGCTTCTGGGTCTATATCACTGTAATCATGTCAAGTTTGGATGGTGTTCTCATGCTTGCATGCTTCCCCATTTTTCTACAAGTATGACAATGGTCATTATCACCAACCAGTTCAGTTTCAGTTTCATCAGACCACAGGACAAGTCTCCAGAAATTAAGGTCTTTGTCTCTGTATGCATTTGCATGTGCATTTAACTTGAATTTTTTTTATGTTTATGTTGCAGTAATGGCTTCTTCCTCACTGAGTAGCCTTTCAGCCCATGTCGGTACAGGATTTGTTTTGCTGTGGGTAATGACACTCTTTTACCAGCTTCAGCCAGCATCTTCACAAGGTCTTTTGCTTTGGTTCTGGGGTTGATACTCACATTTCACACCAAACCACATTCATCTCTGGGACAAAGAACCCGTCTCCTTCCTCAGTGGTATGATGGCTGGACATTCCCATGGTGTTTATACTTGTGCATAATTGTTTGAATAGATGAACATGGCCCCTTCAATTGTCTGGAAATTGTACTCAAGGATGAACCAGACTTGTGGAGGTCCACAGTTCTTTTCCTGATGTCTTGGCTGATTGGTTTTGATTTTCCCATTTTTGGTTTAGCCTGATTGAATGTCAGACAGTAAGAACAAAAAAGGTTATTTGTCTTTTTACACGGCGTATGTAAACACCTGTTTGCAGTTGTACATGCATATTTGGTTAGTTAGTTGTTCTAAATAAATTTTCCATCGGTGTGGTTGTCCATCTCTCTGAGATGATGCTGTGATGGACTGTCAGTGGTACCCCACCTCGTTACCCTCCAGTTCAATAAGTGGCTATGAAAACAGATGTGTGGATGGGTCTGTAAAGTAATATACAGCTAATCAACAAATATTTGATTACTGCAAGCGCTGGTACATCCCAGCAACTCTATACACAGCACTTTGGTTTCACTCTTCTTCCTGAGTCAAATTAATCAATGCTGGGCCGAGTCCTGATACCTCAATTGACACCACAAAAGTGGTGACTTGAATTATTGACAGTTTCATGCTGCAGAATAGAAAGGCTCAATTTAGTGGAGTTGTTACAGAGTCAGATACAGTACGTTGTGTTTAGAGCCTGATAGTTCTGAGATGGTGGAGTTTCCAGTGTTCTGTGGCTAAGAACAGTCTTACTGTGTTAAATCAAGTGAGCTTTGTTTATGCTGAGCCAGTTCACAACAACGCTCACCTCATAGCACTTGTCAATGGTGGCAAGGAGAAACTCAGTTTCAAAACTCAAGGAAGAACCCTCCTGCAGAACCAGTCTCAGGGAGGGACAGCCCTGACCTTCAGATGAAACAAGCAAAAGCAGCCAAAATTAACACCATGGCTGCACAGGCAGCACGGTTCCAGGTTTGAATCCCCAGGCTGGCAGGGGTGGGAATCTTTCTGGGTGGAGCTGGTATGCTGTGCTATGTGGGTTTACTCCGTGGGTGTTCCGGTTTCCTCCCACAATGCAAAGACATTAATGTGAGGTTAATTAGTGACTCTAAATTAACCCTGGGTATCTGTCTCTGATAGATCCTGAAGATAGAGGGTTAGTAATGCTACTTGTTAAGAGCTTTGAGTGGTCTGTGTGACTAGAAAAAGCACTACAGCTGCATCTCAATAAATTAGAATATCACCTAAAAGTTAATTTGTTCCAATAATTCAGTTCAAAAAGTGAAACTCATATATAGATTCCTTACACAGAGAATTCTATATTGCAAGCATTTATTTCGTTTAATTTTGATGATAATGGCTTACATTATGGCTTACATTCAGACCTGGTAGACCCAAACGTATAGTGAAGGTGTGCTGGGAATGTCTGGCTGAGGTCCCTGTCGGAGAGGTCTTCAACTCCCACCTCCGGAAGAACTTCAACCACATTCCGAGGGAGTCTGGAGACATGGAGTCTGAATGGGCCATGTTCTCCACCTCCATTGTTGAAGTGGCGGCCCAGAGCTGTGGCCGCAAGGTGGTCGGTGCATCTCGTGGTGGCAACCCCCAAACCAAGTGGTGGACACCAGTGGTGAGGGGGGCCATTAAGCTGAAGAAGGAGTCCTATCAAGCTTGGTTGGCTTGTGGGACTCCCCAAGCAGCTAAGGTGTACTGGCAAGCCAAGCGGAGTGCAGCTCGGGTGGTTGCTGAAGCAAAAACTCGGGTATGGGAGGAGTTTGGTAAGGCTATGGAACAAGACTTTCGGTCGGCCTCGAAGAGATTCTGGCAAACTGTCCGGTGGCTCAGGAGGGGAAAGCAGCTCCCTGTCCACACAGTGTATGGTGCGGATGGGGCGCTGTTGACTTCGACTGAGGATATCGTCGGGCGGTGGAAGGAATACTTCGAGGATCTCCTCAATCCCACTGATACGCCTTCCACAGAGGAAGCAGGGTTTGTGGACAAGGGGGATGACTCGCCTATCACAGGGGCTGAAGTCGCCAAGGTGGTTAAAAATCTCCTTTGTGGCTGGGTCCCGGGGGTGGACGAGATTCGCCCTGAGTACCTCAAGGCCCTGGATGTTGTAGGGCTGTCATGGTTGACACATCTCTGCAACATTGCGTGGAGGTCGGGGGCAGTGCCTTTGGCATGGCAAACTGGGGTGGTGGTTCCTCTCTTCAAAAAAGGGGACGGGAAGGTGTGCTCCAACTTTAGAGGGATCACACTCCTCAGCCTCCCTGGGAAGGTCTATGCCAAGGTACTGGAGAGGAGAGTCCGGCCGTTGGTCAAACCTCGGATTCAGGAGGAGCAATGTGGTTTTTGTCTTGGCCGTGACACATTGGACCAGCTCTTTAGCCTCTCGAGAATTCTCGAGGGTTCGTGGGAGTTTGCCCAACCAGTTTACATGTGTTTTGTGGACTTGGAGAAGGCATTTGACCGCATCCCTCGTGGTTTTTTGTGGGGGGGGGGGGGTTTCGGGAGTATGGAGTAGAGGGCTTGTTGTTACGAGCTATTCGGTCTCTGTACGACCGTTGTGAGAGTTTGGTTTGTATTGCCAACACTCGGTCGGACTCATTCCCAGTGAGAGTTAGACTCCACCAGGGCTGCCCTTTGTCACCGATCCTGTTCATAATTTTTATGGACAGGATTTCTAGGTGCAGCCAGGGAATGGAAGGTGTCATGCTTGGTGACCACAGGATCTCATCTCTGTTATTTGCAGATGATGTTGTCCTGTTGGCTTCATCCAGCAATGACCTACAGGTCTTACTGGGATGGTTTGCCGTTGAGTGTGAAGCGGCTGGGATGAGAATCAGAATCAGCACCTTCAAGTCCGAGTCCATGGTCCTCAGCTGGTAAAAGGTGGATTGTCCTCTCTGGGTTGGGGACAGGCTCCTGCCCCAAGTGGAGGAGTTTAAGTATCTTGGGGTCTTATTCACGAGTGAGGGGAGAATGGAGCGAGAGATTGACAGATGGATCGGAGCAGCATCTGCAGTGATGCGGACGTTGTACCGGTCTGTTGTGGTGATGAGGGAGCTGAGTTCTAAGGCAAAGCTGTCGATTTACCATGTGTCCACAACACATGGTCCCTCCAAACACCAGCACAGCAACAGTGACTGTTTCGGCAGACCCATGCCGACAGCATGGCCTCCAGTGATCGGAGGTTGGCATCGACCCGGGCACCCGGGATGTTGGTGCTCCAGCAGCTTACCTGGCGGGGTGGGCCTGCCAAGTGGAACTGGGACGACGAATCGTGGCCCAATGGCGAGGTGATGGAGCCAGCCCGGTCGCCCTGGGCACTGGTACACCAGCGGCTTTTCCAGTGGGGGATGTCCATCAAATGGAGCTGCGTTGATGGCTTGGAGTCCGACGGCTGGTTGAGGGTTTTGGCCCTTTTTCCCCGGATGCCGATGCAGCGGTGGCTCTTTCAGCAATGGATGTTCGCCGGGCCAAGCCGTGTCGATGATTCACGGCCCAGCGGCTGGCTGTTGATGTTGTCCTGGCCTCTCTGGACACCGATGCAGTAGTGGACCATCCAGAGAGACTGATGTCGGTCAATTCTCCAAACACACTGGTGACATCAATTCAGGACAAGTCTCCTCAGACGCCAATACGGCGATGGCCCATCTACAGGGGAATGGCATCAGTGGAGTCACCCGGGATGCTGGTGACATCGACACAGGAAAAATTATTGCAACAAGACTCAAACTGCATAAGCCTGATAAGACAAAACGGGACGGGTATGGGATAAAAACTGTGGATGAAAAACAAACTACTAAAATGTTTCAAACTGTAAATCATGCCAAGGTATTGTGTGATCCGACTATGAAACCTAAAGGCTTTTTTGGAGGTCATGTCAATATTAGGAGCATTGTCTCTAAAACAGAACAAATACAACAACTACTGACAAATTCAAATCTTGACTACCTTTGCCTCTCAGAAACCTGGTTAACCCCAACAACACCTCCAGCTGTTTTCATTGTACCAGGGCACAATCCCTACAGACAAGACAGAAAATATGAAGGGGAGGAGGGGTCCTGATTTATGTAAAGGATGGTTATCGGGGTACACAACTTGACATTGCTGAAAATATGCTGGAATGTGTTGGAGTTAAAGTTGTACTGTCACCAGAAATGTCTTTTGCTTTGATTGTGATCTATCAACCTCCATCCTCCAAGGACACATGCTTTATTTGTCTATCAAATGTACTGAAACAATTTGGCAGCAAAGAGTTAATCCTCATGGGTGATTTCAACTTAAATTGGCTTTGTAAAACACGCAGACAGAAATTAAAGGACATCACCAATAAGTTTCATATGGATCAGATGATCAAGAACCCAACTAGAATAACCCGTTCATCTCAAACTCTCCTTGATTTGATTTTTACCAACAAACCTGACCCCAGAACAAAAAAATGCAATCGAATTACTGGCGTGTCTGACCATAATCTCACTTTAGTAGGACGCAAATTGTCAAAATCACGATACAAAAAGCCTACTGATAGTTGAAAATATATCTCATACATACCAAAGAAAAACATAGAATCATTTGAAAATGAGTTACAACATGTAAAGTGGAATGAAATAAATTGTGATACAAACTGTGAACGGACATGCAGAAATATATCAACAAAGAAATGATCTCAAAATATCTAGTCATGTGAAAAAATTAGGACACACTGCATAACCCTGTGTATGCTTTTTTTTTAAAAACATATTTGGACAAATGGATATTTAATATCGATGTTAAAAATACTGGGAGATTCATGTAATACAACTAAACAATTAAAAATGAATTAAATACTTTTTCCAGATTTTCTGTAAAATGCAGTTCTAAACAAATAGTGAAGAATAAATTAGGATACCCATTCATTCCCACTTAAAATGGCTAAAGTAAATGTTAAAAAATGCAAATAAAACAAAAACAAGGTTAGACATAGATATGTGAACATTTCTTAATAAAGAACTGAATATTTAATGGGGTGTCCTAATTTTTTCACATGACTGTAAAATAACAACACCATCTAAGCACAAGAGAAAACAGGATCTACCTTGGCTACATGAAAAATTATGGAATCTCATGAAAAAAAAGGGATTTAGCTCTTAAAAAAGGCTAAAAACTGATTTAAGTAGAGATAGACTGATTTTTAAAAGCCTCTGAAATGAAGTCACCATGCAGTTCCATAAGGCAAAAGCAAATTTCTTCTTAGACATAATCAAAAATGCAAAAGGGAACAACAAAAAACTCTGGAAATGTATTGATAAACTCACAGGAAAAAATGCAAAAAAAAAGTGGAGTCATACAACTCAATTTGAATGGAAAACTTCACTCAGATAGCTTTGTTATAGCCAGCCAGCAATTTTAATGAGTATTTTATCAAATAGGTACAAGAACTGCATCTGAATTTTACTCAAACATGCCCGAACCAAACTGAAATAAATCATGAAACTGATCTAAACCTTAAACCCACAAATGAGGTAAAGCTTAACAAAATTGTATCATCTCTATCAAGTTCCAGAGCTAAGGATATTCATGGACTAGACACTGTATTCCTGAAAAAACATAAAGATACTTTAATAATTACAATTACAGAACTAATAAATCAATCACTACATGAAAATATATTCCCTGATGCACTGAAACCTGCCATTGTAACCCCCATACCCAAAGCCGGAGACAAACAGGAAATTAGTAATTATAGGCCGATAAGTATACGTCCATTTTGTCAAAAGCCATTGAAAAGGCGGTAGTAGACCAACTGGTAGAACATCTCGAATCTGCCCAGGTGCTGCATCCCAGGTAGTTTGGTTTCAGGCAGAACCTCTCAACAGAGACTACATGTTGTTACATTATTGAAACGATTAAAGAAAATCTGGACAAAGGGTGGGGGGAGGGGGTGGTAGGAGCCATCTTTTTAGACTTACGTAAAGCCTTTTATACGGTCAGCCACTCAGTCCTTCTTTCTACTATCAGGATATAAACTGTCCATGAATACCCTTAGCTGGTTAAAATCTTATCTATCTGCTCACTCCCAGTGTGTGTGCATAAACAATACTGTATCCCAATCATAGTCATGCACCATGGGAGAACCACGAGGTTCAGTTTTAGGCCCGCTGCTGTTTACTTACTCTTACATTGTTTACCCCAGCACAAAGAGCTCCCAGGTCATTTCCTGAGTTTGGAGCTGCTATGTTGTTATCCCCAGAGCAAAAGGGTCTTACTTTGTTTTCTTCTGAGCAAGAGGCTCCTGAATTATTTTCTCTAGGACAGGGAGTTCTCATGTTGTCATTCACTCCTGAAATTCAAGTTCCTGTGTCATCATTTTCACCTCCTGAGGCTAAAGGATCCATGCTTACACCTCCTGAGGTTAAGTGTCTATGTTATCACCTCCTGAGTTTAAAGTTTCTATGTTATCATCTCCTGAGTTTAAAGTTTCCATGTTATCATCTCCTGGGTTTAGGGTTTCCATGTTATCATCTCCTGGTTTTAGGGTTTCCATGTTGTTATCTCCAGGGCAAGAGGCCCCTACTGTATGTTGTTTTCTCTTGAGCAAAAAAATCCTATGTTATCTTTTGTGCAAAAAGCCTCACCATTGCCATCTGCTGAGCTCAAAGTCCCGATGTTGCTACCTTCAGAGCAAAAGGCTACTACGTTGTCTCCTGAATCTAAAGTTTCTATGTTGTCTTCTGTGCAAGATGCTTCTGTGTTATTTCCTGAGTTTAAAACTATGATGTTATCTCCTGAGTTCAAGGGCTTTATAATGTTCTTTTCAGAGCAGAAAGCTTCTATGTTTTCTCCCGTCTGGTGGCCCATGGACTTTCGTTGGCCACCCGACGCACTGTGCTCATCTGTCTGGTGGCGCCCAGTCTTTGGTAGGCCACCTGATGCGCCATGCTCATTCATCCAGCGGCCGTTGGACTTTGGTAGGCCACCTGACATGTCATGTCCGTCAGTCCGGTGGTCCAGGGACTCTGGCCGACCACCTGATAAACATTTTTCCTTTGTCTGTGTTCTCGTTTTGCTCCACCGTGCCTGTATCCCCCTCCTCCCACCCAATTGGGGTATTCTCTGTTTGGTTTGAAAGGTGTCTAGAATCTGCCCTTGCGGAGGGGCACTGTCATAATCAGGGCTTGATCATAGGATCAAGCCCACACTTTATGTCCAGTTATAGTTTTTTCTGTGTTTATGTATGATTATCATTTGCATTTATTGCCGTCTGTGTTCCCGTGAGTCCTCTGTTTTGTCTTCTGTGGGGGGCAGCTGTGGTGCAGATGTAGTATGGCCGACTACTGAGCCGAGGGTCAGGGGTTCGAGTCCAACTCTGTCTGCAGTCTGTATGTCGAAGTGTCCTTGAGCAAGACACTGAACCCCCAGTTACTCCTGGTTGGTCAGGCCAGCGCCTGTGCATGGCAGCTCTGTCACCATCAGTGTGTGAATGTGTGTGTGAATGGGTGGATAGCAGGATCTGTAAAGCGCTTTGGTCATCTAGAGATGAGAAAAAGTGCTATATAAGTGAACGCCATTTACCATTTACCATTCTGTGTCATCCCCTGTTTGGTCCTGAGGTGTTGTGTACATCTGTTCACCTATTGTTCCAGCTCCTCATGTTTTCCATACCCATAGCCATTGCCGTCTCTGTATTACTCCTGTATTGTTGTCCTATTTTGCGTGCATCCCCTGTCTGTGTTTGTCTGCACAGTCCCGTCCATCCTGTGCTTCTCACCTGCAGCCACTTCCCTGCTTTCCCTGATTGTTTCCCCAGCTGTCTCTCGTTTGCGATTATCTGCCTCAGTATACAGTATATGTGAGTGTTCGGTGTCTGTCTAGTGTGGTGTCATCATCTGTTTTTCCCTCCTGGTAAACACGAATCTCTGTAAGTTATTCTGCCAGTCATATCCTTGGTTGTTTGTGTGTCAGCTCCCAGGCTGCTGCTTTGTTTGTTCATTTGTGTTTGTTAATAAATCACCATGGTGCACTGGAATTCTGCCTGCTTAATGAGTCCAACACCTGTACCTACCAGAGGTAGCCATGATATTTTTAGAGAGTTTGTAGGACAACCTGACAATAGTGAATTTAAATAATCTAATCTAGAAGTGACAAAGGCATGGACTAGTTTCTCTGCATCAGTTTGGGATAGGATGTTCCTCAGACCAGAGACTCTCGGTGGTCATTTGGACCAAGTTTAAAACCGGTGGAGATCGGTCTTTCCAGGCTGCTGCACCATGACTTTGGAACACACTTACCCTGTCTTTGTGCTGCCTCGAGTCTGTTGACTACTTTAAGGAGGAGTTAAAAACCTCATTTGTTTAGGCAGGCTTTTAGCTCTCACTGAATGGCTTCTATTCCCTTACTGTTCATTTATTCCTATTTATGAGTATTTTATCTTATTTCTACTGATTTTAATTTCTTGTGTATCTGTAAATTTTAATTTGCTGTGAACATAAGCGTAATTTATGGGGGGGGGGGGGGGGTTAGAGGGGTTATAACCCCCCAGTAATCATATAATAAAATTAAATTTAAATTAAATCACCCTTATTGTCATTCAACCGTACAACCAATCATGTACAGTAGAACAAGATTGTGCTTTACCTATCTACAGTGTCAAATCACACACACCCCAGTGCAGAATCAGAGGGCCGCTGCCATGCAAGGCGCCGCCACAGATTTCCCTCCTCCATTCCATTATTGCTGAGCACCAAGCTGGATGGCAGGAAGTTCCACTTTTATATGGTCTTTGGTATGACCCGGCCGGGATTTGAACCCCTGCCTCCCGGGTGTGGGGTGGATGCTCTACCAACTGAGCCACCACTCCGGTAAATTATAATTAATAAAAAAAATCTAGAACTCAAGCAAGTATGAAGAAGTTCTCTTTTTTCATTTCCAAGCAACAAAATTCTCCTCAAAATAATCCTCAGCATGCACTGGAACTTGGTGGTAACCGCGGACCAAGTCTATTTTAGAAAAAACGCGCGCCCCTGCCAAATGAATGGAAAAATCTTGGATATGAGGGATTGGGTAGCGGTCATGCGCTGTGGCGTTGTTCAACCTGCGGAAATCCCCGCAAGGTCGCCACGAGCCGTCAGCTTTCGGGACCATGTGTAGTGGGGAAGCCCATGGGCTGTTCGAACGCCTGATGATGCCCAACCTCTCCAGGTTGGCGAACTCCTCGCGCGCTATGGTCAGTTTAGCTGCGTCCAAGCGCTGAGGTTTTGCAAAAACGGGCGGCCCGGTGGTGGTAATAAAATGCTCCACCCCGTGCTTAGTGATGGCTGCCGAAAATGTGGGAACCGTGAATGCTGGGGACTGAGTGAGCAGTGTGTGGAACTTACCGCTTGCAGCTGTGAAGTTGGCTTGTGCTGTTGGCCGGGCCGCTCGAGCTGTACAGGGGATAGAGTCAAAAGAAAGTGCAGTAACCAGGCGCCTGTTAGCGACATCAACCAGCAAACCATGTGAGCACAAAAAATCAGCCCCCAATATATTGAAATTCAATGCTGCTATGACAAAAGTCCACTCAAATGTACTGCCATGTAGAGACAGAAGCAGAGTCCTCTCACCAAAGGTCTTAATCCTCGAGCCGTTCGCTGCTGCCATCTCGGGACCGCTGGAACCTGCCAGCCGGTCAGCAGAGGAAGGCGTGATGAAACTCAGCTGGGCGCCTGTGTCCACGAGGAAATGCCTCCCCGAGCGTGCGTCTGTCAAGTAGAGCAGCTTGTTCTCCTCCCCGAGGGTCACAGCTGCTACCGACCCCCCGGTCTTGGCGTTTCCCGAGCGCTTGAACTGGCACGGTGGTATACATTTGCGTGCCTTCTCTGCAAAGCGGCGGTGGTAGAAACAAAGGGTATCTCCTCCGCGTTCCTTGGTCCCCGCCACCGCCATCGTCGGTGGCTCTGCTACCGCTGTTCCTGGCTCCCTGCCATCTCCGGCCGTCGCGCCGAGCTCTGTTGCTGCCGCCGTGGCCGCGTGCTACCTGCTGGCGTTGAGAATCCGACGCGCCTCCCGGGCCAGCTCGCGGAAGTCCCGCTGGGCCAACAACGGTGAACTGGCCAGGGTCGCCCTCATCACTGACGGTAGGGTCCTGAGGAAAATGTGGGTAAAGATGAAGTGGTCATCATCCGAGCCTTTCAACCTCAGCATCTTCTCCATCAGGTCAATGGGCGTGCCATCTCCCAACTCGGTCAGCGCCAGGAATCTCTCTGCTCTCTCCTCGACCGAGAGGGTGTAGTGCTAGATGAGTGCAGCCTTCAATGCGCCGTATTTGTCGCTGGCTGGTGGCTGCTCCAGAAGGCTCTCCACGTGTTGTGCTGTGTGGTTATCGAGCTTTGCGATCACATGGTAGAATTTCGTGTCATCTACCGCTATTCCCCGGAGGGCAAACTGTGCCTCAACCAAGTGGAACCAGGAGCGTGGGTTGTGCTGCCAAAAGTCCGGTAGCTGGTCCATAACGGCGTACGCTTGGCTGGGGGCTCCCAACGAGGCTGGCCCCGGGGAATTCTCTTCTTGCTGCATGCTACGTCTTGGGTCACCAGCGTGGAGTGTGTAATGATGAGGCAGGTTTCATCTCAAGGCAGTTTATTACACGCTCCAACATGAGCAAAGTAGAAAAGAGGACATCACAGAAAAAACTCGTCCCTTATATACCCAGGACTCTCACAGCTCACAAGTCACATTGCATTATAATCACAAGTAACAATGCATCTCCTCTTTAATCCCTTAATATCACCCCCACAGACTTAGGCCCACCAAGAATTCTCCAGGCCGTCTCTGTATACCAAAGCTAACACCTTCACAGCTTCCTGTTATCTCCAAGGAAACTCTGCCTTTGTTCTTATCTAAGATGTGAGGCATTATGTAAGTCATAAAGTAGGTCACATGTGTGGCTACAGTACTTTATTAAAGAACCACAATAACAATAGGTGCTCCGTACAGGCCAAGGAGTCAACGATGGAAGAGACCGTGCTCTTCCGTGTCTGCCCTTTTATACCCTGGAGTGATGGCGGGACCGGAAAGGTGAGACCGTCACTCCCACTATACCCCGGGTGTACCCAGTGCCATACTGGTAAACCACATTTTCCCTGCCCTGTAGAAAAATGCCAAACACACCAATTAAGCCCTCCCAAATTTGAAACCTGATTCACACACTGATAAAAATAACACTTATGTACAAAATTTATATATACACAAACCTATCCATTCACACAACATAAACTAGAGGGGGTTAAGTAGTGCTGCCGACCCACCCTGACACTGCGAGATGGGCTATTCTGACGTCTTTGAAGTAAAAAAGTGTCCTTAAAATAAAACAGCCACATTCCTAAAACTAAAATAATCCTATAACAATATACGTATACACAATCAAACTCCTAAAATTTGGTATAATAGAACAACAGTTAATATGCACAACCACAATTCCGTTGCCAGCCCCCCCACCACACACACTCACACACACACACTTCAGCACACCCACCTCACAACATGGGCAATTCACTAATAAACAAAACACACTTTCAAACATGATATAAACAGTGGTGTTTTTTTTTTTAACTAACACAGGGCAAAAGCAACCAGTACATACTAACTATGTGACCTTAGGGTAAGCTGACATATCAACAACATTACTAAACCATGCCAATAGCCCCCCCTTACAGTCCCAGTGGGAGACCCACCTTAGGATTTCCGTCAGGCGGATCCTTCCCAAAGTGCCTTTGCCTCTTCTCCTCTGGGGACGAGCCACGCCAGCATCTCTTTTCATCCACCCGCCACAGCTCATTAGGGTGTCTCCATGATTCATCAGACAGCCTCTGGCAGTCGTCCTCCCGGGCAGCCATCACCTGCAGCCGCCCCTGGCCATCTCGTCGCTTCCTTTTCACATGCACGCCCCTCACCCGAGCTTCTGCCCTGGGCCGGACCTCTTCACCGATGCGCAGGGGAGCTTGATTGGGCTTCTGATGACCATCATGTTGTAACCGGGCTTCCGCCCTGGGTCAAACCTCACCACTGACCCAATCCGGAGACCTCCCTGGTCTCCAGTGCCGTCGCCTGGCGCGTCTTGGAATCGCGCTTATTGGTCTCGCCCCGCTTTCTTTCATTTCTAACACTGGCACGGCCACTGCAGCTCCTCGCTTCTCAGTATCACCAAAATGAACTCTAGAAGTCGAGGCACCTGGCGTCCTGGCTCCTTCAGCCATCCTGGGCATTCCACTGTGCCTTCCAGTTCCCACATCCAGGGCAACTTGGACACTGGCATCGGAACCGGCCCAAGATGGCGCTCTACGTTGCTGATCCTGCACTCCTCCCATGATACCAGGCCAGTCACTGTCCCACACTGTGTCATCCACTATGTGTGGTGCAGGTCGGTCCCACAATCCGCAGCCTGACCACTCCTCTCCGACGCTGCAGGTAATTGAGAACCCCAGGCTGTAAAACATATCACACCCCAAGATATTCAACCCAGTGGCGGTCACCACAAACTGAACACTCGACATCATCGCTGACTTGTACCTTGCTGTTAATTCCAATGAACCCACGACGGCCAACTTTATTCCATGTAGCCGAAGTAGGGTGCCGATAGATCACTCACGCGGTAGTGTGGGAACAGACTCCTCACAGTGGACCAATTTAATACCAAAGCCACCAATCCCGTATCCACCATCAACGGCACTTCCATGCCGTCTAGCGAAAGGGGTCAACGACGAAAGAGACCGTGCTCACCCGTGTCTGCCCTTTTATACCCCGGAGTGACGGCGGAACCGGAAAGGTGAGATTGTCACTCCCACTACATCCCGGGTGTACCTAGTGCCATATTGGTACACCACAGCGCCATCACTGAGTAGGGGTGAGTTGTAAGGGTGACAGGTGAGGATGCTGGTATGGAACGCATTCAGCTCAGAGAGAGAACATGAAACGAGCTCTACAAGGGCAACAAACCATTTTAAATTGGCTGAACTTGTCAAACAAAAAGACCAAACCCTCTGTCCAAAATGAGGTAAATATCATATTTAGCTTTTGAATTGTTGTCTGAAGTTAGCTGGTTGCTAGTTTGCTAATAGGAGTTACACCACAGAATAACTGTGCTGCCTGGTAGGATTTAGCTGATTTGAGAAATGATTCGCTTTTCTCATGCAAATTTGGTCTTGACATTGTATTAATCGTTCATGAAATGTGATCAGAATGGATTTGTTTGTCAACTGTTAGAGTGAAATTTATGTGTTTCAGTGCTCATTTAAATGTTAGCAGCTCCGAACATTTATCAAGCACAAACAAATCTACTCCAACCACCGGTCCTTAAATATAATTGTGTTTAAATATTGCTTGTCATCCCCACAAAAGTCAAGTTAACCTTACAATTACCTTTTAACCTTAAACCCGACAATCAGAGGGAGGGCTGGCCCATCCCCACCATCGGTCGGACCAGCTTTCACCATCAACACAGCGGACACACGGAGGACCCTAACCAGGGTCAACCCACGTAAAGCTGCAGGTCTGGACAACATCCCGGGACAGGTGCTCCAAGACTGCGCAAGCGAGTTGGTGGATGTACTGACTGACATTTATAACATCTCCCTGAGTCAGGCCATCGTTCCCAGATGCTTCAAGACCTCTGCCATAGTACTGGTGGCAAAGAAACCAGTTGTGTCCTGTCTAAATGACTATCGTCCTGTTGCACTGACACCAATTGTGATGAAGTGTTTTGAACGGCTTGTCAAAACCACACATTACAGCCTGCCTCCCTGCATCACATGACCTGCTCCAGTTTGCATATTGTTCAAACCGTTCCATGGAGGATGCTATAGTCACCACCCTGCACTCTGTCATCACCCACCTGGATCAGAAAGACACCTACGCCAGACTCCTGTACATTGATTTCAGTTCAGCATTCAACACCATTATTCCCCAGAGACTGATGGAGAAATTACTCCTTCTCGGTCTGAACACCGCCACATGTCTCTGGATCCTGGATTTCCTGACTGAGAGACCTCAGTCTGTCCGGGTTGGAAACAACATCTCCAACTCTATCACGCTGAGCACCGGATCCCCTCAAGGCTGCGTACTCAGTCCACTGTTGTTTACACTTCTAACACATGACTGTGTATCCAGACACGAGGGGAACCAGATTATTAAGTTTTCAGACAACACCACAGTGGTGGGACTTATTCAGAGGGATGAGGAATCAATGTACAGGGAAGAAGTGAGAGACCTGGAGGGCTGGTGCAGGGAGAACAATCTGGTGCTCAACGTGGACAAAACGAAGGAGATGATTATCGACTTCTGGCGGTCACAGCCTGAACACGTCCCCCTCAGCATCAGCGGCCGTTTAGTGGAGAGAGTGGAGAACATTAAGTTCCTCGGAGTGCAGATCTTGCAGGACTTGACCTGGAGCAAGAATTCCTTGGGGATCAGGAAGCAGGCCTCAGCAGAGACTGCACTTCTTGAGGAAACTCAAACAGGCCTCTCTCCCCATCTGCATCCTCAGGACCTTCTACAGAGGTGTGGTGGAGAGTGTTCTGACGTACTGCATTGCTACATGGTACTCCAGCTGCAGTATGTCAGACAAAAAAGCCCTGCAGAGGATAGTTAAGGGAGCTGAGAGGGTAATTGGAGTCTCCCTCCCCTCTGTCCAAGAACTTTTTCAGAACCATTGTAGGAGCAGGGCACTGAACATTGTCAAGGACCGTTCTCACCCTCTGCATAAACGCTTTGAACTTCTGCCATCTGGCAAACGATTCCGGAGTATCAGAGGCAGAACCACCAGACTTATTAACAGCTTTCTTCCACAAGCTGTTAGGATGCTGAACAGTTGATCCGGAATCTCTCATATATACTACTGCACCTATGGACATTATGTATATTACTTGTATATTATAGTTCTGGTTAGTTTTTCAAGTATGTCTCAGGGATGTGTGAATGGATGTGGTGGGGTGTGGGGGGTGAGGGTATGTGTGAGTGTGTCTTAAATCATGTTCTTTTACTTATATGGATGCAGAGAGAAACACAATTTCATCTTGCCTGCACTACTGTTGTATGTACAGCAATATGACAGTAACGGTTGATTTGATTTGATTTTTGAAACTGTTCTGTATTTTTAAAATGTCATGATTTTGATAATTATAAAATTCAATTAGAAAGCAAGTTTTACCACTTTTGATTACAGACTAAGTCACTCTCAAGGCTATTCTTAAATATCCACGTTAAAAGAAATGGATTATTTTCCCTACAGATCATTTTCAGATCTTCTATCCTCGGATAAAATGCCACAACTGCACCACAGAGGATCTAAACGAATATATAAGAAATAAACACCAAATAGATTAATGAAAGAATAGATGCATTTCATATTCCTAAACTTTTTATAAACTTTTTTACATGTTAAAATGAGTTCAAAAGCACTACAGTATAGCACCACTGATTTATTTATTTAAATTAATTATTGAGCTTAAAATAACATGTCTAGTTTTCTGTTCCCGTTTTATTTAATCATGAGACAGCGTTACACAAATCAGGCAGTGATCAGACACTGAGATATTATATTATCACTGTATAGTGATTTAGCTCCTAGGATGATTCATCACTTTAACACTGTATCTTTTGAGTTCGTTGGTGTTTCAGGGTCCGCTGGCAATGAAGGGAGCGCTAAAAAATAAATAAATTCATTCATTCATTCATTCATTCATCTTCTTCTGCTTAATCCTTTTTGGGGCGGTGTACCCTGCCTCTCGCCCAAAGATGCTGGGATAGGCGCCAGCCCCCCTCCGCGACCCGAATAAATAACTTGATAACTATAAAGTTGCAATGCTTCTTTCAACACTTTTTTTTTTTTGCAGCATTTATCGCCTCCTCCAGCCTGTTGCGTTTCCTGTCCAGTAGGGGTCTCTGCAGAACACTGTGCTGCACCCAGAGAAAGCAAATTATAAACCATTTACAGTCAGAGCTGTCCTCACTACCAACTTTTGGGGCTCCAAATATTCTCGCCAATCTTTTTTCTCCCTTAGTAAACTTCAGTGTTTTATGTAGCATTGTGATGTTTCTGATGCCACTTTTTCGTGTGTGCAACTTTTTTCTTGTAAATCAGAGACATTTTTTTCTTGTAAATTTGCCTGTTTTTTGTATAAATATGCAGTATTTCCCCCGTGTTGTTTTCCCCCTAAATTCAGTTTCTCACAAAAATGTGGCATTTTTCTTAAATTTGTCATGGGAAATAAACATTTTTCCTTAGATATTTGCAAAATAATTTAAATTTCAGATTTTTTAAAATAATTTTTTGACTATCATCAAGTTGCTACTTTTTTCTTGTGAATTTATACTATTTTCTCCTAAATTTGCGTAAATTTTTTTTCTGGTAAATTTGGTAAAGGTAAATTTGTTATTGACCTTTTACAAGGGGAAGGGGGGGGGCAAATACCTGAATCCCAAATTTGAAAACTGAATGCCACTGTAAAAAGTTAAACGTCCAGGTAATGAATCCAGAGTAAATTTTTAATACCAGGAGGATTTTGTCACAAATTTCACAGATTTATTATCATTTAATAAGTGAAACATAACACACCTAAGGTGTGGTGCACTGTGTTCATAATGCCTCTGCAGGCAGGATAACTGTTACTTCTGTCATAGTCTAGCTGACTAAATCACACATAGTGTCCTTAGTTCATCTACTTGGTAAAAAATAGCTCCACAGTGGTAAGCCTCATCCACACTCAGCAGCTGCATTAACCTCAGTTCTGCGGCTAGAATGATGGTCATGGGATTAAAATAAACTAGACAACCTCATGCACCTGCTGACAGCTCTGTTAAGATGCTATTAAGAGGGAAGAAGGGGGAAACACTTTACATTTTTCCAAGCTTTTTGCATGGGAAATTCTTCCATGAATTACATCTTCCAAGACTGTCAGTGAAGTACCTCTCTTAAACCACTTGAACATTAATTGAACTTATTTTATGTCAGGAGCAAGAATGTGAAAGTGACAGCAGCAGGGATAACAAAGAGGGAGAGAGGGAGGAGAGAGGTGGCCCAGGTGACCAGAGGGGGAGTGAGGCAGCACAGGAGGCACAGGTGACCAGGTAACAACAAAAAATGAACTTTGTGCCTTAGAGAACAGACTGCTGACTAGATCATCAAGATAATGTTCTGTTGGACAAACTGATGAATTTTAGACTTGTCCTGATAAGTGACTGCCATTTTTTTTGTTCATGTGATTTCCTCACAGAGAGACACAGGGTGAGGGCAGCAATCAGGCAAATCCCTTCTGCTATTATCATTCTATAGTGATTTAGCCAAGAGTCAGGCTAAGATTAATCCTAGTGACTTGTCTGTCAGTGCAGGGGTCAGTGCTATGAGAAATCAGTGCTTTTCACACCACTAAACTGTAACTGTGTTTAGTGATGTGGGATGATGGGAGTTGTTGTCTGCTAGTCGTTTAAACAAAAACTAAATATTACTCTGTTATTATATGACAACTGACAACTTTAATTATATGGAAAATTATCTTTTAAATTGACAAACATCGTATGTGTAGCTTGTTTCAAAATTTGATTGGGATCAAAAGATAATGTTGCTCTTGCCATTCATTTCAATAGAGAATTTTTTTTTGATTTAAGGTCCAATATGCAGAAGTGGAGGGGGTGTGACTTAGGCTCTCTATACGGGCAGAGATGTCAGCCCCCCCAGTGTTTGAAACAAAGTTGCGCCCTTGGCTGTGAAGCACTTTGTGACATACTGTATCTGTGAAAAGTGCTATACAAACAAACTTTGCATGCTTGCTTTGCTAATCTTAGTAATATTCCGTCAGTGGAAGTAAGAAGTTTTAAAGATTTGCTCATGCAGCATAGCATGGAGGTGATCAGCCTGTGGTTCTGCTGAGGTGTTATGAAGGTCCAGGTTGCTTTGATAGTGACCTTCAGCTCGTCTGCATTGTTGGGTCTGGTGTCTCTCATCTTCCTCTTGACAATCCTCCATAGATTCTCTATGGGGTTTAGGTCAGGAGACTTTGCTGGCCAGTCAATCACAGTGATGTCATGGTCATTAAATCAGGTTTTGGTACTTTTGGCAGTGTGGGGTGGGGGTGGGGGATGCCAAGTCCTGCTGGAAATTGAAATCAGCTTCTCCATAAAGCTTGTCAGCAGAGGAAAGTGTCAAATATGAGTATGATGTGTTATTGTGTGATGAGGGTGGTGGCTCCACCTTTCCGGTTCCGCCGCCACCCTGGGTATAAAAGGCCAATGCGGAAGAGGCACGGTCTCTTTTGACCTTTGCCTCTGCCTGTACGGGAGCGCCTGGTGTCTGAGTCACACAGTAAAGTTGAGTTCTATTGCACCTCCCGCCTCGTCACTGGATTACAGATTATGGACATAACAATGATCATAACCAAGGACTAACAGGAAAATGCATTTCAAAATAATACAGGAAATTAAGTTACATTAAACTAAACCAGAACAAAACAGGAAATACTTTCAGAACAAGACTAAACTCAAACCACTGAAACTAAGGTTTGAGTCACTCAACATGGAAGTAAATATAGGAAGCCAAAGAGCAGCCAAATCCCTCCTTTTCCTTCGTTTGATTGAAGACTATATTGTGCAATTAATTGTTTAATCAGATTGTCAAGCATCCACTCATACAGTATTTCACAAGTGTTTTTACTGGATGAATCCATGTTCTCATGTTGGTATGCAGTTGTATGCACAAATGTGGCCACTCCTGGACAGATATCATATTTTGATGATTTTTAAATTGATGTGTTTAATTAAAGAAATGTATAGGGTGCCCAGACTTTTTCACATTCCACAATTTTATATTTGTTGAAGGAGATTTGAGATTTGAGAAGGACGGTGGCTAAACTGTCATCTCTGCTGGAGTCCGAGTTCCACCCTATGCAGGACATACTGAATGCACTGAGGAGCTCATTTAGCAGCAGACTACATCATCCCAGGTGCACAACCGAGAGGTTTCGTAGGTCCTTCCTACCAACGGCTGTCAGACTGTACAACCTAAGCAGGGCTGCTCGCAGAGATAGCAAAAAGACGTAACAAACTAATAGTTTTTTGAATGCAAAAGATGCAATAGACTTACACAATGGTCCCCTCCGGCATACAACTAGGAACATACCGGTCGCTATGGAGGGTGAGAATATGTATGGGCACATAATCATACCATGTAGGATAACTAAGTAGACGGTTATGCTGTTTCATTCCATCTAGCAACAATGCTCTGCACTGTGTGTGTTTATATATTTGCATATTTATTCCATCTAGCTACAATGCTCAGCACTGGGTGTGTTTATATATTTATATATCTACATATTATTCCATCTAGCTACATTGCTCCGCACTGTGTGTGTTTATATACTTGCATATTTATTCCACCTAGCTGCAATGCTCCGTACTGTGGGTGTTTATATATTTACATATTTATTCCATCTAGCTACAATGCTCTGCACTGTGTGTTCATATATTCATATATTTATTCCATCCAGCTACAATGCTCTGCACTGTGTGTCTGTGTGTGTGTGTATATATATATATTTTATAGTAATACGTACATATGTTTATTAGCTGCTCTTGCTTGCTTGTTTTTTTTCTTGCCTTCTGATTGTTGCTCTGAGTGTTGCTATCCCTGTGCTGTTGCAATCCTGGAATTTCCCCGTTGTGGGACTAATAAAGGCTTATCTTATCTTATCTTATCTTATCTTGTTTGTTTGTGCTTGTTACGGATCCCTCGTCCATAAGGAATTAGTCAGTGGAGCAGTTCCTGACACCTTGATCTGAATCCTCCTCACTCTACCACTGGAATTCCTCTACTAGCACAAGGCCTGTAGTGGAGGTGGACCTTAAGGTGTCAGAAACTGCATCGCTGACTAATTCCTTATGGAGGAGGGATCCATAACACCTCCCCCTTAAGGAAGTGGAGCAGGTGTCAAAACCCAGACGATCCCCCACTTTCTGTTACAGCCCCAACTGGGCCAAGGCCAGAATTACCTATTTAACCTGGGATTTCAAGTCTGTTTCGACTCTCTTGTCAAGGTGGACCCACCTATAGTCATTTTCACCTACAGGCAAGGTAGACTAACACCTACGAAACCTTTTGCACACTCAAGCAAGGTAGACTGACACCTAGCATCCCAGGCCAGGATTTGAACCCATGACACTGTGATCTGAAAACCTCACTCTTACCACTGATCCAAAGAGGAATTCCTCTTTGCTGGTAAAATTATATTTTTCCTCATATCTTACAGAGATTGTTAACATAATTTCAATAAAAAGACGCTGTTTGTTGAGGGTTGGCCAATTTTTTGCAAACCACTATATGTTATGATGTGCAGTATTGGAAGAATGCACCTGAATGCATCAGTTGTAAGCTTGTGCTGCACATTCATGCACATTTCACGTAGGTGTTGTTGCACAATAGTAACTGCTAAATGCTACGTTCATGTTTTTCAGTCATGAAAAATGTATTTTATTTGGGGAGGTTGCTACATATGATATAAGCCAGGAACATTTTCCACAGATGTCACCATTTTTTAAGCAAAAAAAAAAAAAAAAGTCGTTTTCTGCCGTTATACTGAAAGAACAAAGTCGATGAATTTAAACCAATTTGTAAGCAGGAATGAGGAGTGGATCTACTTTACAAAAACTCGTTTAATGTCAAAGCCCTAACTTTTTTGTGGTATTCTGAGCAATAATGTTGACATGGTGGTTTTTAACAAAATCTCTCTTCTGGCCACACCACTGAGAAAAATGATGTCATGGACTGACTTAAAGCTACACTGGAAGACGTCCAGATGAAAGTGGCAGGATATGTGAGGCCCTTAAGCCCCATCTGGTGCAAGACTGTGTATGTAGCCTCTGAGCTTTATTATATGTGGCATGAAAGGATTACAATGCAGTGCTTTATTGAGGATTCTTGAAGAGCCCTGATTTGGACCTGCTGCAGTCAACATTTGACCTAGAAGGCGGCAGGGAACATCGCAACTGTGAGTGTGAAAAGTCTGACACACTGAGTGCTGAAGTTTGAACATTTTGTCCTTCAGGAGATTTAAAACTCCTGTAATGTAGAAAAGCAGCTTCACAAGATCATGAAGATGAATGTGTTGATAACAATGTGATTAAAACAAAAAGAAGTCAGTTGGAACTTTAATTTCAAGCGCACACACAAAAGTGATTCTTTCCTGAATGATCATTATCAAGCTCATTACATGCTCATAATTTTCATTTGGAAAACAAAGCCGCTCGTGTGTGTCCGAAAAGGTGTTGTATATATTAAAGTGTGATGAAAAATGTGTTATTGATTCAGTGGGGCACACTTGGTTTTAAAACAGTCTGGTTCTAATAAGCAGCCCGGTGATTGAGGCCGCCTCCCTCAAAAGTTACTAATGATGTCCCGGTGGACCTGTGATTCTGTGAACGGTGTTAGTCATGCTTGAGCTGAGCTCAGCATTCAACCTGTCTCATCACATAGCAGTGATTGATCAAGATTACCCCCCACAGCACACACACACATCCCAACCACACCTTTTACTCTCACCAGTCGAACCTTTAACAGCTGTGCTCCTGTTGCTGTTTAAAGTAGGGTTGCCAACTGTCCTGTTTTAGCTGGGACGTCCTGTTTATTGGGCTAAATATGTTTGTCCCAAGCGGGATGTGCGTAGTCCCGTGTATTCAAGTCTGCTTTAATGAACGGGCTGGGCTGGGCTGAAGCTCAGGGGCCTACGAAGATCAGGGCCTATCATGAGCCAGTGAAACAAATCACGCTGTTAATTGGTCAGATTCTATGTCCATCACTTGATATTCATGTGTGGCTGCTGATTGGTCTAATTTACAAGCACTCTACATGGGTACCACGTAACAATAGCCTATCAGAGGAATTGTTTTGACATGTGACTATGCAAGCGCCAGTGAGAGGAAGAAGTAATTAGCGTGGCCAAAATGTTTCAAAGATTCAAAGATTTTTCTTTGTCAGTACTTCGATAAGTACAGGACATACAGGAGAATTGAAATGACGTTTCTGTCCCTCTTCAGTGGTGTGCACAGTATAAAAAAGAAAAAGGAATAAAGCTGGAAAAACAACAACAGCAGTCTATGTACAGTAATGCTACCTGTAGTGCAAATGGCAACAAAAGATAGACCCAGACTTTCCATAGATCAAATAAAGATAAATGATAAACGATGGGATGTCTGGAAAAAAGTTTGAAAGTGGCGCTCATAAAATTATTGAGAGGAAAAAAGCTTAGGGAAAACAAATTACTTAAAAAAATCCCGAAGCATAGAGGATTCTTCTAAGCTGTAGCATCGAGTAGAGGAGGCTGGTAATTACTGCACCCAGGAGACAGGTGGGCTGTTAAAGCACTCACCTGGAGGAGAAGGATGAAGGGAGAAGAAAGGCCACGATTGCTTACATCAGACAGCTGTGCGTGGGACAATGGAATCCGAACTTGGTAAAAGGTAGACTGGATCAAGCATGCATCTATTGTCACACACGGCTCTAGGGAACCGCGCAATAAGAGCCAAGGGCGAGCCAGTGAGTCGTGATGTTTTATTACAGGTGAGGGATGAGGGATGAGGAGAGCACAGATACTCATACAGTGGTACACTCACAGGTTGCATAGCGCAGGAGCAGGAAGCTCGTACCGGACATAGGGGTAACAAGGCGTGCATACTCACAGCGGGTTACAATCAAAGGAATGCTGCAAGGGGAGTAGAGGCTGACACCAGACGAAGGGGCTTCAGCCCAGCAGTGCTTATGTCGCAGCCCCGAGTCATCGAGGCTGCTCCTATTTATTCTCATTGGCAGCGCCCCAGCTGATGAGGACTAATTGGCCCCAGCCGTCCGTAATGCTGCCAGCTGGGAGCCTGCTGAGACGCTGCTCAATGAGAAGCAGGGATGAAGGAAAACATGGGCTGAGCGCTGAGACGGCATCTCAACCCATGGTGACAGAGCCTCCCCCTCAAGGTCGGGCTCCTGAACGACCAGGAACATCCCAGCCCCCCCCCCCCACACCTAGGGTGGGTGGAAGGGAGGCAGGACCGGAGGGGAAGAAACAAAGGGAAGGACAACAGCAGTAGACAAATGTAGGGTAACAGGGCAGAGGAGGAAAAAAACCCCCAATACGCTACTCTACATTGCACAAAAAAAAGGGAGCAAAAAAAAACAAAAACCAGGGCACAGACGGAGAAAATACAAAACACGGGAACAGAACAATCCACCAAAAGAATGACAAAAACAGATAAAGCAATTACAGAGTATGGCGGGAAACAAAACACATAACCCCATAATGCAGAGACAAAGCTAAAAAAAACAAGGCACAAATAGGAAAATGCTGAGTACGAATAATGGAAAAACACAGCACTATGAATACATGTTCACAACAGGACAAAAATAACGAGAATGACATGCACCAGTAAATAAAAAGATAACAGAATACCCGGCGTCAAATACCAAGAGGGACACCTAGGAGAATAACAGTGACAGGGTAAAAGGACAACAACAAGGTAAAAAGCTGAGTATGGCTAAGGGGAAAACACAATACACAGCGGCAAATATACGGGGGGTCATCTAGGGAAAAACTGGTGACAGGAACATAAGACAACAATGGGATAAAATGCTGAGTACGGTAATATGGGAAAAAAAAAAAAAACAATATGCAGCACTATGAATACGTGTTCACCAAAAGGACAAAATATCCCACCCGAGTGACCATAACAAAAATAAGCGGCATCCGAGGAATATGACAGGAAGAGTCCAAAAAAAAAAAAAAAAAAAAAATGGCCGAGATGGCTCCGGAAATCTCCCCGCCCATTGTCCAGTTGGCAAACCAGGGAAAGGGAAATGTTCGGACGGCGAACTCCGGACCCAGATCCCAGGAATCCAGTCCACCGGCAGCCGAACCAGGCCACCCAAAGGCAAACACAGACCAGCGGGGGGAACCAGATCACCGAACTGAAAGTTTTGTGGGTCGGGTCGTCGACCCGCATCACTCAACCACCAGGACCGTTGAGACGGACGAAGGGTCAGAGCGGATCCCGGTGGAAGAGGCTCAGGGGAGAGCCGATGACGAGGGCAACGAGCGTCAGGCCGCAGGGAAACGGCCACCTCCTCACCGGACCTGGACAACACTGGGGCAGCACCCACGTCGGACCCCGATCGGGCCTTAGGCGAACCCACGTTGGACCCCGATTGGGTCTCGGGCGAACCCACGTTGGACACCGCACCAGAACCGACCTCCAACGTTGAATCTGGACCCTCCAGCACCACGAGGAACAGCAACTCCTCGCCGGTGACCCTGAAAGAAGGCTCAGAAGAGAAAACAGAACCGGGATCAGGATCACCGGCAGCGCCAGAACCCGGCGAGACGAGCTCAGATGCAGCGGGCGGCTGCACCCGGCTCGTCTCCCCTAGAGACAGGCTGAAGTGCTCAAAGATAAAAAGGGAGAAAAGAAAGGAGAGCACTCGCCTGATCTCGGGTTCTGACGCCGTCCAGGACTGCGAAGATCCAGGATCCGTCGTCAGGAGGTCGTTGTCAGGCTCCCATCCAGCCGCGTCGGGCCCCGCAGCCAGCACGATGGTCAGCGCAGCTTGAGATTCCTCCAGCTCCTGTAACCCCGCCGACGATCCACTCGGCGTGAAGCCAGAAGAATCTCGTCCCGCTGGACCGAACTGCTCCTCCGTGGAGACCCGGGGACGCTCAGTCGTCGGCGCAGACTTCACGCAGCAGTCAGTCCCCCTCCTCCGTCTGCAACGTAGCTGCGGAACCACAGGCCCTCTCCTTACCCCACCACGTTGACCCGGAGCCGGGGATCGCTCGGCGGAGAGAGACACAGAGGATGCAGGATTAGGAACACAGGTTACAGCAGGTGGGGGGAGTTCAGGGAGCTGCGAACCCTGAACTCCTCCTCCAGGAATGTGACAGAGCAAATCATTAAACAGATGTGACAAAACTATGACTTGCCTGCCTCCTGGAGGTTGAGTATCGCCTGCTGTAGTGGATACTGCTTCTTCCTCTCCCCGCCTGGCGATAACGGAGGACCCCCCGGGAATTCGTCTGAGGATCGCTCGCGTTGTCTCCAGCAGAGAGCTCGCCAGGCTGGAATTCCAGGCACACTCAGCAGTCAGGAAGCGCGTTGAGGAGGAGGGGGAAACAGCCGGGGTGAGCCAGCCCGAATGTCCAGGAATGACAGCGGGGGAATGAGGCTCAGGGAACGAGGCTGTGAAAACTCCACACTGACGAGGCGAAGAGGTGACAGCTGCATGGGAGGAACGGTCCTGGCGGCGGCCCAGAACTGGATCCGGACGAGGTTAGTGCAGAGGTGACTCGGCAATGTGATGACGGCTATTCCCAGGGGACGAAGCGAGGGGGGAACCCAGGATTCGCCGCTCCAGATCGGAGATCCAGGCGAGGAAGGCGTCGAGCACGGGAAAGCTTCGAAGCCCTGGAGTCCTCTCCATCAATCTCACTGCCGCCGCCACATGCCTGAAGATGGTAACAGGACACACAGTGGAGCTCGTGACAGCCACTCGACCCCAGACATAACTGCTGTCAGCTGCGGCTCCTTGAAGGGAATCCCGAGTGACGTGGCGCAGGTCGGGGGAAGCCCTCTGGTTGGCGCGAACTCCCGGACCGGAATGGCGGCAGGAACGGGATCCCGAAGCGGGGGGCAACGTCACCCACTTCGGCTTCCTGCTGGGATTTCCATCCAACCCGCGGAGCTTCTCCCGCTGTGTACCTGTGGCGTCTATCCTGGCACTGTCCTCGAGATGGAACACAGAATGAGGGTAACAGTCCAGGAGTTCCTCAGCACGGCCCGGATGCCAGCGTCTCGCGTTGGAGGCGTCGTGCAGGGTGAAGAGCGTCCCGTCGACAGCTCCCGAGATGGACCTCAGCTCGTCGCCCTGGCGCCGGGAGTGACTCCTGGGAAACGGCATGCTAGCAGCGCTGACACCCGGACAGAAAGGTACAATTCCACGGCGACTCACGGCCGCCGGTAACTCGTCTGGCTGCGACATACTGTCACACACAGCTCTAGGGAGCCGCGCAATAAGAGCCAAGGGCGAGCCAGTGAGTCGTGATGTTTTATTACAGGTGAGGGATGAGGGATGAGGAGAGCACAGATACTCATACAGTGGTACACTCACAGGTTGCATAGCGCAGGAGCAGGAAGCTCGTACCGGACATAGGGGTAACAAGGCGTGCATACTCACAGCGGGTTACAATCACAGGAATGCTGCAAGGGGAGTAGAGGCTGACACCAGACGAAGGGGCTTCAGCCTAGCAGTGCTTATGTCGCAGCCCCGAGTCATCGAGGCTGCTCCTATTTATTCTCATTGGCAGCGCCCCAGCTGATGAGGACTAATTGGCCCCAGCCGTCCGTAATGCTGCCAGCTGGGAGCCTGCTGAGACGCTGCTCAATGAGAAGCAGGGATGAAGGAAAACATGGGCTGAGCGCTGAGACGGCATCTCAACCCATGGTGACATCTATAGAGTATGACAATATTTGTGAGCTGGACTTAAAGGACATAATGAAGATTTTTTCTTTAAAGAAGGCCAGAAAAACCCTCTAAAAAGGTAAGACATGCTATTTGCAGTGCTTTCCAGCCACCTGTGCAGATTTTTCATTGCTGCTGTTGTTTATATATACTCTCTATACACATTTATATATACTTCACTGATGTCATTTTATACCAAAGGCAGTATCTGTCACACTGTAAAAAGGGAAATCTCACTAAGATAAAATATCCTAAATCAAGGCTTCATGCTTGTTTTTTTTCTCACAAGATAATATTGACAAGACAAGAATTTCTTTTTTTTGTGCAGTTTTCTGTGAGATTTTACTTGCCTTACGGAAGTTTTTACTTGTTTTAAGTAATTTAATCTTACTTTGTTGGCAGATATTTTGTTCTAATTTTAACTAGAATTACCTATTGCCAGAAATTTTTTGCTTATGTTAAGTAAAATTATCTGCAAACAGAGCATGAAAATTTGACTTATCAAATTGCATAAAACAAGTTAAAACTATTGAAAGGCATGTAAAATTTTCTTACACACTACACAGCAAGAATAAATATATTGTCAGACAAAAAACAAGCATAAAGAGCCTTAATTTATTTCCTTTTACTTATATTTGAATTTTTGCAGTGTAGTTGTGTTTTCAAGCTCATTTGCATTATTTCTCAAAGTGAAACAAAAATGAGGCCATAGTGGTTCAGGAGGTAGAGCAGGTCGCCCAATAACCAGAGGGTTGGCGGTTTGAATCCCACTCCCCCCACCTTGCTGTTGTGTCTTTGGGCAAGATACTTTACCCACCTTGGCTCCAGTGTGTTCATGGATCATGACACTGATGTATGAATGTGAATAAACGTTCGGTGGTGGTCGGACAGGCTGTTGGCATGGATTGGCAGCCATGTCTCCATCAGTCTGCCCCAGGGCAGCCGTGGCTACAGAAGTAGCTTACCACTACCATTGCCTTTGGAGTGAATGAATAATGGACTAATTGTTAAGTATTATTAAAAACATAGCTATTACACATTTTTCAACTGAGATTCTGTAGTCTGTAAAATCTGAAATTTCTAGGTATACAGTGTGATATTTTTTTCCTTGTAGTATTAAACATGACATTGAATATCAATATTTTTAAAGGTATTATCAAGATAAAAAATCCCAGTATTATGACCACACTAATGTCCACAACATCGTGGCACCGAGCAATAGTTAAAAGCCTCTGTCCCTTATTTGGCTGTGAGAAAGTTGGCAATCCTACGCTTAAGGTCCCATTCACTAAAAAATGTGTCTTTGTGTGGTTTAACCTACTAAAATGTTTTCTTGGGTCATATTATTACCATAGCTCTTCCAGGTTACATTTCCTTATTTCCTTAAAGTGACACGCCACCAAAAATGGAGTTTTTTGTTTTCTTGTTAACATGTCTGTAACATGACTTTTTATGACTTACAAGAAATATCAAGAGCAAAATCGCTCAAATGTCTCATACAGCGGGGAAAATAAGTATTGAACACATCAACATTTTTCTCATTAAACATATTTTTGATGGAGCCATTGAAGTGAGATTTTCACCACATAGCAGTAACAACCCAAGTAATCCATACTTACAAAGATATCAAGGCAACTGTGTTCACAAAACAAGTTATTGCCAGGATTGGGGCATGGCCAGGGACCGTGCCCACACTTTATTCTGGTCTTTATTTTCTTTATTATTAGCTCAAGTAGGTTCATTTTGACGAAGGCTGCAGTGAACAGTCAAAACATGTAACGAAGGTAAAAACATCTCATTTCTTTATTATTATTAAGTGCCCTTTTGTTCCCCGATTGTTGTCTGTCATGTCAAGTCATCCCCTGTTGTCTGTGTTTTATGGTTGTCTTTGCAGTCTTGTGTGCATATCTATTGTGTCCAGTCACTCATGTTCCGTACCAATAGCCATGTTCCCACATGTGTGCACTGTTAAGCCCTTGATTGTTCTTAGCTGTCCTGCGTCTTGTTGATTTTCCTGCCCCTATATATGCAAGTCTCTGTTCTTTGTTCTGTGAGAGGTCGTCATCATCGGGACCTGCTATGTCCCTGCCGTGTTCCATGTCTATGCTCCAAGTGAGTGATCCATGCCTTTGTCTCTGTCAAGTTTCTGTTTGAGTTTTCAGCCCACGTGCTGCTTTGTTTTGTCCCTGTTTTTTGTTAATAAATTCCATCTTTGCACCATATCCTGCACATGAGTCCTCCCTTTAAAGCCTTATCTGCCTGTTGGCAGAAACATAACAGTATGACCTCTCCTTATCTGGACTCAGCAGGCAGAAGGAGGTTGACGGCTGGTGGTCCCAATGTGGATGAGCTGGGGGCAGCCCAGTTTATCCAGGACTTTATTTCAGAAGCCTGCACCTCCCACATGCCAGAAGAGGCCCTGGAGAGCCTGGACGCCGTAGCTGGAATAATGGAAGTGCACATCAGTCTGCAGCGCTACCCCGAGCTGACAGGACTACTAGCCACCGTCTCCAACCTCTGCAGGACATATCACGGGCTGGTGTGGAATTTAACTGGGGCACTGGAGTTTGTGCTGATGATGCAGTGTTTCCTGACTCTACTCTTCTCCTCACCACTCATCAGCCTCACAGCCACACCATGGGCAGGGGGGTGTTTACCTAAGACGCCCGAGACTGTGCTGACAAAACAGCATCCCCTGGCCCCGATGCTTTCAGCTTCTCCTTGCCCTTCAGCCGCAGTCAGCCTCCTTCTGATCCAGCAGCCACACCTCAGAATGGGGAGAAATTTGTTTTGCAAGCCACTCCATGAGCTAGAGGAGAGCACATCATCATGTCGCTCTTCAGCATTTGCTCTAGTGCCGTGGAGTTCATCGGACTTGGAGCACCCTCCAGTGTCAGCTCCACATCACTTTATATCTCCTGTGCCAGCTCCATATTGTTTTCTTGTTAACATGTCTTGTTTCTATTGTTTTCTTGTTAACATGTCTGTAACATGACTTTTTATGACTTACAAGAAATGACTTTCTTGAAGGCTCCATCAAAAATATGTTTAATGAGAAAAATGTTGATGTGTTCAATACTTATTTTCCCCGCTGTATGAGACATTTGAGTGATTTTGCTCTTGATATTTCTTGTAAGTCATAAAAAGTCATGTTACAGACATGTTAACAAGAAAACAATGGAAACAAGAAATGTTAACAAGAAAGTCATAAAGAAAGTTAAACAAGTCAAACAAGTCAAAACAAGTTATCTAGCGAAATGACTTTCGCTATTATTATTATTATTATTATTATTATTCCGGTTCCGGCGCCACACGAGTTGGCTGCCTTTTGCAACAGCGGCACCATTCTGAGTCTTTTTATCTTCCTTCTTCTTTCTGATCCGGTGATAACTTTCTGATCCGGCACACCTTTCACTCTATATATATCACGGACACACAGATCGCCCCAAAGGTCTCCTGAGTTGGCGGACGGAGCCTCTGTTTACAGCAGGAGACGATACAGCAGGGAAGAGCTAGCTAGCACTCAACCGCCACCTGGTGCTAACGGAGAAACTCGACATATCGGGGAACTGAAGCGAAAACGACGCGGGTGCAGGGCTGGAGTTTAGGCGGCGTGCAAGAAATATAAGACAGAATAATAAAGAGCAATGGCAAGATCCAAGCAGACCTCCCGTAAATCTACTGGAGGAAAAAAACCCCAGGAAGCAGCTGGCCACCAATGCTGCTCGAAAAAGCGCTCCGGCCACCGGCGGAGTGAAGAAGCCTCACCGTTACAGGCCCGGTACCATGGATCTGAGAGAGATCCGTCGCTACCACAAATCCACGGAGCTGCTCATCTGTAAGCTACCCTTCCAGCGCCTGGTGAGGGAGATCGCTCAGGACTTCAAGACCGACCTGCGCTTCCAGAGCTCCGCTGTCATGGCTCTGCAGGAGGCCAGCGAGGCCTACCTGGTGGGTGTCTTCGAGGACACCAACCTGTGCGCCATCCATGCCAAGAGGGTCACCATCATGCCCAAAGACATCGAGCTGGCCCGCCGCATCCGCGGAGAGAGAGCTTAGACTTTCTGCTGCACATCCACCAACCACAATGCTCCGCACTGTGTGTCTATATATATATATATATATATATATATATATATATATACTGTATATTTATAGTAATATGTACATATGTATACTAGCTGCTCTTGTTTTTTCTTGCCTTCTGATTGTTGCTCTGAGTGTTGCTATCCTTGTGCTGTTGCAATCCTGGAATTTCCCCATTGTGGGACTAATAAAGGCTTATCTTATATCACTTTGTACCTCAAGTACCACCTCCACGTCTTCCCTCAGCAGTGTTTTTGCCTGTCACCATGTATACAGCCTCGCCTCATGCCATGTCTGCAGTTTTGTCGGTTGCCATGCCTGCAACTTTGCCTTGCCTGTCAGCACGCCTGTAGCTCCACCTATCATCACATCTGCAGCTTCGCCTGTCATCACGTCTGAAGTTTCGGTTGTCACCACGCCTGAAGTTTTGGTTATCACCACACCAAAGGTTTTGTCTGCCATCACGCCTGCTGCTTGGGCTGCAGCAGCAGAGTCACTGGAGTCATGGTTGGCGGTGGAGCAAGTTTTAAGGCAAGTCCTCGTTTTTGTATTTATTATATCAGTATTTGAAAGGCCTTGCCTTCCTCTTGGCAGGGAGGCCTTGTTGCAGCTGTCATCTGCTCCTGAGGTCTCCCCTCTGGGATCCGCTGTCACCAGTTATAGTGACCTGGTGTTTGCCTCTTCCTCCCCGTCTGAGGTGGCTGTGTCTGGGATGGACCCCCAAGTGGTTGGGCTTGAGGCCCTATAGCCTGAGATGCCTGGGGTCATTGTTGATCAGCTTTCATCATCTGTTTTCGCCGTTGGTCAGCAGCCATCTTCTGGTTACACCGCTGTGCAGCAGTCATCGTCTGGTTTCGCCGCTGTGCATCTGTCGTTGTCTGGTTTTGCCACTGCTCACTACGAACCCTGCTCACTGATCTGGGGGCCCATGAACTTTGGACGCCCCCTGACCCACCTTGTTTCACAAGTCGGTGGTCTAAGGACAGTGGTAGACCACCGGATCTGCCCTACATTCTGGTTTGGGGGCCCATGAACTTTGGAAGGCCCCCTGACCCACCCTGTTTCATGATCTGGTGGCCTAAGAACCTGGGTAGGCCACCCGATCCACTTTGCACTCTTGTTTGGGGCCCCATGGACCTGGGCTGGCCCTCTGACTTACTTTGTTCCCCAGTCCAGTGGGCCTGTGAACTTAAAGAGACCGCCTGAAGGATATTTTTAGTTTTTTTTCTGCTTTGTTGTTACTGCATTTTGTTTCTTCCCACCATGCCTTCTCCCCCTCCTCCCGCTGGTTTTGGTGTTATGTTTTGTTTTTTAGGGGTATCTGAAAGTCACCCCTTAAAGTGGGATTATGTCAAGATCGGGGCATGGCCAGAGACAGTGCCCATGCTTTATGTTTATTCTGATCTTTGATTTCTTTATTATTATTATCACTATTATTATTAAGTGTCCTTGTGTTCCCCGATCATTGTCTGTCATGTCATGTCATCCCCTGTTGTCTGTGTTTTATGGTCGTCGTTTGTATTTTAGCTATATTGTATGATTCCCATTTATGTTTGTTAGTATTATTGTCCTTGTGTCCTTAGTCATGTCATGTGTCATTCCCTGTTGGTCTTTATTGTCATCATTGCAGTCTTGTGTGCATATCTGTCTACCTATTATCTCCAGTCCCTCATGTTCTGTACCAGTAGCCACATTCCCTCATGTGTGCACTGTTCAGCCCTTGATTGCTCTCAGCTGTCCTGCGTCTTGTTGACTGCCCTGCCCCTATGTGAGTCTCTGTTCTTTGTTCTGTGAGAGGTCATCGTCTTCACCCTGCTACGTCCCTGCCATGCTCCATGTCTATGTTCCAAGTGAGTGATCCATGCCTTTGTCTTTGCCAAGTTTTTGTTTGAATTTTTAGCCCACGTGCTGCTTTGTTTTGTCCCTGGTTTTGTGTTAATAAATTCCATCTTTGCACCGTATCCTGCTTGCACATGAGTCCTCCCTTTAAACCCTTATCTGCCTGTTGGCAGAAACATCACAGTTATATTTAGTAAAGTGGAATGACACAGGGAATAAGTATTGGACACACTTGGTGAAATTCATTTAATATTTAGTCGAAAAGCCTTTGTTGGTAATAACAGCTTCCACACGCATCCTGTATGGAGAAACTAGGCACAGGCATTGCTCAGTATTGATTTTAGCCCATTCTTCCACCCAAACTGTCTTCAACTCTTGAAGGTTCCATGGGTGTCTTCTATGAACTCTGATCTTCAATTTGTTCCATAGATTTTCAATTGGATTCAGATCAGGTGACTGACTGGGCCATTTTAGCAGCTTTATTTTCCTTCTCTGGAGCCAGTTGAGACTTTCCCTGGCTGTGTGTTTGGGATCGTCGTCTTGTTGAAATGTCCACCCTTGCTTCATCTTCAGCATCTTAGCAGGTTCTTTTCAAGGATGTCTCTGTACATTTGTCCATTTATCTTTCATTAAATTATATGAAGTCTGCCTGTACCATGTGCTGAAAAACACCCCCATACCATGATGCTCTCACCGCCAAACGTCACTGTTGGTATGTGTTTTTGGGCTGATATGCAGTGCCATTTCTCCTCCAAACATGCTGTGTGTTGTGGCATCCAAAAAGTTCAATTTTGGTCTCATCTGACCAGACTATAGTCTCCCAGTATTTTACTGACTTGCCCAAATGTTGTGCAACAAACTTTGAATGAACACGCTTTTTCTTCAGCAATAGCATCTTGCGAGGTGAGCGGGCATAGAGCCCATGTCGGTTGAGTGCATTACTTATTGTTTTCTTTGAAACAGCAGTACCCGCTAACTCCAGGTCTTTCTGGAGCTCTCCACGAGTGGTCTTTGGCTCTTAGATAAGTCTTCTGATAATTCTTTTGATTCCTCTGTCAGAAATCTTGCGAGGAGCTCTTGGTTGTGGCTGACTTATGGGAAAATGTTGCTCTTTCCACTTCCATATGATGTCTCCAACAGTGCTCACTGGAACGTTCAGCAGTTCAGAAATGTGCCTGTAAGCAATGCCATCATAATGTTTTGCAACAATAAGATTGTGAAGGTCTAAAGAGAGCTCTTTGCTTCTAAACATCATGAGTTCTTTGTGGAGTGACAATCTTATATTCACAGACCTTTTAAAAGACCATCAGTCAGGATTTGACCAGCTGAAATTAATTTGCACTGATGGGGAATGGGATGGCTTCCTAAGTTCTGATGGATTTCAGCTGGTTTCTTGGCTTTCTATGCCTTTTTGCACCTCTTTTTCTTCATGTGTTCAATACTTATTCCCTGTGTCATTCCACTTTATTAAATACAACTTGTTTTGTGAACACAGTTGCCTTGATTTCTTTGTATGTGTGGATTACTTGGGTTGTTACTGATATCTGGTGAAAATCTCAGGTCAATGGCTCCATCAGAAATATGTTTACTGAGAAAAATGTTGACGTGTTCAATACTTATTTTCCCCGCTGTATGAAACATTTGAGCAATTTTGTGCTTGATAGCTCTTAAATAAAAATCCTAAAAAACATGCTACAGATATGTTAACAAAAAAAAAAAAACCTTGATTTTTGGTGGTCGCTTTAAGAAAATAAGTAAATGTAAAAAAAAAAAAAATTACCTGGAAGAGCTATGTTAATAATATGACTCAAGAAAACATTTTAGTAGGTTCAGTACTTATTTTCCCCACTGTATCTCTGTTTGTTTTGCTGTGAAGTTTCATTTAAGCCCCAGTCCCTGCAAAAAGGCGGGCTGAGACAGAATGTCTTTGGTGACATAACTATTCGTGGTGCTGGCATGTGGGTAGTGTTGTACTAATCAGGACTCTCTGGCCTAACTGAAGTTAGCCTCCAGGCCAGTTAGCATTTTTTAACAAACTGATTTGAAAACTTGACCCAAATGAAAGCACCAAGGTGCTGTGCCTTGGTGCCTGTGGCATGGTAGCATGGGGAGCTGTAAAAAAGTGGCACTTTGACCTATGCTGGACTGGGATAGTTATTGCAATACCTTTATTCATGGCTGCACTGACAGAAATGGTTAGTTAAATTTGTGTTTATTTTGAAAACAAAGCCCATCCATCCATCCATCTTCTACCGCTTTTCCGGAGGTCCGGGTCGCGGAGGCAGCAGTTCAAGCAGAGAAGCCCAGGCTTCCCTCTCCCCAGCCACCTGCTCCAGCTCTTCAGAGAGGATACCAAGGCGTTCCCAGACCAGCTGGGAGACATAGTCTCTCCACCGAGTCCTGGGTCTGCCCCGGGGTGTCCTCCCAGTGGGACGTGCCCGAAACACCTCAAGTGGGAGGCGTCCAGGAAGCATCCTAATCAGATGCCCATACCACCTCAACTGGCTCCTTTCAATGTGGAGGAGGAGCGGTTCTACTCTGAGCCTCTCCCGGATGACTGAGCTCCTCACCCTATCTCTGAGGGTGAGTCCAGCAATCCTACGGAAAACAAAGCCTTTTCTTGAAATTTTGGCAAATTAAAAATCAAGAAAATATGATGATGCAATGATACAAGTCTTTAGTTCCACCTAATTTTGACCGAGTGAACTGAAAAGCTGGAAACAGACAGACAGATGCACATACACTGTGGTGATCTAGAGCGCAGGTCTGCTCCCCGCTTGAGTCACTTTTTGTTTTCTCCTTTTGTCTCTTGATTTCGGCATGTTATGATGGTGTCTATTTGTGTTTTTGACAGCGCCGTGGCCGGACTTCCGCCTGTCAGCCGCCTCGCAGCCTGTCACAGCTGTTCACGTTTAATTCATCAACTTGTCTCCTCACCTGTTTGCGATTTGTTTGTGCACTAGTTAAGATCGCAGTCGAGATTCATTCCTCACTGCGACCTCGCCCTATTCAGACTGGTTTCCCTATGTCTGAAGCCAGTCCTTTCCAGCGTTAGGTTTCGCCCTCGCTATTTTCTTGTAAGTGTTGTAATTGACTTTTTATTTCTCTTCTGTTATTCACCCTCTGGGGTCACATGTGTAGTTGCTTATGTTTTGCCCCTCGTGGCACATTATTTTGTACTTTTGCTAATAAAGTAACAAACTCACTCCTGGCTTCTGGTGCCTCATCATTTCCCTGCAAGGGGCAAACATAACAGTAGGTTGCAGCCAAAGCAGGTGCCAGCCTCAGTGAACTTTGTTTATTGGCTCTGTATTTTTTCTTCACCGGGTGCCAGCATTTTTTTTTTTTTTTGGGGGGGGGGGGGGACGTTATGGCGTCATTCATGAAATGGTGTCCTGTGAGCCTGGGTTTTGAGCTAGTCCAGGCTCTAATGGAGATAGATGACCTCCTAGCCATTGCTCGTGATCGTTCCCCCAAAGACGCATTATGGTACCTGGGCCTCGTGGAGGCGGCTGTTAAACATCATCCTCGCCTTGCTGATCACACTGAGGGCAGGGAGAGGATGGCTGAGCTATTGGTGCTTCAACAAAAAGACCGTGAGTTTGACCAGAAATTCTCCAGGAAGCCTAAGAGGGGGCCAATGGTGAAGCACTCCCATTCCTTGGCTCTTTATGAGGTTCCTGCCATGGGTCCAGCTCCCGTATCTGCATCGCCGAAAGACTGTCTTCCAGCGCAGCGGAGGAGGAGGGCAGACGGGGGTCCCAGCGAAGATAAACAGTGGGCAGCTGATTTCATCAGGGACCGGAGGGCTGAAGCTCTCTCTTCCGTTATCCTGGACAAGGTTGTCAAGAGCGTTGTGGCAGCAGTTAGGATTTTGGAGGCACATCCCAAGTTAAACAATTATCTGGAGTTCGCTGAGCTGCTGGCCACTGTTTCCGCTCAGCAGCGGTGTTTTCCTAACCTGAAGTTAACCTTGTCTCTAGCCAGAAGACGTCGTCATCCGACACAGAACCCATCTCCTCTCTGGGACACACCCGTTCCGAAGCAGAGGGAGTATCATGACCGGGTCACCATGCTGCGGGGTTCCCATTTGGATTCAGCTACGGGCCGCCGGAATAATTCCTTTGTCTCCCAGTCAGCTGTTTTTTCCTCATCTCAGCAGAGAAGGATGACAGCAGCTTCAGCCTCCGGGTGTTCTTTGTCAGCTGTTTCGCCAGCTCCCCTACCCTGGACTGCCTCAGCTGCTCCTCCCTCCTATACGGCGCTTTCTCCAGCTGCTGCAAGCTTTGTGGTTTCATCCCCAGATGCCTTCAGCACTGATCCGTATGAAGCGGCTCCTCCTGGTCTTTCTGAGGGGGCCACTGTCATCAACATGACGGGAGAGGAAATAATAGAGCCTGCTGCAGCTGTGACCACTGTTCTCCAGGGAAACAGGCAAGTGTTTTTTTCATTCTTTATCACTAGTTGATGAATTACCTTGTCTGATTCCAGGGGGTGAGACTCAGGTCACGCAGTCCCCTGAGTCCCCACCACCTGCTGCAGCCAATAATACATCTCCTGCTTCCTCTGTGTCTCCTCCCTGATTCCCCGAGTGTCCGTTGGTGCCAGGGTCAGACTGTCGGGCGGAGGAGGAGCCTGTGGCCCTGGAGAGCCTGCTTCCAGCCCTGAAGCCACGAGTTGGACAGAGGAGGAGGGAGGACTGTCATTTAGAGCCTGTGCCGATGAGGAAGCATCCACGGGTCTCCATTGAGCACAGTTCTACCTCAAATGGAGATGGACCTCCTGTCACCCCATTGAGCGAGCCATTGGTGTGGGTTACAGCACCAGGGGGTTCTAAGACTGCCTGGACCATCATGCCTGCTGTTGGGGCTGCCACAGCAGAGTTTGAGTTGGACATTCAGGAGATCGGGCCCTAGTTTTCGCCATCTGGATTGACGGAGTCCTGGACGGTGGTGGAACTTGAGCTCAGGCGAGTACTCTCCTTTGTTTTCATTGTTTCTGTGTTGAAGAGATCTTGCCTGGCACTTGGTAGGGAGAGCCGGGTGCTGCCATCAGCAGCATCTGTGCTTGCCTTGCTGGGTTCCACTGCTGCCGGTGACCCTGACTCTGTTTCTGTTCCCCTTGTTCTCGAGTCTTCTCTCAGGGTCACTGAGGAACATTCTATTTCTCCAGAGGTCTCTGTGGGTTCTGGTCCACCACCTGTGGTCTCCAGGGGTCCAGCTCTTTCAGCTGAGGGTTTGGTGGAGACGCCCTCCAAGCCTGGGTCTCCTCCGGGTGAAACCACGCCTCAGTCCCGGGCCACCATGGGTGCAGCCATGTCTTGGACTGGGACCACCATGGGTGCAGCTATGTTCCAGGCTGGGACCCCCGTTGGTGCCGCTCTGGTCCGGCCAGGGTCCACCGCGGGTGCAGCTAGGTCCTGGACTGGGCCCACTGCGGATTCTACTGTTCGTCCTCTGCCTTCTGATGCTGTCAGGGTCCCTATGGGTGTTGCTGTGGGGGAGTTGCCTCCTGGGCCGCCTCTCCTGGCCTGGTAGCTAAAACGCTCAGGTCGGCCGCCCGATAGATTGTGCTGCTGGGTTGGGTGGCCCATTTTCCCGGGCAGGCCACCCGACTCGTGCTTCCTGGTGGGCCAGATGTGGTGGGACTTTTTCATGTGGTGGGACTAATTCATCATCTTGTCTCCTCACCTGTTGGTGATTAGTTTGTGCACTATTTAAGATCGCAGTGCACTATTTAAGATCGCAGAGATTCATTCCTCACTGCGACCTTGCCCTATTCATACTGGTTTCCCTACGTCCAAAGCCAGTCATTTCCAACATTAGGTTTTGCCCTCGCTATTTTCTTGTAAGTGTTGTATTTGACTTTTTATTTCTCTTCTGTTATTCACTCTCCGGGGTCGCATGTGTAGTTGCTTATGTTTTGCTCCTCATGGCACATTATTTTGTACTTTTGCTAATAAAGTAACAAACTCACTCCTGGCTTCTGGCACCTCACCTTTGCCCTGCAAGGGGCAAACATACTGTAACACGCACAACCACACACGGACACACTGAGTGATTACCCTATGAGAGGAGAGGGTCAGAGGTGAGTCCGGTTGTTGCTCTTTCTCCCCATGTTGAGTTCACTCTCTGTGTCGTGTTCACTCTTCGTACTTTATCCACTCTCTGTGCTACATTCTGTCTCTGGGCTGCGCTCTTCGGCTGCACTCACATCCGCAAAGTCACTCCTGTGATGAGGCTGCAGCTCAGGAATGCTCGTGCTGCACGGGGACTGGCTCCGGGTCCCGTGTGGCTCGGACTGGGGCTCCAGCGGCTGCTCCAGTTCTTCTGGGCTCTGTTTAGCATGTGGTGTGAGGCAGGGGATGGCTGCATCCACATCTGAGTGTGATGGACCTGGACTGCTGTCGGTCTGCCTGGGAACCGTGAGGGAGAAACCCAGTTCACAGAACAAATCCCACCCCATAACATTATCACCCTGGCGTGTCACCTGGAACTGGAACACTGAGATTTTCTTTCGCTGTAGTGCACTGCAAAGGTGACGTTTCTGCCAGTCATGGAACATCCATCATCTGGCAGTTCCACCACACGAGGTCGCCGGGGAGTAAGCCTCTTAACCGTGGCCTCGTTTACTAGGGACTATGAGGCAGCAGTGGCCACCATCATTGGTACACTGACGCCGTCCAGCTCCACGACACACTGCAGTCCTGACCAGACTTCGGGGCCCACAATGTTGATGCTGTCTGCGTCAGATGTGGGGACAATGGACCCCACCTTTGGTCGCCATTGGTGAAACCTCATGCACCATGCCAACACATTGTCGAGTGCGGCAAAGTAGCTAGCTAGCAGTTCTACAGCTCCAATGAACGAGTCCGTTGATCCCAACATGCCAAAAATACATTTGCCTTCTACGCCCACAAAGGAAACCAGTAGAGATTGTTTCTGTACCATGTCTATCTTGTCCAGGCCCACCGCCGACATGTAGGTTTCAAAAGCCTTGAGCCAACGTGGCCAAGGAACGGGTGGTTCATAGGGGATTTCCAGAAACGGCTGTGGTGGCCTCAAGTATGCTACCATGGTTTAACTCTCGTTGCCAAATGTTATGTCTGTTTACCCAGAATAACCAACAGAGAGGAGAGCTGTGCTGGAACTCGAACTTTATTACACACAAAAGTTAAAGTACAACACTGGTTTGGTTATGACTGAACCTTATGCTGCTATGAGTTGAGAGAGGCCGAAGCTGGCCGACTCTCCTTATTTATTGGCTGGCGAGAAGATGTCCCCAGCTGGCTGCATCATCACGCCATTACCCATTAACCCTTTAGAAGACCGTGCATATGACTGGACATGTCCTTCAACCAGTAAAGCCCCTTTTCCACTAGCACCCACTCAGCCCTGCTTGCATCAACTCTACTCGGTTTGTAGGGTTTTCCATTAGTACCTGGTACCTGGTACCAGGTACTTTTTTGTACCTACTCCACTGGGGTACCAACCGTGGTGAGTCGGGCTGAAAATATGACATCAACAGACTGCAGGCCACTGATTGGTCAGGACGTAACATCATGAGAGCACCGTCTTCTGCAGAAAATACAACCACCATTTGCAAAAATTTCTTCAGTGAGTAAACACGGTAGAGATGGCTTTGGAGAATACAGTAGAGATGGCTTTGCAGGTTTGGCGGAAATCTACACCATGGTCCAACAAAGAGGTGCAGTCTTTTCTGTGCTTGGTGGCTGACAATAGAATCCAGAGAGAGTTAGATGGAGCGACCCGCAATGAAAAAGTTTACCAGGAAGTCTCCGAACAGATGGCAGCCCACGGATACAACCAGACATTAAAACAATGTAGAGAGAAGCTGAGGAAAATGAAAAGTGATTACCGGACCAACAAGGATCATAACGGTCGAAGTGGGGTGAACAGAAAGGACTGGAAGTGGTTCAATGGACGCCATTTACGGCCATCGGCTGGCCAGCAATGGCAGGGAGATTGGGGTCTGTTTTGTCTGTTAAGACACCGGTGTGAAAAGAGTCAACAGTACAAACCATTTATCAGTGATGTTGAAAATAATGGCTCATTTTTAAGAAAAAGTAACCAACAAACAGTTATTTATTGAAGACTGTATTGTTGGATGTGCCAGTGCAGAAGACACTGCACACTTTAGTGAGAGTGACCAGTGTATAGAGGAATTCTGGGCCATATTAGCATCTGGATATCCTAATAATGGGTTAGGGCGGGGGTGTCCAATCATGTGCCATGGAGGGCCAAGACCCTGTAGGCTTTACCTCCAACCAGTGTCTTCAACAGCAGATTCCACTGAATTTCTTCCACTTATTGCTGATCAGTAAAAACACCTGCTGAATAGACTGGGTAGAAGAGAGAACCTGCAGGGTCTTGGCCCTCCATGGCACACGATTGGACACCCCTGGGTTAGGGTTTAATGGGATTTAACATTTTAACACAAACTGCTTTATGGTTCATAATTCTGTTGACAGACTTACACCAAACCAAAAGTGATTTCTCAAACCTTCACACATAAAACAAAAGTGGAGCCACATCTGCAAAAGTACAAAGGTTTATTGTCAAAATTCCCAGTGCAATACTACATGAATACATGTATAGTACATTGTTGATGCAGAGAATATATATTTATACAGTATCTACAGTACATGTATTCAGTAAATCAAATATTTTCCGTGTAACCTTGTGACTGAATTATTTTAATTGCTTTTAATCCTAGATCAAGTTTGTTTTGGCCTAAAATGCATCATAATTGTTAAATATATCTCATTATACCTACCTCAGTACTGTTCACCTGTTGAAATATATATTTTATGGCTAATATAACCCCATAACTACAACCTAACGATCAAATTTTGGCAGCTGAACAGTTTTTGCCATGAGACACAGTGCTGCTGGAGCAGGTACATCCCATGATGTCTCAACAGGCTCTCCATGATTTTCACACAGATCAGAGCAATTTGTTGCATAGAAAGCTACATGTTTCTACAGACATTCTTAAGTTCTTTAGCCACTGAGCGTTTGTGAAGCTGGGGTGACATCAGTGAGATGCTGTGTTGAACTCCCAGGCCCATGGTTTGAAGCGATAATTTTCCCACAAGAGAGCCATCTGAAACATACACACAGCATACATATTTTAGTACCTAATAGCAATAACTTGCAGACATTACAATGTAGTACGGCGGACTGAAAGCAAACTAGTGGCACTGTGGCAGCACAGCAACTCACCCTTGGCCATGGGATCCCGGGTTCGATCCCAGCCCCTGACCAACAGTGATCTGTGTGGAGTTTGCGTGTTCTCTCCATGTCTGCATGGGTTTACTCTGGGATTTCTCGGGTTTCCTCCCACAGGCCAGAAACATGCAAGTTAGGTTAATTTTAGACTCTAAAGTGGCCCTAGGTGTGAATGTGTGTGTGAATGGTTAAGGGATAGCACCGTACCGTGGCGGCTTCATCCATCCAGGTGGATGCCCTGAATTTCCCCCTGGGGATCAATAAAGTACACAAACTCAAAAAAAATCAAATATGTCATCTGGTTCGTCTCCTCATGTCTTTGGCTCTATGGCTTCTTAAAAGCTTCAGTACTTTTCCAGAATGTTTCATCTCGCTGTCTGTACCCTTGTCTGGCTCTCATTTTTTGCCTTTACCCTGACAAAAAGCCAGGCACCGAGCAGTTGCCTCATAAGCCGCCATGTTGTGTTTTGCTTGTGTCACGTGTTTTACGTCACGGGAGTGTAGCGCTGCCTTGCTGTAAAAAAATCCCATCCACCCCAAGCGGTACCCTGCTGTAATGGAAACAAAAGCATGCTGAGCTGTGTAAAGCCATGTAGAGGTGTGTAGGGCTGAGTGGGGTCTAGTGGAAAACGGCCTTAACACTACATACTTGTACCAGCCATGTAGACTACTCAGGGTGACATTTATTACAGTTTGTAAATACTGCCATCCATGCCACCTCCTTTAATGCAGCACTGCTTTAAGATAATACTGTCACTGACAATCTGGATCACATGCGCGCGCGCGCGCACACACACACACACACACACACACACACACACACACAGCTTTCAGAGGAACTATGACAACAGTGCCTTTGAGAGAAAGTAATTCCAAAGAAATTGTTCAGTTTGAGTGCTATTGATTGAGTTTGAAGTGCTTCACAGGCAAAGCTGCGTCATTCAACTCAGAATTAGAAAGAAACACAACTAGCTGCCAGAGGTCATTTTCAAGATTCAAGATTCAAAGATTTTATTGTCAATACTACTATACGTGCAGGACATACAGGACAATTGAAATGGCGTTTCTCTATCTCTTCATTGGTGTGCATTTTATAAAAAGAAAAGGAATAAGGTTGGAGAAAAAAGAAAACGAACAGCAACAGCAGCAGTCTATGTACAGTGATGCAACCCGTGGTGCCAATGACATAATTATCAGCCCAGGAAACACGCACGCAGGCTCAGGTAAGATTTGATAGCTTTATTTAACAGCAAAGGAGTGTTTGGGTGCGTGTATGAGATATGTGTGTGGATTGTGGGTGGACGATGAGAGTTGGGAACAGAGCAGCACGCCGTGCAGCCAGACAACCCTATGGGAAGAACAGAGACAGGGAAATTAGCTGGGCTTAACCACACGGGGAAATAATACAGAATGATGCTCACTTGCAGAAGGGAAGGTGGCTGGCGTTGGCTAGGATCTTCGGCCTGGGAGACAGCGCCCTGCTGCGCACACGACGAGACGTGACGATGCGGGAGAAGGAGATGGCGAAGATGGGAGAGTCCGCCGCCAGGGAATCCACCTGTGCACAGGGGAAGACTGATAGACAGGTAAGTGGCAAACAGCTTACGTGTCATAGCGAAGAGTGGCAGGATGGGAAGAGACGATCCTGCTGAGGGTTTGAGCGCGTAGTAGAACAGACGGCTCCAGACCGATGCTCAGGGCCGAGTGGAATAAATTGCCCATCACTGATGAGGCGCAGGTGTGCGCGCAGCTGAGGTGGATGCCTGAGAGCGGTGAGTTGTGACAGTACTCCCCCCCCAGCAGCGCCTCCTGGCGCTGGCTTATCCGGGTGCGCCCTGTGGAACTCCGTGATGAGATCTTTGTCCAGCACAAAAGATGAGCGCACCCAGGATCTCCACTCTGGGCCATACCCCTCCCAATCCACCAAGTACTGCAGCCCACGACCTCGATGCCGGGAGTCCAGGATGGAAGCGACTCCCCACGCTGGGTGGCCGTCGATCATCATGGGAGTGGGCGGTGCCCTAGGAGGAGGATGAAAAGATGAAAAGTGGGACACACATGAAAAGTGGGAAAAAAAAGTGGGACACACATGAAAAGTGGGACACACACGGAGGGTGGGGGGAGGGCCAAACGCACAGCCACCGGGTTGATAATTTTGGAGATGGTGAAGGGACCGATGAAACGTGGCGCCAGCTTCCTCTTCTCAGCCTTGAGATTGATGTCCTGAGATGACAACCAGACCCGTTGGCCCACCTGGTAACTGGGAGCTGGATTCCTGTGGCGATTGGCAACGGTGCTGTTGCGCGCCGCCGTGCGTAAAAGCGCCTCGCGCGCCCTGGTCCACAAGCTCCGGCAGCGTCTCACATGCGCCTGGATAGATTGAACAGCCAACTCACTCTCCTGCTCGGGAAACAAGGGGGGGCCGTAGCCCAATGACGCCCTGAAGGGGGACATCCCGGTAGCCGATGACCATGCCGTATTGTGGGCGTACTCCACCCAGGCCAAGTAAGAGCTCCAGGAAGATGGGTTGGAGGAGGTGACGCAGCGCAGGGCAGCCTCCAGCTCCTGATTGGTGCGCTCACACTGCCCGTTGGATTGGGGATGATGACTGGAGGAAAGACTCACCATGGCCCCCAGGGCATTGCAAAAGCACCTCCACACTTGAGACACGAACTGAGGCCCCCGATCAGACACAACGTCCACTGGGATCCCGTGCAGCCTGACCACATGTTGGACGAGGAGGTCGGCCGTCTCTCGTGCCGAAGGGAGACCCCGGAGCAGCACAAAGTGGGCGGCCTTGGAGAACCGATTCACAATCGTCAGAACTGTGTCGTAGGTGTTAGAGACAGGGAGACCAGTGATGAAGTCGAGGGTGATGTGCGACCCGGGACCAGCAGGGGCTGGAGTAGGCCCGCGGGGGGGGGGGGGTATTCGGGGTCTTGCCAGTAGCACACTGGGGGCAAGCCCGGACGTAATTGGCGACGTCCTTTTGGAGACCGGGCCACCAGAAGGAGCATTGAAGGAGGTCCACCAGTCGGGAGACGCCAGGGTGACAGGCGAGCTTGGACGTGTGGGCCCAGTGAATGACCTCCCCCCGAACAGCTGATGGAACGAAGAGCCTCCCATCCGGACCGCCGCCAGGGTCCGGTTCAGCCTCCAGCGCCTTCCGGATCTTGTCCCTGATGGACCAGGAGACCGCCCCCACAACACACGTGCTGGGCAGGATGGTGTGGTCCAGCTCCTCCGGAGCCTCAGGAGAGAACTGTCTAGACAGGGCGTCGGGCAACCCATTCTTGGAGCCTGGACGGTAGGTGATGGTAAACTGGAACCGAGCAAAAAACAGAGACCAGCGCGCCTGGCGGGCATTCAGACACCTGGCTGACCTCAAATACTCGAGATTCTTGTGGTCCGTCCAAACCACAAAAGGCTGAGCTGCCCCCTCCAGCCAGTGGCGCCACTCCTGCAGCGCGAGCTTGACAGCTAGAAGTTCCCTGTCGCCGACGTCATAGTTCCGCTCAGGTGCCGACAGCCGCCGGGAGAAGAAGGCGCAGGGCCGCTTGACTCCATCCACCGGTGACCGCTGGGAAAGCACCGCCCCCACCCCGTGTCAGAAGCGTCCACCTCCACCAGACACTGCAGCGCGGGGTCAACCTGGATAAGGACCCGGGAGGAAGAGAACTCCGTCTTCAGGGTCTCGAACGCGGTCGCTGCCTCCTCGGTCCACTGGAAGGGCACCTTGGGGGAAGTGATGCGGGTCAGGGGAGTAACGATGGCGCCAAAGTTGGGGACAAAGCGACGGTAGAAATTGGCAAAGCCGATGAATTGTTGCACCTGTTTCCTGGAGGTAGGCGTGGGCCACTCGACCACCGCTTTAACCTTGGCGGGGTCGGGGAGAATCTGGTTATGGGAAATAACAAATCCCAGGAAAGAGGTGGTCTTGGCATAAAACTCGTATTTCTCTGCCTTGATGTAAAGCCTGTTCTCCAACAAGCGCTGCAGAACCCACCTCACGTGAGCCTGGTGCTCCTCCCGAGACCTGGTGTAACGTAACTGGCCGAGGCGGCATAAATGGAGGCTTCGAGACGACTTGCAATCAGCAATTTTTCAATTTTATTTCAAAAATCTTCACAGGTAACAACTTCAGTGAACATACCATATCTTCACACCGACACGACTCTCTCTTCTCAATAGTGAAAGAATCTCTTTTTTTTTTCTCTCCCACAATAAACACCTGTTATATATTACTGAGACAATTAGGGCTAATTAGCCCCTACCATAACCCCAGGTAAAACAATAAACATTTTCCATTTTTAAAAAAGTCCATAACAATTTCCCACCTATTTACAAAATACATATAAATAACACAGAATAAATAAGATACCATAAATAATTCAATAAATAATTTAAACCCCTATTTACAAAATCTAAATCACCCCTAAACTTACCATCACATGCTCCCTTCCTGCTGGTATCCTTTAAAAAGCCTTCAACCCCTAAAGAGCCTTTTGCCCGGACACCATCAGGGAGCATGCTGGCAAAGGTATGTGGATAATGATCACCACTTGTTTTACCCAAATAATTAAACATAACAATTATCTCACCAAAAAGGCATTCCACATAGTCAGAAGCAGATCCTAAAATAATATGTGTAAACTTAACAATAATTATTAACATTTACAAATATTACCCAAACAATATAATCACATATACAGTGAACCATAACAGTGGTGACACTCCGTCGTCACACCTGGAGAAGATGAGAATGTCATCCAAGTATACGAAGACGAAGACCCCCAGGAAATCTTGCAGGACATCATTGATGAGCCGCTGGAAGATGGCGGGAGCGTTGGTGAGCCCGAACGGCATTACTAAGTACTCGAAGTGGCCGCTGGGTGTCCGAAAGGCCGTCTTCCACTCATCGCCCTCTCGGATCCGGATGAGATGGTAGGCGCTGCGGAGGTCTAACTTCGTGAACAAGGTCGCCCCCTGGAGGGAGTGGAAAGCGGTGTCCATAAGAGGCAGGGTGTAGCGGTCCTTCACCGTGATGTCGTTGAGGGCCCTGAAGTCGATACACGGACGAAGGGACCCATCCTTCTTGGAGACAAAGAAGAAAGCGGCACCAAGCGGGGACGAGGAGGGCCGAATGATCCCAGCGCTGAGCGACTCCCTGATGTACGTGTCCATTGCCTCACATTCAGGAGCTGAAAGGCTGTATAGGCGGCCGGATGGTAATGGCGCCCCCGGGTGGAGGTTTATGGCACAGTCATACGGGCGGTGAGGAGGAAGAGACATCGCCTTGGACTTGCTGAACACGATTCCCAAGTCGTGGAACTCCTGGGGCACCAGAGTGAGGTCCGGAGGAGAGGAGACTGGAGCAGGCGGAGGAGAGGATGGGGCGCATGCCGCAGACTGGAGACAGGTGCTCATGCAGAATGAGCTCCATGAGAGGACAATACCAGATTGCCAGTCGAGGATGGGATTGTGCAGACACAGCCACGGGTAACCCAGGATGACGGGAGCCGCAGAGGAAGACAAGAAATACAGGCAGAGGTCCTCACGATGGTTGCCAGAAATTATTATTGGCACCGGCTTGGTGTGGTGTGTCACTACTCCCAGGGGCGAGCGAGAAAGGGTGACAAGGTTGAGAGGAGCTGACAATGGCTGACAGGGTATACCCAAAAGGGTTGCCAGGCTCTTGGAAATAAAGTTTTGCTCTGCCCCCGAGTCCACCAGTGCGTGAGTGAGGTGCCTAGTGGAGTTGTGGCAAAATCTAATGGGCAGAGTGCAGTTGGAGAGGGGATTTGGCCGGTTAGAGTCCGCGAGCTCCCCTACCGTGACTCGCGGACACCCCCGTTTGGCTTGGCCGGACATTGCTCCACGGTATGCTGATCGCCTCTGCAATACATGCAGAGGCCCAGCTCCCGTCGGCATTGTCTCTCTGCTAGAGGGAGCCTGGTTCGCCCAACCAACATAGCCTCTGGCTCATCGGTGGACTCCGGAGCGGGTAACGCCAGGGGACGAGACTGAGGAACGCGGGCGGAGAATCCACGCGGGCGGCTGATAGACTTCTGCTCGGCGGCCCACTCCCGCAGCCTGTTATCCAAGCTAATGGTTAGAGAAATTAGCTCGGACAGCAGCCCTGGAAGGTCCCGGCTGGCCAACTCGTCCCGCAGACCAGAACTGAGGCTACGGAGGAAAATGCTGCAGAGAGATGCCTCACCCCAGCCAACCTCCTCCGCTGCCACTCGGAAGTCAACAGCGACCAACAGCGACCGGCTACCCTGCTGAAGGCTAAGGAGCCGGTCGGCGAGGACGCTGTCACGACGCGAGTGGTCAAACACCTCGAGAAAGTACCGCACGAACTGGTCATAGGAGAGGCTCGCGTAGCTGGGCTTCGACATGATGGCGTAAGCCCAAGCTAACGCTCGCCCCTCCAAGAGATTAGCCATATAGCCAATTCGGCTGTGGTCTGAGGGGAAATCCCTGGAAACGCGTGGGAACGCAGACTCACACTGCAAGATGAACCCCCGTGCCTCACCGAGCTTCCCGTTGAAGCGAGCGGGGGTTGGGATCGGAGTGAGTCGGGTCGGCGCTCCCGAGCTTGGCCAGCCAGCCGCAGAGGCGGCCAAAGCCGGTCGGCCCTGATGAGCTGGGGGGAACGCCTGCTGGGGGTCAAGACGGTCCAACCGGTGAGTCATCATAGCCAATTGGTTGAGTATCACCTGCTGTTGATGTGCTATCATATCCACCTGAGCCTCGAGGGTGGAAAAATGGCGTGCGAGCCCACTGTCCACTGGGCCGCTTTGCTGGAGCCGTACTGACATAATTATCGGCCCAGGAAACACGCACGCAGGCTCAGGTAAGATTTGATAGCTTTATTTAACAGCAAAGGAGTGTTTGGGTGCGTGTATGAGATATGTGTGTGGATTGTGGGTGGACGATGAGAGTCGGGAACAGAGCAGCACGCCGTGCAGCCAGACAACCCTATGGGAAGAACAGAGACAGGGAAATTAGCTGGGCTTAACCACACGGGGAAATAATACAGAATGATGCTCACTTGCAGAAGGGAAGGTGGCTGGCGTTGGCTAGGATCTTCGGCCTGGGAGACAGCGCCCTGCTGCGCACACGACGAGACATGACGATGCGGGAGAAGGAGATGGCGAAGATGGGAGAGTCCGCCGCCAGGGAATCCACCTGTGCACAGGGGAAGACTGATAGACAGGTAAGTGGCAAACAGCTTACGTGTCGTAGCGAAGAGTGGCAGGATGAGAAGAGACAATCCTGCAGAGGGTTTGAGCGCGTAGTAGAACAGACGGCTCCAGACCGATGCTCAGGGCCGAGTGGAATAAATAGCCCATCACTGACGAGGCGCAGGTGTGCGCGCAGCTGAGGTGGATGCCTGAGAGCGGCGAGTTGTGACAGCCAATGGCTGCCGGAGGGACCCTGACCTCCATAGCATAAAGGATTAGCCATAATAAACCCAGCAATCCTATATACAGACAGCTAGAGATGAATACCCATAGTTGCATTTCAGTGCGGTAGTGTAGGTCCAAATCGTGACAGATATGATTGCATGTGGTCAGCATTGCAGTGATAGACAGACAGCAGCAGGTATGACATTTGTGCAAATGGTTGCGGTTAATGTGCAGAGAAATACAGCAGCAAAAGTATTACTGTTGGTGTGCCAGTCTTTCTGTGCAAACAGCTGAGGTAGCTATTGTGTGGGTGATTGTGTTACCAGTGTTATCAGGGTCCTGATGGCCTGATGAACAAAGCTGTTCAGCAGTCTTGTGGAGCGGGTCTGGAGGCTTCGGTACCTTTTCCCCAAGGGCAGGGGGCTGAAGAGGGAGTATGGGGGTGGGAGGTGTTGCCTGTGATGCTGATGCCTCTGCGGGTGAGGCGGGTGGGGTAGATGTCTGAGAGGTGGTGCAGGGGGGCACTGATGATCTTGCTGGCTGCTTCCACTACGCGTTGTAGGTATGTAGGTAGGTATGCGGCAGGTGGCGGTGCAGCTTCCATACCACACTGTAATGAGGTTGGTGAGGATGCTCTTAATGGTGCCCCGGTAGAAAGACTGCATGATGGGGGGTGAGACTCGTGCTCTCCTCAGTTTGTGGAGGAAATGGAGGCGAGTTTGGGCCTTCTTGGCCAGTGATGTGGTGTTGTTGGACCAGGAGAGGTCCTCAGAGATGTGCACCTCCAGGAACTTGATGCTGCTCACCCTCTCCACAGCTGCACCATTGATGATCAGAGGGGGGTGCTGTGTGTGTTCCCTCCTGAAGTCGACCACAATCTCCTTGGTTTTTCCCACGTTCAGGAAGAGGTTATTGTCTTTACACCACTGGACCAGTTGGCTCAACTCATTTCTGTAGTTGGCCTTCTCGTTGTTGGTGATGAGGCCCACCACCGTTGTGTTGTCCACAAACTTGATGATGTGGTTGGTGTTGTAGGCTGGCACGCAGTCATGTGTCAGCAGGGTGAAGAGCAGCGGACTGAGCACGCACCCTTGTGGGGCCTCTGTGCTCAGTGTGATGGTCTGGGAGGTGTTGCTGCCAACCCGCACATTCTGTGGCCTCCCTGTGAGAAAGTCCAGCACCCAGTTACAGAGAGAGGTTTTGAGTCCTAGGTGTCAGAGTTTTTGTATCAGGTGCTAGAGGATGATTGTGTTGAACGCTGAACTGAAGTCCAAGAACAGCATGCGCACATAGGAGTGTTCTGAATCCAGGTGGGTGAGGGCTGGATGGAGAGCAGCAGCGATGGCATCTTCTGTGGATCTGTTTGGCCTGTATGCAAACTGGAATGGGTCATGGGAAGGAGGGAGGGTGGACTTGATGTTCTGCATGACCAGCCACTTGAACCACTTCAGTATGATAGGGGCCAGTGCTACTGGCTGGTAATCATTGTAGCTGGATGGGATGGGCTTCTGTGGGACTGGCATTATGGTGGCAGTCTTGAAGCATGTGGGGACAACAGCTTGAGACAGGGAGACTAGTATTAAATTATTCCAAAGCTGTGCCTGCTTTCCATTGTGCTAAGCTATTACTGATGGATCGAGCAGTCGCCAACGACGGATCTCCCGCCTTCCGGCTGCATTAAATTGTAAGGGGGTGCTTGTGACAGCGATGACTGATGAGGCCGATGCGTGAAGCACATGGCATATCGCAATCGAGACAGGTGTACATAATTGGCTGAGTGGATGACACCGACTGCTGTAGACGTCACTGTTGCTGGGCGGCACTGTGACGTGCTTTATGGCTGGCATCCAAAAGGGCAGTTCTCTCTCTCTCGAAGAGGTCAACACCTTCATGGCAGATCTTTCGCCAAAGGGGACGGTTCTTGGCCTGCATTTCCCATGTCATAGGATCAATCCCACACGACTTGAGTGAGGCTTTGAGCACGTCTTTATACCGCTTCCACTGACTGCCCTGTGACCTCCGCCCTTCATCCAACTGGCCAAATAACAGGATTTTAGGAATGCGCTGATCTGTCATCCGAACAATGTGGCCAATCCAGCGCAACTGGGAACGTATGATGAATGACTCGATGCTAGTGATATTGCACCGGTGGAGGACTTCTGTATTGGCAACTTTGTCTCGCCATGTGATTCCACACAGCTTCCTTAAACACCGCATGTGAAACTGTTCAAGTTTCTTCACATGGGGGCGATAGGTTGTCCACGACTCGCACCCATAGAGAAGTGTAGATAGAACAACGGTGCGATAGACCTTGATCTTGGTGCTTAGACGAATGCCACGCTTCGACCACAGACAATGCTGTAGGCGTCCATAGGATGCGCTAGCCTTGCTGATGCGGTGGGTAACTTCATCATCAATCTTAGCATTCTGCGAGATGGTGCTCCCCAGGCGGCAGAACTTGTCAACTGCCTTGAGGGGTTCACCACCGATGGTAATAACAGGATTTATTGGGAGCTTACCAGAACGAGGTTGATGTAAAACCTCTGTCTTCTTGATACTTATAGTGAGTCCATAATGATTCGTTGCTCTAGCAAAATGGTCAATGATGAACTGTGTGTCTTCAAGAGTGTGAGCGATGAGTGCGCAGTCATCAGCATAGAGAAGCTCTCGCAGCATCATACATGACGTCTTTGTTTTAGCCTTTAAACGTTGCAAGTTGAATACATTGCCGTCAGTGCGAAACCGGATCCTTACACCCCTGTCGCAGTCCTTGAAGGCATCAAGAAGCATTGCAGCGAAGATGATACTAAAGAGCAGTGGGACCATAACACACCCCTGCTTAGTGCCATTGATGATTGGAAATGGATCGGAGATTAAACCACTCTCAACCACCCACCCGACCATGCCATTGTGGAATGAGCGGATGACATTGACGATCTTAGGAGGGCACCCAACCCTGGCAAGCAGCTTCCACAGGCCCTCTCTCCCAACAGAATCAAAGGCCTTAGTCAGGTCTATGAACACTACGAACAAATCACAATTTTGTTCTTGGGCCTTTTCTTGTATTTGCCTGGCTGCAAACATCATGTCAATGGTGCCTCGTCCTGCTTGAAAGCTGCACTGACTCTCGGGAATGATGTTGTCAACAACATAGTGATTGAGGCGGTTTATGATCACACATGCTAGAATCTTACCAGCGATGGTGAGGAGCGATATTCCTCTGTGGTTATCGCAGCAGTGGCGGTTTCCCTTATGCTTATACAACTGAACAATCATCGTATCCTTGAAGTCTTGTGGAACCGCCTCCTGCTCCCATATGGTGGCAAATAACTGGGCGAGACGGGCGACGATGATGTTACCTCCACACTTGTAGATCTCCGGTGGGATACCATCTCCACCAGCTGCCTTACCACTACACACCTGTTTGATGGCATCTTTAATCTTAGTAACCGTCGGTGGGACATTCAGCTTCTCCATGATAGGTCTCTGAGGAAGCTGTGCAATGGCTTCATCAGAGATCACAGATTGGCAATTCAGGACACCATTAAAGTGTTCTACCCAACACTCCAGGATGAGAGCCGGCTCCCTTATGAGCGTCTGACCGTCCAAAGAATACATTGGCGTACTGCCCTGTGATGTCGGACCTGTAGCATCATCTCACTTTGGCTCAGCAACAATTATTCTTCTGCTTAAAGACATTTTTGTTTCATCCAGGAATAATGCAAAGGAATGGATTTTCTTCCCCCAGGCCACAGCTGAAATCTCCTTTGTTTTGTTAAAACCAGCCTAAGGAATTTCCCCCAATGTCCGGCTTCACTTTTATTGCCCCCATAAAACCTACACAGATCCACGACTCAGTTAATTTCCTTAAACCCTGGACATGCTGGATTTAAACAACTTTAAAGTACATTATCACAAACTCAATTCTAAACCTTCATTCTTTTCAGAACTATGAAAATGCAGATGGACTCTGATGTTTTTGATGTGGAAAATATGTGTGAAATGCATTAATCTGTGATTTTATATATATATATATGCATGCTAATGTTTATATGAATGTTTATTCCTGCATGTTGATTTAGAAGCACTGCTTATAATTTATACTAATCACTAAAGTTATCTTAGTTTAATACATAAAGGGAAATTTTAACTTCCAGTATGTATGAGTTTCGCCTCTAAAACCATGTGACTCCCACAGCCAATCTCTGCATGACAACTCTCCATCCCAAAGGACTCCGAACAATAGACTGTTTGTTCATTGGACTAAAAGTTCATCGAGCCCGCCCACGAAGGACGCTCATTGGCTGAGATTCCGGTCAGGCCAGAATCCCGCGAAACTCAACAGAGCTTATAAAAAGGAGAGAGACTCTTTTTCCACCCTCTTTTCCTCCCCGGATTTCTTTCCGGCTGCTAGTTTTTTTCTGATCTGCTCCCATTGTCTACACACAGCAAGGAAGAACAAAGGACCACATGTCGCTTTTCTGAACACAGAGCAGATAACTCGTAATTTGTTTATGTAACTTTGTACTTTCTTTTCCTCTTAAATACCTAGGAATTCCTATTTCTTTGAGCTCAATTCTTAATCGGAGTCAAACTCCAATTTTTATTCATCACTTTTTTTTCCTTTGTTAAACTTTCTGTAAAACCGCCGTTTGTTTAATTTTAAGGTAAACTTTAATCTTGACTTTATTTTTATAATATTTTTCTTGACCAAGCACCTACCAGAAACTACTATTTTTATCTAAAGTCCGAAAGTTTCTTTTCTAATTTGAAATCGGATTAGATATCTTTTAATTATTATCGAAGACCTCTTGAAGAAAGACGCAGCCTTCCACGTCACGTGCAACTGAGGAATCAACGCGCAGCTGTCCCACATCGCTCTGAAGAAACGTCGGCACCATCTGGCTAGAACCCGTTTCAACTGTGGGTCATACGGCCAAGATCCAGCCCCGTTCGACCGCTTGAATTTAAAGGTCGAACTGTGGACCCTGAAATATCTGCGGGCAGATATTTCCTCTAACATCCACAAAAAGACGGACGACAGAACTATCATCACCGGAGAACACGTGAGCTGCAAACTTTAATTCCACTGCTGAATTAACGTCTGAGGTTCGGTAATAATTTATATATCTAATCAGATGCAAATTAAGAAGTCCTTAACATAACTCTTCTTTGTATTAAAATCCCGTTTTTATTTTCTTAAGATTAATTTAGGACTTTTTCATAATTAATAAACTTTCTCCATAAGTTTGCGTTGTTTTTAATAATCTGTTAACTCAAACTGATAGAAATTCGTTTCTCAGTTTAACCCTGGTTCCGAAAATATTGACATTGCTAATCTATCATTTACAAGATTGATTTTATAATTATTAATGAGATTACTACAATGTCTGTTAATCATTTCGTTTAATAAATATTTAAAAATGAGGAGTTGTTGGGAATTTATTTCATTCTGAGTCTGTTTCAAGCCCAGGTATCGAATTCACGAAAAATTTTTGAGACTGATTATTGATTAATTTATTGAGTGATCAAACAGGTATAAAGTGAAATTAAAGATCAAATTGCTTCTTAAAGATAGAAGCTGGTGCCCCTTATGAGTGTTATTAACTTTTCTGATGTATATGAAATGAGATTTGAGCTCAGATTCCAATACATCAATATAAATTAAATAATTCATACCTGATCATATTTATTATTTATTAATATTCCATATTTTACGTTACAGACCGTAGACCACCTTCAGGCCATCGTAGAACGCTTTCACGTTGTTCTTGTCAGCAGCTTCCTGAAGGTCCTAGCTCTAGCAATCCACCAATCATACTACGCAGCGAAACCTGCATTGTCTGCCGGACATGGTGGTAGGTGTCCTTTGCAATCGAGCTCTTATCATTCACATACTCAAGATGGGCACGGTGAAGACGGTCCAACAATTGGATGGCTGCTACATCATTTTCATCAAACCAATTCCGATGCTTGCATTTGGTGAAGCTGAGCACTTCCTCCGCCGCTTCATAGATATTATCACGAAGTAACGTCCAATGGCTGTCAACAGTCCCAAAAAGGGCATCATTAAAGTCAGTAAGTTTCGTGACAAGTTGCTGTTTCAGTTGGGTCCTGGAATCCAGTGAGCCGAGCTTGGCCACATTGAGCTTCTTCACAGTTGTCTTCAGGACCCTATGCCGTGGGGGCTTAAAGGAGAACGCGACTCTCGACCGCAACAACCGGTGGTCTGAGAGATATGTTGTTCCCCTCATTCCTCATTACTATGTTTTAGATAACTGACCTCCCACGAAGAAGAATGACTGCACCAGTTGTCATGGAATGTGCTGAAAAATGATGTGTGTTTACATGACAGTGACATGCTCATCTGTGGTGTTACATCATCAACCACTGACATATTTGGCCAAAATACTTTTTTTGTTGTAGTATCAAAAACTTTTTCTAATTACATGCAAATTTATAAGCATTGTTTTTCAATGTAAAATAATTCAAAACCTTTACTGCAGTTTATTGTCTATTATATTTGCCCCTCACAGTGAAATTTACCAACAACAGTCAGAATGAATGTAAAATACTGCAAAAACATACAAATTCATACTGAAACACTATAAAATTTTAAGGTAACCTTTATAACACAGCCCCTGAAGTACTATCAAATTAGTGAGTACTTCCCCATGAGTAGCGTAAAACAGTAGAGAGTGTAAGTTCAGGGTACATTTACATTCTTTCTTCTTTTGGCTGCTCCCTTCATTTTTTTTTTTTGATTTTGTATACTTTATTAATCCCGGAGGGAAATTACAGGGCATCCACCTGGATGGATGAGGCAGCTAAGGTGCGGCGCCAATCCCTTCACCATTCACATACACATTTACACCTAGGGCCACTTTAGAGTCTCCAATTAACCTAACTTGCTTGTTTTTGGCCTGTGGGAAGAAACTGGAGTACTCGGGGTACTCCAGTTTCAGGGGTCTCCACAGTGGATCATCTGCTTCCATCTCACCCTATTCCTTCATCTTCCTCTGTAACACCAACCCTCTCCATGTCCTCCTTCACTGCATCCATGAATCTTCTCTGTGCTCTTCCTCTTTTCCTCCTGCCTGGCAGCTCCATCTTCAACATCCTTTTTACCAAAATATCCACTATCCCTCCTCTGCACATGTCCAAACCATCTCAGCCTTTTACTTTATCTCCAAACTGCTCAACCTGAGCTGTCCCTCTGACATACTCATTTCTAATCCTGTCCCTCCTAGTCACTCCCAATAAGAATCGTTTTGTCAGCATCACTGTCTCCAAACCATACATCATACAGGGTTTCCTCTGGTAACATTTCCGAGTGGCGGCCCACCATGCTTGAAATTATCCCACCACTCTATGAGGAAATATAAATTTAAGAAAAAAATATGAAGGAATGACGGTCTGCAAGTGCGCACACGAGCAATGCGCGTAACCATCATCTGTGTGGAGTTCAGAAGCACCCCGCCCGTGTGTTCCAGTCAGCAGGCAGAGATTGTCTCGCTACGAGCGTCACTGTCCGAGAGAAGCATAAGCTTATTAAAGTACTTAGATAGATAGATAGATAGATACTTTATTTCGAACAAAAAAGTAAAACAAAAACAAAACAAATGACAAGTGCAATAAAGTAACAGTATACAGTGTTCGAAAGGGAGAAGGAAGAAGTGAACACTTATTAATTCCAACTCCTCTTTTCCATAAATACAACCCATGTGAAATATATACAAATTACCACATTTAAGACCCCAAGTAAACAATTAACTATATTTTGTACATATCACTTTAAACACGGAAAAAAACCCAAAAAACAAAACAGAAGAGGTATGTAAGCACTGGAGTTGTTTATCATGGTTTTAATCCGCTGGTAAGGGGACTAATAATGGAAGAGTCACTTAGCTAACAGATGTGGTTAGGAGCTCAAGTTGGTTCAGTTTGTCTTCTTTTTAATTGTTAGTTTTTTGTTTTTTTTATTTGAGACAAGAATAAAAAGGAGATGCTTTTACCTTTACCTTAGTTAATATTAATTAACTAACTTATGTTCCCTATTATGTACCTGGCAGGTTAAGACGACTGAAATTCACGAAGTCAATAACTTTAATCCGTCAGCAGCCTTCAGACAAACTAAACGTGTCAATATTGGGATTTCAAAATAAAGCAGGTTTTTCCTGCTGTCTGGATGGTGAGGAGATTTCTAAAAAAAACTATAAATATGTAGAACTTTTATAACAGAAATAACTGCATCTTTGGTCATTTAAGCTAATTTATTTCATAAAATACAATTTTATTAATATTTTTTTCTTTGAAATCAGAGTTAAATTATTGTTCGGTTCTGGCTCTGCAAAATTATGGTAAAAAAATGTAAATTGTATAAGGAAAAAGTAAAAAAAAATTACCACAGTCTGTGACATGTTCAGAGACCCAGAAAGCAGGCACAGACCCAGAAATTAACTCAATTATCTTTATTGTGTAATGTGTGTAAGGGTGTGTGCGTGTGTGTATGAATGCAGCAGCAGGGGCGAGCAGAGCACCGTACAGCCTGGCCTATGGGGGAGCAGAGACAGGAGAATTAGTAACAACACTCTGGTGGAACTGTGCTGTAATGTTAGTCTTACTGTTGGTGAGTTGGAGATCAGCTCAGGCTTGGCCCCGAAGGCTCCGGCCAATGAAGACAGCGTCTTCAGCCCCAGTTGCAAAGGGAATGGTAGGAGGATTGATGAGGTGCATGAAGTACTCGGTCCGCCACCACGGACCGCCACCACTCTGCACCACCTGTGCACAGGGGAGCAGAGTGTAGCATGATGATAGCGGTGAGAGGAGCTTACTTGGCATCGGGGAGTGGAAACTCCCGGGAGAACGATGAAGTGAGGAGGATGTCTTGGGAGACGATGAAGTAGAGGAGTAGCCTCTGGAGAATGATGAGGTAGCGAATAATCTTAGGCGATTGACGAAGTGGTAGGATGGTCTCATCAGACCAGGGAGAAAGACGACTTTGTGCAGACCCGAGGGCAGCACAGCTTAAATAGTTCATCTGATGAGGAGAGCAGGTGTGTGCGCAGCTGTGGAGAATAAGGTAACAGGCAGGAAGAGCGAATCACCACAGTCTGTTTCAAATTTATTAAAAAACAGTAATTTTACACAAATTAGCCATAAAATAATCCATAAACTTATAATAAAGTCTCAAATGTACAAGGAAAAGTCAATTTTACAAGAGGAAATTACAAATTTGAGGAAAACCTCAAACCTTCAAGACTGAAGTCATTACTCAAGTTTTTAAGTGGGTGCTCTTTGTACCCTTAACTAGACATTTTGGTTATCTACTTTTAATTAAGGTGACACTTGATATTTTCTAACCTGTTTGTATACCACCATAGAGACAGAAGCTGAATTAGACAGAGCTCAGAAAGGCAAGATGAGACAGAAGAGAGGAGCCAAGAAGAGGAAAGTGTTCAGGCAGAGGGTCCAGGAGAGGTGAGAGCAGAGGAAGGACAGAAGGATGACACCAGTAAAAAGTCCAAACACAGGACGTCTGGTTGGGACCCCAACTGGCCCAATATTCCAACATTCAAGCCTCAGTTGTATAATACTGCAAATGGTAGGTTCCATATGCAAAGTTACTGCGCAAAATTAAAAAAAAAGAAATAAATAGTATAAAATTAACATATTCCGGTTACAATAGTGTCACGTGTTTTCTGCCCCCCCCCCGGAAAAATATGTTGCCACCGCACCAAGGTCTTTAAGCCAGAGGAAAAACTGATCATAGGCCTCACTAATGGCTTGTAAATCTTCCCTTTCACTCTTGCTGCTCTGTCACAAATCACCCCTGACACTTGTCTCCACTCACTCCACCCTGCCTGCACTCTCTTCTTCACCTCTCTTGTGCTTTTTCCATTGCTTTTGATGGTTAACCCCAGGTATTTAAACTCATCGGCTTTCACTACCTCTACCCCTATCTCCACTGCTACGCCTGCCTCCCTCTCATTCACACTCATGTATTCTGTCTTGCTTCTACTAACTTTCATTCCTCTTTCCAAAGCAAACCTTGACCTCTTCAGGTTCTCTTCCACCTGCTCCCTATGCTCATTACAGTTCACAATGTCATCTGCATTCACCATTCACCATTCACTTCCGCCCTCCAAAGAGAGCAGACGCTTTTCTTCCCCGCTCCGGCTCCCTATCTCTCTCTCCCTCCCTAACTGACTGGATCCCAGCTTGCTATCGTCTGTGTCTGCATGTCTTTACTGCTGATTTATCTAACGAAATTATGGATTTAATAAGCTGGGCTTTGAACGCAGTTGACACTGTTTTTTCAATTAGGAAATCAGGCCCGGGGGAGTCTATCTGTCCTGCAGGGACTGCTGCTGCGGGTTATTTAAAGGACACAAGCATTTGGAAACTCTTGTGCCTGTGTGATCTTTCTATTGAAGATATTGAAGATTTATATCTTTTCGGAGCAATGGTCATCGGAATTCTACTGATTGGCTTTGGGATTGTTCTGGTGCACCGCAAATTGAAGAAGATGGACAGAGCTTATCAAAAAGCGGACCCGGCGAAGCTCACTCATCAAATTGACCAACTGGGCAGGACTCTGACAGCGGCCAATGGAGAACTGTACAGGAAAATGGATTACATCACGATCTCGCTGAGAGCTGTTCACGAATCGATTTCAATGCCTGGCCATGATGGAATTGGAGCACTGAATCCGTAAGAGAATAGAAAGTTTTTTCTCTGAAGTCAGTGCTATTCGACCTGTTTTTTTCGGCACCCTCAGCACTCAGCCCTCCTGATAATCAACAGTATAATTGTTTTCATAACATTGGCGGGCAGCATCTGACTCTCAAGGACAGCTGTCTGGCTCAACTATTCCATCTGCCGTGCTCAAGGACACGTGCCTTTGCTTCAGACTCTAGTCATAACATCTGCTGAGGAAGAGACTATTGTTGTCCACCTAACTGATTTGCCACTGATTGCATCCAACTCACACATACTGATCCATTTATACTGACTGATGAAGACATTCACTCACTGCTCTCTTTGTGTCATTGTGTGGATTCTATTGTCTGCTAATTGTGCATTGAGAGTTTTTTTCTTGTAATCATAATATCGGTCATATATGAACTTTATTCTGATCAACAATGCTTTTTTTTCTCTCCTATTGTGTCCACCCTCCCCCTCCCCCCACTGCCTACTATTCCCTTCTTGCTGACAGGTGCCTCCACTGCTCGCCGCGTCATTGAGAACGTCATTTATGACGTTTTCAGTGTCAAGTCAAATTCCTCGTATATTTACCTGTTATTTACTTGTAAATGTGCTTGGCAATAAACTTATTCTGATTCTGATTCTGCAAACATCATGGTCCATGGAGACTCCTGCCTGACCTCATCTGTCAGTCTGTCCGTCACCATGGAAATAAGAAGGGGCTCAGAGCTCTCTCATGTAACCCCACCCCCACCTTGAACCCATCTGTCACTCCTATAGCACACCTCACCACTGTCTCACTGTCATACATGTCCTGCACCACCCTCACATACTTCTCTGCCACTCCTGACTTCCTCATACAGTATCACACTTCCTCTCTTGGCACCCTATCATCTGCTTTCTCTAGATCAGGGGTGTCCAATCATGTGCCATGGAGGGCCAACACCCTGCAGGTTTTCTCTTCTACCAAGTCTCTTCAGCAGGTGTTTTCATTTATCAGCAATCATTGGGAAGAAATTCAGTAGAATCCACTGTTGAAGACAATGGTTGGAGGTAAAGCCTGCAGGGTTTTTGGCCCTCCATGACACATGATTGGACACCTCTGCTCTAGATCCATAAAGACACAGTGCAACTCCATCTGACCTTCTCTATACTTCTCCATCAACACTCTTAGAGCAAACATTGCATCTGTAGTACTCTTTCTTGGCATGAAACCGTAAGGCTGCTCACTGATTGTCACTGCTCCTCTTAACCTGGCTTCAACAACTCTTTCCCATATCTTCATAGTGTGGCTGATTAACTTTATGCCTCTCTAGTTACTACAGCTCTGAGCATCACCTTTGTTCTTGAAAATTGGTACCAAAACACTTCTTCTCCACTCCTCAGGCATCCTCTCACTCTCCAAGGTTGTGTTACACAATCTGGTTAAAAAGTCCACTGCTATCTCTCCTAAATATCTCCATACCTCCACAGGTGTGCCATCTGGACCAACCGCCTTTTCATTCTTCATCCTCTTCAAAGCTGCCCTCACTTCTGCCTTGCTAATCCTCGGGATTTCCTTGTTCACCATCCTTCCTTCATCCACCCTCCTCTCTCTCTCATTTTCTTCATTCATCAGCTCTTCAAAGTACTCCTTTCACCTTCTCAACACGCTCTTGTCACTTGTTAATACATTAGCATTTCTGTCCTTAATCAACCTAATCTACTCCACATCATCTGTCTAGCTAATTGATAGAAGTCCTTTTCTCTTTCCTTAGTGTTCAGCCTATCATACAACTCACTATATGCCTTTTCCTTTGGCTCCTTTCTTTGCCATGTGCCTAGATTCCAAATACTCCTTGAATACTTTCCTGTACCTCCTCATTCCATCACCAACTCTCCTTGTTTTTCTTCCTCTGTCCACTGGATACACCACATCCCTTTCTACCCGTTTCCCTCAATACATCTGCTGTACTTTCCCAGTCATCTGGTAATTCTTCCCTACCACCCAGAGCCTGTATCAACTCCTTCCTGAACTCTGTGCAACCTTCTTCCTTCTCTAACTTCCCCCACTTAATCTTTGGCTCTGCCTTCACTCTCTTCCTCTTCTTGCTTTCCAAAGTCATCCTACAGACTACCATTCAATGCTGTCTAGCTACATTCTCCCCAGCCACCACCTTGCAGCCTCCTATCTCTTTCAGATTTCTTCTTCTGCTTAAGATGTAGTCCACCTGTGTGCACCTTCCTCCACTCTTGTAAGTCACCCTATCTTCCTCTCTCTTCTTGAAGTATGTGTTCACCACAGCCATTTCCATCCTTTTAGCAAAATCCACAACCATCTGTCCTTCTACATTTCTCTCCTTAAGACCATACCTTCCCAGGACCTCCTCATCACCTCTGCTCCCTTCACCTACATGTCCAATAGGGAAGGGGTGCGTGACGTCACCCGATGGAAAAACTGCAAGGAATTGTGGGAAAACAGTTCAGCCTGTCTGTGCTTAGTAGTGAATAATGAATGCAGTTAGGCTGTGTGTCCACCAAATGTGTTTTTTTCTGCTGTGGGCAACTCTTTTCTATTCATTTTCTACGTAGTCCAGCGTTTAATGCACTCGGTGCCCTCAGGACAAAACGCTTGATTACTTGTTGTCTTCATTACACATGGATTTAATATCAGCTGGTGACTGAAGTCCATCGAATGTTTGGTATCGTTAAATTAAACAGATTCTCCTCTTTCAGGTGACTATAAAAACATCACTGCCCTGATTTAAGATGTTTTATAGCAGCTAATGAAACCGGCTATTTTTTTTTTTGATGCGCCAGCACGATCAGCTGATTGATCCATCTCCGCTGCAAATACTCCATTATATGGTAGCTGTCAGAAACCTGTTCAATATGTTACACATGGGTTCAAAGAGCGTTACTCATATGTTAGAAATAATTTTGGGGTATGCTAGACATTAATCTTGATGTATTTCGACTTTGTAGAAACAATAACTGCTTATTTAACAAAGACGCCTGACCCACAAAATGACGATAATGGCCCAGAATGCAGCGCGGCATGACATCAATGCCCATTCTAACTAACTAACTAACTAACTAACCTGCACTTATATAGCGCTTTTCTAGTCACAAAGACCACTCAAAGCGCTTTCATTAATACTAACCCTCTATTCTAAGGGCTTATAGGAAACAGATATCTAGGGACAATTTAGAACAGCCAATTAACCTAACATGCATGTTTTTGGCATGTGGGAGGAAACCGGAGAAATCCCGGAGTAAACCCACGCAACACGGGGAGAACATGCAAACTCCACACAGATCACTGTTGGTCGGGGGCTGGGATCGAACCCACGATCCCACGATCTCCACAATCCCCCGGCCAAGGGTAAACTGTGCTGCCGCAGTGCTAACCACTGCGCCACCGTGCAGCCCCAATTCTCTATAAAGTCTGCTCCAATCACCACTCTCTCCCCCCTGGGAACACTCTCTACCGCTTCATCTGACTTACTCCAGAATTCCTGTTTCTCTTCTACCTGACATCCAACTTGTGGGGCATACGCACTGACAACATTCAACATCACACCTTTGACTTCTAGCTTCAAACTCATGATCCTGTCTGACTCCCTCTTTACCTCCTGAATACTCTTCGCATACTCTTCAAGATTACTCCTACTCCATTTCTCTTTCAATCTACACCATGGTAGAACAGTTTAGGTAGTTATGATGTCGTCACCATATAATACCCCCACCCCGCCACACACACAAGTTTAATAGTTTAACCAATCTTATGTGTTGGCATCATTAAATTACCTGGAGCTTCATGGGCTCTAATCTGGTAATTCTCCTATAATTACCTGGTATTTATTGCATTCTAATTTTGCAATTCTGTTATGATCTGGGCATGGTCCCCACACCATCATTATAACATTTATTATGACATTATTGTGTTTTCCCTTGTTGTTATTAGTTGCATTTCTGCATTCCCCTGGTTCCTTTGTGGTCATCCTCTGTGTTTCCCCAGTATTCTGTGATATTGTGTGACCCCTTGTCATTATTATTGTCTTCTGTGTTTTCGACCGGTCTTTAGTCTGTTGTGTCATCCTGTTTGTCCCTGTTATTGTCTTCTGTGTCTCCCTTGGTCTTGTGTTCGTGTCTCATGTGTATCCCATGTTCTTGTTTACCTATTGTTCCCAGTCCCTCATGTTTCCCATACCGATAGCCAGGTCCCCTCATGTGTGTTACCGTTTAGCCCTGATTGTCTCCCAGCTGTCTTACATTTGTTAATTATTAGTTCCCCTCTTTATGTCTGTGTCAGTCTCTGTTCCTTGTGGCGTCATTAATATAATGGTCATGTTCTTCCCGTGTGTCTCAGTGTCTCAAGTAAGTTTTTTGTTACCTTTATTCCCGAGTTATTTCCAGTTCTCATGCTGCGCCTTTTGTTTGTTCCACAGTTTTTTGTTAATAAATCATTATTGCACCTAATCCTATCTGCGCCCCGAGTCCTCTCTTTGCAACCTCATCTGCCAAAGATAGAATCATAACAGAATGACGCCACCAAATCTGGACTCAGCAGGCAGGAGGTAGGCAGCCGGTGGTCCCGACATGGACGAGCGGTGGGCAGGCCAAACCATCCAGGACCTTGTCACGGACACCCACACCTCCCACACACCGGAGGAAGCTCTGGGTTGCCTGAATATTGCAGTTGGGATATTGGGAGCGTACCCTAGCCTGTGGAGCTGCCCCGAGCTGGCTAAACTGGGTGCCCTCATCTCCAATCTCCACTGGGCATTTCAGGAGCTGGTGAGGAACTCTTCAGAGACAACAGAGTCTGCGCCAACAACGCAGCATCCCCTGACTCCGGCGTCTCTTTCTCCTTGCTGTTCACCAGCTCCAGCCCCATCTTCACCTCCCAAGCAGCAGCCTTTTGCTCCACGAGCTCCTTGGGAGATGTCCGCCACCAAGAGGGAGCAATTCCGGGGATCCCACTTGGCAGTCCTGGGTGGAAGGAGAGCTCCGGGAGACATCGCTGCTCTCAGAGTGCGATTTCAGCTCCTTCATTCACACCTCGTTACTTCGCTCCAGCCCCGTAGAACTCTCCAGCCTCGGAACGCTCCTCAGCACTGCCTCCAACACCGGCTCCAATGGCAGCTGCAGTGCCAGCTCCTACATCTGCTATGCGGTTTCCCTTGCCCACTGCTGCGCCTCAGACCACCTCATCCACTATCCTCCAGTGGCTCCTGGGGTTGTGGTCATCTCAGAACCCATGAGGGAAGTCGCCTCTCCAGCAGCAGAGTCACCGGACTCCTTGCCAGCGGGGGAACAGGAGTTAAGGCAAGTCCTCTTTGTTTCTTCTCCTTCATTTTTAGAGAAGTCTTGCCTTGCTCCTGATGGGGAGACCCAGTTGCAGTTCCCATCTGTTTCTGAGCTCTCCTCGCCGAGCTCTTCTGCTATTGGGTGTGGTGTGGACATGATACCAATCTGTGTTTCTTCTTCACCATCTGGGGTGGCTGCGTCAGGGATGGAGGTGCACGCTACAGCTACAGCTGTCCCCGAGGTGCACGTTTCAACTCCAGCTGTCCCCGAGGTGCACGCTTCAGCTCCAGCTGTCCCCGTGGTGCACGCTTCAGCTCCAGCTGTCTCTGTGGTCAACGCTTCCCAGTCGCTGTCCCTCTCTGTGACCCATGATTCCCAGTGGCTGTGGCCAATGCTCCCCAGTCACTGTCCCTCTCCCTGGTCTGTGCTCCCAAATTGTCTCCTGTGGGTGACGCTTTCCAGCATCTGTGTCTGCTGTTCAACGTTCCTCAGTAGCCATCTCTCACAGGTGACGTTCCTCAGCAGCTGTCTCCTGTGGTCGACGAGTCTCAGCTGCCGTCTCCTGCAGTTGTCACATCTCAGCAGCTGTCTCCTGTGGTCGACTAACCTCAGCAGCCATCTCCTGCGGTCGACACACCTCAGCTGTCGTCTTCTGTTGTCACCGCACCTTAGCTGCCATCTCCTGTGGTCACCGCACCCCAGCTGCAGCCTCCAGAGCTCAGGGCTCCTCAGCACCTGTTGCCTGTGCTCAGAACTCCCCTGCTGTGGTCCCCAGAGCTCAGAGCCCCTATTGCTGTCGTCTGTGCTCAGAGCTCCCCCACTCCTGCCCCCGGAGCTCGGCGTTCATGTACTGCCTGGCTCACCCGTTGAGTAGCCCGTGGACTCTGGGAGGCCACCTGACACACCGTGGTCCTCGCTCTGGTGGCCCAGGGACTCTGGGAGGCCACCTGACTTGCCATTTTCTCCAGTCTGGGGGGCCATGGACTTTGGTAGGCCTCCCGACCTGCCGTGCTCTCTGGTCAGGGGGTCCATGGACTTTAGTCAGCCCCTGACCCACCCTGCTCTCTTCTTTGGGAGTTCTGGGACTTTGGTAGGCCCCTTGACCCGTCGTGGTCTCTGGCCCGGGGGTCCTGGGACTCTGGTCGACCCCCCCAGCATACCATGCTTCCCTGGGTGGTGGCCCTTGGACTGTGGCCGACCACTCGATGGACATTGTTTCTTTGTGTAGTTTGTGTTTTTGAACTTGTGTTTTTCCCACCGTACCTGTGTCCCCCTTCCTACCTCCTGTTTTAGTGTTTTTGTGTTTTCTAGGGGTGTCTGGAATCCACCCCTTAAAGAAGGGGTAATGTTGTGATCTGAACATGGTCTGGGACCATGCCCATACTTTAGGTTTATTTTGATATTATTGTCTTTTCCTCCTCAGAGTTGTCCCTGAGTAGCGCTCAAACACACAGTCTAACCAATCAAATGAATTGTGGCAGCATGCCCATTTCCGTGTTTATAGTGAGTATTAATGGAAAACATCAGCAAAAAACAGTGTGTGATTTAAAAAAAATCCCCACTCACTCAGTTTTCCCACACCGTCCCTGTCTTCCCCGGCCGGCCAGTGGATGTCTCCTCTCATCCCTGTCTTTACCGCATGTATGAAGTGCCGGGTTTGTGTTGAAAAAAGTCCGCCTGCTGAAGAGTGCCCTGTTGAGGAAGTGTGTTTGAGGAGAGACTTTGTAAAATCACAAACAAACGAGCAAATCTAACACTAACAGCCAGTGTTGTAACATTTTACCGTATACGTCTTTAGAGGTAAAATCCTTACCACATTTTGTCAATGAGCTTTAAAGCTGTGAATCTCCAGTCTGGACACGGACCAATGTGCACCCCCGGCAACCCCCCAGAGAGCCCCTCCTTCCAGTAAAGGAAAGATGAGTATCTGATGAGACAGGTGTGTGTCATGATGTGCAGCAGATAGCCAGACAGGTAGGAGTCAGGCATACAGAGAGAGAATATTCAGTATTTTTTTTCAGAAAAACGGACTTGGATAGACAATACAGAACAACAGAATAAGTTATTTCTTTTTTCTCTGCGCTCGGTACAGAGTGGTTGGGCACCGCTGCAGTTAGGGAGTTTTCAAATAAAGGTACTGCCATAATTGTTATGTCTGAAAATAGACTTACAATAATGAGGCCAGGTGCACGACTGAACTTTGAGCTCCGAACTCCACACTACAACTGCCAGGCAGGGGTGTTGGCAAAGAGGCCCACCCTCCCTGCCTGCTGCTATTTATAGGCACGGTGTGATGGTGGAAACGGAAGTGGGTGCCACCACACTGTACTTCACAAATAAGAGCATCATGAACTATATAACATTTTCCCCCACTGTAGAAAAGTACAAAACACACACACAACTGAGACCCTCCCCAACTTAGGACCCAAATCACGCACTAAACTAGACTGTAATAACTTAAAGGCCTATCACATTTACACAACAAACTAAAACTGGGGGGAATGGGTGGACTACCGCCCACCCCCCACACGGTGAGGCGGATTATTCTGCCACCTTTAAAATAAACAATTACAGTCCATTAATAACATAAAATCACCACCGTGTCTCCTAAACTAAACAAAACCCATAAAATAATCTCCAGAACCACATACAATTATATACACAACAGAACACTCCATCTTTTTTTTTTTTGCATGCACACATGTGAACACTGCTTTAAAACACCTGCAAACCCATTATTAGGAAAAAAACACTATTATAACTCTTCATTCAGTCATATATACACTACCGTTCAAAAGTTTGGGGTCACCCAGACAATTATTTTGTGTTTTCCATGGAAAGTCACACTTATTTACCACCATGAGTTGTAAAATGAATAGAAAATATAGTCAAGACATTGACAAGGTTAGAGATAATGATTTGTATTTGAAATAATAATTTTTTCCTTCAAACTTTGCTTTCGTCAAAGAATCCTCCATTTGCAGCAATTACAGCATTGCAGACCTAACATGATTGCACAAGGGTTTTCTAATCATCCATCAGTCTTCTGACGCAATGAGCAAACACATTGTACCATTAGAACACTGGAGTGATAGTTGCTGGAAATGGGCCTCTATACACCTATGTAGATATTGCACCAAAAACCAGACATTTGCAGCTAGAATAGTCATTTACCACATTAGCAATGTATAGAGTTATTTCTGATTAGTTTAAAGTTATCTTCATTGAAAAAAAGTGCTTTTCTTTCAAAAATAAGGACATTTCTAAGTGACCCCAAACTTTTGAACGGTAGTGTATATTTATATATATATAGACTCACAGTTCACACAGAAAGATAAGGGAAGAACTGGCCTGTGGGGCCCCCCAGACCGTCTCTCAGTAAGTCCGCCCCTGGAGGTGGCATGCATAAACATCGCATAAACGATGATGTGCCTCTTCGTCCATGCCATCAGGCATTCCTCTTGTCCGGGTCCAGCACCTGGAGACTCCTCCCGGGCACACCACAGCTCAATGGCGTGCATCCACGAACCGTCTGATAGTTGGAAACGGGCAGCGCCTCGTTTAGCTATGATGCGCAGCCACCCCTGGTGGTCCTCAGCCTGCCGTTTGGTCTGTACTCGCCGTGGTCGCCCCTCCCCAAGAACCTGAACCAGGTCCGCGACTCCCAGAGGGGTTTTGCTCAGCTTGCAGTGTTTCTGCTTGGCACATGGTCCCTCCGTGCCTAATGGTCTGGCCCTGACCTCTTTTAAATTCACTGCAGCTGTCGCCATTGTAGCCCCATGTTCACCAGCCCACTTTAGCCGAGCTCCGGGAACAACTGGAGCTAGCTTCTCAGCATCGCTCGTCGTTACAGGCGCCTTGCTGTCACGCCCAGTACCCTCGTCAAGGGCTACTTGAGCTCCGGCACTGAGACCCTCCTGCAATGACTCTGAGTGAGGCTGGCCATGCTTGCCCTCTGGGGTGCTCAGGAACACCTCGTCCCACACTGCATTGTCCTCCACTCTCGGAATTGGCCGGTCACACAGTCCACAGCCCCACCATTCCTTCCCAGCGCTGCTCTTGATGGCGAAACCTAGACCATAAAAGAGGCCACAGCCCATAATGGTGTCGATGCGGGCCGTCAGGATGAACTTGAGATTAGCCATCTCAGCCGACTTGTACCAGGCCGTCAGCACCAGCATTCCCACCGTGCACAGCCGTCCACCTCCATGGCCATAGAGCGGCACTGGGTCTCCTTCAATCCTATAACGGGGAAAGAATTTTCTCATCATAGCCCACTTCAGCAGAGAACCCTCCACCCCCCATGTTGATTAGTAGTGGCACCTCCACACCATCCAGCTCCACCATGCAGACCGCGTACCCGTTGGTGCTCGGAGACACTGTGTGCACAACCATCAGGACGGGGGATGGGTGTCGATTTCCTTTGTGGTCTCCCATGCTCAGACCTACGGCACACCCTGGCATAGTGGTCCAGACTTGCTGCAGCATTTCCCTCTCACTGGGCAGTCCCTGGCCTTGAAGCAGTGATTCATGGACCCATAACCCAAACACATGGGTTTCCCCGGGGCAGACCAAAATTTTGCAGCATTGGCGTCCACAGCGTCATCTTCCATGGTTCCATCGCTGTCTGGGTCCGTTACTTGTGTGGCGGCGGGAAACTCCAGCTGTCATCATGACAGACACTCACTCAGCTCCAGTGCTAACCTATCTGCTGTCTCCAGCTGAAGGGCTAACTCAATGGCTCTGGCTACGTCAAATCACGTGGTATTGTGAGCAGCTTCGTTCTTATTACAGCGTTGTTGGTATGCTCCACCAGCTGGTCGCGAACCATCTCCTCCTCCAGCGGCCTGAACTGACACTCACTAGCCAGTAGTTTCAAGTCGGCGATGAACTGCTGAATAGGCTTGCCCACCTGTTGGCGGCACTGCCGAAACTTGATCCTCCAGACGATGACGCTGTCCGGGGCGCAAAACTGGCGTGCCATCAGCTTTACCATGTCCACAAAATCGTCCGAATCTCCAAGTGTGCTCAATATCCGCTGGGCTTCAATTCCCAAATTGTGCACCAACAGTGCACATACCCTCAGCTTGTCCATCTTGCCCAGATTTAGTGCCACCATGCATGTTTTAAAGGCAGCATACCATCTCAGCCAGGGGACAGGTGGCTTGCCCGGGAGCTCCAGAAAAGGCTGAATTGGAGACCCAAACATTACCATATTTTTTATCCTCGTTGCCAAAATGTTATGTCTGAAAATAGACTTACAATAATGAGGCCAGGTGCACGACTGAACTTGTCTTCATTGAGCTCCGAACTCTACACTACAACCACCAGGCAGGGGTGTTGGCAAAGAGGCCCGCCCTCCCTGCCTGCTGCAATTTCTAAGCACAGTGTGGTGGTGGAAACATATGGGGCTATTATTGTTGCAAAACTATTTGTAAGCGTGCTCACAGATCCACAAATGCGTAAAAAATATTTCCAAATGCGTGCACAGATCTACAAATGCGTGCACAGATCCACAAATGCGTGCACAGATCTACAAATGTGTGCACAGATCCACAAATGCGTGCACAGATTCACAAATTCGTGCACAGATCCACAAATGTGTGCACAGATCCACAAATGCGTGCACAGATCTACAAATGCGTGCACAGATCCACAAATGCGTGCACAGATCCACAAATGCTTGTACAGATCTACAAATGCATGCAAAGTTCCACAAATGTAAAAAGATGGAGAAATGTGTAAAAAGATTTTGTATTTGTGTACTTAGTTAAAAACGGCTCAAAAAGACCACAACTGTGTCTTAATTGGCTGTCAAAGTACATGTGACCTTTGCAACACATTTGGTGTGTCTGGACGGTCTGGATCCAAATGTGTCGACAGATCTACAAATGCCAATAAGCTGGGTTTTTGTTACCCTGAACTATGCCTGACAGGCTGCCTGCAGGACTCCATATTTGTTCCTTCCTACCGGTTTGGCTGCAGCTCTCCTTCTCTACACTTACACTGCAGACACAGAACTTCCCATGGATGGAGCTGGACTGTAACGGCTACTACTGACCTATTTCTTTTTCTTTCTGTGTGTCTCTGAGTTTGCTGTGAGTGAATGACTACTGCACCCACAATTAATTATGACCCACAATCCAGCATCAGACAACAGAAGAGATGTGGGGCTCAGACATGTGGAGGCAGAGATGGTACCTGTTGGTGATGGATTTTGACTGTTTTTGTGATTAATACACTAACTGAGTGTCACGCCGCGCCGCTCATCAGCGGCGCCACCTGCTCGCACACCTGCTCGTCATCAGCGGCGGGGGATTTAAGCCGCCTCGCCCTGAGCTTCGGCCTGAAGCCGTCAGACTTCTTCATGCATCGCTGTGAGTCCCTTCACCCTCAGCGGATTACTCTGGTAAGAAGACCTTATCTCCTCTTCCTCCCAAGTCTGCTCCCCTGTGCACAGGTGGATTCCCCGGCGGTGGACAACGCCTCTCCATCGCCTGTTCCTCGCTGCTGCACCGGGCCCTCCAGGTGGCTGTCTACCGGACCTCGTCCCTTGTTGTGCCAGTCATCTGTCCTCTCCAAGTAAGCTCCTCTCTCGCTCTTATATCTCCTGTGTTGGTGTGTGCCCGTCACCCTTCTCCTTGTGCTTTTCCCATAGGGTTGTCCGGCTGTACGGTCTCCTGCCTCCGTGCCCGAAGCAGACGCCGCCACCAACACATTTACATCCCGCAGACACACATTCATACACTCCTGTTGACAATTAACTATTTGAACTACTCTGAGCCTGTGTGTGTGCGTCTCCTGAGCCGTGCGTTATGTCACTGAGGAACTGACTGTTAAAACTAAAGTGGTGCACAGAGATATTGCCTTGGAGTTTTTATTGGTTTTATGGGCTCTCTGACAGTGAAGTTCAGGCCTTTTTATTTGTGTTCAGGTTGAACTTGTCAGCCTGCCTTTTTCGTTATTTGAGTACCTAGTAAAAATAATTTGTGTTTTGTTTTATCCAGTCAGGAGCATTAGTTATTGAAAGTTGGAGATGTTGAATGCTGGATAAATTTAGTACAAAATTTATCCCTTTTTCCCCGTTTAATTTGGTTCTACTCTGGAGTTTAATTCATTTTACCAGTTTCTTAATTGAGTTTGCCATTTCTTTTCATTTTAGATTAGATTAGATTAGATTCAACTTTATTGTCTTTACACATGTATGAATACAAGGTAAGGAAACACAGTTTAGCATCCAATCAGAAGTGCAAAGGACAGCAGTGCAGTATATACAGTAATTGACAGTATGTGCAATTTAAGCAAATATATGCAAATATATGCAGCAGTGCAGAAAGTTAAGAGTACTGTTATGTGCAAATAATGTACAATAAGTTAGATGGGCAGTTATGTACAGGTGAGGATGGTAAGAGATGATGGTAAGAGAGTCAGCGGGGAACTAAGTTCAATAACGTGACAGCAGTTGGAAAGAAACTGTTCCTAAACCTGCTGGTTCTAGTCCGAAGGCTTCTGAAACGCCTTCCGGAGGGGAGAAGCTGTAACAGTCCATGAGCAGGATGGTTGGAGTCCCTAAGAATGCTGCATGCCCGGCGCAGACATCTTTTCCTGTAGACGTCCTCTATAACTGGAAGTGGAGTCCCTGTGATGCGTTGGGCGGTTTTCACCACCCGCTGCAGCGCCTTACGGTCAGCGACAGAGCAGCTCCTACACCAGACTGTGACACAGTTGGTCAGGGTGCTCTCTATCACGCAGCGGTAGAAGTTGCCCAGGATGTCAGTTGACAGATGGTTCTTCTTCAGTGTCCTCAAGAAGAAGAGGCGCTAATGGGCCTTCTTGATCAGGCTGGTGGTGTTAACTGACCAGGACAGGTCCTCCGAGATGTGGGTCCCCAGGAATTTGAAGCTGGGGACACATTCAACAGCTATGTCATTGATATGGATGGGGTCATGAGTCTCTCCCCTCTCCTTCCTGTAGTCCACTGTGAGCTCCTTGGTTTTGCTGGTGTTAAGGAGCAGGTTATTGTCAGCGCACCAAGTAGCCAAGTGCTCAACCTCTGCCCTGTAATCTGACTCATCGTTGTCCCTGATGAGTCCGATCACCGTGGTGTCATCTGCGAACTTTATGATGGAATTGGATCCATACATAGGCCTGCAGTCATGGGTGAAGAGGGAGTAGAGGAATGGACTGAGCACACAGCCCTGTGGTACACCAGTGTTGAGTGTGATGACGGAAGAACGGTTGGGGCCTGACCTAACATGCTGGGATCTGTTGGTCAGAAAATCCATGATCCAGTTGCAGGTGGAGGTACTGATTCCCAGGTCCCCAAGTTTAGTGATCAACTTGGAGGGGATAACTGTGTTGAATGCTGAGCTGAAGTCAACAAACAGCATTCTTGCATAGGTGTTCTTGTCATCCAGGTGTGAGAGTAAATAGTGCAGCGCTGTAGAAACCGCATCCTCTGTACTCCTGTTGTTCCGGTAGGCAAACTGGTGAGGGTCCAGTGTAGGGGGCAGACATTTTTTGAGCTGTGCCAAGACCAGTCGCTCAAAGCACTTCATGACTATGGGCGTCAGTGCCACAGGGCGATAGTCATTTAGGCACGATGGTGTTGAATGTTTCGGCACTGGTACTATAGAAGTGGTCTTGAAGCACGCTGGTACCACGGCCTGGGCCAGGGACAGGTTGAAGATGTCCGTGAAGACCCCTGCCAGCTGCTCAGCGCATGCCCTCAGCACACGCCCAGGAATGCCGTCAGGGCCAGCAGCCTTACGTACGCTGACATGACTCAGTGCGTTACGGACGTCGGTGTGGGTGAGTGTGAGGTGGTGGAGGTCGTCAGAGGGTGGGAAATTGATATTCTTTTCGTTACTGTCCTTGTCAAAACGAGCATAGAAGTCATTTAGCTCATTGAGAAAGGGCACAGTCATGGTTATAGGTATGGAGTTGCTGGGCTTATAATCAGAGATAGCTTGAATGCCCTGCCACATGCGTCGGGGGTCAGAGTCTCCAAAATGTTCCTCCACCTTCAGCTTGTAGCTGCGCTTGGCCTTCTTGATGCCCCTCTTCAGATCTGCCCTGGATGAACTGTAGGCCTGTGCATCACCAGATCTAAAGGCATTGTTACGTGCCTTTAGCAGAAGCCGCACTTCTCTGTTCATCCATGGCTTCTGATTTGGGTACGTGGTGATCTGTCTTTCCGTGGTGACACTGTCAATAGTGGTGTTGATATGGTCCAGGACTGAGTGGGTGTAAGAGTCGATGTTTATGTGGGAGCCACAGGTAGCCTGAGAGGTGAACATACTCCAGTCTGTGTTCCTAAACTTTTCCTGGAGTACAGAGTCAACCCCCTCTGGCCACACTTTGATGGTCCTCACTGATGGCTTCACCCGGTTGATGAGCGGTACATACTTGGGGGTAAGGAACAAAGATAAGTGATCAGACTGACCTAGGTGGGGGAGGGGAGTTGCTGTGTAGGCTCCCACAATATTGGTGTAAACATGGTCCAATGTTTTGTCCCCTCTTGTGTGACAGGAGACATGCTGGTAGAATTTCGGAAGCACTGTCTTGAGGATAGAGTGGTTAAAATCACCCGCCACAATAAATGCTGCCTCTGGGTGTGCAGTTTGTTGTTTGCTAATAGCTGCATGCAGTTCTTTCATAGCAAGCTTAGCATTAGCATCCGGAGAAATATAAGCAGCTGTTATGATGGTACAAGTGAACTCGCGTGGCAGATAGAGAGGTCTACATTTAACCATGAGAAACTCCAGGTTAGCTGAGCAGTGTCTCCCAACAGTGACAGAGTTTGTGCACCAAGCCTTGTTAATATAAATGCACACTCCCCCACCTCTGGTCTTACCGGAGTCATCAGCTGCTCTGTCTGCCCGGAGAGTGTGTAGGCCAGCTAGCTCGATAGCATTGTCGGGTATTCCACTGTGTAGCCATGTTTCCGTGAAAATCATGATATTGCAGTTCATAAGTCTCTTATTGTTGGTGATCCGAAGCCGTAGCTCATCCATTTTGTTCGCCAGTGACATTAGCGAGGAAAATACTGGGTAGAGAAAGCCGGTGCGGTGTTAGCTTTAGCTTAGTTCTTAGCCCACCGCACTTCCCCCGCCTTTGTTTACGGTCTCTACGCCGCCTGTGAGCACTTCCGGTCGGCCGGGAAACTTGCCGAGCGTCGGGTGTTCTCCGGAGCTCAGGGATGAGACGTAGGTTGCTGATAAAAAGATCGTTATCGTTATTTTGTAATCCAATGTCCAAAAGCTCATTTCGGGTGTAAGATGTGAAAGCGAAGCTGTTCTGAACAAACAGACCCGAAATGAGCAGAAATAACACTGCTAATCCACAAAATCTGAAGAGACGCTGAGCCTCGCATTATGCACCCGCCGCCATTTTTCTTTTTAATCGTTGGATTGCTGCATGATTTTGTTGTTGCCCATTTTATTGTGGTGTTTTAAAGGACAGTTTTCTAATCCAGCAATTGTTAATATAACTCCACTCCTGTCCAGCTCACTGACTGTGATTTGAATTAAACTTTTTAAAAAGTTATTCTCTGTTTTGCTCTTTGCTGAAGTGCATCAGCCGAACAATGAGATCAGTTTTTTAGGAAGCTTTTGTCCTGTTCAGTAACATTCTGAGGTTATGTATTATCCTCAGTTTGGAAACATTTAGCCGTTACGAGAAGGTCAAATGAAGGTCAAATGAAGAGCACCCTGTTAGCCGTTGCCCAATATTTTTTTTTACATGGAAGTTCTGATTTACTCACTTATCAAACATTTTTTTCCCTCCTTGCAGGAGTTTTGAGTGATTGTGAGCCACCTATTGTTGGTACTGACAATGAGCAAGGCATGGTCAAAGTAATAGCATTAACATTTCTCAATTCATATAAATTATCATGCACTAGGCACTTAAGTCAAAATGTGCCAGAACAGAGCTAGCTTTTTTGATCAGCCTGCTCAGTCTCTTCTTGTTGGTTGCCGTGATGCCGCTGCCCCAGCAGACCAGTCCAAATGTGATGGCTGATGCCACCACCGAATTGTAGAAGGTCTTCAGGAGTGCCCCTTACACTCCAAAAGACCTGAGCCTCCTCAGGAGGAACAGCCTGCGCTGCCCCTTCTTGTAGAGTGCGTTGGTGTTGTGTGACCAGCCCAGTTTATTGTTCAGGTGAACACCCAGGTACTTGTAAGATGTCACCATCTCAATGACTGTTCCCTGGATGTTTACTGGTGCTGTGTGGGGTTGTCCTCAGCTGCAGCAGTCCACCATCAGTTCCTTGGTTTTCCTCACATTGATCCATGAAGTCCTGGATAAGTCCTCTGTACTCCACATTATCCCTATCGGAGATGAGGCTGACAATTGCAGAGTCATTAGAGAACTTCTGTAGATGGCAGTGTGGTGTGTTGTGTGAAAAATCAGCAGTGTAGAGAGTGAACAGGAAGGGAGCCAGAACTGTTCCCTGGGGGCCCCTGTGCTGCAGATGATGGTGTCAGACACACAGTCCTGGGTTCTCACAAACTGTGGTCGGTCTGTGAGGTAGTCCACGATCCACGATGACAGGTGCCGGTCCACTCCTGCACGCAGCACCTTGTCCCTCAGGATCACTGGTTGGATGGTGTTGAAACCAGAAATCAAAAATTTGGTAAATTTTCCTTAAAATTTGGTGTAACTTACATTGCCAAAAAAACATTTTGTGTGCATGCATACACATATGCACATGTCCACACATGACAATTTAATCTCTCTTATGAGTTAGCTCCACAGTCAATTCAAATTAAATCCCACATCACAGACAGTCCTTCACAACAAAATGTAACTGATGAAAATGCATGAAAATGTCTTTTTCCCCCTTGCATAACATTATCAAGTAATCAAGTTTGTCCACAGAGGTAGAAATATTTAAGTTTTGCATTCAATTCAAAGAAATAAATAAAAAGATGTTTTCTGGATTTATAAGATTTAAGAAAAATCTGTTTCTGTTTTTCGTAGTGAATTGCTGCTGCTGAAATGTTTCTGTTCACTTGGCTCACGCTTTGTGCGCACGGAGAGACGGCCTTGCCTTCATTCTGACGGCCAGGAGTTTTCTGACTGCTCTGCTTTGCTCTTGTGTTCAAATCTAATAAAGGTTGTTGTCCCCTGTACTCTGCTTGTGTGTGTGCATGAACAAATATCTAAAAATAAACGGTTCAGGGTTGGAATGATATGAATAAATGACAGCTTACAGTTCTGACAATGACTGACTATTATTTGAGCGCTTTTGTGTCCCATGCATTTTTCCTCGAACCATAGGCTATTTGTTTCTTTTTGCTATCTAGTGCAGAAAAACTGGTGATTTTCCTTCCCCCATCATCTCCCTCATTCCCTCACCCAGATCAGGATGCACAATGTAATATTAGGTGGAAATCAACAACAACACTTCAAAAAAGCACAGACTCATGAAAATATCTGCAACACTGAATCATTGTATTAACTGGGTTATTGGGTATAATTCCTTACATGGCTGTGGCCAGCTGTGGTCAGAAATTGGCTGTGATTTATTACCTCCGCCAAGGAGGTTATGTTTTCATCGGCGTTGGTTTGTCTGTCTGTCTGTCTGTCTGTTTGTTTGTTTGTTTGTTAGCAAGATAACTCACTATTTCCGGTTCCGGCTCTGCCGGACCGGCGGCGCCACACGAGTCGGCTGCCTGTTGCAACAGCCTTTTTTTTTATCTTCCTTCTTCTTTCTACACCTTTCACTCTGTATATACTGTATATCACGGACGCACGGATCGCCCCGGGGGTCTCCCGGGTCGGCGGACGGAGCCACGGTTTGCAGCGGGAGACGTTACAGCGGGGAGGAGCTAGTGCTAGCTAGCACTTGGCCGCCGCCCGGTGCTAATGGGAAACTCGACATACCGGGAGCTGTAGCGAAAACGAAGCGGGTGCCGGGCTGGAGTTTAGGCGGCGTGAAAGAAATATAAGACAGAATAATAAAGAGCGATGGCAAGAACCAAGCAGACCGCCCGTAAAATCTACTGGAGGAAGAAGCCCCCCAGGAGACAGCTAGCCACCAGGGCTGCTCGGAGAGGCGCTCTGGCCACCGGCAGAGTGAAGAGGTCTCGCTGTCACAGGTCCGTGGCTCTGAGAGAGATCCGTCGCTACCAGAAATCCACGGAGCTGCTCATCCGTAAGCTGCCCGTCCAGCGCCTGGTGAGGGAGATCGCTCAGGACTTCAAGACCGTCCTGCGTTTCCTGAGTTTCGCCGTCATGGCTCTGCAGGAGACCAGCGAGACCCACCTGGTGGTCTCTTCTTCGCTAAGGGGGTCACCATCATGCCCAAAGACTTCCAGCTGGCCCGCTGCATCCGCGGAGAGAGAGCTTAGACTTTCTGCTGCACATCCACCAGCCATAATGCTCTGCACTGTGTGTCTATATATATACATTTATAGTAATATGGACATATGTTTGCTAGATGTTGTTTTTTCTTGCCTTCTGATTGTTGCTCTGAGTGTTGCTATCCCTATGCTGTTGCAATCCTGGAATTTCCCCATTGTGGGACTAATAAAGGCTTATCTTATCTTATCTTTTCTTATCTTAACTCAAAAAGTTATGGACGGATTTTCATGAAATTTTCACAGATTATCAGAAATGGGGTATCCTACAGATGATTACTGACATAATGTCCGGCTCAGGAGACACACACGCAGGCTCAGAGTAGATTTAACAGCGTTTATTAATACACAGATATGAATGGATGCGTGTGTGAGATATGAGGATGTCTTGTGGGAGAACTTCGGTAAGCAGGCAGCAGAGCAGATCACCGTACAGCCGGGCAACCCTATAATGAGAAAGCAGAGGGACAAGGTAACGGGCACCACAATTACACTGGCCTGAAGGAATGACTGCTGCTTACTTGTTATGGCAGGTGGCTGTCGCTGGCAAGGAGAGTACCCAGGAGACAGAGACCTGCTGCGCTTGTGCGAGGATGAGGACGGCATGGCGAAGGGGAAAAGTCTGCCGCCGGGGAATCCACCTGTGCACAGGGGAGAGGACTGAAGAGAAAGGTAAGTTGCTTACTTGGAGCGTTGTCTTGCTGATCTTGGGGGTTCCAATGGCGAAGACGAGTTGAAGGGAACAGACAGCTTCAGGCTGAGGCACAGGGCTGAGTGGGTTAAATAGTCTGCCGCTGACGAGCCGCAGGTGTGCGCGCAGCAAGAGCCAATGATGACTGGCGAGTCATGACAATTACATTTTGGTGGTGATCCGGAAAACCACCATTATGCGAAATGCGATTTTCCTGAATAACTACTGAACCACTAATCCTATCCATGTGAATCCAATTGCGACTCATATGTTTTCATGGTCAAGGAATCTGAAAACGTACACACAATAAATGTAGGATTAATATTTATGATGTAAAACACTGTATGGGGGGGACCTTGGCGCTTGGCGGAGGTCTGCGCTCTCCGAGTGCTTTTCTAGTTTTAATATAAGTTCAATGTTTCAGAAAACACAAAACACACATAATCAGGAAAATTAGCGGAGTTGGACACCTGTAGCTTTTGTCCAAAGTTATTCACATAACAAAAAACCTAAACTGTGGTCTTGGGGTTCAAGGCCAAAGAGAAAGGCTGGTATAATCTCAGAATGTTACTGACCAGGGCAAAAGCTCTCTATAAACTGACCTCATTGTTTGGCTGATGCACTTCAGGTGCAGGTGCAGCAGTCCTTCACTCACGGCAAACTCAGAGACACACAGAAAATAATAGGTCAGTAGCAGCCGTTGCAGTCCAGCTCCATCGATGTGAAGTTCTGTGTCTGCAGTGTAAGTGTGGTGAAGGAGAGCTGCAGCCAAACCGGTAGGAAGGAACAGAGCCCTGCAGGCAGCCTGTCAGGCAGAGTTCAGGGTAACAAAAACCCAGCTTACTGGCATTTGTAGATCGGTCTACACATGGTCTAGACTCTAGACCATCCAGACACACCAAATGTGTTGCAAAGGTCACATGTACTTTGACAGCTAATTAAGACACAGCTGTGGTCTTTCCAAGCCCTTTTTACCCAAGTACACAAATACAAAATCTTTTTACACATTTCTCCATCTTTACATATTTGTGAATCTGTGTACACATTTGCAAATATTTTTTACATATTTGTGGATCAGTGCACACATTTGTGGAGCTGTGAACACATTTGTGGATCAGTGCACACATTTGTGGATCTGTGCACGCATTTGTGGCACTGTGCATACACTTACAAATAGTTTTGCAACAATAAGCTCCATAGAAACGGAAGTGGGCGCCACCACACCGTACTTCATAAAAAAGAGCATCATGAACTATATAACAATAATTTCCAAATCTATACTCTTTAATGTGTATTCAATGCAATTTAGATGTTGTAATGGGAAATTATTTTTTCATCCTGTTTATTCAAGTTCTCATCAAGAGTAGCCGACAGTGTTGGTCATTTTTTTGACAGATTTATGAGTAGCTACTTCATTCTCACTTAACTGTGTTAAAATCTGTCTTTGCTGTTGCACAAGTTTTTTCTGTATGGCAGAGGGTTCTGCTTAATTTACAAATCACTGTTTAATAGGAACTTTTTGTTTAGTAATCCTGTGCTTTTCTTGTGGGGTTGTATAGAATATCATTGCAGTAAACTATGGACAAAGCATCTGCTTTAAAATTTGGAATTCTTACCACAACTTTTAGTGCAATAAACCTCTCAAAACTATATTTAGTCTCATGTAATGTCATCTGCTGAGACTGCAGATATGCTGTGCATGCCTGGGGAGCACAGTTGGTCATATTTAAATTTAACAGTGTGAGCCTTGGCCTCTGCAAATCTTGCAATTAGAAAAAATAGTAAACAAAACAAATTGTTTAGTAAAAAAATGGCTAGTAAAATCAATTTTAGTAAAATCGATGGCTAGCGTCTGGTGGCCGGGTTTCCACCCATGGGACCCGGCCGGGCTCAGCCCGAAGCAGTTACATGGGTCCACCCTCCAGTGGGCTCACCACCTGCAGGAGGGGTCATGGGGGTCCAGTGCTATGTGGATTAGGTGGCGGTCAAAGGTGGAGACCTTGGCGAACTGATCCCAAGCTTTCTAAACTGGCTTTTGGTACGTGGAATGTCACCTCTCTGGTGGGGAAGGAGCCTGAGCTGGTGTACGAGGTTGAGAGATACCGGCTAGATGTAGTCGGCCTCACCTCAACACACAGCTCCGGTTCCAGAGTCTGGTTGTGGACTGTTAACCATGGGTAGCTTAATATTATGGGTGAAGTGGAAACGGGGAGGACAAAAAAGTCTAGGTGGTGACGATGATTTCCTGAAAACAACATGGTATGGGCATAGTTTGCTTAGAAACTTGGCACATGGGTTGACCAGACAAGGCAACTAAAGGCCCTTTTCCACTAGTACCCACTCAGCCCTACTTGCCTCGACTCTACTTGGTTTGTAGGGTTTTCCATTAGTACCTGGTACAAGGTGCTTTTTTGGGACCTGCTTCAGTGAGGTTCCAACCATGCTGAGTTGATCTGAAAATGTGACGTCAACAGGTTGCAGGCCACTGATTGGCCAGGGCATAGCATCTGTGGATGAGAGCGACGTCGTCACATGATTCAAAACCACCATTTGTAAATTCGGCCGTGAGTTTTTAATATTTCTGTGATAATGAATGAAATAAATGGCTACACACAAATCAACACCGTCACTAAACACTCACCATCTTCCCTGTGAGCAACCATCAGGTTGGAGACCTCCTGGTATTTCATTTCTGAAAGCTCTGCCGGCACCGGGGCTGAAAAGTTCATGTAGTGGTCATATTTGACCAAATCTGGTTATTTTTCAACAGTCTACTCATCGGTGTGCACAGTTCTTTCACCGTTGTTGCAGCACTTTGATCCCTGTGCTTGAAAAATAAACTACATTTGGTCAAATTTGACAACTATGATCTTTTCAGCCTTTGAACTTTTCAGCCTTGTCGGTGCTGCTGGGGCGGAGTGACCCAAAATGAAAAAGTATACCAAGAGGTCTCTGAGCTGATGGCTGCTCACGGGGAAGATGGTGAGTGTTTTATGATTTTAAGCATTTTTTACATTATTTATCAGTGAAAATGTCAGCATGTAAACAACATAACGGGATAACAGGCTGCCTTCCTGTAATGACTCCCCCCCCCCCACTTGAGGTGGTACTCAGTTGTAATGGAAAACCAACCACACCGTGTCAAGCCGAGTAGAGTCGAGGCAAGTAGGGCTGGGTAGGTGCTAGTGGAAAAGGGGCTTAAGCCTACTAGCTGCTGCAGTTCTTTACAGGGGATTTTTAACCGGGCTGTCAGACTTTCCAAAATAAAGTTTTTCTAAGCTACAGAGTCAATCAGGGCTGAGCTGACGTGCTTGGTGGAACTGAGCATGAGCCAAAAATGTAGTGAAAAATGCATCTGCAGGGATCCAGATGCAACTCCCGCCAGTCCCTCTACTGTGACTGGCAAGCTGTGTCTTTTACTTTCACGGGGCATTGTCTAGCGATATGACCTGTTTGTCCACAATTTAAACACAACCCCTCCTCACGACGCCGCTGCCGCTTGGCCGGAGCAAGTTTGGATCAGCCCACAGCCATAGGTTCTGGTGAGTCGGGCGATGGTAGGGTGAGGAGCTGCGGGTGGGGTGGTGAGGTGCGAGCCGAGGTATTTGAGCCAGGTTGTTGTTCCTTCGAGCATTCTCGTAGTTTATTGTCAAGTCTTATGACCAGGGAGATTAGCGCATCGAGTGACTCGGGTTCATCCCGAAGACGAGCAAGCTCATCTCAGAGTGTGGTGTTTAGGCTATGGGTAAACACTGAGCGTAATGTGATGTCATCCCACCCCACTGCAACTGTGAGAACCCAGAAGTCAGTGGTGTGATCAGCCATGGTCCTGGACCCATGGCGGATATTCACGAACTGGGTGGACGCAGTTCCCTCCTGTTCGGAATGGTCGAAAACACGAGAGAGTTTTTCTGTGAAATGGTTGTAGGTGTAGACATGATAATCTGGCCCCTGGATAATGGCCTGAGCCCAGGAAAGAGCACGACCGTCAAGAAGCCCTGTCAAAAAACTAACCCGACTGCAGTCGGAGGGAAAATCCTCCAGGACATAATCAAACACAAGCTGACATTGTAACAAAAACCCGCTGGCCTTCCCCAGTCTCCCACTATACCAGGGAGGTGTGGAGACCAGAAGGGAATGACTCGGGCAGACTGGGGAGCTAGTTGTGGCTGCTGGGGAGACATGGAAGGGGCTGTTGCGAGGCCCTGTACAGTGAGCTGTAATTGGGTAAGGCGTTCTGAAAGTGTGAGTAATCGATTCAAAATGACCTGATTTTGATGCGCGACTTGGTCTCACCGTCGCTCAAGAGCACTGAGCTGATCTTTAATCGCTTCCATGCCATGTCCGGTGGGTCATTGTGCTGGTCGGGCACTGTTACGGTTCAGGGATAATGACCCAAAAGCAGACACGGATGGCAACGACAAATAAAGTTAAACAATGAGCTTTATTTACAATAAATGCAATAATAAAACAAATCTTATAATGACATAACATACTCCAGTTGTGAATTTTATTCCACATACTGTCTGTGCTTGTGCCTCTGAAGCAAAAAAAAAAAAAAGACCAAAAGAGATAAACCATATCACTTCGGTGTGTTAAAAAATACTAGTGCATGCCTATAGAAAGCAAATGTTCTTGTCTGAAAGAAGAAGCCAAATTAGGCTTTCCAGGCCCAAATGTAGGCTGTGTTTGAAAGTGGAATACAAAGAGGTGTAGCCTATATGTAGGCAATCCCACATGCTAGACTTTGACAAATATGAAAGTGACTGAAGAGCACTAAGATTTATTTGATTGTGTGAATATTAATTACAGAATTATTGAAAATGAATGGGATATCCAATATTAGCCACTGTTTAAGAACCCTTGTTTATTTGTCATATCACTTATTTGTCTGATCCTTTATGACTTACTGTGTATTCATAAATGTTGTATCTTGCACTTTGGGGAATGGGAGCTGTTCAGTCATCATTATAATTGTTTTAGCTTATGTGTGTAGTTTATAGTCTATCATCCATAAACTCATGCAGTACTAGAACAGGACATGTCTATAGATATTTGAGACCCATTTGACTGCATCCTTTTATATTTTAGCAATATTATACTGTAAGTACAAAATACTAACATTATTGAGTGATTCTCCAGCTATCAAAGAATTTGTGTCCCAGGCAGAAATAAGAAAAACAAAAACACGTTTGTCATTTTTTATTCATGCTGCACTTACTAGACACAAAGACGAACTTACAAAAAATTTATGATAGATAAATTACTATTTTTATTATATAAAATATGATTTTATATTGAGTGTTTTTGCTATATGTCCTTTGTCCCTTGGCCAGGTTTTGGACTCTCAGTCCCTCATAAGACTGAAATTAAATTTAATTCAACAGTAACTTTATTGACAAATGGCACAGAAATTCCTTATTTTAATGAAAAAATCATGTGCTTGAAAAATATATTAGTATTTTATTTATTTTTCATAAAAAGAACACCTGTCCCTAGGGATCACTGTCATTTCCACCACCCACCACAAAATGTAACTTTTAACTTTTTTTTTAACCTTTGTCTGCTTGCAACCACATCAGTTGTCATGTGACAGCAGAGCTCATGGCAGGACAGCAGTGATCGCTCCATGGAAGGAAGGCAAACAAGAAAAAAATCAAGGTCAAGTTTTGCAAAACCAAGAGTAGGTTTATTGGTCGTCATTGGTCATTAATATATTTAAAAATTGCATAGATTAGTATTACTTATTCTTATTCTACCTTTTATTGCATGCATAGTTTTTATCTTTAGTGTTACTCTATGTTTAATGTTGCAGCATTGCACCGAGACAAATTCCTAGTTTGTGTACTACATGAACAATGGCAATAAATCTCATTCTGATTCTGATTTCCAAACACCTCATATTTCCTTTGAATGTACAAATAATGAGAAAAATCCCATTTTATATTGTGTATTTTGAGTATATTTTATGCTCACTCTAAAACAGAGATTAGCATGCTAATATGTCATGAGATTTTAAAAGAAATGCTAAACATTGTTATTTCCACAACAGTCATTTCCATCACTTTATTTATTGTGATGGAAAAGATGTGTTGTGATGGAGATGACAATGTTAGTGTTATAAATGCATTTATTTGGCTTATATCACTTAAAATACTGTGTATTCAATTATGCAAAAGACTTTATACACACTATTTCATACTTTGTATATACACAAACTACAAGAAAGAATAGATACTTAAATGTGACACCATCTGTTTTTTAGATGGCACGCAAGACCACAGCAGAGAGATCAAAAGCATAGATGTAAATATGCAAACGAGATCCAAGCAGTACATTTTGGTGATTCCCACCAACAGGTCACTCTCCATACAGGTGTGGCTCACACCAAAAATGGGGTGGTGTCTCTCTGTTCCATTAGCTCATCAATGCGCCATGACCCATCAGCCATCTGGGCTCATCTGAACACAGTGCTTCCCTACCTCAAAGCACTGAACTCAGTAGCAACCACACTGCATGTTATCAGTGATGGGCCAACCACCCAGTACAGGTCCAAGAAAAACTTCTTTTTCTTGAGCAAAATTCCCTTTCAAATTGGATTCAAAAGGATAACTTGGAACTTTCTAGAGGCAGGACATGGAAAAGGCCCTGCTGATGGGATAGGTGCAGCTGTTAAACGGCAGGGTGACTCAATATTGGCAAAAGGCATTGATCTTCCAAATGGAAGAGTGCTGTTCGAGCAACTCTCAAAACAGCCATCTACTGTGAAGCTGATGTATGTGACTGAGGAGGAGATTAAAGTAATGGACAGTCTCCTTCCTGTTGGCGTGCAGGCTATCCGAGGCACAATGCAGATACACCAGGTAAATTTCACTGCATCCTGATCAGTGTGTATGTGTGTAAACCATTGTGCTTATTTGTGTTTATAATATGTAATCTGATTACTATGTGCTCCCCTAGATAGTCTCTGCAAGAGCAGGAGAAATATCTTGACGTATTCTAAGCTGCTTTTGCTCAGAGCCTCAGCTTTGCAGATGTTTTGGTCCCCAGACAGCAGACATGGAAGTAACAGGTGATACCAAGCCGCCCACATCCACAGGCACACCTATCACCACAGCTCAGCCCACTGCAGACCTTCATGAGGGGCTGATTGGAAAATGGTGCGTGGTCACATACGATGGGGATCTGTATCCAGGCATTATACAGGATGTTGGCTCTGATAGCTGTGCTTTGGTGAAAACCATGAGTCACATTGGCAAAAACAGGTTTTTCTGGCCAGTGAGAGAGGACATAATCTGGTACCAACCTGAAAATATTCTGAGACTGGTCCCAGAGCCTCAACCAGTTACAAAGAGGCACAAGATGTTGGATCCCACAGTTTGGGCAGAAATATGCTCTGCTCTTGATTATCATGGATAAAAGAATGAATCCATATGCAAGTTTGGCAGTTTGTTTAAAAGATTAAATCACTAATTACAGAGAGATTAATGAATGTTTGTTTTGCTTCCAACAGCCAGCCCTAGTTTTGCAACTTGTTTGTAGGTTTCAGCACAAAAAGAGAAGGAGCAATGTTCTACCATCTGATTAATGTGCATTATTTTTTACGTTTAAACAACATTAAATTTCAAAAATGATGTCACTTGATGTCAAGGACAGTAAAAGTGACCGATGTTCAGCAATGCTCTGTGTCACACGTCATTTCCAACACGTGCTGTCTTTTCCACCACACAATGTCACGTCCATCACAACACATATTTTTACACAAAAGTAATAATAATAACACAGCTACACAAATAATATTTAGGAGTTTTGAAAATTATGCAGTTATGGTTACAATTCATGTCTGGGATTGGAAAACTCATGATTCTGCCATGTAAAAACTTAATCGAAAGACTTCAGTAAGATAGTAAAAAGGTAATTTGTCATCTAGATGTACCAAAAGCCAGTTTAGAAAGCTTGGGATCAGTCCGCCAAGGTCTCCGCCTTTGACCGCCACCTAATCCACATACCCCCATGATCCCTCCTGCAGCCTCCCTGGGAAGGTCTATGCCAAAGTACTGGAGAGGAGAGTCCGGCCGTTGGTTGAACCTCGGATTCAGGAGGAGCAATGTGGTTTTTGTCCTGGCCGTGGCACATTGGACCAGCTCTTTACCCTCTCGAGAATCCTTGAGGGTTCGTGGGAGTTTGCCCAACCAGTTTACATGTGTTTTGTGGACTTGAAGAAGGCATTTGACCGCGTCCCTCATGGTTTTTTGTGGGGGGTGCTTCGGGAGTATGGGGTATCGGGCTTGTTGTTACGAGCTATTTAGTCTCTGCACGACAGTTGTGAGAGTTTGGTTCGTATTGCCAACACTCGGTCGGAGCCATTCCCAGTGAGAGTTGGACTCCACCAGGGCTGCCCTTTGTCACCGATCCTGTTCATAATTTTTATGGACAGGATTTGTAGGCGCAGCCAGGGAATGGAGGGTGTCATGCTTGGTGACCACAGGATCTCATCTCTGTTGTTTGCAGATGATGTTGTCCTGTTGGCTTCGTCCAGCAATGACCTACAGCTCTTGCTGGGACGGTTTGCTGCTGAGTGTGAAGCGGCTGGGATGAGAATCAGCACCTCCAAGTCCGAGTCTATGGTCCTCAGCCGGAAAAAGGTGGATTGTCCTCTCTGGGTTGGGGACAGGCTCCTGCCCCAAGTGGAGGAGTTTAAGTATCTTGGGGTCTTATTCATGAGTGAGGGGAGAATGGAGCGAGAGATTGACAGACGGATTGGAGCAGCATCTGCAGTGATGCGAACGTTGTACCGGTCTGTTGTGGTGAAGAGGGAGCTTAATACTAGGGCAAAGCTATCAATTTACCAGTCAATCTATGTTCCTACTCTCACCTATGGTCACGAGCTTTGGGTAATGACCGAAAGAATGAGATCGCGGATACAAGCGGCTGAAATGAGCTTTCTCCGTAGGATTGCTGGACTCACCCGCAGAGATGGGGCAAGGAGCTCAGTCATCTGGGAGAGGCTCAAAGTAGAACCGCTGCTCCTCCACATTGAAAGGAGTCAGTTGAGGTGGTATGGACATCTGATCAGGATGCCTCCTGGACGCCTCCCACTTGAGGTGTTTCAGGCACGTCCCACTGGGAGGAGACCCCGGGGCAGACCCAGGACTCGATGGAGAGACTATGTCTCCCAGCTGGTCTGGGAACGCCTTGGTGTCCTCTCTAAAGAGCTGGAGCAGGTGGCTGGGGAGAGGGAAGTCTGGGCTTCTCTGCTTGATCTGCTGTCTCCGTGACCCGGACCTCCGGAAAAGCGGTAGAAGATGGATGGATGGATGGTCATCTAGATGATGAGGAAATGTTATCTTTTAAATGCTTAAAATAAGTACAGTTATACATTTGGGTACATCTATGTGTGAAATTTCATTAAATGTTTTGAAAACATGGGTTATGCTAGTAATTTTGTTTGAAAAACACCTTTTTTGTAGTGTGATGGAAATGATGCTTTCCTCTGAATGCTAGACTAAAATGGCAAAAAATATATAATATTTATGTAATTTCATTTCAGCCACTATCAGTTAATGTTTCTACACATTGTGATGAAGTAGAACAAATCAAAATATTTCTAAAAATATGTGTTGGATTTTCTGAAAAATATCATGACCAAATTTGACTGTAGTTGGAGAATCACCCTATTATACACAGCAGAATGTCCTGTTTGGCTGCAGCTGTTGCCCATTTCTCTTGTTATTTGGGTGTTTTTCTGTGTTTGGTCATGGTTGTCGTTTAATCAAAGCGTGCATATGTGTTTGCATATGATATGCAATTCATCTGGCCATTCCGCTCCACAATCATGCACTGGGAAGAGCGCCATGTTGAACCCGCAGTGCCGCAAAGGACAACGGTGGCACACGGGTGAAGCAGCAGCCGAAACTCCCGTTAATTGGGCAGGCTGGGCTTGGCTCTCTATTAAGGACTGCGGTAAGGCAATCCGGCTGCTGCTCCCCCCTACTGCACCTGTGCACCTCGTGTTCTCCACATATGCCGAATTATCCTTTAGAACTGCGGAATCACAGCAACATTATAGTAAAATTTTTTAACCATTAAATCTTTAGTATTCTCTTTTTCTGGTCAAATTTGTCACTTTTCACTTCCTTGTTTTGTTCACTGAGCGCTCTGGTGACTGGTCGTGATGCCGCGTATTATCCAATCAGTACAGAGTCAATCCGAAACCCCGTCCACACTTCTAGAAACCAGAGCATGAGGAAAAGGAACAGTGGCTAAACTTTTATTGATAAAAACTACATATTTTGACTGAGCAACTCCATACTTGGGGATGGACACCCTCCTAACCTCAGCAAAGCACTTATAAAATCTGAGGCCAGTCTGACGAACAGTTTGAGAGATATGTGAGGAACACACAGACACACACAGACAGACAGAGATATGCTGCATTTCTAGAAAGACAAATGTGCTGACTGAGGTTATTCCATGAAACATCTGCATGTGATCAGTGTGTGAGCAAACAAAGCCAGACATTATGTGATCTTCAAGTTATCAGCGTCAGTGCAAGAGCTCTTCATTTCTTCCTGGTAATTTCAGGCTTGTGGCTTTTACTGATTCACTGCACGGGGTCCAGACCCTGAGATGGTGATAGTATTCACAAGCCCTCTTTTAAAGGTCCTGAGTATCAATAAGTTCATGCAAGCCAGCTTTAATCTCATTGGTCTCCCTGTTGGACTTGCGCAACATAACTGCTGGATGCAAATCAGCATCTTCCTACAACAGAGGAGGATTTAGTTGAATCATGAATAGATTATTCACACATATTAGAGGACACATGGTTTTTATTATTGGTGAACTCCCTGAGGAAAACAGATGCAAATTATATTTAGGAAAACTTGTATTTTATTTGAGTGTAGCAGAGCCCATTGTATGGAAACTAGGATCCAATCCATTCCTTTTAATCATAATAATTATTTATGAATGGAAGCATACAAAACCAGGCAGTTAAACGGTAACTCAGTCATGCATCAGTTCTCAAAGATATCAGGGAAGAAGCATGCTAGTAGATGCTGCCCTGTAATAAGCATTTGACATTTGGCAGCTGCATGGTTCAGTGCCCCCCCTCCCAACCCTTACACCCCATTAACGAGCAGGAACAATGTGCAGCCCTACGGTCAAAGCCCCATCATCAGTCCTCTGGTACGCTGCCACTGTCCACTGTTGCTTGGCGATGGACCCTCAGTTACACAAAACAGATGCACAAATCACCCAAGATGGACTGGCTCGGCTCACTCCAGTGATGATTTGTCACCAGGAAAGATTGTGAATGAGCTGTTTGAAAAAGTTAATGAGTAAGTAAAATACTGAAAGTGTTAGTGTGAGGGCAAGAGTTTGTCTCCATGTTAAGTTTAACAGTATGCTGGATAACAGGGCTTCCCAGCAAGTCATTTGTAAAGACGTATCATCACAACTGACTTGTTTGTGCCTTTGCTTCACTGGTGGTGTCTGGAGTTTATCTCGGATGCAGCAGGGGTTAACCAGATTGGTGAAATCACAAAACCTCCAGGCTGGGGAGTTTATAAACTCTCCCAGCCACATATGCAGGGGTTGGGCATCTGCTGCTGCAAATACAGGCCCTGTCATGTGCTAAGCCCCAGGTTGATAACAGCTTAGTCTAGGTATCTACTGATGAGTATGTGACATTGGTTCAAAATACTGCCTGCAAATCTGCTGGAAAAATACCCCAAACAGAACAGGAGCAGTGTTTGTGTGTTGCGTGTCAAGTATTGGGTGCTCCCTGAAGAGAGCTGAATTGGACGCCTTACTCCCAGGGTCCTTGGCTGCATGACATATGTGTTCCATTATGGTTCATTTTCAAACATTTTTTGAAGACTTGTGGCTTCACAGTCTATGAGAGACGAGGATTAGCCCCTGCAGAAATTGATTTATTTCTGCTGCCCTAACTGTTTATTAAATATAATTGGCCATCAAAGTTGTCACAGAGGAAAGGAGGAGGAGGGGAGGGAGTTGTGCCACAAAAAGGGGAGCCTCCCTTTCGGAAAAAAACTATTTATCAACAGAATGTCTTAGTTAGAAGTCTGACTAGGAGGCAGAAAATAGGTCATACTAAAGCCACTAATTCCATAACACTTGGAAGGTGCAGCATTAATTACAGCCAAAGTCATAAGAAATGCAAACTTTTTTAAATAGTGAGAGTCTCCTTCAATATTTGGCATACACGTCACATTGTAGCTTCCCCTTAAATTCAAAAAAGTTTCTTACAGTATGTCCATTTCCATGAAATGTAAAAATAAAAACATTCTGTGTGTGAGTGACGAGGCCAGACTGCTCTACTCAACAGTTGCAACAGGAGAGGAGACAGGAACCATATCAGAAGTGACAGTCTGTCAGAGCCGTGGTGGTCTGATCATCATTATCTGGGTTTTAAACAGACATACGTACGTCTGCTGTCTTTTAAATGCCACACAGTTGCCAGACTCCCTATATAAGGCCAAATAGCTTTTTATCTTTCTGTGCTGCAAGCTGCCAGTTTCGAGACAAAACAATGAAAAAGGGGGAATCCTGTTAAAGAAAAAGAATTTGTCACGATCTGAACATAAGGGGATTCCGCTGTACTTAATATATTTACCTTTTTTCCATATTTGTATAGTGTTGTATTTTTGTGTTCTATTCCTGTTATTTTATTTTCAGTTTGTTCTCACATATTCCGTATTGTTTCTTAGTATGACTTATTTTTGTCATGAATTGCCCCTCAGGGCAGAGAAAAAGACCCAGATGCTGAACTGCTAGTTTGCAAAATGTATTAAGAAATGAGAACACAAAGTGCACCAACACAAAAATCCAAACTGTCAAACTGTCAAACTGTCAAACAAACAAACAAACAAACAAACAAACAAACAAACAAACAAACTTACGAATAAGCTTACCAGAACAAGGGCAGGGTTCAGGTGAGGACAAGGGGGAAGAAACTTCAACACTCCAGCAACAAGAAATGAAAATAACAGCCCTTAAATAAGGCTAGAAACAAATTAAACAAGTGATAGCAGGTGTGGGTCGTCCGAGCAGGCATGAGAAAACAAAGATGCAATTTAGACCAGCTGGGAGTAATGAGACCAGGCTGCTAACTGACAGGGACCCCGCCTACATGGAGTAACAATCCGGAAATGTCACTGACAGCTGTCAACCCAGAGGGAGAACACAACAGAATAAAAATATAAAGAGTTGGCAAAATTAAGACAAGTAACCTCAAAAATGTGAATAACAAACTATAATGAATGTAAACAGGAAAATAAATCAAACTAAGAAACCATACAGAATATGTGACAAATCAACCAAGGAAAAAAATAACAGGAATTGCAACTCAAACTGACAATATTGTACAAATATGAAAAAAGCAAAAAGACTGAGCCCGATGGAATCCCCCTGTGCTCAGATCATGACAGAGCTCCCACCCAAGGGGTGGATACTAGACACCCCGACAACATCGAAAGAAAAGAACCCCCCTCACAAAAACCCACCCCAACAAGAAAACAACCCCCCCCCCCCCGGGGTGGGAAGAGGGGGACCCAGGTACGGAGGGACCGAACCAGCCCAGGGGAAATAAAAAGAACTCTCAGAATTAACATCCCAGCAAAGCCCAGACTAAGAGAAAATGACAAAAAAACAAAAGCCCCACTCAGGACCCACACCAGGGAAAACCCCCAACCAACTAAACCCCGCTCAGGACCCACACCAGGGAAAACCCCCAACCAACTAAGCCCCCTGGACCGAAGAGCTGGATAGTTCAGGTGGGCGGCTAAAGTCCCAGGCCCAGCAGATGGCATGATGGAAAGAGTCGGGTGGCCTCCCAGAGAACGTAGGCCACCCAACCCCGCGGCACAGTGTATCAGGTGGTCTGCCAGAGTTTTTTAGCCACATGAACAGAAAGGGTGGTCCAGGAGGCTGCTGCCCAATGGGAAGAATTAATGGCGGTTAAGATAGAGGAGTCGGGGAAACCATAAAGATGTCAGGTGGAGAAGAGGGAACCACGACGGCCTCGGGCAGAGGAGAGGGAACCACGACAGCATCTGGCAGAGGATGGGGAACCATGACGACATCTGGCAGAGGACGGGGAACCATGACGGCATCTGGCAGAGGAGGGGGAACCACGACGGCGTCTGGCAGAGGAGGTGGAACCACGACAGCGTCTGGCTGAGGAAAGGGAACAACGACGGCATCAGGCAGAGGAGAGGAAACCACGATGGCATCAGGAAGAGGAGGGGGAACCACGATGCCCTCGGACTGGCCTGTAGCACCCTCGGTGGTCCCGGACTGGGGCATTGCAGCACCCACGGTGGCTCCGGGCTGGAGAGGAGCTGCACCCGTAGCGGGGCCGGACTGGGCTCAAACTGCACCCACGGTGGACCCAGAGTGGGCCATGGCTGCACCCATGGTGGCCCCCAGGCTGGAGCATAATGCCCATTGTGGGCCCACACTGGAGCGCAGCACCCAAGTAGGTTTCAGGCTGGGGCGCAACACCCACGACGGTCCCCGACTGGGACACAACACCTACGGAGACCAGGACTGAGAAGGAGCTGCACCCATGGAGGTCCCAGACAGGGACAGAGCACCCGCGATGGCCTCATCAGACGGGGGAGCAGCACCCATGGAGGTCCCGGACTGGGACGGAGCACCCGCGATGAACTCGTCCGAAGGAGTTGGACCCATGGTGATCTTGGGCGGCAAGCCTCGACTACATGGAGACTTCTGGCGGAGCTGGACAATCTTTGGTGACCCTGGGGGAAAGCTCAGGCAAGACAGGTAGAAAAACAGGGTCAGGGTCACTGGCGGCAGTGGAGCCCGGCAAGGTGAGCTCATGTGCAGCTGGTGACTGCACCTGGCTCTCCCCATCAAAAGCCAGGAAAGATCTCTCCAAAATTAAAACAACAAAGACAAAGGAGAGTACTTTCCTGATCTCAACCTCCTCCGCCGTCCAGGACTCCGTTGATCCAGGCAATAGTTTCTCAGGCCTGGCCCCCTGGAGGTCCAACTCCGGCTCTGCTGCAGCGGCCCCTGCAGCAGTAATGGTGGTCATTACAGTCCTAGGACCCCCCAGTGAGGTGACCCATGCAGGTGGCTCGTCCAGCGTGGATTTGGGAGGTCAATTTTCCGCTGGCGCTGGATCCTGTTCTGCTGAGGCCAGGGGATGCTTCATTATTGACACAGGCTTCAGCTTGGTCACAGTGCTCTCCCTCCATCCAGACTGTGGCTGCGGGGCTGGGACCAGGTCCTCCAAGGCAGTAGGCTTCTCCATCGTCTGGCGGCTCAATCCTGGAGCCGGTGGACACTCATGGGGCAGAGGAGGAGACACGGAGAGAGCAGGTGAAAAGTCTTTAGCTGCAGCAGGCGGTGAAAGCTCACAAGACTGCGAGGGCTGAGCCTCACCACCGGGAATCAGGCAATATAATTTATATGTTGGTAATAGAGAATGAAAAGACACTTGCCTGTGTTCCCGGGGCATGATGTTTTCTGCTGCAGCAGGTGTAGAATCCGCCTTCTCTGTGGCTTCAGTGGTTGTGGGCCTCTCAATGGAATGTGGAGGAGCTGCCCCTGCAGACACGGTGACGGACGGAGCTGGGAAGGAAACAGTTGACCTTTCAGTAGTGTGAGAGAACGTCAAGGAGAAGCAGGAAACAGCAGCTGCAGAGAGGGAAGAAGCTGACAATACAGCCAGAGAGGAAAAACACTGAGCGGTCATTGCTTCAGGAGTCTTCTGCTTCAGCGAAGGGGGAGCTGCTGCCTGAGAGGTGGGAGTTTTCCTCCAGCAGTCCGGAGCTGGATGGCAGTGTCATGGAGCGGACAGAGCTGGAGCAGGAATGGGCGGATTGGAGGTGGAGCAGGACGTCTGCCACGGATCGCACATCTGTGTTGGCTTTGGGCTCGCTGGAGGCCGCCCCTACATCAGCCCAGGGAAAGACTGCTGCAGGACAGACAGCATAGCCAGTAGCTCCATGAACTGGGGGAACCTCCACAACCCAGGGTGTGCCTCGACTATAGCGGTCACCAAATCCATCTTCCCCAAGATTTTCTTTGGGCTGCAGGAGGCGAGGGCTTCATCCACAAAGCCCTGGATGAATTCGGCGGCTCATTCCTCTTCCACACTTGGGGATCCTGCTTCCGATCTCCCTTTAATTGTCGGAGGTCGATGTGCTGGGGACATGATGAGCTCCACAAAACAGGTCAGGGAATCAGAAACAAAAAACAAAACCAACAACTCACAGCAGCTGGGTCTCTTACTGGCGGCAGTCTTCTGTCATGAATTGCCCCTTGGGGCAGAGAGGAAGACCCACATGCTGAACTGTGAGTTTGTGAGACTTATTGAAAAACAACGAAACAAAGTCCAAAACCATGCTCTAGCACAAAATTCAAACAAGCAATCAAACTTACAGATAAAGTGCACCAGAACTAGGGCTGCATTCTGGTGGAGACGAGGAAAGGAGAAACTCAAGACTGCTGCAAAGGGAAATGAAAATAACCGCCCTTAACCCTTTGAGTGTGTGAATTTGCGTGCCCCTAGTGGCAGAGCGTGGCATTGCGCCTGTCGTCTCACTCTGACATGATTGCTGCATTGGGGATTTGTACTGATTTGTGCTGATTTGCCAGTTTCAAAAGGTGGCAGACATCCGTTGGAGGACTCAATGGATGACACATAATACACCAAAGAAGATCTCCTCGTTTCCTTTTCCTGTTTTTAGCATTTTAGCCCAGAAAACTAATATGGCCATGATCGGTCACCGTCACTTTTATCGGCTTTGTATGTGAAAAATAGCCATGGGATACATGCAAAATTTTTGTAGGATAATCATGAGACTTTGTAGATGTGGTACAGACTTTAAATAACTGACAGAATGCAAAATAACAACCATGATGGGTGAAAACGCAGCGACCACGCCAGCCAGCCAGCCAGCCCCCCTTTGTCAAAAGTAAGTGAGGATTTTCTGTTTTGTTTTTTTTATATTGTACTGATTTCTTGTTTATATACTTTGAAGATAAGATGATGAGATACCTCTGGAGAAAAAACAGTGTCAAAAAACTGAACCTTTCTTTGTGTAAATACATCCAAAGTCCAGTTTTGACTGAGTTATGGAATTTTAAGAGGTGCCGTGACATTATGCAAATTAGATGCGTAAATTTATTCCTATCTGAAACTTTGGATCATATTTTACATCTTTCTAATTGACAGTAAGCCATTATCTCTTACCACTTTCAAGTTATAGCCTTGGAAATCTGAACTATTTTATTGACAAAAAATATTTACCACTCTTGACCACTAGGGGTTATGTCGCAATTCGGCGACAGACACACACAAAGAGTTAAATAGGGTTGTTAGAATAATTTTGAGCTTAAATTATTCAAAGTCAAAAAATCAGGTGGAAAGTTGGATTTATGTACATTTATTTAACCTCAAATGGCCATCTCGAGGGAGAGATTACAAAGCATGGCATTCAGACACACCTAGAATCTCTAAAGGATTCATTTCTTTATGTCTGATATATACCGTAAAACGGGGCTATAAGGGACGGCGGGGTAATAAGGGACACTTTTCTGGAAAATGTTTTAAATGTAATTCTGCTTTTTTTATTTTGAGCAGAACGCTGAGTTGTGTTGTTATTGTCTTTCCTGTAGATAGATATTAGTTTTAAGAAATTTGTCGCCGTTATATTTAAGGAAAATTCGAAAAAAAAAGTGTCCCTTATTACCCCGCCGTCCCTTATAGCCCCGTTTTACGGTATATATAGGTAGGAGAAAGGAGAGGGAGGACGAGGATAAGGGAAGGGACAGAACGGGACAATCCTGATAATCAAAGCTTATCTGGGGAAAAGTCACAGACACTCGAGACATGGGGTCGTGGAAACATGCACATGAGGTCCATAAAACTAGCAGAATATCTATATACCTAATCTCTACCGCTGATCTACACAGCCTGAGGAGTTCCAGTGCATTCCTGTGACCTGAAACAGGACATGTCAAAGAGATTATAAGAATGGCTTAGATCATTCCTTACACATGTACTGATTTTGTACTGATCTTCAGTCTGAACTCTCTGAAATTGCTCACAGAAACATGCCAAGAATATATTCAATTCAATTCAATTCAATTCAACTTTATTTATATAGCGCCATTTCACAACAACAGTCATCTCATAGCACTATCAACTGTAGGGGGAACCCCCACAGTTGCAGAAAGACCCCAGCAATCAGGCGATCCCCTGTGAGCAAGCACTTGGCGACGGTGGAGAGGAAAAACTCCCTTTTAACAGGAAGAAACCTCCAGCAGAACCAGGCTCAGGGAGGGGCAGTCATCTGCTGCGACTGGCTGGGGGGTGAGGGGATAGAGAAGAAGAAAAGAACAGACATGTAGCGAGCAAACAGCACGATGGGGACTCAATCTATAGGAGAGAACAAACAAATGTTAATGACCAGCAAAAAAAAATATTTCATAGAGAGTGAGGAAAGGAGTGAGGCCCAGTGCATTACTGGAGGTCCCCCGGCTGACTAAACCTATTAGCAACATAACTAAGGGAGGGTTCAGAAACACATGATCCCTCCCTAATTGTAGGCTATATCAAAAAGGTAGGTTTTAGCCCTATTCTTAAAAACAGAGATCGAGTCTGACTCCCGAATCCAGATTGGCAGCTGATTCCACAGGAGAGGAGCTTGATAACTGAAGGCTCTGCCTCCCATTGTACTTTTGGAGATTCTAGGTATTACAAGTAATCCTGCATTTTGGGAGCGTAGTGCTCTGTTAGGATGATACGGTAGTATCAGATCTTTTAAATAAAAAGGAGCCTGATTGTTAAAAGCTTTGTAAGTAAGAAGAAGGATTTTAAACTTAATTCTAAACTCTATGGGAAGCCAATGAAGGGAGGCCAGAACCGGAGAGATATGATCTCTCTTTCTAGTACCTGTTAAAACTCTTGCTGCAGCATTTTGGATCAGCTGAAGACTTTTTAAAGATGTTTTAGGACAGCCTGATAATAAAGAATTACAATAATCTAATCTCGAGCTAACAAAAGCGTGGATCAGCTTCTCAGCATCACTCTGAGACAAGATGCTCCTAATCTTGGCAATATTACGCAAATGATAGAAGGCAGTCTTAGAAACAAATTTAATATGTGAATTGAAGGACAAATCCTGATCAAAAATAACTCCAAGGTTCCTCACAGAGCTATTAAGAGAAAGAGTAACTGCATCCAAACTGAAAGTTTGATTTGGAAAGGAATTTCTAAGGTTTTTTGGACCAACAAGAATGACTTCAGTCTTATCTGAATTTAATAGCAGGAAATTACAAGTCATCCAAGCTTTAATTTCCTTAAGACAGGCTTCTAACTTTGCTAATTGATTAGTATCATCTGGCTTCATTGACAGGTATAATTGTGTGTCATCTGCATAACAATGAAAATGTATACAGTGCTTTCTAATAATGTTGCCTAACGGAAGCATATATAAACTAAAAAGAGTAGGGCCTAGCACAGATCCCTGTGGAACTCCATGACTAAGCTTTGAGCTAAAAGAAAACTCATCATTTACATGAACAAACTGGAACCTATCAGATAAATAAGATCTAAACCACTGCAACGAAGTTCCATTAAGTCCAACATAGTGTTCTAATCTATCAAGTAGAATATTATGATCAATAGTATCAAAAGCTGCACTAAGATCTAAAAGGACAAGTACAGAAACTAGTCCATTATCAGATGCAATGAGGAGGTCGTTAGTGACCTTCGCTAAGGCTGTTTCAGTACTATGATGGATTCTAAACCCAGATTGAAACTCTTCAAGTAAACCATTTCCCTGCAGGTGGTCAAATAATTGTGTAGCAACAACTCTTTCTAAGATTTTTGAAATGAAAGGGAGATTAGAGATTGGTCTATAGTTAGCTAAAGCTCCTGGATCTAGCGTTGGCTTTTTGAGTAAGGGTTTAATTACAGCCGTTTTAAAAGCCTGCGGTACATGGCCTAAAGTTAATGAAGAATTGATTATATGAAGAATAAAGCTACCAATAAGTGGGAAGACTTCTTTAAATAACCTGGTAGGAATAGGGTCTAAAAGACAAGTTGAAGGTTTGGATGAGGAAACTATTTTGTCTAACTCACAAAGGTCGATTGGAGTAAACTCATCAAGACAGACATCAATAGAAGGAGTTGTAATAGTTACAGTATTTAAGTTAACTGTGGGAAGAATCTGATTGATTTTATCTCTGATGGACGAAATTTTATTATTGAAAAAGTTCATAAAGTCCTGACTAGTAAGCTCTAAGGGGATGCTAGGATTGACAGAGTCCTGACTCTTTGTCAACCTGGCTACAGTACTGAAAAGAAACCTAGGATTATTCTTGTTCTCTTCTATTAATGCAGAGTAATAACTCGTTCTAGCTTTTCTAAGAGATTTTTTATAAATTAAAAGATGATTTCTCCAAGCTAAATAGATTTCATCTAAATTAGTAGAGTGCCATTTTCTTTCTAATTGACGAGTCTTCTGTTTTAAGCTACGAGTTTCTGTGTTGGACCAAGGAGTTAAAAATCTCTGATTAGACTTTTTCTTTTTTAAGGGGGCCACCAAGTCTAGAGCCTGATGCAGAGAAGCTGAAACACTATCCACCATGTTATCAATTACAGAAGGAGCAAGCTGTCTATAGCTTATTTCCGTTGTGTTGACACATGGCATAGAGGAAACAATCTGCATAAATTTGGAAACAGCATCATCTGAGAGGCATCTACTGTGATAATATTTTTCTTTAGGAGCCAAATAGTCAGAAATAGTAAAATCAAAGGTTAACAGACAATGGTCTGACAGTACAGGGTTATGAGGAGACACTACAAGATTTTCTATTTCTATGCCATATGTCAGAACAAGGTCCAATGTATGGTGGAGGTAATGAGTAGAATTTCCTACTTTCTGAGAAAACCCAATCGAGTCTAATATTGAATTAAAAGCCACATTAAGGCAGTCACTATCTACATCCACATGTATATTAAAGTCCCCTACTATAATTATTCTATCAGATTTCAGCACTAAATCAGCTAAGAAATCAGCAAATTCGGATAAAAATTCTGAATAGGTTGATGGGGGACGATAAACTATGGCAAATAAAATTGGGTTTAACCTGAAATTGCTAAAGTGCCCAACACTGAGGACCAGGCCCTCAAAGGAATTATAACATGTTTTTTGCTTTACATTAACTAGTAATTTGGAATGGTAAATTGTTGCTACTCCTCCTCCACGACCAGAACTTCTGGGATTTTGACAGTTTAAATAACCAGAGGGAGTTGATTCATTTAAACCAACATAATCCTCTTGCCCTAACCAAGTCTCTGTAAGGGAAATTAAATCAATCTGATGATCAATTAACAGATCATGGACTAACAGAGACTTGGGTGTTAGAGACCTAATATTTAATAAACCACATTTAATTTTTAAATTATGAGGAGGAACAGAGGCCAAATCATTCAATTTAGAGGCTTTATGTTTAATTTGAGTTTTACCAATATTTTGCTTTATCACTTTGGGATGCTTATACATTATATTTTTATTTACTTTGGAGGGAGCAGACAACGATTCTCTGATGGGGAAGACAGGGGCTAAGCTGAGGGGTGGCGGATGAAGAGGAGCTGCAGAGAGGCGTGTAAGACTGCGACTCTGCTTCCTGGTCCCAACTCTGAGTAGTCATGGTTTTGGAAATTTGGATAAAAAAGATGCCAGATTGTTAGATAAATGAGAAGTACCATCCAAAGTGGGATGAATGCTGTCGCGTCTCATAAGACCAGGTTTTCCCCAAAAAGAGCTCCAATTGTCAATGTAGCCCACGCCATTTTTAGGACACCACACAGACAGCCAGCGGTTCAAGGATGACGAGCGACTAAACAAGTCATCACTGGTCAGATTGGGGAGGGGCCCAGAGAATACTACAGTGGCAGACATCGTTTTTGCAAACTCACACACCGATTCTATATTAAGTTTCGTGACTTCCGACTGCCGGAGACGGATGTCATTAATGCCGGCGTGAATAACAATTGTGGAGTATTTACAGTTACTTTTAGCCAGCATTTTCAAATTTGACTCGATGTCGCCTGCTCTGGCCCCAGGAATACATTGGACTATGGCCGCTGGAGTCTCTAGGTTCACGTTTCTGACTACAGAGTCGCCAATGATCAGAGTTTTTTCCTCAGCGGGTGTGTCGCTGAGCGGGGAAAAACGATTAGAAACGTGAACAGGTTGGTGGTGAACCGGGGCTTTGCGACTAGGCTTCCTTCTCACCGTCAACCACCCAGTCTTCTTGCTGCTGAGGAGAGCCGGGGAACCGCTGACAGTGGGACCTAAGCTAGCTAGCTCCACTGCAGCTAATGGGCGTCCATCGAGATTAACTGGCGCAGACGGTGTTTCAATGCAGCGGAGCCGGGATTCCAAATCAGACAGCCTCGCCTCGAGCGCCTCAAAAAGACAACATTTATTACATTTACCGTTATCACTAAAAGAGGCAGAGGTATAGCTAAACATCTGACAGAGAGAGCACACCAGAGGAGGAGAGGAAAGAGAGGTAGTAGCCATAGCTAGTGGCTAGCTAGTGGCTGGAGAGCTGGAGAGCAAACCACACAGGCAGACAGCAAAACAGGAAGTGATGATACGTTACCACAAGGAAGTGACGATCAGTCCCTTCCTTGTGGTAACGTAAGAATATATGAACTTATTCCCCATGGAATGCACATATAAACATTAAACATGGCATATGAAAGGTATGATGCTTCTCAAATATAATAATACATTATTAATATCAATTATAATGTAGATAATATGGAATTTTTCTATCATGTTCCCCCTTGATGTTTAATAAAGCATCAAGATTAAAAGAAAATAACAAAAGTGGTAGTACAATAAAGTGAATGAATTAATATAAGGATATGTGTAAGAATTTACATGCTGTTTTGTGTCTTTGCAAGTTAAAAACGTGTATTGAATATGTCATTAAGAGTGAACATATGCAGTGATTAAAATTAATTTTAGACTGTGTCAAATAAGAACATAGAAAATAATATGAAACAGCCTTCAGTTATATTGCAACCTTCAAAAACATCCTCATCATCATATTAAGGACTCACACAAGAAAAATCTGAAGTTATAAAAATCATTACCAAGTTTATGATGAGACTTCTCCATTAAGATAAACACTAACTTCTATGAGTATCTGAGGTATTAATATGACCATTTGCATCATTTTCATGGATAGAAGTAAAACAATAATCTCCTATAATAGGGCCTACACCCCTACGGGTGGTAATTAGTAGATCAAGGACCATTCTATCCTTTGTTATAATTTTGTAAATAATTGTAGTCTACAATTAAGTGTTTTAATCCCTAAGGTATTTTGTTTCCACTCTCACTCAAAGAAACAATGAACAAAAAACCTCACTTTTGTACTTTCCATCTGAAATTGCATTCATGCGTCATAAATGGCATCATGTGGTAGAAAAGCATTTCTCTTCATCCTGCCCACCTGCCCTGCCGACATGATGAGGGTATGGTCAGTTGCCAAAACGGGGTACACAGATCTGCCCAGTGTCTTGGCCAAATGCGAATATGCCCAATGACTCAATGACCTTTGTCAATGTAGATCCTTGTTATAACACTTGCTCTCTTCGTTGGTCAAGCAGGGTAGCAGTACAGGGGAGAGACACTGTAAGCCGTTGCATACTCAGAGAGCGTTAAGCTACTGGAAAGGGGACATCACCACTTATTAAATTAACCTTGCATTCACAGAGTAAGGAGTGTCATCATGTTTCTAATCAGTGGAGTGATGTGTTGTGTCAGGTGTGATTCAAAATGAAGTTTGCTATGTTATTTCTGTATATAGCCTCTCTTAAAAAAAAAAACAAAAAAAAAAACAACCAAAAAGCCTGTAGTAGCTGCATTATTTTAGCAATAAAGATATTTTGCGTAACTGTTAGTGTTATTAAGGAACAAACATAACAATTCTCTACAGTGTATAAGCAATGGAACAACTTAATAACCAATGTTAAGTATTACTAGAGGATGATGAGGATGATAAGGTAACAACACCAACCACACTTTTCCTTCCCTTGTATTTTTCCCTTGTCATGATAAACAGACAGCCTGTTTCTCTATTAGCAAAGGTTGTACTGGACGCGAGAGAGCGCAGTCAGTTTACATTTGCATAGAGAAACAGTTAAACAGTCATTTGTTGTTTTTTTTTCAAATAAGTATACAATATATATATTAAACAGTCTCTTGCTGAGGGTTTCAGGTGGGGTAAAATGTTAGATGCACCCAAGTGCCAAGTCCTTTGCTTCCCACGACTGTTCAGGTCAGCCAGATAACCTTTGTGCTGTCCTCACCAGGGAGTGTTGGTCCAGTTTCCTTTGATGACCAGATCCCCTGGTTTGCTCAAGAGATGGGTGCACCTCCCACGGTTCCTTCGTCACATGGCCCCTCCTGGGAAGGGCAGTATGGATGACATCGCTGTCAGTTGTCATTCTTTGCATATAATCACCCAGAAACCCTTCCTCATCACCTAAGTTAAATGGCTTCAATAATAGGGTTTGCCATTCATTTTTTCCCTATTTTTCTTATTTGTGTATTATACTAATCCTGTAGATAGTTGATGGTAAGCTAAGTGGTTTCCTAGGTAAATGTTTGGTACTAATAATTTGGGAACTGCACTTAAATGTGACATGATTTGATTTACAAAGTGTATTCCATTTCCATTATCTAAGTAAATCATTTCAGCTATTTTAAATCTTGATATTATTTCAGTTAAGGGTTTCAGTGTCACCATAGCAATATTTAAATTAGTGTAGGGGAAAGCCTTTGTATATTCAATAAGTGTGTAAATCATTTCAAAACATTTTACCTTCACTCTTATTTAGCTCAATGAGAGTCATGCAAGGGTTTTGAAAAGACTAAGTTTATGCAGGGAAGATCAAATTATTTTTCTTTGAGCTCCCTAAAGCATTGCTCCCTTAATTGAGTAAGAATCTGAATTGTCTTTGTAGTAGATTCTAAATTAAGTCCCACAATAAACATAAATTCAGCACAAGTTGGACCTTTCTTAGACATTTGGAACTTTTCTCATAAATTTGCATGACTTTCTTCCTTATCAGTTTACCTTGTTTCTTATAAACATGGTATTTCTTTTACAATAATCTGCAGATATTTTCTTAAATATCTGGAAATTTATTGACGCAACTTTTAACTTCTCCTATTGAATGTTGTGATTTCATTACCAAGCAGTTTCATTTAGATTTTTCTCTTCATTATTGATCATTTCTTGATAATTTTAATGTATTATCTATTTTTCTGAGGATTGCTAATTATTTTTTGCTAATTAATTTCTTTGGTACCCCCCTTTTGATGCATGGAGATGCACATACAGCAAAGTTACAGGGTATTTGCTTGATGGGTAGTGTCTTTTTACTAGAAGGAAGTGTGTTACCACTTTTTATGTATTACACACAGTTAATTTAGATGAAAATTTGTGAGTAGTATAGCTCCTTCAAAATGAGGTTCCAATAGTCATAGCTTCTTCTGTGCATGTTGTCTCTTGACTTAGTCTAAAAAGTAATATAGCTGTCTGTGCAGATTTGATGTGATTTAGCATTTAGAGCGACCATTCTGAGTTAGTCACTTAGATCACATCTGTCTGTCCAATTGAACACAGACAGGTTGAATTTATGTTAGTGAATCTGTCATGGGTGGCTCTCGCGAGCCACCATAAGACGCCACACAGTCACCAGTGAGTTCAGTGAGTTTTATTTACGGTGAGAAAAGTGACAACACAAGCTGCGGAGACAATGACTCTTGAGTCTACTCACAACAGGAGGTATAGGCTAAACAGCTCTACAGGTCCATAGCAGAAGACAGTCATACGCTAGGCAGGCAAGGTTGGTGAAAATAATAATTACACCAGCTGCTAAGGCAGAGACACACAAAGATCGATACACACCGGGAGGGGTAAGGCTATACAGCACACTTAGCTAGACCAGGGGCACGACGGTCAAACCAAGCAGACGTGGTAGGAATAAATCCTAAGCATCCGTAACGTGACAGAGAGTTAACAGCCACTGCTGCAAAGATGTGATCGCTAACAAGGGTAGAAATAGTCCTGACACTAATGACCACAAATGCAGCACAGCTGTTCAGAGTTTGACAGCTGAGCGGAAGCCTCCTCGAGCACTATCACAATAAGAGCTCGGAGAGCTAGAATCATAACGCCGCTGTCAAACCCTGACAAGATTAACCCGAGCACCAAGGCATAGTGCTCGGGTCATGACAGTAGGCCCCCCTCACTTGACGGGCTCTGAACGTCTAGTAACACCTGCCCCCCCCCCCCCCAACACAGGGCGAGTGGATTGAGGAACAGGCAAGGAAGGAGCCAAACAAAACCTAACACCCTAAACAGGAAAAGAAATGAATACATCACTTGAAAATATCCATCCTATTTCCCCCAGAACAATGATGAAAGAACAAAACAAGACATGACTACAAAACTAGGAGAACACAATCATACAAAGCAAAAAACACTTGACCCTGAAAATTTTCCCACCAAGGCCACAGACAACCCGTCTAACCCCAGTGTACATAACCTGGCCCAAAAAATATAAACCAACACACAGTAACTATAGGAACAAAACAGGAAATAAATGCAAACACATAACCATGGCAAAAAAAGGAAAAAATTACATGACGGTAACTATGGAAACAAAACGTAAATACAAACATGACTAAGAGCAAAAAATGCATACTAACACATGATAACTATAAATGCACACATGGTAACTATGGAAGAAAAAAACCCCCACAAGAAATACGTGCAAACACACCGTGACTATGGGAAAAAAAAAACAAACACACACAAAACCAGAAATACATGTAAACACCTGGATACTATGAACGAGAACACGATACTATGGCCCCTCAAGAAGAAGAGGGGAACGAACAAAAAGCAAAACATGGCCACAACCCCTCAAGGAAGAGGGGGAAACTAAACAAAAAAAAAACAAGACCCAGACTATGGATTACAAAAACTCATGAGGCAATCTAAAATTGCTTAGCATAACTTGACTATGGCTTGACTATGGATTTCAAAAACACATGAGGCAATCTAAAATTGCTTTGACATAACTTGACTATGGATACATGAGGCAATAAAAATTGCTAAACGTAACTTGACATGACTAGACACCGTATGGGCCAAAGCAAAAAGATGATCGGCGGAGATCCAACGCCCCCCAGGCAGAGCTCCGGCAACCTCCCTGCCTCCGATGGCCCACGGATAGTCCCACAAAACAGTACATGGTCAGGCGGCCTGCCCCAGTCCCAGGCCCAGGCCCCCAGAAACAAGTCCTCTGGTGGCCGAACCAGGTCATCCCGTAGCAAACACAGTTTATCGGGCGACCAACCCAAGACGCTGAACGCACAAAGCAGTTCCTCGGGTGGCCGACCCACATCCCACAACCGCCATAACCGTGGAGGAATAGCATGCAGCCCGCCTAATGACGACAATACATAAGAGCGCAAGACTGCCAGACAAAACCCTCCAACGGCCCCCAGCTGGTGGCTCCTGAGAGGGGAACAATCAAAAAATTGGACCTCCTCGAATCCTGATTGGGTTGCAGCTGCACCTGCGCTGGACCCCCACTGGACCTCGTCGGACCCCGATTGGGTCAGGACGGACCCCGATTGGGTCACCGCTGCACCCACGTTGGACCCCGATTGGGTCACCGCTGCACCCACGTTGGACCCCGATTGGGTCACCGCTGCACCCACGTCGGACCCTGACTGGGTCACAGCCACACCTGAGTCGGACCCCGACTGGGTCACCTCGGCCCACGCGTCGGACCCCGACTGGGTCACCTCGGCGACGACCTCCATCCCCGAACCTGGAACCTCCAGTCCCGTGACCTTGACAGATTCCAGACTAGTGACGCTGTGGAGAGGCTCAGAGAACAAGAGAGGACCGGGATCAGTTCCACCGGCAGCGCCAGAGCCCAGCGAGACCTCCCCATGAGGCAGGCAAAAATGCTCTAACACACCATAAAGGAAAACAAGGAAGAGCACTTGCCTGCACTCGGGCTCTGGAGCCGTCCAGGACTTCGTCGATCCAGGTTCAGACAGACGCTCGTCGTCGGGCTCCCACTCGGCTGCGTCGGGTTCCACAGCCGGCCTGATGGTCTCTGCAGCTGGATCCTCTTGCACTGGCGTCCACGCCAATAACCCGTATGGCGTGGGGGCAGAGGACCCTCGACCTGCTGACTCGGGCTGCATCTCTGAGGAACCCTGGGGATGCTCACTCGTCGGCTCTGGCTCCTCACTGCAGTCCGTTCTCCTCCTCTGTCCAACACAAGGCTGCAGGGCCGGGATATCTCCCAGAGCTGCAGGCCTCCCCCTCGTTTGACGGCGTGGGACTGACGCCGAGGACCGCTCCGCAGGAGGAAACACAGAGGCAACAGGTTCAATATACATGGCTTCAGCTGGAGAAGGAAACTCGGGGAGCTGCGAGCCCCGAGCTTCACCCCCAGGAGTCAGACAAGACAAATCACTATAATGACTAGAAAAGTGAAATTGAACTTGCCTGCCTCCCGAAGGTAAGATGGTACCAGCTGAAGAGGACGTTGCTCCTTCCCTCGCTCGCTGGAAGGTATCATAGAACCCATGGACGGAGCTCACCGGCACAGGACTCAGCTCACTCTCAGCAGCTGGCTGATTGAGGGGGGCATCCTGGCGGCCCGGAACTGGATCCGGAACAGGAGCTTGCTGAAGACGTGCTTGGCCGCGGCGCCTCCGCCTCCGCCGGCCCCCAGATGGTGCGAACTCCAGGACGGGATCAGGATCCGTAGGCCACGAGCAGGAGTGCCTCTTCTCCTGCTTCACGCCGCATTCCTGCTCCAGCATCAGGAAAATCTCACGTTGTGCGGCGATATCTTCCCTCCTCGCGTCGACTTCCGGGTGGTCGGCCCAGCGGGAAGGGAGATGATGAAGGACGTCTTCAGCAGCGTCTAGGTACCAGTGTATGCTGTGATGGTAGTCCAGCAGGGAAGCGGAGATGAGCATCTCATCCACGACTTCCAGGAAGCCTGTCAGCTCGAGGCTCGGGCTCCCAGCGTGGCTCCTCCGCGACGGCATTCTCCCCACACACTCAGTACCCAGACGGGAACAGCAACTGTCCAAAAACTCAAAACTCACAGGTGAATTGCGTCTCGGGTTGGCGCCACTGTAAACGCCGTTTTGGCAGCAGTGTACTGTCATGGGTGGCTCTCGCGAGCCACCATAAGATGCCACACAGTCACCAGTGAGTTCAGTGAGTTTTATTTACGGTGAGAAAAGTGACAACACAAGCTGCGGAGACAATGACTCTTGAGTCTACTCACAACAGGAGGCATAGGCTAAACAGCTCTACAGGTCCATAGCAGAAGACAGTCATACGCTAGGCAGGCAAGGTTGGTGAAAATAATAATTACATCAGCTGCTAAGGCAGAGACACACAAAGATCGATACACACCGGGAGGGGTAAGGCTATACAGCACACTTACTAGTCCAGGGGCACGACGGTCAAACCAAGCAGACGTGGTAGGAATAAATCCTAAGCATCCGTAACGTGACGGAGAGTTAACAGCCACTGCTGCAAAGATGTGATCGCTAACAAGGGTAGAAATAGTCCTGACACTAATGACCACAAATGCAGCACAGCTGTTCAGAGCTTGACAGCTGAGCGGAAGCCTCCCCGAGCACTATCACAATAAGAGCTCGGAGAGCTAGAATCATAACGCCGTTGTCAAACCCTGACAAGATTAACCCGAGCACCAAGGCATAGTGCTGGGGTCATGACAGAATCCTTGTGAAAGGTTGTGCCTAACTCCTTCAGTCAATGGAAAGGTGGGCATATTGCCTAATTGGACTTTGGCTTAATTTTGTACAAGGAATGCCTTAGTTCCTCGGAGTGCAGATCTCGCAGGACCTGACCTGGAGCAAGAATTCCTTGAGGATCAGGAAGCGGGTCTAGCAGAGACTGCACTTCTTGAGGAAACTCAAACAGGACTCTCTCCCCATCTGCATCCTCAGGACCTTCTACAGAGGTGTGGTGGAGAGTGTTCTGATGTACTGCATTGCAACATGGTACTCCAGCTGCAGTATGTCAGACAAAAAAGCCCTGCAGAGGATAGTTAAGGGAGCTGAGAGGGTAATTGGAGTTTCCCTCCCCTCTGTCCAAGAACTTTTTCAGAACCGTTGTAGGAGCAGGGCACTGAACATTGTCAAGGATAACTCTCACCCTCTGCATAAACACTTTGAACTTCTGCCATCTGGCAAACGATTCCGGAGCATCAGAGGCAGAACCACCAGACTGATTAACAGCTTCCTTCCACAAGCTGTTAGGATGCTGAACAGTTGATCCAGAATCTCTCATACATACTACTGCACCTATGGACATTATGTATATTATTTCTATATTATAGTTCTGGTTAGTTTTCAAGTGTGTCTCAGGGAAGTGTGAATGGCTGTGTTGGGGTGGGGGGTGAGGGTGTGTGTGAGTGTGTCTTAAATTATGTTCTTTTTTATTATATGGATGCCGAGAGAAACACAATTTCATCTTGCCTGCACTACAGTTGTATATACCACTCATCGGCCTCCGTCGGTCTATGATGACCATGGAAGAGAATCCCAAACGTCTACTCCGCCGGAACAGCACCGCCTGTGGCTGAACAGGCCGATGCGCACCGGTGTTCTACCTTCCAGCGTTGGACGTTGGTAGAATTCCAGCCTGGGCAGGAAGATATGGAGGACAAGATGTTACCCATGCAGCATGTCCCCCCTCTCCACGTCACTGATGGATCCAAAGGAACAGCGGGGCTGCTATAGTTTGGCACCAGTGCCATCTCAGGAGCTGCCAGAACGATGTTGAGCACAACAGAGAACTGCCTTAGGGGCTCCGACTCCGGATTTTTCCTCAGGGTTGACTCCCGAAGCCTTTCCCGTGACCGGGTGTGTCGCAAGGCAGCGGAGGTTTGAAATCAGGGTTTACCTTCTCCTAGATGGGCTACCTTCCCAGGTTGACGAGCCACCATCTACCCGAAGCATCTGGTTTTAAGGCGCCAGAGATCCGCCCTCGCCCCTTCTCCTATTAGTAAAAGCAGTTCCGCCCGGCTTAGAGACTAAACCACACGGGCAGGCTAGGAGTTGGACTTAGTTGTCAGAGGCTTTTCGAGACGCACGTCGTAAGGAGCATTTTATGAGCACTGGGAGCTTAATCCCAGTGCCGCTCCTGGCTATGACAACCTTGGAACCAGTTGTATGTACAGCAATATGACAATTAAGATTGATTTTGATTTAATATATTCCTTGGTAAATTATGGGGTGGACTGTAGTCCCGAGGCCCAGCTCGGCCAAGGCTAAGCACCGGGAGCACAGAAAACACATTCCTTATTACTGTCACATTTCTGAAATGTGATATTGTCACACCATTATGTGGTGTGTGGCATCATTGCAATGTGTCAGATATATCTTAAGAATCAGAATCAGAATGAGATTTATTGCCATTGTTCATGTAGTACACAAACTAGGAATTTGTCTCGGTGCAATGCTACAACATTAAACATAGAAGCACTAAAGATAAAAATGAAAAACTATGCATGCAATAAAATGTAGAATATGAATGAGTAATACTAATCTATGCAATTATTAAATATATTAACAAGCAGCAGATATTTTGGAGTTCCACATAGTGCAGACGGTAGTGCAAAAGAAAACAGTGATAATTATCATGAGTCCAGTTGAGCTGCTGTACATAGTGCACGAGAGTCTAATAAGTCACTTAGTGTTCAGCAGTCTGATGGCAGAGGGGAAGAAGCTGTTCATGTAGCGGGAGGTTTTAGTCTGAATGGACCGAAGTCTTCTACCTGAGAGGAGGGGGGCAAACAGTGCGTGTCCAGGGTGTGAAGGGTCAGCTATGATCCGACCTGCACGCCTCCGGGTCCTGGAGATGTACAGGTCCTGGAGGGATGGGAGCTTGCAGCCGATCACCTTCTCAGCAGCGCGCACAATGCGCTGCAGTCTTAGTCTGTCCCTGGCAGTGGCTCCTGCGTACCACACGGTGATGGAGGTGGTGAGGATGGACTCGATGATGGCCGTGTAGAACTGCACCAACATCTTGGTGAGTAGCTTGAGCTTCCTCAGCTGCTGCAGGAAGAACATCCTCTGTTGGGCCTTTTTGATGAAGGAGCTGATGGTCGGCTCCCACTTGAGGTTCCGGGTGATGGTGGTGCCCAGGAAGCAGAAGGAATCCGCAGTGGTGATGGGAGAGTCTGTGAGGGTAAGGGGGGGCAGAGGGGCTGTGACTTTTCTGAAGTCCACGATCATCTCCACTGTCTTCAGTGTGAAGTCATATAAACACTACATTTTTAAAGTCAGAGTCATTTAAATTGTTATGCTTTATGTCATTTGCAATGTCATTTGTTCTACTTAGCTTCAAAAAATGCTTGTCAACTCAGAGGTCCTTTTCCCTGTGGTCACTGTCGCCCCCTCCAGCCAATGAGCCAGTCACCCACATACTGTCCAGCCCCCTCACATCTCCCACAAAGATCAAATCTCGGTGCAATCCTGCAAAGAAAAATTTGGGGAAACCTCACGGCTTCCCCATCCTTACATCAGTATTTACATCAACAGGAATGCAAATTTTATCACCTCATAAATTGATTTTACTAATGTTCCAGTTATCATCATTATTTTGTGTCCCTTAAATGTTTATTCCAGTTGGTTATCCCACTGTTTATTATAACGTGTAATGTTTAGAAACACAAGTGAATTATTGTTTTTTATTATTTTATTACATATTGCATATGTCACCAAGGATTTATTAAATTGAGAGGTAATGGTGATGTTATGATTCCTTGTTAATTTGGCAAATCTAATTCCTGGTGAAAGCTAATAAAAAAATTCTTGTGAATGCTTTCCCTTTCCTGTTGAAAAATGAAGAATGAAGAATAGCAGAAAAGCCTTTAAATTACACCTAAAGCTTCCACAATTTGAATGTGATATTGCTGTTTACAACAAGTATTTGCTAAATAAGATAAGATAAGATAAGCCTTTATTAGTCCCACAGTAGGGAAATTCCAGGATTGCAGCAGCACAGGGACAGCAACACTCAGAGCAACAATCAGAAGACAAGAAAAAACAAGAGCAGCAAGTATACATATGTACATATAAATATATAAATATATAAACATGCCGAATCTGTGAATCAGTAAATGTTTGACCAATTGACATGGGTAATCACTGGTTTAGGATTATGTTTAAACAAAACAGTGTCATGTATTAGAAGCCTTAAACCAATGCAGCATTTAGAAACCGCAAGTGCAGGCCTAATCTCTGTTTTCAGGAATTTATGGCACAAGACCACAATCTGTGTTTTTGTTTTATTATATATATGTCATAAAACCCATCAGACCTTGAGCGTCCTTCTTTTTATTACAAACATCTGAATCCTTTGAAGGCTGATTCCATCTGTTTACCGTCACCTTATCTAGTCAGTCTGACACAAGCTATATTATTTTTTCTTCTTCTACATGGACAGACTGAGGGTCAAAATATAAATAAGTCTGCATATGCCATTTATTAAAAAGTTAGTTTAGTGTTATTGAAACAAAGCAACAATATGACATAGAATTACCAAAACCTGTGTTTGATAGTCAGTAGACTCTGGCAAATCACATGCACAAACACAGTAATCATCAACCTCTTCTGTGCTTTGAATCATGTAATATAATGTGTACACAAAGCCTTCAGTGATTAGGCATTATTAAGTGACAGCATGATATTGTAATATTCACTTAATTTCATCTTGTCATGCTGGTAGCATTGAAGAAGATGCAAGCAATTGTACTTAACTTAGATGTTCTATGCACCTGTGGTCTCAATGAGGGAGGCACGGACAGTGGTGAGGCTGGCTCCCAGAGGCTGGCTGTTTTGGCGACAGCAGGGAAATCGTTAGTCCTGCGTCCTTTTTTCCCTGTAAAGTTCACTGTAGATAGATAGATAGATAGATACTTTATTTCGAACAAAAAAGTATAACAAAAACAAAACAAATGACAAATGCAATAAAGTAACAGTATACAGTGTTCGAAAGGGAGAAGGAAGAAGTGAACACTTATTAATTCCATCTCCTCTTTTCCATAAATACACCCATGTGAATTATATACAAATTACCACATTTAAGACCCCAAGTAAACAATTAACTGTATTTTGTACATATCAACATTAACACCCATCCATCCTAGCATACATTGATGTCCATACATCAAAACCAGCCTCAAACAACACAGATATACACAGTGCTGTCCCACCCACCATTCCATAGTGTCCCATAGTGTCCCAGAGTGAGCATAGTGAATCGTACATATAAATACTACCCTTCTAACATATATCCTTTCAGCAAATAATGTTTGTACCTCTTTTTGAATTGATTTCTGTTTGTGCATAGTTTCAGTTCCGGCTCCAGACTGTTCCACAAATCCACCCCACAGACAGATATGCATATACTTTTCTTGGTTGTTTGTATCTTGGGTTTTGTAAAGTTTAAGTCTCCTCTCAAATTATGATCATTGTTTCTTTTTTTAAAAATATTTTTTATATATTAGTTGGGAGTTGATTATTAATTGCCCTGTACATGACTTGTGCTGTCTTAAATTTAACTAAATCGATGAACTTTATGACATGTGACTTTAAAAACAACGAATTGGTATGGTCTCTATATCCTACATTATTTATTATCTTTATAGCTCTTTTTTGTAATGTGCATATTGACTGTAGGTTGGTCTTGTAGGTGTTTCCCCAGACTTCTACACAGTAGTTAAGATAAGGTAGAAACAGTGAATTGTACAGTAAGACCAATGATTTATAGTCCAAGACGTGTCTTGTCTTCCCCAGTATGCCTATACATTTTGCCAACTTGACCCGGATGTGACTGATGTGAGGTTTCCAGCAGATTTTATTGTCTAACGTCACCCCCAGAAACTTATTTTCCTGTACTGTTTCTATTCTGGTATCATCTATCGTTACCATTATTTCATGATTTATTTTATAATTTCCAAACAACATAATCTTTGTTTTTTTTTAGATTTAGAGATAATTTATTTTTGTTGAACCACTGCATTAACTTTTTCATTTCAGTTGTGACCACCTCTAAAACCTGCTGCAAATTCTCACCAGTGCAAAGGATATTTGTGTCATCCGCAAACAAAATAAATTTCAGAATTTTTGATACTTGGCATATGTCATTTATATACAAAATAAAGAGTTTGGGTCCCAAAACTGACCCCTGGGGCACACCACAAGTGATGTCCATGAAGGGTGATTTGTGCTCACCAATTTGTACAAATTGTTGTCTGTTACTTAAATAACTTTCCACCCAACCCAGTCCGACCCCTCTTATCCCATACCTTTCCAGTTTCCTTAGTAGTATTCTGTGGTCAATGGTGTCAAAAGCTTTCTTTAAATCTATAAATACTCCTACAGCAAACTTTTTTTTTTTTTTTATCTATACAACTAGTAATTTCTTCTGTAAGTTCAATCGGTGCCAAAGATGTAGATTTATCTGCTCTAAAACCATACTGGCTGTCTGTAAGGAGGTTGTGTTTTTCAATGAAATCATCCAGTCTCTTAGTGAAGATTTTTTCAAGTATTTTGGAGAATTGTGAGTAAAGAGACTGGCCTGTAATTTGTGAAACAATGACTGTCTCCTGTTTTGTATAGAGGTATAACTTTTGCTATTTTCATTTTGTTTGGAAATTTACCAGTTTGAAATGACAGGTTACAGATGTGGGTGAGTGGCTTAACAATTCCTTCAATTACTTTTTTCACTATTGTCATGTCAATTTCATTCCAGTCCGTTGATTTTTTGTTCTTAAATTTACTCACAGTTTCGATAATTTCCTTTTCAGTAACTGCACCCAAAAGGATTGTGTTTGGATTTCTATCTTCTATTTCATTTACAGAACCACTGTTGTTTGTTTCTGTTGCCACTATTGATTTTGCTAATTCAGGACCAACGTTTACAAAAAATTTATCGAAACCACTGACCACATCCTCCATATTATTTATGAAATTGCCATTTTCAATAAAATATTCTGGATAATTAGCATTCTTAGGTCGATTACTAATAATCCCATTGAGTACTTGCCATATTCCTCTTAAGTTATTTTTATTATCCTCTAATATTCTGTTGTAATATTCTTTCTTACAGGTCCTCATTATATTAGTAAGCTTATTTTTATATCTTTTATATTTGATCTCAGCCTCCACCATTCTGCACTTAATGAATTGTTTATATAATGCATTCTTCTTTTTACATGCATTTATTAACCCCTTGGCGACCCAAGGAATATTTTTCTTTTGTTGTCTGTCACTGTATTGTTCTTTAGGACAGTTTTTATAGTACAATGATTGAAATATTTGCAAAAATTTATCATATGCTTTATTTATATCATTTTCATCATAAACTATCTTCCAATCTCGTATTAATAATTCCTTTGTCAGTAAATGCATAGATTCTTCAGTTCTTATTCTTTTATATTTAATATTTTTGGTATACTTTTTCTTCCTATAATCACATTGATAGACAACAAAAATCGGCAGGTGGTCACTGATATCATTCAATAAAAGCCCACTCCTGATATTATTTTCCATAATGTTTGTGAATATGTTATCTATTAGTGTGGCACTGTGTGACGTGATTCTGCTAGGTCCGGTAATTGTTGGATGTAAGCCCATACTGTACACTGTGTTGATAAATTCTTCTGTCAAACTATGTTGTTTTGAATTCATCAGATCTATATTGAAATCCCCACAGATGAACATAACTTTATGAGTTAGTATTGCATACATTTTTTCCATCCAGTCCTTAAATAAAATGGTAAATGGCATTCACTTATATAGCGCTTTTTTTTATTCTCATCTCTTGATGACCAAAGTGCTTTACAGATCCTGCTATCCACCCATTCACACACACATTCACACACTGATGGTGGCATGCTGCCTAACATGGCCCTTCCAGACCCACCAGGAGCAATTGGGGTGAAGTGTCTTGCCCAGGGACACAACGGCAGGATATCTGGGGAGAGCGGGATTTGAACCGCCAACCATGTGGTTATTGGACAACCTGCTCTACCTCCTGAACCACTGCCGCCCCCACTGCCGCCCCAAACAAGTCAATGTTTGATCCAGGTGTTCTATATACACAGCTCACTACTATATTCTTCACTTTGTCCAGACAGATTTCTATTGTAACGCATTCAAAAAATCATCCACAGTTACTGACAGATTTTCAACAACCTTGTATTTCAAGCTCTTGTCAACTTAAATTGCAACTCCTCCTCCTTTTTTCACTTTTCTATTTATATAATTTAATTCATAGCCATCCATGGTAAAATCCACTCCTTTCTCTTCACTGAGCCATGTCTCTGATATTGCCACAATATTGAATGGCTCTTTAAACTGATGTAAATAATCTTTAATGTTTTTAAAGTTGGCATAGAGACTTCTGCTGCTGAAGTGGATCATAGAAATATTGAAATCAGATGTGACCATTGTGTTAAACTGTTCATCCGTGTAGTAACTACAGTTATTATTGATGGAGCTAAATAAATTATTGTCAGGGTCTATGTTATATTCTACGTCCTGTGGGTTGTGATCTGTCAAAAACTTTCAGTTCCTGTTGTTCCTGTTTGTTGATCTTTTGTTTCATGTTGTTAAATGTCTTGTAGCAGATGAGTATAATCCTTCAGTGTCCTACAATTGTCTGTTGTTGCTGTGACTCCAGTTCATAACATTCATTGATATTTGTCCAGTTCCATAATATTACGGATGTTAATGACCTTGGCTTCTTCAGGTGATCCGTTTAATTTGATGTATATTTTACAGTTTGATGTCCAGGTGTTATCTTTTTCTGCTTTCTCAGGTATCTTGCTTTTCTGGCTATTTCTGCGTTTTCTTTTGTGAGGTGCTCGTTTATGTAAATGTTCGTTCCTTTCAGCTTCCTACCTTATTTTAACAGCGCAGTCTTGTGTTTTCTGTTGACAAACCTCATGATCACAGCCGGTTTGTCGCCGTTTTTCCTGGGCAGCGGGTGGCAGGTCTCTATGGTGTTACAGTCCAGCTGGATTCCTTTGGACTGCATGAAGGCCGCCACTTGTTGCTCTGTGGATTCATCTTCCAGCACGTCGAGCCTCCCTCCGCTGTCGGCGGCCACCGCTCGCGCGTACGATTGGGGTTTAATGTGGAGCCCCGTGATGATCATGTCGTTCACCCCAGTGCTCTACTCCAGTTCCGACACTCTGCTCTCCAGATACGCCAGCCTCTTGTCCTTCTCGGCGTTCTGGATCCGCGGTGCTTTCACCTCCTCGACCAGGTCCAGAATGTTTTTTTGCTGCAGCTTAACAGCAGAAATCTCTTCAGCCAAGAAGTCCAGCGCTCTTTTAATGTCGTCCACCTCCTCAGTCTGCTGAGCTTTCTTGGGACCCATGATCCCGGCCGATGTACGTTGATTGTGATCGTAGGAAAAAAAAACAACAAAAAAAACAAAAACTGTTATGCTTCAGTCAGAGAAATAAGGCAACTGAGTCAATAAAAGTCAGTGATAAGTCAAAAAATTTAAAAAAGTAGCTCAATGTTTTTCATTTTCCAAAGAAAAACTGGAGGAAATAAAAATACTGGCTTTAAAAGTATGTAAATAGCCAAAACCCACAGTCATTTGAGTCAAAACCCACAAAGTTTGACTAAAAAAAAAGTGAAACCCCAAAACTTTGCAAAAAATACCCATATATAGATTTTTGTTTTTCTTCTCACTCCTTTTTTCTCGTCTTCTCACTCACTCACTGTTAAACACAAGGACCCGCATATACAACACATACACACACACATGCAGCGCAGTTCTGTAATCTCTCCAAGGTTACTGTCGGGCAGCTGTTTAGCAGAGTAACAGAACAATAGCCTAAAACAAGCTTGAAATGGCAACCCCAAAAAATGCTTGGAAAAGCAAATGTGGCAATGCACCATTCTCTTTTTTTTTTCCTACTGCAATGAAAACACAATAGACTTTTTCACCCAAACGTATAATTTGCAAACGTCCACATTTTTAATAATTTCCCAAAAGGAAAATAAGCAATTAACCAACTCTTTTATTCTCCACAAATACTAGAAAAAAATCACAAACAACAATTTTACAACCCGTTCTTTCCACCTCCACGGAGAACTCTCACTTTTTTACACCGGAGCAGATTACACAGAGACAAAACAAACCAGACTGCAGTAACTTTTATCCCGCGCTTCAACAAATTCTCAAAATAAAATCTACCAGTATTTCAACGGTCACGTAACCCCTCCACTGTGTGCCGAAAGCCCTAGTAAGACCTCCTCCCCCGGTATCTTACAATAGCTCACCGTAGCTGGGGAAATCCCATCGGCGATAAGCAGACACAGTAAGGGCACGAATCTTCCATAAAAATCTACTTTTCTGGGATCACATCACTCCTCCATGGGACGTCGAGAGCCTAATTATTTAGACAATAAAATGTCTGTGGTTAAAAGAGCACAAATCTTTCCCTTTTTTCTTTGCATGCAACTTCCGGCACCTCCACCGCACTGACAGGGTGCAGAGAACAGCGGACCATGGGAGCCTCCCTGGGTCTTGCGATAACACTCACCGTTTGCAGAGGAAAATCTCGTTCCTCCCAAGGGATTATTGCAATATCGCTCACCGTGGGCAGGAATGACCCAGCGATCAGCCGTAATAATGCACCCAAACAGCATCCGCGATGTTCAGTCGGTCCGGGTAATCTTTTATCCATAAACAGCAACAACAAATGTACTTACATCCAAGCCGCTTGTAGGATTCTCAGATCCATCACCCAGTCAGTTCCAGTGCCCCGGTTTGAAATGCCTTCACTGCAGTAACACTGAGCCTTTTTTTTTTTCTCACTCAGCCTGGGAAGGTCTTTTTATCAGCTGTGCACTTGCTGAAATCAAGCAGAGGCGCCGGAAAGACGGAGATATGTGGTTCCGCTGTTCGGATCGCCAAAATGTTAGAATAATTTTGAGCTTAAATTATAAAAATCAGGCGGAAAGTTGGATTTATATACATTTATTTAACCTCAAATGGCCATCTTGAGGGAGAGATTACAAAGCATGGCATTCAGACACACCTAGAATCTCTAAAGGATTCATTTCTTTAGGTCTGATATATATAGGTAGGAGAAAGGAGAGGGAGGATAAGGATAAGGGAAGGGACAGAACGGGACAGTCCTGATAATCAAAGCTTATCCGGGGAAGCGTCACAGACACTTGAGACATGGGGTCGTGGAAACATGCACATGAGGTCCATAAAATTAACAGAATATCTATATACCTAATCTCTACCACTGATCTATACAGCCTTAGGAGTTCCTGTGCATTATAAGAGTGGCTTAGATCATTCCTTACGCATGTACTGATCCTGTACTGATCTTCAGTCTGAACTCTGAAATTGCTCACAGAAACATGCCAAGAATATATGAACTTATTCCACATGGAATGCACATATAAACATTAAACATGGTATATGAAAGATATGATGCTTCTCAAATATAATAATACATTATTAATATCAATAGTAATGTAGATAATATGGAATTTTTCTATCAAGGGTCAACAACAAATCATGCAAGTAATGACAGGTGTGGGTCACATGAGTGGACAGAAGGTAACAATGATGAATAATTTGGACCAGCTGGGAGCAATGAGAGGGGAGAGAGCAGGCTGATAGCTGGCAGGGACCCCACCTACGCGGAGCAACAACTCAGAAACATCACTGACAGCTGTCAACCCAGAGAGAGAACACAACAGAATAAAAATAAAATAAAATAAAGACAGTAACCTCAAAAATGTGAATAACAAACTATAATGAACGTAAGCAGGAAAATAAATCATACTAAGAATCAATACAGAATATGTGACAAATCAACCAAGGATTCAATAACAGGAATTGCAACTCAAAACGACAACACTAGAAAAAGGCAAAACGACTGAGCCTGGTGGAATCCTCCCACGCTCAGATCATAACACATGGTCCACGGAGACTTCTGCCTGACCTCATCTGTCAGCCTGTCAATCACCATGGCAAACAAGAATGGGCTCAGAGCTGATCCCTGATGTAATCCCACCCCCACCTTGAATCCACTTGTCACTTCTACAGCACACCTCACCACTGTCTCACTGTCCTCATACATGTCTTGCACCAACCTCACATACTTCTCTGTCACTCCTGACTTCCTCATACAGTACCACACATCCTCTCTTGGCACCCTATCATCTGCTTTCTCTAGATCCACAAAGACACAGTGCAACTCCTTCTGACCTTCTCTATACTTCTCCATCAGCACTCTTAGAGCAAACATTGCATCTGTAGTACTCTTTCTTGGCATGAAACCGTACTGCTGCTCACTGATTGTCACCTCTCCTTAACCTGGCTTCAACAACTCTTTCCCATATCTTCATAGTGTGGCTGATTAACTTTGTGCCTCTGTAGTTACTACAGCTCTGAGCATCACCTTTGTTCTTGAAAATTGGTACCAAAACACTTCTTCTCCCCTCCTCAGACATCCTCTCACTCTCCAAGATTGTGTTAAACAATCTGGTTAAAAAGTCCACTGCCATCTCTCCTAAACATCTCCACACCTCCACAGGTATGTCATCTGGACCAACCACCTTTCCGTTCTTCATCCTCTTCAAAGCTACCCTCACTTCTGCTTTGCTAATCCTAGGGACTTCCTTGCTCACCATCTTCCCTTCATCCATCCTCCCTTCTCTCTCATTTTCTTTATTCATCAGCTTTATTCATCAGCTCTCAGAGTACTCCTTCCATCTTCTTGGGCGGTGCGGTGGAACAGTAGTTAGCACTGCAGCAGCACAGCAACTCACCCTTGGCCATGGGATCCCTGGTTCGATCCCAGCCCCTGACCAACAGTGATCTGTGTTGAGTTTGTATGTTCTTCCCATGTCTGCATGGGTTTACTCCGGGATTTCTCCGGTTTCCTCCCACAGGCCAAAAAACATGCAGGTTAGGTTAATTGGAGACTCTAAATTGGCCCTAGGTGTGAATGTGTGTGTGAATGGTAAAGGGATAGCGCCGTACCGTGGCTGCTTCATCCATCCAGGTGGATGCCCTCAATTTCCCCTCTGGGGATCAATAAAGTATACAAAATAATAAAAAAAAAAATCTCAACACACTCTTGTCATTTGTTAGTACATTACCTTTGTACTACCTTTGTACATTTGTTAGTACATTATCATTTCTGTCCTTAATCAGCCTAACCTGCTGTACATCCTTTCCAGCTCCATCTCTCTGTCTAGCCAATTGATGCAAGTCTTCTTCTCCTTGCTTAGTGTCCAGCCTCTCATACAACTCACGATATGCCTTTTCCTTTTCCTTTGCCACCTGTCTGCCATGCACCTAGATTCCAAATACTCCTGTCTACATTCTTAATCTCCCTGACTATTCAACTTCTTCCTTTGAATACTTTCCTGTACCTTTTAATTCCACCACCAAGTCTCCTTGTCTTCCTTCCTCTGGCCACTGGATACACCACATACCTTTCTACCCGTTTCCCTCAATACTTTTGCTGTACTTTCTCAGTCATCTGGTAATTCTTCCCTACCACCCAGAGCCTGCACCAATTCCTTCCTGAACTCTGTGCCACCTTCTTCCTTCTGTAACTTCCTCCACTTAATCTTTGGCTCTGTCTTCACTGTTTTCCTCTTCCTGCTTTCCAAAGTCAACCTACAGACTACCATCCGATGCTGTCTAGCTACATTTGCCCCTGCCACCACATTGCAGTCTCCTATCTCTTTCAGATTTCTCCTTCTGCTTGATATAGTCCACCTGTGTGCACCTTCCTCCACTCTTGTAAGTCACCCCGTGTTCCTCTCTCTTCTTGAAGTATGTGTTCACCACAGCCATTTCCATCCTTTAAGCAAAATCCACAACCATATGTCCTTCCACATTTCTCTTCTTAAGACCATACCTTCCCAGGACCTCCTCATTACCTCTGTTCCCTTCACCTACATGTCCATTAAAGTCTGCTCCAATCCCCACTCCCCCCCCCCCCCCCACCGGGAACACTCTCTACCACTTCATCCAGCTTACTCCAGAATTCCTCTTTCTCTTCTACCTGACATCCAACTTGTGGGGCATACACACTGACAACATTCAACATCACACCTTTGACTTCTAGCTTCAAACTCATGATCCTCTCTGACTCCCTCTTTACCTCCTGAACACTCTTCACATACTCTTCCTTCAAGATTACTCCTACTCCATTTCTCTTCCTATCTACACCATGGTAGAACAGTTTAAATCCACCTCCAATTCTCCTAGCCTTGCTTCCCTTCCATCTGGTTTCTTCAACACACAGTATATCGACCTTTCTTCTCTCCATCATATCAGCCAACTCTCTGCTTTTACCAGTCATGGTCCCTACATTTTAGCCAATCAAAACAGACTGTTGGGAGTCTGCGTGGTATCACATTTTCAGGGAAAGACCAGTCTGAGGTCCGCTATGTAAAATCAATGATAGAAAGTGAGAGAGAGACTTAAGGGACATAGGATACTGTCTTTTTTAGATAAGGACAAAAGTGACAACTTTGATTCTATTAGATCTTTACTTGCAACAGCACAATTAAAATACTTGTTTGTTTTTTTTTAGGGTTTTAGGATTACAACAGAAATAGTGTTGTTTTTCATTGCCACATATTTTGTTTCTAATTAGAGGAAAATTGTTTTGCCAAATTCATTTTCATTCACATCCCTCAGTTGCTTCATTCTGATACAAAATCTTTCGTTGATGCTCACTTTAAGCAGTTTAGTTTTTGATCCACAGGAAGGATAACCAGACATTAGTGTGGCAGCTTGTTGGCTGCCTTTTCAGTCATACCATTCTTTGGTAATGCAGTCATGTAAGATGTAATAGTAACACCTTAAGATGGCAGAAAGTAAACTTTTGTTTTATTACTGGCAACTGTTTGAAAGAAGCTGTCCTTCATGTGTTCCTATCTGTTAGGCGAGGCTACTGGTGCAGCTGAGAAATGTAAGGCACAAAGTGAGACTATCTTTAAAGGGCTGTTTTCCATTAGCGGCACCTTGCCAGCTCGCAGGTAAGGTCACTTAAATGTTGTGCTGTTTTTTTTTACGTGTCTGACTGATCAAAGGTAATGTGCTGTTGGGTCACATTAAGACAAATAGAGAGGAGCTCCAGTGAACGAGCGTGGTTTAGCTAACATGGGTATCTTTGGCTTTCAGTGGCTGTGAGAGTGATGAATAGGATGTAACTCTTTTGATGCTGTTTCGGCTCCCACTTAGCCGAGGCTCCTTTTGAAAGTATTGATTTCTGTGAATAGAGGAACAGAATCTGAGGAAAGGTATTGTTGTTTTGTGAGTGCCTTTGTGCCAGTGTTGCTAGTCAAACTACAACTAAAGTGAGCTGAAAAATTGTACATTCTTGCCTTTGATTGGTAATGGAGGTTGAATTGTTGCTGGCGTCCATGACAAGCTGTGAGCCAGTCTTTTCTTCCCTCATGAAATCTGATAAATGAAGATAAAGCCAGGCTGCTTTCTGACAAGGCTTTCCTCGCATTTTGATTCTTTTCTCTCATGTGTACTCATGCTCACACTCTGGTGATTTTCAGTTTGAGACATAGGCTCCAGCCCCCCCGTGACCCGAAAAGGATTAAGCAGAAGAAGATGGATGGATGGATGGATGGACATTCTCTCAGGTCAGGGGTCTGCAGCCTGCAGCTCCTGAGCCACATGTGGTTCTCTTGCCCATTAGCACTGGCCCTGTGGGTTATTGATTGAAAACAAACAGCTCACATATTTGTGAGAAAAGGTAAATGGCGTTCACTTATATAACGCTTTTCTTCTCATCTAGGATGACCAAAGCGCTTTACAGATCCTGCAATCCACCCATTCACACACTGATGGCGGCAGAGCTGCCATACGCACAGGCGCTAACCAGGCCACCAGGAGCACCTGGGGGTTCAGTGTCTTGCTCAAGGACACTTCGACAAGCAGACAGCAGACAGAGCAGGAATCGAACCCATGACCCTCCGATCAGTAGTCGGTCACACTGCACCTGCGCCACCGTTGCCCCCAAAGGTGGCAAATTTTAGTAAGTAGTAAAATGTTTTCAAGAAAAAACAAAGTCTAAAAGATCTGGGAGGAAAACTTCCAAATGCATAATAATGCTTAAAAAGTCACACATTTATGTAGAAAATATCACAAATTTGAAAGAAATGTCACACATTTTTTTAAAGACAACTTGTGCATTATAAAGAAAAAAATATTCTATTACTAATGTTTCCAGGCCAGCTTTACTTATACTGTAAAACCCAATTAGTTCAAAGCAGTTTGCATGTGCATGGACTGGACTCAACAGGCAGGAACACGAGGCATCCATCTATTCATTCACTGCTTATCCGAGGGTCCCAGTCATGGAGGCAGCAGTCTAAGCAGAGAAGCCCGGACTTCCCTCTTCCCAGCCACCTGCTCCAGCTCCTCAGAGAGGATAGCAAGGTGTTCCCAGATAAGCTGGGAGACATAGTCTCTCCAGCCTGTCCTGGGTCTGCCCTGGGGTCTCATCCCAGTGGGACATGCCCAAACACCTTACATGGGAAGCATCCAGGAGGCATCCTAATCAGATGCCCTGGCTCATTTTGATGTGAAGTCGCGGCTCCCGGATGACTGAGCTCTGTCTGTAAGAGTGAGTCCAGCTACCTTATGGAGAAAACTCATTTCAGCTGCTTGTATTGGCAATTTAATTCTTTTGGTCATTACCAAAAGTTGGTAAATCGACAGCTTTGTTTTAGAGCTCAACTCCCTTTTCACCACGACTGGTACACTGTCCACATCACTGCAGATGCTGCTCCGATCTGTCTGTCATTCGCTTGCTCCATTCTCTCTTCACTCCTGAATAAGACCCTCAAATACTTGAATTGCTCTACTTGAGGCAGGAGCTCGACACCGATCCAGAGAGGACAATACACCTTTTTTCCAGCTGAGGACCATGGAGTCATACTTGGAGGTGCTGATTCTTATCCCAGCCGCTTCACAATTAGTAGCAAACCGTACCAGTCTGACCTGTAGGTCATTCCTCAATTAAGCCAACATGACCACATCATCTGCAAACAGCACAGACAAGATCCTGTTGCCATAAAGCATGATGTTCTCTGTTCCTTGGCTGCGCCTAGATATCCTGTCCATAAAAATTATGAACAGGATCTCTGCTAAGATGATGCAAAAAATGTAATTGTATTGGCTTTATATGCACGGGGAGAATTTGGCTCCTGCAGAGACAGACAATGAAAGGGTAAGTAACTGAGAACTAAGATGGAACTGAAATGGCTTACATGAGCCAGTCAGGCAAGTTTGGGCAGCAGCGAGCAAATAGGGTCTCCAACCTGTAGGTTTCAGGCCACAGATGGTCTTGAGGGTAAGAGTTTGTTAAGGGATTTGATCATAAACAAAGTCCTTACTTGATACTTATCCTGGAACTGGCGTTTGAGTAGACAACTGGGTCCACGAAAGACCAAGCATAAAGGCTAGGGAACACAGAGACATGGAGCAAGGAGCCAGAGTTCCTAAGCATAAGGATAATTATGCAAGGAGCTGAATTATTACTTGGATTTTACCTTCCAGAGACAAGATTTCCGATCATGAGGAGGTCCAACACAAGGAGACAAGGAGCCAGAGATCCTGAAGTACAAGGGGTTAGCCACATGATTTGATGGTACAGAGTTCTTACTTGGAGGTCCAGTTTGGTGTCCACGAGGAGGGCTAGGAAGCTAGACAAGGAGTGGAGGCAGGATGAGCTCGCAGGAACCAATGAATTCAGTGGCAGGGTGACAAACAGTTGGGGAACCTGATGGTCACAAAGACAGTAATTAGCAGGAGTCAGACAGATAGACTGCAATAGCTTACTAATCTTTAGAGTCTAAGGCTGATGGAACTTGACAGTCTTGCATTGACCTGACCACTGAGCACTCCTTGAAAAGATGCGGAACTCATTATTCAGTGGATCGCAGGAAAGACCCCAGCTGCACCTGATTTCCTGATAAGAAAGTTATACATTACCAAAGAGTACAATGTGCCAAGAGAGTAATATGCCCGCTCATGCTGAAACCACAGCAGTTGTTTCTAAACAAAGGTTTAATTAATCTAATTTTAATTGGACTTTACAGTGCATATCTTGAGTGTTTTACCTTGATTTTTTTTCTGCAAAAAAAAAATGCTCAAATCAAAATTAAAAATTAAGTGATATTTAAAAATAGGAGCGCTTCCTGGATTCACAGTTTGCTGGAGGTGCTTTTTGGATGGGAAAGACTTGAATATCAAAAGGACTTTCCAAGGCACTATCCTTTAAAAAATTCAAATGCCTTTATTATCATGGCATGGTCATAACTGACTTTAAAACTTCAATGCGTTTCGGCATACAAGCCTTCATCAGGGAGTCAAACAGACCTCAGTGAGTCATGAGCTCTTTTATAGTGGTGTCTTCACCAATAGGAGATCTCCACCTGTAGCAGATCCCCAATCAGTGAGAATCCTCCCATAGAGATCACAGAACAGGATACATAGATACATACACAGTTTTGATATTCAAATGCTCAAATCAACTTTTTCTTGAGGAAGTGTTGCTTACTGGTGTCACCAGTACAGACTGGTATCTCTACTGGTGTCAGAATAAATGTGGGCCCTCCCTGTCTTTGAAAACTATTGTCTTTTTGTCTATTACCTGTAAGCACATGATGGTGTGTGTAATTTGGATAGTGTTGGCCCGTGGGATGCGGTCAGAATGAGCTGCTACCCTTTTAAAGAAAATCACATTCAGTTTCTCACAATGATAGATGAAAAGGAGACTCCAAAATTTGTTGACAGCAGGGAAGTCAGTGTGATTCATCCCAATCCATCATCATTATCTAGCTTAGTGTGTGCATTTTTTTTTTTTTTTTTTTTTGCCTGTTCAGTTGACGGCATCCGCCCTTGCTGTCAACAGTAGCAAACTGGAACTGTAATGATCTGTGTCACTGATGAAAACTCCCCACATAACTGAGCTGCAAGTGATTTTTCAGAACACTGACTCTCGATCATTTCCAACATCTGGAGCAACTGTGGAATATATAAACAAAGCGGGGGTGGGGGGGGGCTGAGGGAAGGGGGGTTGGAATTGGGTGCCATCATCACAAAGAATTCAAGGGAAAGTGGGGCTGTTAGGCAAGGAGCTCATTGAGAGTTTACAAGACAGTATGTAAACAGGGCTGACAGAAGGGTCCTGGGGAAGTCTGGTCATAACCTGAGGACCCCTGCTAACAGGTCCAGATTATGTGGAAATGGGATCCTTGCTCAGGGGAGAGGATTGCTCAGCTTGTGCTGCTTCTTACAGTGAATCAAAGCCACATCTGAGGCTTCCCCATCGCTTCTCTTCCCCAACATGCTGACCTGCTGCCTTGCATGCTGCTGGGTTTGTAGATGATGAACAAGCGATGTTCAAACAGAGCATTCCTCTTCACAAAGACCATTTCAAAGCTTACTTCACTTGACCATGCTGAGGGCAACTGCTAGGGGACTTCAGTCAAATAACTGAGTGGAGGGACATTTAAAGCCTGCTGCCAAACAGGAAATGATGAATAGGAGACTAATGACCAGAGATGATTATGAATAAGAAATCAGCAACACTTCAAAGAGAATGATTCAGCATATGGGAAAATCAAACAAACGCACACCAAAACAGGCAAACATACATAAATTGCAACCATGTCTGGGTTAAACATAAAAAAGATCAAAGACATAAAAGTCATGCAACAATCAATAATTTTGAGCGATACATAGCTTTGAGGATGGCTGTGATGATCTTTCAGTGACACAGTTCCCTACGAGAAAGAAGTACAACAACTACCTGATGGATTTCATTGAACTTCTGATCATTCCTTGTCCCTGGAGAATGATGGTGAATAACCAAGATGATTCTTGAGTTGATTTCTTGCATTACCAAAAGATATTTTCTCTTCTTGCTTTCAGTATCCCCCTCTGTGGATCGCCACCTTACTGTGGTCAAGGGGTTTGAGTACCCTAATGATCCCAGGAGCTATGCTATGAGGGGCAACTTGCCCCTGGTAGAGTCTCCCCAGGCAAACTGGTCCTGGGTAAAGAGCCAGACTAAGAGTGGCCCTGTGGATCTCCTTGAAAAATGTACATCATGGACCCAGTGTACCCAGAGGAGGCACATGGGCTCACCACCTGCAGGAGGGATCATGGGGATCATGGTGCTATGTGAACCGGGCGGAAGTCTGGGGTACTCTGCCTGGACCGATGCCCCCGTGACCCGGATCCCTGCATAAGTGGTAGAAGATGGATGGATGGATAGCTTTCAGTGTTCTACTGCAATTATTGACTTAACACAGGAAGAAAAATATAATTTCCAGCTCAATGTCACAAATATGCATAGAAATGTCACTTTTACCCATCCTTAGAAAAAGCAGAATATGCTGTATATAAAAAAACCTTTTTAGTTGAAATGGATTTGCGTTTCACTTCATCATGATCAAGGTAAACAGAGCTTTACTGTCAAAACAACTACAGTATATTTGAGTACACAGAGTGTTGAAACTATGTTTTATTTGCACCTTCATGTTGGCAGAGACAAGGAAAGTAGTGGAAACAGCACCTCTCAGTGGTTGTGAAGATAAGTACATGTAGTCAGAAGGGAGAGATGAGCAATTAATTAATGAATTAATTAAATTAATTGATGAATTAACAAAGACTTCCTTTTGAACAAGTAAGGATGCAAATATGAAACACATTAAAAACATATTAAAGTGATCCCCTCACCCTGCCACAACGATATAAACAATAATGTGACCACTGCTGTAAGAAATGCCCTGCCCGAACCATCCCCCGATCACATATGAGGATTTGAGTGCTTTTCCAGTGGTGACAGAGGTGATGCAATCCGGACAGTTCCATACACACATGTAACCCTCAGTGCATTGCAGGAAGAACGCATGATGGTCACAATAAACCGATTACTGGGAATAAACCGATAATGGCAAGAATACTTTTTTTTAGGTTCCAAGGTTGTCATAGCCAGGAGCGGCACTGGGGTTAAGCTCCCAGTGCTCATAAAATGCTCCTTATGGCGTGCGTCTCGAAAAGTCTCTGACAACTAAATCCAACTCCTAGCCTGCCCGTGTGGTTTAGTCTCTAAGCCCGGCGGAACTGCTTTTACTAATAGGAGAAGGGGCGAGGGCAGATCTCTGGCGCCTTAAAACCAGATGCTTCGGGTAGATGGTGGCTCATCAACCTGGGAAGGTAGCCCATCTAGGGGAAGGTAAACCCTGATTTCAAACCTCCGCTGTCTTGCGGCACACCTGGTCACGGGAAAGGCTTCTGGAGTCAACCCTGAGGAAATCAGAGTCCCTAAGGCAGTTCTCTGTTGTGCTCAACATCGTTCTGGCAGCTCCTGCGATGGCGCTGGTGCCAAACTGTAGCAGCCCTGCTGTTCCTTTGGATTCATCAGTGACGTGGAGAGGGGGGACATGCTACATGGGCAACATCTTGTCCTCCATATCTTCCTGCCCAGGCTTGAATCCTACCAACGCCCAACGCTGGAAGGTAGAACACCGGATCACTGGAGAGGACACTCCAGCTTCACCTTTGGCGTAGACAAAACACGGGGAATGACAGTTACCGGTTATAAGCCACCGCTCAACTGGCGTAGAGCGCGGCGCCAGGGGTTGTTCCCGACAGTGGGAAGGATCATCGGATCTCACTGGACATCTACCGCCTGCCTCAAGCTGGGCAGCCCCCAGCCAATAAGGTGTTGTCCCGCCACAGCTTGCTTTCCTCATTGGGTGCATGGGGATGAGGAGAAGTCCGAACGGCAGGCTGAGAACCTTCACACCAGGCAAGACAAAAAAACAAAAGAGACCAACTCTAAAACTGGGAACTTGGAACGTCCACACTATGACCTCAAGGACATCAACGACACCAGGAAGACTGCCATCATCAATAATGAGCTGAAGAGACTGGAAGTGGATATCACCACTCTCCAGGAAACACGGTTGGCTGATGCAGGCACACTGAGAGAGAAGGACTACATGTTCTACTGGCAGGGAAAGGGCAGTGACGAACACAGGGAACACGGAGTGGGCTTCGCAGTGAAGAACACCTTGCTGAAGATGGTGGAACCGGGCAGCAATGGCTCTGCATGACTCCTCACCCTCCGCCTGAACACCACTCAAGGCCCAGTCACCCTCGTCAGTGTGTATGCCCCAACACTGACAGCCACACCAGAGGCAAAAGACGAGTTCTACGAGAATCTCGCAACAACTGTCAGGATCATCCCCAACTCTGAACAACTCATTCTCCTTGGAGACTTCAATGCCAGAGTGGGTGCTGACCACGACTCCTGGCCCTCCTGTCTTGGACCATTTGACGTGGGCAGAATGAATGACAACGGACAGCGGCTGCTCGAGTTCTGCACGTATCACGATCTGTGCATCACAAACTCGTTCTTCAAGACCAAGCCCCAACACAAGGTTTCCTGGCGACATCCGCGCTCAAAGCACTGGCACCAGCTGGACTTGATCCTGACCAGGTGCACCTCACTGAAGAACGTGCTAATCACCCGTTCGTTCCAGAGTGCAGATTGCGACACAGACCACTCATTGGTGTGTTGCAAGGTCAAGCTGCAGCTGAAGAAATTCCATCATGCTAGACAGCCTGGAAAGGCACGGATTGACACCAGCAAGATGGCCCTACCAGAACTTGTTGAGCAGTTTGCCTCCAGCTTTGAGAAGGAACTTGGTGTACCACAAGAAGGAGAATCTGCAAAGCAGAAGTGGGAAGAGCTGCGAAACACCATCCACCGCACAGCCTTGGCTACCTTTGGGAGGAAGACCTCGAAGTCACAGGACTGGTTTGATGCCAAGTTGACTGAGATGACCCCCGTCATTGAAGCCAAGCACTCAGCACTTGCTGAGTACAAGAAGTACCCAAACGAGAAGAATCTCCAGATTCTCAGGGCTGCGAGAAGCAAAGTTCAGCAGACTGCTCGGTGCTGTGCCAATGAGTACTGGACTCAGCTCAGCCAAGACATTCAAACCACTGCCATAACAGGGAACATCCGTGGTATGTACGATGGCATCAAGAAAGCACTTGGTCCAGCTCAGAGCAAGACGGCCCCCCTCAAATCCTCCACTGGGGAGATGATCACAGAAAAGAACAAGCAGATGGAGAGATGGGTGGAACACTACTCCGACCTCTACTTCAGACAGAACACCGTGACACCGTCAGCCCTTGATGCCATCGACTGCCTGCCATCCATGGATGAACTTGACGCTGAGCCAACCATCGACGAACTCAGCAAGGCCATTGATAGCTTGGCCGCTGGCAAGGCACCCGGCAACGACGGCATACCCCCGACCTGATCAAGCACTGCAAGACCGCCCTACTGCTGCCATTGCATGACGTCCTCTGCCAGTGCTGGAAGGAAGGTTCCGTACCACAGGACATGAGGGACGCCAAGATCATCACCCTCTACAAAAACAAAGGGGAGAGAAGTGACTGCAACAACTACAGGGGCATCTCCCTCCTTAGCGTTGTTGGCAAAGTCTACGCACGAGTTGTTCTCGTTCGTCTACAGAAGCTTGCCGAATGTGTCTACCCCGAGTCTCAGTGTGGCTTCCGCGCTGAGCGATCGATGGTAGACATGATATTCTCCATCCGCCAACTCCAGGAGAAATGCAGAGAACAGAACATGCCCCTGTACGTCGCCTTCATCGACCTCACCAAAGCGTTCGATCTGGTCAACAGAGAGGGCCTTTTCAAGATCCTGCCAAAGATAGGATGCCCACCAAAGTTGCAAAGCCTCATCGAATCGTTTCACACCAGCATGCAGGGGATAGAACAGCACGACAGCAACGCCTCAGAGCCATTCAACATACGCAGCGGAGTGAAACAGGGCTGTGTACTTGCGCCAACCCTCTTTGGGATTTTCTTTGCTATGCTCCTGAGGCATGCCTTCAGCACAGCAACAGAGGGAATCTACCTGCACACAAGATCTGACGGCAGGCTTTTCAACCTCGCCCGCCTGAAAGCCAGAACCAAAGTACGCGAGGCTCTAATCAGAGACATACTGTTTGCACACGATGCTGCAGTCGCAACCCACACACAGCAGGAGCTTCAGACCCTGATGGACCGCTTCTCCCAGGCGTGCAAGGACTTCGGGCTTACCATCAGCCTGAAGAAGACTAACATCTTGGCGCAAGGCACGGAAGCACCACCAACCATCACCATCGACGACTACAAGCTGGAGGTCGTGAATCAGTTCATGTACCTGGGGTCCACGATCAGCAACAACCTCTCCCTTGATACAGAGATCAACAAGAGGATTGGAAAATCAGCCTTCACACTCGCTCGCCTCACCACACGAGTGTGGGAGAATCCCAAACTCTCTGTCAAGACGAAGATGGCAGTGTACAATGCCTGTGTCATCAGCACACTGCTCTATTGGAGTGAGACGTGGACAACATACGCCTGGCAGGAAAAGAGACTGAACTCCTTCCACTTGCACTGCATTCGCCACATCCTGGACATATCCTGGCAGGACTAAGTGCCCAACACAGAAGTCCTGTCCCGCGCCGGCCTTCCCTCCATGTTCACTCTACTCAGGCAGTGCAGGCTCCGCTGGCTAGGCCGCGTTCACCGTATGGAGGATGGCAGAATCCCCAAAGACGTCCTCTATGGAGATCTGGCGACTGGCAGGAGAGACGTTGGCCGCCCACAGCTGTGCTTTAGAGACGTCTGCAAGAGAGACATAAAGGCCCTGGAGATCAACACAAAGCGCTGGGAGGACCTTGCAATGGACCGCTCCAAATGGAGAGGCACCCTGACCAGACAGCTCAAGGCAGGTGAAGAGAGACTGACTGCTGCAGCAGATGAAAAAAAGGACCCGCAGGAAGAACCGCCACAGACCCAGCAGCACAGAGACCACCCACAAGTGCGACCTGTGTAACAGGGACTTCCATTCGCACATCGGCCTGTTCAGCCACAGGCGGTGCTGTTCCAGCAGAGTAAACATTTAGGATTCTCTTCCATGGTCATCATAGACCGACGGAGGCCGACAAACTTTTTTTTAGTGTTCAAATGCACTGAATAAACAGATTATTGAAGGGTAAACCACTTGAGTTAAGCTACTTTCCGATCCACAGTGTGATGATTCTCTCTGCCTGCCTAATTCTCCACAGCTGCCCGCACACCTGCTCTCCCTCATCACTGGAGCTATTTAGGCCGTGCTGCCCACAGATCAGGGCAGAGTCGTCTTACTCCTTGGTCTGATGAAGCCGGCACTTGTCTTCGTCCTCCTCAGAGTCTTCTTCCTCATAGTCTACATTCATCAAAGAATCTCGCCTCTCTTTTTTTTCCACCTGGAAGGGCTACATGTCCACGACAAGAAAGCCATCCTCTCCTTCACTATTATTCTACTCTCTATCCCCTGTGCACAGGTGGAGATCTGTGGCGGCGGATCTCTCCTCCCTGGCGGTGGACCGAGTGGCACTACACCACTACTGCACCACCATCCTCTCCACCCACAACCGGGACAGTGGACGCTGTTTTCCTGGCTAGAGCCACTGGGACAAACCTGAGCCTGTTCACCATCTCATCAACAGTAAGCTCCACACATCACAGTGCATTCCATCCTGAGTCAGACACTAATCCTCCCTGTCTTTGCTCACTCCTAGGGTTGCCAGGCTGCACGATGCTCTGCTTGGCCCGGCTGCACATCTACACATACAGGCATGCACACGCACGCTCAACACATAATAAAGATAATTGAATCTACTTTTGAGTCTGTGTCTGCTCACTGGGTCCTAAAACCATGTCAGTACGACTCCGCCAAAATGACTCAGCACACAACGCGCTAGCGCGCAAAGTTAACACCTTGGAAGCTCGAGTAGATCAGTTATCATACCAGCAACAGGTAACACTCACCCAGTTGGTCCAAATTTACTCCCGGTTGGATCGCCTGTCAGGTCCTCAGGCCTTCCCTCCAACCTCAGGTAGAACCTCTGCTCCCGCTAGCTCCCAATCTGCTCAGTCTCCATCATCCCGTCTGACACCGATTCCGACACCCACTCACTTTAGTGGCAAGCTAGGAGAGGCTAGGGGGTTCCTACTACAGTGCGAGATAGTTTTTCAGCGGGTGCCCGGGGACTTTCCCACCAATCACAGCCATATAGGCTATGTAGTTAATCTCCTGGAGGGTTAGTCTGGGCTTATGTGGTGATGGCTAGGGCAGACTATGCTAATATGACTTATGACCAGTTTGTTAGTGAATTTAACGAGGTGTTTGATCACTCCCACCGTGACAGTGTGCTTACCTCCCGGCTGCTTAACTTAAGGCAAGGAACCAAGTCCGTAGCCGACTATGCTGTGGATTTCCGGGTGGTAGCCACGGAGGTGGGGTGGGAGGACACCTTGCTTTGTAGCATTTTTGTCAGGAGCCTTAGCCCTAGCCTGCGGGATGAGCTAGCCTGCTTAGAGAAGCCCAGTAGATTAACCGAGCTCATCTCTCTAGCCATTAGCCTAGATAATCGGCTAAGGGAGCGGGCCACCGAGTGTAAGGCTTCCGGTTGCTTGGGCACCCAGTTTCACTGCTCCCTGCAGCTCCGCCCCCCTGCTGGCCCTACCTCCCTCTGATTCCCTTGATTCCCCCGAGCCAATGGTAATGGGGTAGTCTAAGCTACCGTTAGCGGAGAAACAGCGCCGCCGTGAGTTAGGGTTGTGCCTCTACTGTGGCAGCAAGGAGCATGAGGTAGCTACCTGTCCCATATGGCCAAAAGAGGGAGTCCGTGCGTTGCAGTAGGGGGTCTCACGGACTCACCTCAAAACAATCCCCTCACCAGATTCTTATTACCCATCCGTTTTGTTCATAACCAGACTGAGATAGCCACACATGCTCTAGTGGATTCAGAGGCCGAGCAGAGCTTTATTTCTGGGGAACTGGCAACCCGGTGCAAACAACCCAGGGGCTGTTTGCACCCCCCTGAAACTAATCGCCCTGTCTAAAGCCCCACTGGCAGTGGTATCTAAGCAGACCACTCCAGTTCCAGTCATAGTGTCTGTGAATCATCGGGAGCAGCTCAGGTTGTTTGTGCTGCCAGTGTCCACTTCTCCTGTTATCCCCGGCTACCCCTGGCTCCAACTCCACAATCCTTCATTGACTGGCGCTCGGGGAACATAGTCTTCTGGAGTTCATTCTGTCTCAGTGCCTGCCTTCAGTCCGCTGCTTGCTCACCATCCGTGCCCCTCGGTGTCCCTGTCGCTCCCCCCCCCCCCCCCATCTATCCAAAGTTCCCCCAGAGTATCACGACCTGGGGGCTGCTTTCATTAAGACCCAAGCCCTATCTCTTCCCACCACCACCCATACGATTGTGCCATCAACCTCTGGGTTGGCGCCCCGCTACCATCGAGTTGGCTCTACAGCCTGTCAGCACCGGAGCGGGACGCTATGGAGACCTATATCAAGGAGTCATTAAACTCGGGCATAATCCGGCCTTCGTCCTCGGTGGTGGGGGTGGGTTTCTTCTTCGTGGGCAAGAAAGACGGCTCACTGAGGCCCTGCATCGACTTCCAGGAGCTCAATAATATCACTATCAAGGACAAATACACGCTTCCCTTGATCAATACAGCATTTGATTCCCTCCAGGGGGCCTCCTGGTTCACTAAGCTTGACCTCCATAACGTTTACCATCTGGTGCGGATTTGGGAGGGCGATGAGTGGAAAACAGGGTTCCGGACCCCTAGCGGTAATTTCGAATATCTCGTTAAGACGTTTGGGCTGACCCGTTTTCCAGCGCCTTATCATTGATGTGCTGAGGGACTTTTTGGGCTCATTTGTCTTTGTATACTTGGTTGACATCCTGATTTTTTCTCAGATCTTGGATGAGCACTAGATGCACGTGAGGTGAGTCTTGCAGCGGCTACTTGAGAATAAACTCTTTGTGAAGGCTGAGAAATGTGAATTCCATGACTCCAAGACGTCATTCCTGGGGTTCATTATTTCTCACAATGAGGTCATTGCGGACCCTGAGAAGGTAAAAGTGGTGGTAGAATGGCCAACTCCCTCCTCTCGGAAGCAAGTCCAACAGTTCCTGGGATTCGCCAATTTCTACTGCCGCTTCATCAGAAACCATAGTATTATTGTCCTGCCTCTGACCCGTCTCACCTCCTCCAAGGTGCCCTTCCAGTGGACGGAGGAGCCTGAGGCGACCTTTGCTTACCTGAAATCTAAATTTTCCTCCTCTCCGATCTTGGCACAGGTGGATCCCGCTCTGCAATGCCTGGTGGAAGTGGACACCTCGGACTCTGGTATAGGAGCTGTGCTTTCCCAGTGCTCCCCAGTAGATGATAAGATCCGCCCCTGTGCATTCTTCTCCCGCCGCCTTTCCCCGGCGGAGAAGAATTCTGACATCGGGGACAGGGACCTTCTGGCGGTCAAGCATGCACTGGAGGAGTGGCACCATTAGCTGGAGGGGGCTTCCCAGCCATTCGTCGTCTGGACAGACCACAAAAACTTGGAATACCTCAGGACGGCCAAGAGTCTGAACGCGTGCCAGGCCCGTTGGTCCCTGTTCTTTGGCTGCTTTGATTTCACCATTACCTACCGTCCCGGGTCCAAAAACACCAAGCCCAACTCCTTGTCCAGACAATTCGCCTCAGATGCAGCAGAGATGTCGGAGCATCCCATCATCCCCCTATCGTGCGTTGTGGGTGCCGTCTCGTGAGGCATCAAAGAGAAGGTCCTGAGGGCGCAGGAGACCGAGGTGGACCCGGGCGGGGGACCAGCGGGGAGGCTGTTTGTTCCATCTGCCGTTCTATGCGAGGTAATCAACTGGGCCCACTCCTCCAAGCTCTTGTGCCACCCTGGCATGGCACACACAGTGGCGCTCCTGCAGAGAATTTTTTGGTGGCCTTCGCTCCGGAGGGACGTCGGAGAATATATCCGTGCCTGTCCCCAGTGCACCATCGGCAAGACGTCCTCTCCTCCGGTTGGCCTTCTCCATCCTCTTCCTACCCCTGGCAGGCCTTGGTCCCACATGGCCCTGGACTTCATCACCGGTCTTCCACCCTCTAACCACCACACCATCATCCTCACCATCGTGGACAGGTTCTTGAAGGCAGCCCACTTCATTCCCCTACAGGGGCTGCCCACGGCGAAGGAGATGGCGGACCTGCTCGTCCTTCACGTGGTGAGGCTGCACGGCATCCCCCTGGACATCGTTTCTGACCAGGGGCCCCAGTTTGTTTCTCAGGTGTGTAGATCGTTTTGCAACGCCATCGGGGCTACGGTGAGCCTGTCATCGGGGTATCACCCGCAGAGTAACTGACAGAGTGAGCGGGCCAATCAGGAGTTGTAGGCTGCACTGTGGTGCGTTGCCACCGCCAACCCAGCATCCTGGAGCATCCGCCTCCCGTGGATTGTGTATGCACATAACACCACCGTGTCATCAGCGATAGGCATGGCCCCATTTGAGGCTTCTCTGGGCTATAATCCCCCACTGTTTCCCGAGGAGGAGGGGGACATTGCTGTACCGTCTGTTCGAGCCCACCTGAGGCGCTGCCACCGGCTGTGGAGAGCTACCTGGACCGCGCTGTGGTGCACGGCGGAACGCAACACCACGATCGCCAATCATCACAGGACGCCAGCTCCACTCTACCGGGTGGGTCAACAGGTATGGCTCTCGACGAAACACATAAACCTCAAGGCTGAGTCGAGGAAACTCTCTCAGTGGTTTATTGGGCCATTTGCTATAATCCATATTGTTAATCCTGTGGCTGTGCACTTAGCTCTCCCCCCTCCATCTGCATCTTTCCCACCTTTCATGTCTCTCAGGTCAAACCATTCTGTTCCAGCCCTCTGTGCCCCCCTCCCAAGATGCCACCTCCACCAGTGATGATCGATGGCGACCCGGTGTGGAAGGTCAACGCCATCCTGGACATCCACCGCGGGGGTCGTGGCCTGCAGTACCTGGTGTACTGGGAGGGTTACGGCCCTGAGTGGAGGTCCTGGGTGCACCCCTCCTTCTTGTTGGATCCACAACTCATCAGGGACTTCCCGGTTGCCGAGAGGCGCCATGTGGTGGGGGGGAGTACTGTGATGATTCTCTCTGCCTGCCTAATTCTCCACAGCTGCGCGCACACCTGCTCTCCCTCATCACTGGAGCTATTAAGGCCGTGCTGCCCACAGATCAGTGCAGAGTCGTCTCACTCCTTGGTCTGATGAGACTGGCACTTGTCTTCATCCTCCTCAGAGTCTTCTTCCTCATAGTCTACATTCTTCAAATAATCTTGCCTCTCTTCGTTTTCCACCTGGAAGGGCTACATGTCCACAACAAGTAAGCCATCCTCTCCTTCACTATTATTCTACGCTCTATCCCCTGTGCACAGGCGGAGATCCGTGGTGGCAGACCTCTCCTCCATGGCGGTGGAACGAGCGGCACTACACCACTACTGCACCACCATCCTCTCTACCCACAACCAGGACAGTGGATGCTGTTTTCCTGGCTGGAGCCTCCGGGACAAACCTGAGCCTGTTCACCATCTCATCGACAGTAAGCTCCACACATCACGGTACATTCCCTCCTGAGTCAGACACTGATCCTCCCTGTCTTTGCTCACTCCTAGGATTGCCAGGCTGCATGACGCTCTGCTTGGCCCGGCTGCACATCTACACACACATGCACGCACACGCACGCTCAACACATAATAAAGATAATTGAATCTACTTTTGAGTCTGTGTCTACTCACTGGGCCCTAAAACCATGTCACACAGTCTACTTCAACTGTATTCCCTGCTTGGATCTCAGGGAATATCAGTTAACTGCCCTTCACAGAATTTTTCATTTGAAACATTTTGGGTATCCTAGGTTCCTCTATCCATGCAAGTCTTCGGAATCTTGGTGTTGTGGCCACACATATGTGACCTACTTTGTGACTGATGTAAGGCCTCACATCTAAGATAAGAACCAAGACAGAGTTTCCTTGGAGATAACAGGAAGCTGTGAAGGTGTTAGCTTTGGTATGCAGGGCCCGAGACTGTGGGGGTGATATTAGAGGATTAAAGAGGAGATGCATTGTTACCGGCGATTATAATGAAATGTGACTTGCGATGCAATGTGACTTGTGAACTGTGAGAGTCCGGGTATTTAAGGACGAGAGTTTCCTGTGATGTTCTCTTTTCTTCTTTGAGATGTTGGTGAATGTGAATAAAGCTGTCTGGAGAGAAATCTGTCTCATCAATTGCACATTCCCACACTGGTGACCCAAGACGTAGCATGCAACAAGAGGAGAATTTCCCGGGGCCAGCCTCGTCAGGAGCCCCCAGCCAAGCGAATGCTGCTACGGTCCAGCTACCGGACTTTTGGCAGAACAATCCGCGCTCCTGGTTCCACGCGGTTGAGGCACAGTTCAACCTCCGGGGCATATTGGTAGATGACACAAAATTCTACCATGTGGTCGCAAAACTGGATAACCACATGGCTCAGCATGTGGAGAGCCTTATCGAGCAGCCGCCAGACAGCGACAAATACGACGCGTTGAAGGCTGCATTCATCCAGCACTTCACTCTCTCGGTGGAGGAGAGGGCAGAGCGACTCCTGGCGCTTACAGAGTTGGGAGATGGCACACCCGTTGACCTTATGGAGAAGATGTTGAGGTTGAAAGGCTCAGACGATGACCACTTCATCTTTACCCACCTCTTCCTCAGGACCCTACCGTCAGCGACGAGAGCGACCCTGGCCAGTTCGCCATTGTTGGCCCAGCGGGACTACTGCGCACTGGCCTGGGAGGCGCATCGAATTGTCAACGCCAGCAAACAGCGCGCGGCCACGGCAGCAGCAGCGGGACTCGGCGCGACGGTCGGAGATGGCAGGGGGCCAGAAGCAGCAGTAGCAGAACCACCGACGATGGCAGCGGCGGGGCCCAGGGAACACGGAGGACACACCCTTTGTTTCTACCACCGCCGCTTCGCAGAGAGGGCATGCAAATGTGTACCACCGTGCCAGTTCAAGCGTTCGGGAAACGCCAAGACCGGGGGTCGGTAGCAGCCACGACCCTCGGGGAGGAGAACAAGCTGCTCTACTTGTTGGACGCACGCTCGGGCAGGCATTTCCTCGTGGACACAGGCTCCCAGTTGAGTTTCATCACACCTTCCTACGCGGACAGGCTAGCAGGTTCCAGAGGTCCCGGGGTGGCAGCAGCGAATGGCTCGGAGATTAAGACCTTTGGTGAGAGGACTCTACTCCTGTCTCTACACGGCCGTATATTTGAGTGGACTTTTGTTATAGCAGCAGTGAATTTCAATATGTTGGGGGCTGATTTTTTGTGCTCACATGGTTGTTGGTTGTTCTCGCTAACAGGCGCCTGGTTAATGCATTTTCTTTTGATTCTATTCCCTGTACAGCATGAGTGGCCCTGCCAACAGCACAAGCCAACGTCACAGCTGCAAGCGGTAAGTTCCACACACTGCTCACTCAGTTCCCAGCACTCACGGTCCCTACATTTTCGGCAACCGTCGCTAAGCACGGGGTGGAACATTTTATTACCACTACCGGACCGCCCGTTTTTGCAAAACCTCGGCGCTTGGACGCAGCTAAACTGGCCATAGAGCGCGAGGAGTTCGCCAACCTGGAGAGGTTGGGCATCATCAGGCCTTCGAACAGCCCATGGGCCTCCCCGCTACACATGGTCCCGAAGGCTGACGGCTCGTGGCGACCTTGCGGGGATTTCCGCAGGTTAAACAATGCAACAGCGCATGACCGCTACCCAATCCCGCATATCCAAGATTTTTCCATCCATTTGGCAGGGGCGTGTGTTTTTTCTAAGATAGATTTGGTCTGCGGTTACCACCAGGTCCCAGTGCGCGCTGAGGACATACCCAAAACAGTGGTAATAACTCCATTTGGCCTATTTGAGTTTTTGCGCATGCCATTCGGACTTAAAGGGGCTGCACAGACGTTCCAACGCATGATGGACGTGGTGCTGCGTGATCTCCCTTTCGTGTTCGTCTACTTGGACGATATTTTGGTAGCCAGCGCGTCCGAAGACGAACACGAAAACCACCTAGCCACAGTTTTCCGGAGGTTGGGAGATCACGGGTTAATAATCAACCCAGCAAAGTGTCAGTTCGGAGTGGTGCAGATCGATTTTTTAGGACACCGCGTCTCCCCCGAAGGAGCGGTTCCGCTTCCTGACAAAGTGCACGCGGTAGCAAATTTTCCCCGGCCGCAGACGGTCAGGGCGTTGCAGGAGTTTTTGGGAATGGTGAAGTTTTATAACCGTTTTCTCCCCTGCGCGGCGCAACTCATGCAACCGCTGTACGCCGCGCTCAAAAAACAGAAACCCGCGAATAAGGTCGAGTGGTCCCTGGAGCGGGAGCGAGCGTTCTCGGAGGTAAAAGCGGCCTTGGCAAATGCTGCGTTGTTGGCACACCCAGACCCAACGGCCCGCATAGCGCTCACTACTGACGCGTCAGATGTGGCCATAGGGGCGGTCGTGGAGCAGCATGTAGCTGGGGTTTGGCAGCCCCTCGCCTTTTTCAGCAGGACCTTGCGTGAGAGTGAACGTAAATACAGCTCATTCGACAGGGAGCTCCTGGCTCTCCATTTGGCCATCCGCCACTTTCAGTTCTGGCTGGAAGGACGCTGTTTCACCGAGTTCGTTGACCACAAGCCACTAACTTTCACGATGGCCAAGGTTTCCGAACCGTGGTCAGGCCGGCAACAGAGACAGCTGGCCCCGATCTCAGAGTTTACCACTGATATTCAGCATGTGGCGGGCAAATTGAATGTAGTGGCAGATTGCCTCTCGCGCACCGTGGCGGCCCCAGTCAGCGTAGGAATAGATTACGCAGCCATGGCCGCGGAGCAGGTTAGTGACGCGGATGTGCGCGCGCTCCAGTCTGGACCAACAGGGTTAAGGCTGGAGAACAGGGTGCTGCAAGACGGTATGCCCCCCCTAATCTGCTATGTCTCCACTGGACGGCCGCGTCCAATGGTACTGGCCGCGTGGCGCCGCCGCGCTTTTGACTCGATTCATTCTTTGGCACACCTGGGAGTGCGCGCGTCAGTCAAAATGGTAGGAGAGAAATTTGTGTGGTCGAATCTTCGCAAACAAGTTAAAGAGTGGGCAGCAGCCTGCACGGCGTGTCAACGATCCAAAGTACACAGGCACGAGGGCTCCTTTGGAGCCGTTTCACATCCTGGCCAAGAGGTTCGATCACGTTCATGTGGACCTCGTGGGCCCCCTTCTGCCGTCACAGGGGTGCACACACCTTCTGACAATGGTGGACCGCACCACGCGCTGGCCTGAAGTGGTTCCGCTGGTGTCAACCACGGCCGAGGAGGTGGCGCTCGAGTTTTTAACAGCATGGGTGGCGCGTTTCGGAGATCCGTCGGACATTACGTCCGACAGAGGCCCTCAATTTGTGTCCGAACTTTGGTCGACAATGGCCCACAACCTGGGTGTCACAATTCACCACACAACCGCATACACTCCGCAGGCTAATGGGTTATGCGAACGTTTTCATAGGTCATTGAAAGCGGCTCTCAGAGCGTCATTGACGGATGCAAATTGGGTAGACAAGTTACCGTGGATTTTATTGGGGTTGCGTTCTGCGCCTAAAGAGGACTTAGAAGCCTCCCCAGCGGAGCTCGTGTTTGCGCAACCACTTCGGCTGCCTGGGGAGTTTCTCCCAGATTACCCTGCGCCGGACAGCTCCCCGTCTCAGCTGTTGTGGAGTAGCATAGAATCAAGCACGCTACCCGGCCCCGTGCACCACAGTTTTCCGTGCGTTTTTGTGCCTAAAGCCTTGAAGAACGCAGAGTTTGTTTTTGTCAGACACGATGCACATCGACCCCCACTGCGACCACCTTATGACGGACCGTTCAGAGTGTTGGAAACAGGGGACAAGCAGTTTTTGCTAGATTTGGGGGGTAGGAAAGAAAAAAGTTGGCATAAACAGACTCAAACCCGCTTTTGTGGTGGCGGATGAGCAGGTGCTGTTGGCAAGGGCCCCGCGGCGAGGTAGACCCCCACGTGGAGCTTCACAGAGTAATGTTTCCCCAGAACACCCGCAGGGACTGACAAAAGGTTTTCCCCCCCAGACGTCAACCCCCCAGTATGACGGTGCCGCGGAGACGTTGAATCCTGGCTACAGCAGATACGCAGGAGACTGAAGCCTAGACAGCATGCGGACTGATGTGTATTGATTCTATCACGGCATGCATACTGTTATTCTCTTGTCCATTCTAAAATGTTTTGGGGTGGTGGTGTGGCCACACATATGTGACCTACTTTGTGACTGATGTAAGGCCTCACATTTTAGATAAGAACCAAGACAGAGTTTCCTTGGAGATAACAGGAAGCTGTGAAGGTGTTAGCCTTGGTATGCAGGGCCTGAGACTGTGGGGGTGATATTAGAGGATTAAAGAGGAGATGCATTGTTACTGGCGATTATAATGCAATGTGACTTGTGAACTGTGAGTGACATAATGCATGGCCCAGGAGAGACACACTCAGGCTCAGGATAGATTTAACAGCTTTATTAGCAACAAGGAAGTGTATGGCTGCGTGTCTGTGGAATAAGAATGTATTGGTGGTGGCGTCTGCGTCAGGCACGGGGGCAGGAGGCCGTACAGCCGGACAACCCTGTGGGAGAGAGCAGAGGGAGAAGGGTAACGGGCACCACACCAATACAGGGAATAATGATGGTAGCTGGCTTACTTGGTTGTGACAGGTGGCTGGCGTCGACAAGGGCGGAGCCCGGGAGACAGCGACCTGCGGTACCTGTGGCAGCAGCGTAGAGCCAACGGCGAGGTGATGAAGTCCGCCGCCGGGGATGTCCACCTGTGCACAGGGGAAAGCTAGAGGAGAGAGGTAAGGGGAGCTTACCCAAGGTATCTTCGTTAGTCGGTTTGAGATCCGTAGTAGCAAAGGGGCTGAAGTAGAGAGACGGCTTCAGGCCGAAGCCCAGGGCAGAGTGGATTAAATACCTCGCCGCTGATGAGGAGCAGGTGTGCGCGCGGCTGGCGCCGCTGATGAGCGGCGAGTCATAACAGTACTCCCCCCCTCTAGCAGCGCCTCCTGGCGATAGTTTTTCCGGGTGCGCTCGATGAAACTCAGAAATGAGTGACCGGTCCAACACCAGCGAGGAAGGCACCCACTGTCTCAACTTGGGTCCATAGCCCTCCCAATCCACCAGGTACTGCAATCCGCGACCCCGGCGTCGGGCGTCCAAGATGTCAGCGACGGTCCAGGCCGGATGGCCACCAATCATCCTGGGAGCGGGGTGCGCCGCAGGTGGAGGGCAGAGGGGGTCAGAGACCACCGGTTTAATTTTGGAGACGTGGAAGGTGGGATGGATGCGGAGGGAGGAGGGAATAGCCACACGCACAGCCACCGGGTTGATGATTCTGGTTATGGGATAAGGGCCGATGAACCGTTGGGCCAGCTTTCTCCTCTCACCCTTTAGGTTTACGTCCTGTGTGGATACCCAAACTTGCTGTCCCACCTGGTAGGCAGGTGCAGGTCTCCTATGTCGGTCCGCCGTAGACTTATTGCGCTCCGCCGTGCATAAAAGCGCATTACGCGCCGTGGACCAAAGGGAACGGCACCGCCTCAGATGTGCCTGGACAGAGGGAACAGCCAACTCACCCTCCTGCGCGGGGAACAGGGGTGGATCATAGCCCAAGGATGCTTTAAAGGGCGACATCCCGATGGCCGTAGAGCGAGAGGTGTTGTGGGCGTTCTCCACCCAGGCGAGGTGAGAACTCCAGGACGTGGGTTTGGATGACGTAACGCAGCGGAGCGTAGCCTCCAGCTCCTGGTTAGTCCGCTCACACTGCCCGTTAGACTGGGGGTGATGGCCGGAGGAGAGGCTTACCTTGGCTCCCAGGGCGTTGCAAAATGACCTCCAGACGTCCGAAGAAAACTGGGGGCCGCGGTCGGAGACCACGTCGACCGGGATTCCATGCAGTCTGACCACGTGCTGGAGGAGGAGATCCACCGTCTCCAAGGCTGAGGGAAGTCCACGTAGGGGCACGAAGTGGACGGCCTTGGAAAAACGGTCTACAATGGTCAGAACTGTGTCAAAGTTGTTGGAGACAGGGAGCCCGGTGACGAAGTCCAGAGCGATGTGCGACCAGGGCCTGCCAGGGACGGGCAGGGGCTGGAGCAGACCCGCAGGGGGAGCATTACCTGACTTATTGGCAGCACAGACGGGGCAGGCCCGGGCGTAACGGGCGGCATCCTTCCGCAGGCCTGGCCACCAAAAGGATCGCTGGAGAAGGTCAATCATCCGCGAAGCTCCAGGATGGCAAGTGAGCTTGGAGGTATGGAGCCAGTGTATAACGTCCCCCCGGACGGCAGATGGCACGAAGAGCCTCCCCTCCGGTCCGCCGCCAGGGTCCGGTTCCGACTCCTGCGCCCTCCGGATCTTGTCTTCTATGTCCTATGTAACAGCCCCCACAACGCACGACCTGGGCAAGATGGTGTGAGCAACGTCTTCTGCGGCCTCCGGGGCAAATTGCCTGGAGAGGGCGTCGGGCAGGCTGTTCTTGGAGCCAGGCCTATATGTGATGCTGAACTTAAACCTTGCAAAGAACAGGGACCAACGCGCCTGGCAGGCGTTCAGACCCTTGGCAGATCTCAAGTACTCCAGGTTCTTGTGGTCAGTGAGGACCACAAAAGGCAAGGCTGCCCCCTCCAGCCAGTGACGCCATTCTTGAAGGGCAAGCTTGATGGCAAGAACCTCTCTGTCCCCCACGTCGTAATTTTGTTCCACCGGGGACAGGCGCCAAGAGAAGAAGGCGCAGGGTCGCTTGACTCCATTGGCTGGGGACCGCTGGGACAACACCGCCCCCACCCCCGTGTCCGAAGCGTCCACCTCCACAATGCACTGCAGCGTGGGATCGACCTGGCTGAGGACCCGGGAGGAGGAGAACTCCGTCTTCAGCGCCTGGAAGGCCGAAGCGGCCTCTTCAGTCCACCGGAATGGGGTCTTAGGAGAGGTGAGGCGGGTCAGGGGCCCCTACGATGGCTCCAAAGTTTGGGACAAAGCGGCGGTAGAAATTGGCGAACCCGATGAACTGCTGAACTTGCTTTCGAGAAGTTGGTGTGGGCCAATCCACCACTGCTTTGATCTTCGCTGGGTCCGGAAGCACCTGGTCATGGGAGATGACGAACCCCAGGAAGGAAGTTGTTTTGGTGTAGAATTCACATTTTTCCGCCTTGACGTACAGACGGTTCTCCAGCAGTCTCTGCAGGACCCGCCTCACGTGGACCCGGTGTTCATCCCTGGACCTGGAGAAGATGAGAATGTCGTCCAGGTAGACGAATACGAACAGGCCGATGAAGTCCTGGAGGACGTCATTGATGAGGCGCTGAAAGACGGCTGGAGCGTTGGTCAACCCAAACGGCATCACGAAATATTCAAAATGCCCGTTTGGGGTTCGGAAGGCGGTTTTCCACTCATCTCCCTCCCGGATCCAGACGAGGTGGTAAGCGCTGCGGAGATCCAGCTTAGTAAACCAGGTCGCCCCCTGGAGGGAGTGGAAGGCAGTGTCCATAAGGGGCAGGGTGTACCGGTCCTTCTCCGTGATATCGTTGAGAGCTCGATAGTCGATACAAGGACGAAGAGATCCGTCCTTCTTTCCAACGAAGAAGAACCCTGCACCTACTGGAGAGGAGGACGGTCGGATGATCCCAGCACTGAGCGACTCCTTCAGGTAGCTGTTCATTGCCTCCTTCTCCGGCGCTGACAGACTGTAGAGGCGTCCTGAGGGTAAGGGCGCCCCCTGGTGAATGTTAATGGCGCAGTCGTAGGGCCGGTGAGGAGGCAGAGACATCGCCTTGGACTTACTGAAAACGGCACCCAGGTCGTGGAACTCTGAGGGCACCAGGGTGAGATCCGGGGGCGCGGTGTCCTGAGCTGTGGGAGGCGAGGACGGGGCGCAGGCCGCGGATTGGAGGCAGGTACCCATGCAGAAAGTGCTCCACGTTGAAACCTTCCCAGTCTTCCAGTCCAAGGCGGGGTTGTGGAGGCGGAGCCAGGGATAACCAAGGATGACAGGTGTTACTGAGGTGGGCAGGACGTAAAAGGAGATATCCTCCCGATGGTTTCCAGAGATGATCACTGGGACAGGGGATGTTTGGTGAGTTACCTTTCCCAGGGAAACTTGGGAGAGATTAACCAGGGCGAGAGGAGTATCGAGGGGGTGACAGTGGATGCCCAGTCGGGTTGCCAGGCTTTGTGAAATAAAGCTACCCTCCGCGCCTGAATCCACCAGTGCATGTGTGAGGTGCCCAGTGAGGTTGTGACAGAAGCAGATGGGCAGCGTCAAATGTGTGAGGGGACTTAACCGATTAGCGTCCGCGAGGCCCCCTACAGTGACTCGCGGACCACCTCGTTTGGCTTCTCTGGACAATGCTCCACCGTGTGCTGGCTACCTCCGCAATACATGCAGAGGCCCAGGTCACGACGGCGCTGTTTCTCCGCCAGGGGGAGCTTTGTCCGGCCCGTCACCATTGGTTCCGACTCCTCGGAGACCTCCGGCGGCGGCAACGCCAGGGGGCGAGCTTGGGGCAGACATGCAGAGGCGCCCTGCGAGCGAGAAGACTGCTTCCGCTCGGAGGCGCGCTCGCGCAGCCTGTTATCCAAACTGATGGTGAGAGAAATCAGCTCCGCCAGCGTCTCCGGGGTATCCCGTCCAGCCAACTCATCCCTCAGACCGGAATTTAGACTGCGGAGGAAGATGCCGCAGAGCGCACGCTCTTCCCAGCCAACTTCCTCCGCGGTAACCCGGAAGTCGATCGCGTAGTCGGCCGCCAATCGGCTCCCCTGTTGGAGTTCGAGAAGGCGGTCGACCTGGACACTGTCCAAACGCGAATGATCGAACACTTCCAGGAATTGTCGCACGAACTGGCCATAGGTGAGGGTGGTGTAGCTGGGCTTCACCATAATGGCGTAAGCCCAGGTAAGCGCACAACCCTCAAGGAGATTACCTATATAGCCAATTCTGCTATGGTCTGAGGGAAAATCTCCGGGAACGCGAAGAAACACGGACTCACACTGCATAATAAAACCCCGCGCTCCACCCAGCTTACCGCTGAAGCGAGCAGGAGTGGGGATTGGTGTGAGCCGTGTTGGCGCACCCGGAGCAGGCTGGACGGCCACCGGAGCCGCAGGAGCCACGCCACCCGGACGAGCCGAGGGGAACGGCTGCTGGGGGTCCAAGCGGTCTAATCGGTTAGTAATGATAATTAATTGATTCAATATCACCTGTTGCTGATGAGCTATCAAATCCACCCGAGCCTCGAGGGTGGAAAGATGGTGTGCGAGCCCGCTGTCTGCCGAGCCGCTCTGCTGAAGCCGTACTGACATAATGCACGGCCCAGGAGACACACACGCAGGCTCAGGATAGATTTAACAGCTTTATTAGCAACAAGGAAGTGTATGGCTGCGTGTCTGTGGAATAAGAATGTATTGGTGGTGGCGTCTGCGTCAGGCACGGGGGCAGGAGGCCGTACAGCCGGACAACCCTGTGGGAGAGAGCAGAGGGAGAAGGGTAACGGGCACCACACCAATACAGGGAATAATGATGGTAGCTGGCTTACTTGGTTGTGACAGGTGGCTGGCGTCCACAAGGGCGGAGCCCGGGAGACAGTGACCTGCGGTACCTGTGGCAGCAGCGTAGAGCCAACGGCGAGGTGATGAAGTCCGCCGCCGGGGATGTCCACCTGTGCACAGGGGAAAGCTAGAGGAGAGAGGTAAGGGGAGCTTACCCAGGGTATCTTCGCTAGTTGGTTTGAGATCCGTAGTAGCAAAGGGGCCGAAGTAGAGAGACAGCTTCAGGCCGAAGCCCAGGGCAGAGTGGATTAAATACCTCGCCGCTGACGAGGAGCAGGTGTGCGCGCGGATGGCGCCGCTGATGAGCGGCAAGTCATAACAGTGAGAGTCCGAGTATTTAAGGACGAGAGTTTCCTGTGATGTTCTCTTTTCTTCTTTGAGATGTTGGTGAATGTGAATAAAGCTGTCTTGAGAGAAATCTGTCTCATCAATTGCACATTCCCACAGTGTTAGTTTTGATTCAGACATGTATCTTGAGCACCACATTAAGCAATTAATTAGAAATTGTTTCTTCCATCTGAAGAATATTTCTAAGTTGAGATCCCTGGTGTTGAAGGTGGAACTTCAGATAATTATTCATGCTTTTATTTCTTCTCACTTAGACTACTGTAATAGCCTTTTCACTTGTCTGAGCCAAAAGCATCTTCCACACCTCCAGGTTGTTCAGAATTTGGCTGCTAGACTTTTAGCTCACACTAAGAAAAGGGCTCACATTACACCGGTTTTAGCAGCACTTCACTGTCTCCCAGTTGGTTTTAGGATTCAGTTTAAAATTTTAGTTCTTGTTTTTAGAGCTGTTCATGACCAGGTCCCTAAATACATTGGGGAATACTATCGGGGGTTAGGCTGGCAGCTACACAGGAGAGGAGGAAGCGTAAGTGGCGCGAACGCAAACAAAGGAGAGGAAAGAGGGCCGGAATTTATGCTAGGCTAAAGGCTAACCCCTCCAGACCAGCAGTACCGTCACTCCTACTTTCCAGTGTCGGCTCCCTTGACAACAAACTGGATGAGCTGTGTCTGTTGAGAGAAACCCGCAGAGAGTCTAGGGACTGCTGTGTGTTTGCGTTCATGGAGACATGGCTCCACGACAACATCCCTGACGCGGCCATTCAGCTGGAAGGGATGACATCGTTCTGGGTGGACAGGGAGGCTTCTAGCTCTGGTAAGAGCCGGGGGGGGGGGGGAGGTATGTATCTATATTAACAAGAACTGGTGTGTTAATGCCACGTTAGCAACTAAACACTGCTTTTCGTTGGCGGAGTTATTTATCGTAAACTGCCGGCCATTCTATCTGCTGAAGGAATTCACCAACGTGTTTGTAGCTGCTGTTTACATAGCTCATAGCGCTAATACTAAAGCTAATGCTAATGAGGCACTCGGAGAGCTGCATGATGCTATCAGTGAATTTCAAATTTCACACCTGGACAGCTTTGTGGTGGTTGCAGGGGATTTTAATCACACCAGTCTAAAGACTGTGCTCCCCAAGTTCAAACAATGTGTAGACTTTAAGACCAGAGGAGAGAATATGTTGGACTTGGTGTACACAAATTTCCCAAATGCATACAAGGCAACACCTCGCCCCCACCTCGGCCATTCTGACCACCTCTCCGTGATGCTGGTGCCTGCCTACAGACCCTTACTGAAGTGCAGCAGGCCAGTAGAGAAACAATTCAGGACTTGGCCAGAGGGTGCAGCCTCGGCACTTCAGGACTGTTTTCTGCATACAGACTGGGAGGTCTTCAAATAGCAGCCTCCCAGGGAGACAGGATTGATGTGGAGAAGTATGCTGAAACGGTCACCAGTTACATCGCGAAGTGCACAGAGGATGTCACTATATTGAAGACCTTCACTGCACGGGGCAACTATAAACTCTGGATGACTGCAGAGGTGCGTTCGCTGCTCACAGCCAGAGATGCAGCCTTTAGAGCGAAGGACAGGATTGCCCTCCGCTCAGCCAGGTCTGCGCTTGCGAAGGGAATTAAGACGGCAAAACGCACCTATGTGGAGAGAATCCAGGGACATTTCTGTGGCACAGGGAACACTAAACGGATGTGGCAGGGAGTACGAGCGTTGACGGATTATAAGTCTAGACAGGGGGTCGATGATGATGACGCTTTGCTTCCAGACAGGCTCAATAACTTCTTTGCACGTTTTGAAGCATCAAACCCGACAATCAGAGGGAGGGCTGGCCCATCTTCACCATCTGTGGGGCCAGCTATCACCATCAACGCAGCGGACACATGGAGGACCCTAATCAGGGTCAACCCACATAAAGCTGCAGGTCCGGACAACATTCCGCGACGTGTGCTCCAAGACTGCACGAGTGAGTTGACGGATGTCCTGACTGACATTTATAACATCTCCCTGAGTCGGGCCATTGTTCCCAAATGCTTTAAGACCTCTACCATAGTACCAGTGGCAAAGAAACCAGTTGTGTCTTGTCTGAATGACTATCGTCCTGTTGCACTGACACCAGTTGTGATGAAGTGTTTTGAACGGCTTGTCAAACCACACATCACAGCCTGCCTCCCTGCATCACGTGACCCGCTCCAGTTTGCGTATCATTCAAATCGCTCTACGGAGGATGCTATAGTCACCACCCTGCACTCTGTCATTACCCACCTGGATCAGAAAGATCCCTATGCCAGACTCCTGTACATTGATTTCAGTTCAGCATTCAACACCATTATTCCCCAGAGACTGATGGAGAAATTATTCCTTCTTGGTCTGAACACCACCACATGTCTCTGGATCCTGGATTTCCTGATCAAGAGACCTCAGTCTGTTCGGGTTGGAAACAACATCTCCAACTCCATCACGCTGAGCACTGGATCCCCTCAAGGCTGTGTACTCAGTCCACTGTTGTTTACTCTTTTAACACATGACTGTGTGTCCAGACACGAGGGGAGGCAGCTTTTTAAGTTTGCGAATGATACCACGGTGGTGGGACTTATTCAGAGGGATGAGGAATCAATGTGCAGGGAAGAAGTGAGAGACCTGGAGGGCTGATGCAGGGAGAACAATCTGGTGCTCAACGTGGACAAAACGAAGGAGATGATTATCGACTTCCGGCAGTCACGGCCTGAACACGTCCCTCTCAGCATCAGTGGCCGTTTGGTGGAGAGAGTGGAGAACATCAAGTTCTTCGGAGTGCAGATCTCGCAGGACCTGACCTGGAGCAAGAATTCCTTGGGGATCAGGAAGCGGGCCCAGCAGAGACTGGACTTCTTGAGGAAACTCAAACAGGCCTCTCTCCCCATCTGCATCCTCAGGACCTTCTACAGAGGTGTGGCGGAGAGTGTTCTGACGTACTGCATTGCAACATGGTACTCCAGTTGCAGTATGTCAGACAAAAAAGCTCTGCAGAGGATAGTTAAGGGAGCTGAGAGGGTAATTGGAGTCTCCCTCCCCTCTGTTCAAGAACTTTTTCAGAGCCGTTGTAGGAGCAGGGCACTGAACATTGTCAAGGACCGTTCTCACCCTCTGCACAAACACTTGGAACTGCTGCCATCTGGCAAACGATTCCAGAGCATCAGAGGCAGAACCACCAGACTGATCAACAGCTTCCTTCCACAAGCTGTTAGGATGCTGAACAGTTGATCCGGAATCCTTTACACATATTACTGCACTTTATGGACATTATGTATATTATATGTATATTATAGTTTTAGTCAGTTTTAAGTATTTATTTCTCTTAGCTACTTAGATTCACTTAGCCATTTTAATTGTTTTATATATACATAGGCAGTTATTATCATTTTAACTGCAACTGTAATAAGTTAACATTACTGTAATATCCAAATGTGTCTCAGGGATGTGTGAATGGCTGTCGGGGTGGGGGGTGAGGGGGTGTGTGAGTGTGTTTTTAAATTATGTTCTTTTTACAATACGGATGCCTAGAGAAACACAATTTCATCTTGCTTGCACTACAGTTGTATGCATAACATCATGACAATAAAGGTTGATTGATTGATTGATTGATTGATTGATCACTGAGCTGCTTAAAGTGTACAACCCCTCATGGTCTCTGAGGTCCTCGAATCAACTTTTACTGGCTGTTCCTCAAAGCCATTTTAAAACTCGAGGTGATAGAGCCTTTCAGGCAGTGGCACCAAAATTGTGGAATGCTCTACCACTGTCTTTACACTTTGTAGACTCTGTTGACACGTTTAAAAAGCAACTGAAGACACTCCTGTTAGAACAGGCTTTTTAGCTTGGTTATGGGTTGTTGTTTTCGTGGTTTTAATGTTATGTCTTAATGTTCTTTTGTTTAATGTTTTATTGTTCTATTTCTGAATGTGTTTTACTTTATTGTGAAACAATTTGTGATTCTTTCTGTGAGAAGTGCTATATAAATAAATTTTACTTATTTACTTACTGTAACCTTCGGCTCCCTCCTCCTTGCGTTACCACAGTAACCATGGACACATATTGATACTATAGTGGATAATTTATATTTCTTAAATAAAATATTAATACAAATGTATTTTTTATTGCTATCAGTTGTTATAAACAATAACCAACATCAGTTTAGCTTGTTAATAACGTTAGCAACAATAGTTTGTTTTACTCGTATTTGAGGTGTACTGGCTTATGGATATTCCCACTCTGTCTGCAGTCTGCATGTCTAAGTGTCCTTGAGCAAGACACTGAACCCCCTGTTGCTCCTGGTGGTCAGGCCAGCTCCGGCACATGGCAGCTCTGCTGCCATCAGTGTGTGAATGTGTGGATAGCAGGATCTGTAAAGCGCTTTGGTCATCCAGAGATGAGGAAAAAGTGCTACAGTATATACAGTAAGTGAATGCCATTTACCATTTAATCTTCTTGTCAACTTCCGGTGAAGTGATGCACCGTTGTTCACTTGTTCCCTGCTCAGTTCTCAGTTCCCTTTGAACTGAAGACCGTTCACTTCCTTCAGTTTGGAATCTCACTTAAATATGGGGGAATACCCTGTACAGTCTACTTTGCAGAACACTATTGGGCGATCAGAACTCACCTTTAATGACCCCGGTTACATGGCCTTTATCATGTTCTCTATACATGGCCGCTTGAATGGTCAGATAACCACAGAAATCATTTCATCATCGGTTTATTCATGTGCATGTAACATGGTCACTGATACAGTGCTTGTAGTGGACCCACTATATGCTCAGCCATGATAGTCATGGTTTTTAGAGGAATGGTCACAATAACTTCATGTATTGTCCTGAAATGTCACATGACATACTGACAGAACAGGGCTCAGTCTACTTAAAAACCTTGATATATGTTGATGTGTTCTGGGAAAACATCTTGCATAAATTTAAATACAGTTTATCATATTTTGACGGCATGCATGGCTTTAGGTTTTAGGGGAAGAGATAGGGCGCTTTTCATTGGAAATGCCTTCAGAAAGTCAAGTTTGGTGCAGATGATCATGTTTACCTTGTAAACTGGAGTCAAGGATAGGAAACATGGTAAATATCACATCTGCAAAACATTAATCTTGACATGTTTAATGTAATTACATTTTCACAGAAGTCATATTACACCTTGAACAAACTGATTTGTTTAGAGTGCTGGTAAAACTTATTGCTTTGTACAAATATTCTTTTTTGCACTGGTCAGCCGGTGGATCGTGGCCCTCTGCCCAGGAGGTCAATGAGGGAATTGAGGTACATCACTGATCATCTGATCTGATTTCAGAATGTATCCAAAAATGTTTCATAGTAAAATGTGGGAAATGTTTTAAGCACCATTGTGCTTTGAAAACATGAGAAGTCCCACAGGTGAGAAGCCATTTTCTTGTGAAACATGTGGGCAAAGATTTACTACCTGTGATAAGCGTAGTGACTGCCCTGCACAAAGGAGTTCAGTAGGCCCGCTAAACACATTTACTGCAGAAAAACAGGAGTTTTTAAACAAGCCACCTTTCTAGTATACCTGGAAAAAATATGTGCTGTGGGGAAACTTTTTCAAATAATGGGCTCACTGATGAACTACCAGAGGTATAGTGGATCTACCAAGGACTACAAAGCCTTTTGTTGTGCATGCCTTTCATTTTAAAACCAAGGAACTATTTGCAGTATGTCTTTACAACAACACATATGAGTATATAACATTTTCCAAACCTTTTTATACATATTTTATAAATTTAGCTTTTAAAACCATAATGTTTCCTACACAAAGTCATTGCAATAAATGCAGATTTCCTCATGAGAACAGGGCACATACATCAGTACCTACGCAGACAGAACAGAAAGAAGATGCCTGTTGTGAGCTGACCATAACTGAAATGGAGGAAGCAGGAGCTTCCGTTTTGATTGTATCACTAAAAGGAAAACAAAAGAACATTTATGCCTTCATCTCAGTGTCTTGGTTGCCATTTAAGTTGAGCTGATTAAAAGGCTACTGGCCCAATCTGTTGTATAAAAGTTCTACTTTGGAAAAGTGCTCTCTTTTTCTCAAGTTTTAAAAAGGCTACCAAAATAGAGTACTGTGCTTTTGAATTTCACAGCCTGAGTGTAGGTGTGTTGCAGATACAGCCTCAGACTTTCTAGCATGTAGTGGAGTCTGACTTCAATTTTCAGAGAGGCAGTTTTGTGCTATATCATGAAAATGTTCTCAGTGAAACTGTTTCCAAGTTGAAATTTGCAGCTTCTTGTGTAACAAGACAACCTCACATTAGAACTTGAATATGAAAGGATATATTGGTGTCTCTAAGCTTAGAGGACTATTTGCATATCTGAAGTAAGAAAAGTAAATTCCCTTGGTTATGGAAAGTGTAAGCCTCAAAATGACATCAGCATCAAGCTCGGGAAAAGCTGGCGTGTACAGCAAAACGTTGATCACGCTCTTTTTGGTGTGGCTGTCCCCAGCCAGCATGCCCATGTGGGCCCCACCAAAGCTTACCCGGGCTGTCTCATGGGTCCATGTGGGTTTGTCTGTGGCCTCCATGTTGGCCCCATCTGTGTCTGCCCACATACACTTCACCAGTTTACCCATTTTCCACTTATTTTCTCATAAATTTGCTATTTTCTTGTAAATTTGTAACTTTTTTCCCCATTCATTTGATGCATTTTCTTGAAAATTTGGAACTTTCTCATAAATTTGTGACTTTTTCTTGTAATGTTGGAACCCTCATAAATTTGACACTTTTGTATTGTAATCTTGCAACTTTTTCCTCATAAATTTGTTACTTTTTTATTGTAAATTTTGAACTTTTCCCATAAATTTGCATTTTTCTTTTAAATTTGGAACTTTCTCAAAAATTTAATCATAAATTTGTGACTTTTTTCTTGTAAATTTTCAATTTATTTATTTGTATATTTGCTACTATTTTTTAAATTTGAAACTTTTTCTATTTTTTTCCCTAACAAATTTGTGACTTTTTTCTTGTAAATTTGCTATTTTTTTCTTGTAAGTTTGTAACTTTTTTCAAGTAATTTTACAATTTTTTTCTTGTAAATTTGCAACTTTTTTATCCTAAATATTCACTTTTTTCTCAAAAATCTGCAACTTAAAACTGATCTTGTTCTTCTGTTAAGACACAAAGATGTCTCATACCTTTGATGTGTTTAGACTGTCATCTGCAGTCTTCTTCAGAAAATGTCATCTGATGTCCGTGACGTGTCACATCAGCTGTTTTATCCTTTCTGTAGGTGTGACCAACAAGGTCAGTCACACCCCCTGCCGTGCAATGGTCTCTGGAAGAGAGAGTCCCAGGTGTGTGAGAGCATGAAGGCGCCATCATCCCGATTCATGAGGTTTTGGGCTCGCTTCCTGATTTCAATTGCTTCTTTGATCAAGCATTTGTGTTTGTTGTCCTCTGATCCAATTATTTTTGCCTTGTTCAAGTCTATGATGTGGTTGTTTATTTTGCAATGGTCTGATATTGCTGATTTGAGGTTTTCCTGTTCTGCCTTTTCTTTTTGCATTCTTGTGAGTTGCCCTGCTGTTTCTTTTTCACATTCATTTTGGTGTTCCCTTTTCCGTGTTGCCCCCAGGTGGGAGGCGTGACCGATCTGTCAGATCTGTTAAATCTGTCAGGTCAGTCACGCCTAGATAAAACAGCTGATGTGACATGTCACAAACATCAGACAAAACTTTCTAAAGAAAACTGCAGATGACAGTCGAAACATGTCAAAGGTATGAGACATCTCTTTACTTTGTCTTAATAGAAGAACAAGATCAGTTTTATCATTAAGTAGACAAAATGAACCAGTTTGAGGAATTTGCAACTTTTTTCCTCATAAATTTGTGACTTTTGTAACTTTTGGCAGTGTTACTGAAAGATGCTCATTTGCATTAAACCCATATATGGCCCAGCTGGATTCAATGTACATGTAAAGTCCACATGGACGAACACAGGTGGGACCCATAAGACAGCCCAATGTAAACCTATAATGGGGACCACATGGGCACGCTGGCTGGGTCCTTATCCCAGCTTGATTTTTCAGAAACATCAACCCTTGCTTGTTCACAGGTCAGAAAATAAAATGTCTGTGCGCTGACTGTACGCTATCAACACACAGCTCCAGGGATGCACTGAGGCACGTTTCCTGCTCCTGCCTCTGCGTTAGGTAACAGAGAGCTGGGGAAGCGAGCTATCAGTCAGGTCCTGACCTGTTTAATGAGACATTTCTGCTCCTGAGACGAGTCACTGATAAGAAGAATGAATAATATTCAGTGTCGCGGTCCTATTTGGCTGGTCTTGTCATATAATGTTGACTGTGTACTAGAGGAGATTCAGATTTTACTGTGCAAGACCTTGCTGTGAAGTCCACTGAATGCAACACAAGATTTCATTTTGAACATTATGGACACTGCACCCAGCCAGCATGTCTGTGTGGGCTCCACGATGGGTTAAACCTGGGCTGTCTCCTGGGTCCCATGTGGGTTTGTCCACGGGTTCCATGTTGGCCCCGTCTGTGTTTGTCCACATGGACTTTACTTGTGCATTAAATGCACCCGGGCCCCACATTGGTTTAATACAGGTGAGCAGGTGTTGGTAACACTGGTGCCATAGGCAAAATTATAAGAAAAAGTCACAGATTCATGAGAAAAAGTTTCACATGTATGAGAATTTATTTTTTTGAAAATTTATGAAAAGTCACACATTTACAAAAAATAGCAGCAGATTTATGAGGAAAAAGTAATAAATTTATTAGAAAAAAATGAAAAGTTATGAGAAAAAAGTGAAAATTTACAAAAAAAAGTAGTTAGTTGAAAAGTTACAAACTTACAAGAAAACATTAGCAAATTTGCAAGAAAAAAGTCACAAATTTATGAGGAAAAACTTAGAAAAAAGTAAAAAATTAACTAAAAGTACCAAATATGAGTAAATAAATTGGAAATTTTCAAGAGAAAAGTTACAAATTTGCAAGAAAAAAGTTACAGATTTATGACAAAAAGTTGCAAGATTGCAGTACAAAAGTGTCAGATTTATGAGAAAATTCTGAAATTACAAGACAAAGTTAGCAAATTTGCTTGAAAAAGTAAATTGTAAAAGAAAAACAAATTTATGAGAAAAAAGTTGCAAGTTTACAGTAAAAATAGTTGAAAATTTATGGGAAAGTTTTAAATTTTCAAGAAAAAAGTTTCAAATTTATGGGGAAAAGGCACAAATGTACAAGAATATTGCAAATTTATGAGAAAATAAGTTGAAAATAGATAAAGTTCATGTGGGCAAACATGGGGCCAACATGGAAGCCACAGACAAACCCACATGGACCCAGAAGACAGCCCAGCTTTAACTGTTGGTGGGGCCCACATGGGCCGTCATCAGTCGTTACAGATATGCGTTTCCTGCTGATTCCACATCATTCATAAACGTGAGCACACCTTCAGTTTGTGAATGAAAGGAGAAAGAAAAGCTGCTGAAGCAGTGCTCACATTTGCTCTCTCGCTCTCTGGTTTACGGTGTTTCTGGAACCGCAGCGGTGGCCTAGTTGACTGAGCATCCGCCCCACAACCAGAAGGTTGGGGGTTTGAGTCCCGGCCGGGTCATACCAAAGACATTATAAAAAGGGTACTTCCCATCTTCTAGCTTGGTGCTTGGCGTAATGGAATGGGGGAAGGAGAAGTTGTTTGCCTTGCATGGCAGCAACCTCTCTGGTTCTAGATGTGATCAACATTGTAGATAAGAGAAATGGAATTTCATTCTACTGCACATGATTGGCTGAATGGAATGAATGACAATAGAGATGGCTTCTTCTTTATTCAGTCAATTAAAAAAATCAACTGAAGATTATAGCCTGAGAAGCAGGGCTGTTATCTGTAAGAGAAAAGCTGCAGCTGCTTGACACACACACTAAAAACTGTCTGAATTCTGACTTCAAACCCTGCTGTACGCTCTTGAGCTGATAACAGTTACGGGACAGGATGTGTTTGCTTGCTTGTAACATTGCAGATGGCTGCTGCCACTCTGTCACTCTTCCCTTCCCCGACAACAACATCAGCTATTATCAAGCAAGAGATGTTCAACACCATAACTGCAGCACGCACACATTCAAATAAAACAAACATCAACAGAAAATTTTTATGTGCAAAGATTTAGCAAATCACTATCCACCTTATTCTTGGGGGTGTCGCTCTAGGAACAATTATGGGCGGCGCTTCCGGTTTCAGCTGCAGTACTGTTAAATCAGTCAGTAAGAGTGGAGTAGCAGGGGCATTTAAAATGGCGTTTTTAAAAGTTTTTCAAATTCATTTTAATGTATAGTCCACATACGTGTTTTGCACTCAAGTGGCAGCTAATTTCAGCACTTGTAGTTTTTGTATTTTTGAATGTACAGTGATCCCTCACTTATCGCGGTTAATGGGTTCCAGAACCGACCGCGAAAAGTGAAAAACCGCGAAGTAGCGTCACCCCTAATGACGTCACCCATAAATAATACGTACGTTCATTCTCTCACTCTCTCTCTCATATGATACGTGTGTGTGTGTGTAAGTGTACATACATACGTAGATGTAAATAAAGTGTACATAAATATGTTTTTAGAACTCTTTTATTCTTATAACAAGATACGTAACTCAAGATGAAGATGATTTACTGCACAGGTTAATGAGAGCTTTACTGCTCCTCAGGTGACGCCTCATCGTCAGGTGCTAGAGGCGCAACATCGTCGAGGGCAGCTTCCAATAGAGCTGGAGAAGCTGCAGGAGGCGGCGTAGTGGCTCGACGGGAAGACTATTTCGCACAAAATGGCACAAGAGAACAGCAAAAAGTTCCACGCGGCGAGACTAAGCAACACGAGCGATAAAGAGCAATGAATGCGGTCTTCCTTCGCTGGGTGGGCACTTGGCAGGGAGAGAAGGTGGGTGAAACGTCTTGGCCAATCAGCTTGCGAGATTCCCGAGCCGAGCCAACACGAGAACAGCGAACAGAGAGGTGATTTTGAGTTGTGCGGCTCTCCGTGTTGATACCTGATGTTCTAATGTAGTCTACCTGCCTTCTGCTAGCGCCCGCCCATTATTTCTCAATTTTCAATTTTTGATGAATATTTTTGAAAAATCCGCGATGCACTGAGGGCGCGAAAGGTGAAGCGCGAAGTAGCGAGGGATCACTGTATTTGCGTAGTTCTGGTACTTGCTGCTGATGGTGGTGTGAGGCTCCCCACAGGTCAGCACAGCTAAATCTGTGGCTTCAACAGCAATGAGGAGATCATGCACTGAAAACTAAAGGATTGTTTGTGTGATTGGTGGTACAGACACAGCAGCACCGGATATGTTTTCACTTGTATGAATATCACAGATCTGACATTTTACCCTGAATTTAAAACACCCAAGCAAGGTGTGGTTCTGACTAGACTCTACTACGTCTGCTCTGAGGTCAATTTGATTATGTCCAACATATTTTAACAAAATGCAGCCGACTTTATTGCGGTGGAAACATTGATGTATCTCAGAGCTTTTATTTGTTTACAATGTTAGCATGCTAGCAGCGGAGCTAACTAACGGAGCTACTGTCCACGGAGCTACAGGCCACTTTTTAAGGTCATCTTCTCATCCCTCCACAGTTGTAGGAAGTGGTATGATTATATTACTGTTTTTGAGGTGCAAATGGCCGTGTTCCCGCATTTTTGATGCCGGAGTCATTGTTTTTTAACAAGGAAAAGTGTCCCGTTTCAGTGACAACAATACGTTCTAAACTAGTACCGGAAGTTGCTACCATAATTCATGCAAGGCATCATGGGACCTAGGAATAAGGTGGATAGTGCTTATTTTGTTTATTTTTCAAAATAATGTTACTTGGTATCAACATAGAATTTGGATGAGTGGCATAACATTTCAGAAGTAATACTTCTGCCGCACACGACGCTGCTCAGCTCACTCTGCTCTGTACCGAAGTCAGTAGTGACCGCTGGAGGCTGCTAGTGCGCAGTGAGTCTTCGGCTCTGACATCTGATAGGCTGCTATAATCATGTGACATGGTAGACAATCTCTAAAATCTGCCTAAACTGGTTTTTCACCGGTTTTCACACGTGCTGTTTGCTCTCTACATGTCTGTTCTTTTCTTCTTCTTCTCTATCCCCTCACCCCCAGCCAGTCATAGCAGATGACTGCCCCTCCCTGAGCCTGGTTCTGCTGGAGGTTTCTTCCTGTTAAAAGGGAGTTTTTCCTCTCCACCGTCACCAAGTGCTGCTCACAGGGGATCGCCTAATTGCTGGGGTCTTTCTGCAGTTGTGGGGTTTTCCCTTACAGTTGAAAGTGCTGTGAGATGACTGTTGTAAAATGGTGCTTTATAAATAAAGTTGAATTGAATTGAATTAAATGTAATAACTCTCAGAAGTGAAAACAAATTGCACGTTTTGTATTAACACGGTGGTATCGCGATACTTAAAAAGTATCGACTCCAAAGTATCAGTACTTGAGTATCGATACGCCCATCCCTAGAAATCCTGGAGGAACAGTGATTCTTCTTATGAGGATTACCCTCCCTCACCACCACAAAAGAAAACAAGAAAAACTTATTTAAATGTTGTTATTTTGGGGTAAAAGTATTTTAAAAATTGTTCCGTTTAGTGACATACAGTACACATGTGGACAAAATTGTTGGTACCCCTCTGTTAATGAAAGAAAACCCCACAATGGTCACAGAAATAACTTGAATCTGACAAAAGTGGTAATAAATAAAAATTCTATGAAAATTAACCAATGAAAATCAGACAATGCTTTTGAATTGTGGTTCAACAGAATTATTTTAAAAAACAAACTCATGAAACAGGCCTGGACAAAAATGATGGTACCCTTAACTTAATATTTCCTTGCACAACCTTTTGAGGCAATCACTGCAATCAAACGATTTCTGTAACTGTCAATGAGACTTCTGCACCTCTCAGCAGGTATTTTGGCCCACTCCTCATAAGCAAACTGCTCCAGTTGTCTCAGGTTTGAAGGGTGCCTTCTCCAGACAGCATGTTTCAGCTCCTTCCACAGATGTTCAATAGGATTTAGATCAGGGCTCATAGAAGACCACTTGAGAATAGTCCAGTGTTTGGCTCTTAGCCATTCTTGGGTGTTTTTAGCTGTGTGTTTTGGGTCATTATCCTGTTGCAGGACCCATGACCTGTGACTGAGACCAAGCTGTTTGACACCGAGCAGCACATTTCTCTCTAGAATACCTTGATAGTCTTGAGATTTCATTGTACCCTGCACAGATTCAAGACACCCTGTGCCAGATGCAGCAAAACAGGCCCAGAACATAACAGAACCTCCTCCATATTTCACAGTAGAGACAGTGTTCTTTTCTTGGTATGCTTCATTTTTGCGTCTGTGAACACAGAGCTGATGTGCCTTGCCAAAAAGTTCCAGTTTTGTCTTGTCTGTCCATAGGACATTCTCCCAGAAGCTTTGTGGCTTGTGAACATGCAGTTTGGCAAATTTCAGTCTGGCTTTTTTTATGATTTGTTTTCAACAGTGGTGTCCTCCTTGGTTGTCTCCCATGAAGTCCGCTCTGGCTCAAACAACGACGCATGGTGCGATCTGACACTCACCATGAATGTGTTTAGAGGTTGTTCTGGGCTCTTTTGTTAAAATTCGTATTATCCGTCTCCTCCTGTGGCCACGTCCAGGGAGGTTGGCTACAGTCCCGTGGTTCTTAAATTTCTGAATAATATGTGCAACTGTAGTCACAGGAACATCAAGCTGCTTGGAAACGGTCTTATAGCCTTTACCTTTAACATGCTTGTCTATAATTTTCTTTCTAATCTCCTGAGACAACTCTCTCCTTTGCTTCCTCTGGTCCATGTTTAGTGTGGTGCACACCATGTCACCAAACAGCACAGTGACTACTTGTCACCCTTTAAATAGGCCGACTGACTGATTACAAGTTTGTAGACAGCTGTGATGTTAATTAGAGGACACATCTTGGTTGAACATGTCCCTATGGTCACATTAATTTCAATCTTTTCTAGGGGTACTGTAGCCCGTGTATTTGTGAGCCTACATATTTTTGCCTGCATACATATGCTTAAGCATAAAGGTGATGCTGAGATTACATATGGTGTTTGACCTCACGATCGAAGGGGACAATAGGTCTGGACCACCTGCAGAGGACGACAAGGGGACGGGGGTACGATGAAAGGACTTCCGACCTCCTGAGGACAGGTGGAAGACTGAAAGTCTGGAAAGGGGGAAGAAATGTCAATAAGGGGTTTTGACGGGGATATGTGATTCTTCCTTTTGTGTGAATACTTTGTTTGAAAAGCCTTTGTGAGAGATGTATAAATGTGAACCCTGGATGCAGCTCAAGCTCTGTTTTTTGCTGGTTGGAGAGAGAAGGCTGGGGATGTGAATGCTTGAATAAATCTGAATTAAAACGCAATTCAGTCTCTTTATTCCGCGCTCCCCACAGGTACCATCATTTTTGTCCAGGCCTGTTTCATGAGTTTGTTTTTTAAAGTAATTCTGTTGAACCACAATTCAGTCAATTCAGAAGCATTGTCTGATTTTCACTGGTTAATTTTCATAGAATTTTTATTTATTATCACTTTTGTCAGATTCAAGTTATTTCTGTGACCATTGTGGGTTTTTCTTTCATTAACAGAGGGGTACCAACAATTTTGTCCACAGCTGTAGGTCATAATCGCAATGAAAAAAAAATGAAATTGGAGCGAGCAAAAGCATTTCTGATCTTAAAAATAAAATAATTGATCGACCCTCTGATAATTCGTTTCTGTGAAATTCCTTCTCCATTTTCAGACCTTCCCCACCTTTGCACACAGTATGCAGCTGACATCATAAATGTAAACAGTTCCCCTGTCAGGACACAGGAAGCAGCAGATGAAAAACAGATGCAGAGAAAGCTTGAAGGTTTGGTTGACGAGGTGGTTGACAGCAGCTCTAAATGTGGCATAAATCTTCCACTCAGTTTCATCTTCTGAAAACCCAGTCAGTTACACACTGCCCTCACCGTGAGTTTGGGAAGTTTGACTCTTACTTATTTTTCCTTTAACAGTGTACTGTATGTGACTGCAACAATGTACCTGCAAATTACACTGATGACTGAAGCATTCATGCAGCCACGTTTAGTGCCCCAGGGAGCTGAATGTAGTTGTCCTTCGTATCTAAAAAGAGCCTGCATCACTCAGGATTGCAAATCAGATTCACTGTAAAACTCAGACTCTTTAAGTCATATTAAATCATCAGTGTTTAACACTGAAAGATTTCCGTTTTGTTGGTTTTGAACAAAGCTTTAATCTGACAAACCCCACTGGTAATCAAGGCACAACAAGTTTATTTATATAGTGCATTTCATACAGCAAGGTGATTCAATGCGATTTACATAGATGAATAAAACACATACAAAGGAAAATAAGAACAAAATGCTTAGTCTGGACTCTGGTCTTGGCTTGCTGACCTGAGTCCATGGACCGAGGATCCCTACAAGGTTTATATTCCCTAAACATATCACAGATGTACTCCGGACCTAAACCGTTCAACTACAGACAATGAAGTTGGGACGTTGTGTAAAACGTAAATAAAAACAAAATGCAAGGATTTGCAAATCCTTTTCAGCCTGTATTCAACTGAATACTCTACAAAGACAAGATATTTAATGCTTGAATGAATGAATGAATGAATGAATGAATGAATTTATTTCGGATAATACAGTACAGGTTGAAGAAACTGTATAATATAACAACAAGGTCAAATTAGACAAAGACTCCTTCTACTAAACAATTCCACGTGAGTTATCCGAAATGGGTGATGGCTGAAGCCGCAGCTTATATTGCCCACCCTTATTCCATCCAAGAATTCAAAGAAAAAAGAGTAAACAAGACAAGAGTGATTACAATTTAGAACAAAGCTAAGACAAAGTGTGACTGAGAGAAAAAAAAAAAAAAAAAAAAAAGAAAAAAAAAAAGAAAACTAAGCTAAGCTAAGTTAAGCAGTTACTATTCGAGACAAATCTAAGACAGAATGTCACAGAGAGAAAAAAAAAAAAAAAAAAAAACTAAGCTACAACACAACACAGGCTGGAAATGTCAATCCTTATGTGAGTTTACATGTCGTCTTGTAAATATGTTTGGAGTATTTCTTCCTTTAGTTTTTGTTTAAATTGTTTGCTTAAACTGTTAAACTGTTTTTTCAGTAAATATTCACTCATTTTAAATTTGATGTCTGCTACAAGTTCCAATAAAGCTGTGACAGGGTCTTGTTTACTGTGGTGTAACATCAGTTTTCCTTTTAACACGCAATAAATGTTTAAGAACTGCGGACTGTCAGGGTGAGGGTTGGAGCCATGTCCCCGCCTTATGTTATAGTTTATATTTGTTGTTTCCAGGACATGGTCTCCAACCCACATCCTCACCTTTAATTCATTTTCTGGGATTTTCTTTATTCATTATTCATTATCATGGCCATGGTTGCATTTTGATTGTCTTTGTTTTACTCCTGTTTGTCATTACTGTAGTCACATTCATGTTCTTTATTTTGATCTTGGGTTTGAGCTCATGTGTGTTTATTTCCACCGCAGTCTAGCTTGTTTCTGCATTGTTTATTTCTTGATTATCCACTGCTGTTATGTGTTTTGGTGAATAAGATAAGATCAGATAAGCCTTTATTAGTCCCACAATGGGGAAATTCCAGGATTGCAGCAGCACAGGGATAGCAGCACTCAGAGCAATAATTTAGAAGATAAGAAAATAAGAGCAGTGAATATACATATGTACACATAAATATATAAATATATATACAGAGCGTGCAGCATTGTAGCTAGATGGAATAAACAGCAAAACCGTCTATTTAGTTACCCCACATAGTATGAATATGTACCCATACATATTGTCACCCTCCGTAGCGACTGATATTGTCCTAGTTGTATACTGGAGGGGACCATTTTGTGTAAGTCTGTTGCGTCTTTTGCATTCAATACTATTAGGTCGTCACGTTTTTTTGCTATCTGTGCGAGCAGCCCTGCTTAGGTTATAAAGTCTGACAGCCGTAGGTAGGAAGGACCTGCAAAACCTCTCGGTCGTGGACCTAGGATGATGTAGCCTACTGCTAAATGAGCTCCTCAGTGCGTTCAGTATGTCCTGCATAGGGTGGGACTCGGACTCCAGCAGAGATGACAGCGTAGCCACCATCCTTCTCTCTCCTATCTCCTCCACTGGGTCAAGGCGTTGCCCCAGGACAGAGCTAGCTTTCTTGATCAGTTTGTTCAGTCTCTTCCTATCGACTACTGTGATGCCACTGCCCCAGCAGATCACTCCAAAAGTGATGGCTGATGCCACCACTGAATCGTAGAATGTCTTCAGGAGCACCCCTTGTACACCAAAAGACCTGAGGCTCCTTAGTAGGAACAGCCTGCGTTGTCCCTTCTTGTAGAGTGCGTTGGTATTGTGTGACCAGTCTAGTTTATTGTTCAGATGAACACCCAGGTACTTGTAGGATGTCACCATCTCAATGTCTGTTCCCTGTATGTTTACTGGTACTGTGAGGGGTGGTCCTTGCTTGTGGCAGTCCACCACCAGCTCCTTAGTTTTTCCCGCGTTGAGTGCATGCCTTATTTAAAAGATGCAGTCCCTCGCCTGGGTGCTGCGCCATTAGTCATTTTGGTGTGATTACACACTCCTGCCTGCCTTATCTGAGAGATCCTTCTTGTGATTTTTGTTCAGCTTGTCAAGCCATTATTGTTTATTTCCATTTCTGCTTCTAATAAGATGTTAAATGCTTGCTTTGCATCTGAGTCCTGCTTTCTGCCCCGAGGAGCAAACCATGACAGAATGACGCAGCCAGTCATGGACTCAGGGAGTGAACCCAGTAGGAGGAGGAGGAAGTGGAGCCACAACAAGTGAGAGGTGGTGGCCGCAGTGGAGGATCTGGTTGCCGCTCGAAGCAGCTTTTCCTCGGAGGACGGTTGGGATTGCTGGGGGGGAGTAGCGAACTTGATGACAGCTAGACCAAATTTGCACTCCCACCCCCAGATTCAGAGACTGGTGCTCCCTCCGTTACCAGCTACTTCTTCCTCACCAGAGGCAGCCTTCTGGCCGCCTGTTCTCTCTCCAGTGGAGCGGAGAGAGCTTCTCAGCTGCAAGATGGCATTTGGGAGCCCCGGGTGGAAGGATTCTTCAAGGAGGCACCGCTCCTCTCGACGCTACACCCCTATACTTGCAGCTCCCAACCAGATGATCTCCGGAGCCACCCAGAGGGAGTTGTCTGGACCATCCGTTGCAGCAGAGTGTGAACCCAGGTAAGTATCTTTTTTATCCATCTTCTACTACTCTTCCGGAGGTCTGGATCGCGGAGGCAGCAGTTTAAGCAGAGAAGCCCAAACTTCCCTCTCCACAGCCACCTGCTCCAACTCTTCAGAGAGGATACCAAGACATTCCCAGACCAACTGGGAGACATAGTCTCTCCAGCAAGTCCTGGCTCTGCCCCGGGGTCTCCTCCCACTGGGATGTGTCCAAAACACCTCAAGTGAGAGGCGTCCAGGAGGCATCCTGATCAGATGCCCAAACCACCTCAACTGGCTCCTTTCAATGTGGAGGAGCAACGGTTCTACTATGAGCCTCTCCCAGATGACTGAGCTCCTCACCCTGTCTCTGAGGGTGAGTCCAGCAATCCTATGGAGAAAGCTCATTTCAGCCACTTGTGTCCGTGATCTCATTCTTTCGGTCATTACCCAAAGCTCATGACCATAGGTGAGGGTAGGAACATAGATTGACTGGTAAACTGACAGCTTTGCCTTAGAGCTTAGCTTCCTCTTCACCACAATGGACCGGTACAACATCCGCATCACTGCCGATGCTGCTCTGATCTGTCTGTGAATCTCTCGTTCCATTCTCCCCTCACTCATGAATAAGACCCCGAGATACTTAAACTTTTCCACTTGGGGCAGGAGCTGTCCCCAACCCGGAGAGGGCAATCCAACTTTTTCCGGCTGAGGACCATGGACTCGGACATGGAGGTGCTGATTCTCATCCCAGCCACTTCACACTCAGTAGCAAACCATCCCAGTAAGACCTGTAGGTCATTGCTGGATGAAGCCAACAGGACAACATCATCTGCAAACAACAGAGATGAAATCCTGTGGTCACCAAGCATGACACCCTCCGTTCTTGGCTGTGCCTAGAAATCCTGTCCATAAAAATTATGAGCAGGACCGTTGACAAAGGGCAGCCCTGGCAGAGTCCAACTCTCACTGGGAACGAATCCGACCGAGTGTTGACAATACGAACCAAACTCTCACAACGGTCATATAGAGACTGGATAGCTTATAACAACGAGCCCGATACCCCATGCTCCCGAAGCACCCACACAAAAAACCCTGAGGGATGCGGTCGAATGCCTTCTCCAAGTCCACAAAACACATGTAAACTGGTTGGGCAAACTCCCGCAAACCCTCAAGGATTCTTGAGCGTTTTCATTTTATAACATCTATAAATGATAGGTCTTGCCTGGTTCCTGGTGGGAATGCTCGGTGGCAGCTTTTTGCCACTGCTGAACTCTCACCACCCACCTCTGCCATTCTTTCGGCTGCCGCCTCCATCCCTTCCTCCTCACCTGCTTTTCACCATTTTCGTTCTATTTTTTTCTGAGTGTTTGCCAATACTGGGTGGAGTCTGCTGTTCCAGAGGGCCCACTACCAGCAGTTGCCTAGCAGCAGCTGCCTCCACACCGATGCTGCAGGGCCTCGTGGTTTGTTGGATTGGGTTTATGACGCTCGCACCTCAGTGTCCGGTTGATGAGGAGGAGCAGCGGCAGACTGTGCTTGCCCCGACAGAGTTGTTATTGGACTACAGACCATGGCTTCTCCCAGAACATGTGCCCCTGCTGGGTTGGAACCAGCCAGCAATGGATGACCCAGCTCCAGTACCAGCTCCTCGTCGCTCCTCAGCTCCAGTACCTACTCCACGGCACTTCCCAGGTCCAGTACCTGCTCCACGGCACCTCCCTGCTCCAGTGCTGGCTCCACGTTGCCTTGCAGCGCCAGTATCAGCACCACATCACTCCCTAGATCCAGAACTCACCCCAGCAGTAGAGCTGCTGGGGTCCTTGTTAGCAGTGGTGCAAGAGCTAAGGCAAGTCCTCTTCTTTGTATAATTTGCATCAGTTTTAGAGAGGTCTTGTCTAGCTCTCAGTGGTGGGACCCAGTTTCAGCTACCATCTGCTCCTAGGGTCTCCCTGCCGAGCTCCACTGCCACCAGTCATAGTGACCAGATGTGTTTCTCTTCTTCCTAGTCCAAGGTGGCAATGTCGAGGATGGATCCCCAAGAGGCTGGGCTCGAGGTCTTTCAGTCCGAGTCACTTGGGCTCATCATTGATCAGTGTTCATCTGGGTTCACCGCTGATCAGCCTCCTCCTGTCGTGTAAGAGGTTGGTGGATCACCACCCGTTGTGCCAGAGGTCAGTGGACCTCCACCCATCGTGCCAGAGGTTGGTGGATCTTCACCTGTCATCCCAGAGGTCGAGCAGTCCACTTCAATTCAATTCAATTCAATTTAATTCAATTCAATTCAATTCAACTTTATTTATATAGTGTGGTGAAATTAGTTGTTGGTCTCACACACAAATTTGATCTTTTAATGTGAAGCTGGGGTTTTTCCGGTTGAGAGAGAGAGGAGATGTTAAAAGGAGGAAGAGGTGAAGATTTAATAAATTTTGTCAGACAGACTCAAGCATGTCCCCGTCTGTTTCTCTGCAACTTCTACATTGGTGACCCTGACGTTTGAAGAATGTCTGTTCAGGCGACCTCTTCTGATATCGCCGCTACAGCCTCTGTTTCTGCCTCAGTTTCCTCACCGGCTGTTTTCGCGGCTACTATAAAATTACCGGACTTTTGGCAGCATGACCCGGAGCCTTGGTTCCAGCATGTCGAGGCTCAGTTCCACCTGCACGGAATAACCGCAGACGACACGAAGTTGTTTCATGTTGTCGCGGCTTTGGATTCTGCCACTACTCGCCGTTTGATAGGACTGCTCTGGGACCCACCTCACGCCGACAAATATGCCGCTCTGAAGAGGGCTCTACTGCAGCTGTATCAGCTCTCTGATTGGGAGCGCGCTGATCGTCTTCTGTCAATGACTGGTCTGGGAGACAGCAAACCTTCTGAGCTGATGGAGAATATGTTGGCACTTCTCAGTTCAGGAGACAGCTCATTTCTGTTCACCCACCTGTTTCTGCATCAACTTCAGCCTCCAGTGCGCACTGCCTTGGCCAACTCGCCCCTCATTCGTTCTAAGGATTACCGGGGTTTAGCTGAAGAAGCGGATAGGCTTTTGCTGGCTTCTTGCCATTTGTCTGTGCATGCACTGCTGCCTGGGCAGTGTGATGGAGAAGTTTTGGTGGGTGTGGCTGCAGTCTCAGATCGCTGTAAGAAAGAGAGCAGCCTGTGTTTCTACCACCGCCGCTTTGGACCGAAGGCTCGGTGCTGTATTACACCGTGTTCTTTCCAGCCACAGGGAAACGAGAAGGCCGGCGCTCGCTAGCAGCTGCGTGCACCGGCACCAATGACAAACTGCTTTTCATAGAGGACTGCGCGGCTGGACGTCGTTTTCTGGTGGATTCGGGAGCGCAACGGAGCATCGTTCCCCCCTCTTCGGCTGACACTATTGGATGTGGACACAGACCCCCACTGGACGCGGCTAATGGTACTCCTATCCGCACCTTTGGCACCAGGTTTATGACTGTATGTTTTAATGGCCGCAAATTTAGTTGGGACTTTGTGGTAGCATCTGTAGCAGTCCCTATTCTTGGTGCAGATTTTTTGTGTGCTTACAGACTGTTGGTTGATGTAGCTAACAGATGTTTGATTGATGCTGTGTCTTTTGATTCCTATCCATGTACACTGAGTAAGGCTGGTCCGCTGCTTGCTAACATGCTCGCCTCAGGAGACAGGTACCAGCGTCTTCTCTCTGAGTTTCCTGCACTCACTGTGCCTACGTTTTCTGCGGCAGTAGCCAAACATGGGGTTGAGCATTATTTTACTACTGTGGGTCCACCTGTTTTTGCCCGCGCACGCCATCTGGATGTTGCTAAGTTATCCATCGCTAGAGATGAGTTTGCCAACATGGAGCGGCTGGGTATTGTGCACCGTTCCGACAGTCCGTGGGCCTCTCCCCTCCACATGGTCCCTAAGTCAGATGGGGGTTGGCGCCCTTGTGGAGATTTCAGGCGCCTTAACAACGCTACTACCAACGACAGGTACCCAGTCCCCCATATTCAAGATTTTTCTTCACGTCTGGCAGGGACGGCCATTTTTTCTAAAGTGGATTTGGTGCGTGGTTATCATCAGGTGCCTGTTCATCCCCAGGACATCCCCAAGACAGCGGTGATCCCTCCTTTTGGACTGTTCGAGTGCTTGAGAATGCCATTTGGCCTTAAGGGTGCTGCACAGACGTTTCAACGGCTTATGGACTCTGTGTTTATGGGACATGCCTTTCCTGTTCGTATACCTAGACGACATATTGGTTGCGAGCGCTTCGGTGGAGGAACATGTGTCGCACCTTCGTTAGCTCTTCAGGCGCCTCTGTGACCATAGACTGATAGTGAATCCCGCAAAGTGTCAGTTTGGGCTCTCAGAACTTGAGTTCCTGGGACATAAGGTATCCCAGCAGGGTGCCATACCCCTCCCGGCTAAAGTCGAAGCGGTTTTAGCCTTCCCGCGCCCCTCCTCTGTCAAGCCCCTGCAGGAATTTTTGGGCATGGTTAATTTTTACAACCGTTTCATACCTCATGCTGCCCATATTATGCGCCCGCTGTATGAGGCTTTGAAGGGTAAGAGGGGTAATCAGGACATTGAGTGGACCCATGAGAGGTTATGTGCTTTTGATGGGGCTAAAGCTGCGCTGGCTTGCTGCGCTGGATAAGCCAACAAGGCTTGCTGCCTTGTTGGCTTATCCAGACCCCACGGCCGCCATTGCTCTTACCACTGATGCATCCGATTATGCTGTCGGAGCAGTTTGTGAGCAGTGGGTGGGCAATTCCTGGGAACCTCTAGCTTTTTTCAGTAGGCAGTTACGCGAGTCAGAGAGGAAGTACAGCACTTTTGACAGGGAGCTGTTAGTCTTTTCTTGGCAACAAGGCATTTCAGGTTTCTCCTGGAGGACCGTAAATTCACCGCTTTTGTTGACCACAAACCCCTCACGTTTGCCATGGCCAAGTCCACTGAACCTTGGTCAGCTCGGCAACAACGGCAGCTTTCGGCTATTTCCGAGTTCACTACTGACATTCAGCATGTGGCTGGTAAGACCAACTTGGTTGCGGACTGCCTTTCTCGTGCCTTAGTTGCCGCTGTTCATTTGGGCATGGACTATGCTGAGATGGCTGCAGATCAGTTGTTAGACCAGGGGGTGCAGGGGCTTCATTCCACTGAGTCCAGTTTGCAGTTGGAGGATGTCTGTTTTCAGGACAGTGGCGCCACTCTCCCGTGTGACACTTCATTGGGAAAACCACGACCTTTGGTGCCGGCGGCTTGGCGTCGTCATGTTTTTGACGCTGTTCACTCCTTGTCGCATCCTGGCGTTAAGGCTTCGGCTAAGTTGGTGGGCGCCAAGTTTGTATGGCCGGGTCTCAGAAAGGATGTTAAAACTTGGACGATGACCTGTGTGGCGTACCAGCGTGCTACGGTGCAGCGTAGCACGCATGATCAAAACGTGCTACGGTGCAGCGTAGCACGCTGCACCGTAGCACGTTTTGATCATGTTCAGGTGGACCTGGTTGGCCCTCTTCCTCTGTCCCGTGGTTTCACTCACCTCTTTACTATGGTGGACCGGACTACGCGGTGGCCGGAGACAGTTCCCCTGGCATCAACTATGGCGTCTGATGTTGCCCGAGCATTCATCTCCTCTTGGGTGTCCCGTTTTGGTGTTCCCTTGGATGGTACCTCTGACAGGGGCCCGCAATTTATGAAGTGGCTGGTAGCTTGGGGGTTAAACTCCATCGGACCACAGCGTACCATCCACAAGCTAACGGGCTATGCGAGCGGTTTCATCGGACTATGAAAGCTGCCCTCCGCGCGTCTTTAGTGGACAGTGGATGGGTGGACAGGTTGCCGTGGGTTTTGTTGGGTTTGCGTTCAGCCCCTAAAGAAGATCTGCACTCCTCTTCTGCTGAGTTGGTCCTTGGCCAGACTTTGAGGGTCCCAGGGGAGTTTCTTCCTACCATTCCAGGGTTAGGTCCCAGTGTGGTTAAGAGACCTAATTGTCGGGAGGAAGCTAAGGTTTTTGCTCCCGTGGCTGCGCACCACTGTCTTCCTCGGTCCTACATTCCTGACAGCCTTATGTCGGCTAAATACGTTTTTGTCCGGCACAATGCCCATCGTTCTCCCCTGCAGGCACCTTATGATGGCCCTTTCCGGGTGTTAGAAACAGGCCGTAAGGATTTTTTGGTTGAGTTGGGGACTTGTCAGGATCGGATTTCGGTGGACCGTTTGAAGCCCGCCCATGTCCTTTGTGACGAGGAGGTTGAGCTAGCCTGCCCAGCTCGGCGGGGGCGTCCTCCCAACCCTGTGCCTGAGGTTGTGCCTGCTCCGGTTGCAGTTGCGCCCCCTAGGACTGTGCAGTGCAGTCGTCAGGGCAGAGTTATAAGGTTGCCTAAGAGGTTCTCTTGAGTCATTTCCTCTTTTGAATTTTGTCTATGTTGTTTTAGTTTGTTTTTTGTTAGCATGTTTATTTATGTTGTAATTTGTGTGTTCTGGGGGGGGGGCTGTGTGGTGACATTAGTTGTTGGTCTCACACACAAATTTGATCTTTTAATGTGAAGCCGGGGTTTTTCCGGTTGAGAGAGAGAAGAGATGTTAAAAGGAGGAAGAGGTGAAGATTTAATAAATTTTTTGTCAGACAGACTCAAGTGTGTCAGCGTCTGTTTCTCTGCAACTTCTACAATAGCGCCATTTCACAACAATAGTCATCTCATAGCACTTTCAAATGTAGGGGAAACCCCCACAATTGCAGAAAAACCCCAGCAATCAGGCGATTTCCTGTGAGCAAGCGCTTGGCGATGGTGGAGAGGAAAAACTCCCTTTTAACAGGAAGAAACCTCCAGCAGAACCAGGCTCAGGGAGGGGCAGTCATCTGCTGTGACTGGCTGGGGGGTGAGGGGATAGAGAAGATGAATAAAACTGACATGTCGAGAGCAAACATTAAAGGAGTGAAGCCAAGTACATTATTGGAGGTTCCCCGGCAGTCTAAATCTATTAGCAGCAGAACTAAGGGAGGGGATAGAGACACATGATCCCTTCCTAATCATAGGCTATATCGAAAAGGAAGGTTTTTACCCTATTCTTAAAAACAGAGATCGAGTCTGACTCCTGAATCCAGATTGGTAACTGGTTCGACAGGAAAGGAGCTTGATAGCTGCCTCCCATTGTACTTTTGGAGATTGTAGGTATTACAAGTAATCCAGCATTTTGGGAGTGTAATGCTCTGTTAGGTTGATAGGGTAGTATCAGATCTTTGAAATAAAAACGGGCCTGGTTGTTAAGAGCTTTGTAAGTGAGAAGAAGGATTTTAAACTTAATTCTAAACTCTATGGGAAGCCAATGAAGGGAGGCCAAAACCGGAGAGATATGATCTCTCTTTCTAGTACCTGTTAAACCTCTTGCAGCAGCATTTTGGATCAACTGATGACTTTTTAAAGATATTTTAGGACAACCTGATAATAAAGAGTTACAATAATCTAATCTAGAGCTAACAAAAGCATGGCTCAGTTTCTCAGCATCACTCTGAGACAAGATGCTCCTAATCTTGACAATATTACGCAAATGATAGAAGGCAGTCTTAGAAACAAATTTAATATGTGAATTGAAAAACAGATCTTGATCAAAAATAACTCCAAGGTTCCTCACAGAACTATTCAGAGAAAGAGTAATCACATCCAAACTAAGAGTTTGATTTGGAAAGGTAATTTCTAAGGTTTTTTGAACCAAAAGAGAATGACTTCAGTCTTATCTGAATTTAATAGCACAAAATTACAAGTCACCCAAGCTTTGATTTCCTTAAGACAGGAGTCTAACTTGGCTAATTGATTACTATCATCTGGCTTCATTGACAAGTATAATTGTGTGTCATCTGCATAGCAATGAAAATGTATACAGTGCTTTCTAATGATGTTGCCTAATGGAAGCATATATAAACTAAAAAGAGTAGGGCCTAGCACAGATCCCTGTGGAACTCCATGACTGAGCTTAGAGTTGGAAGAAAACTCATTATTGACATGAACAAACTGAAGCCTATCAGACAAATAAGATCTAAACCACTGCAGCGAAGTTCCATTAAGTCCAACATAGTGTTCTAATCTATGAAGCAGAATATCATGGTCGATAGTATCAAAGGCTGCACTGAGGTCTAAAAGGACAGGCACAGAAACAAGTCCATTATCAGATGCGATAAGGAGGTCATTAGTGACCTTCACTAAGGTTGTTTCAGTACTATGATGGATTCCACTGAATTCCTTCCACTTGCACTGCATTCGCCGCATCCTGGACATATCCTGGTAGGACAAAGTGCCCAACACAGAAGTCCTGTCCCGCGCCAGCCTTCCCTCCATGTTCACTCTACTCAGGCAGCGCAGACTCCGCTGGCTAGGCCATGTTCACTGTATGGAGGACGGCAGAATCCCCAAGTACGGAGAACTGGCGACTGGCAGGAGAGACACTGGCCGCCCACAGCTGTGCTTCAGAGACGTCTGCAAGAGAGATATGAAGGCCCTGGAGATCAACACAGAGCGCTGGGAGGACCTCCCAATGGACCGCTCCAAATGGAGAGGCACTTTGACCAGACAGCTCAAGGCGGGTGAAGAGAAACTGACTGCTGCAGCAGATGAAAAAAGGACCTGCAGGAAGAACCACCACAGACCCAGCAGCACGGAGACCATCCACAAGTGCGACCTGTGTGACAGGGACTGCCATTCGCGCATCGGCCTGTTCAGTCACAGGCGGTGCTGTTCCAGCAGAGTAGACATCTAGGATTCTCTTCCATGGTCATCATAGACCGACGGAGGCCGGTGATGATGGATTCTAAACCCAGATTGAAACTCTTCAAATAAACCATTTTCCTGCAAGAGGTCAAATAATTGCGTAGCAACAACTCTTTCTAAGATTTTTGAAATGAAAAGCAGATTAGAGATTGGTCAATAATCAGTTAAAACTCCTGGATCGAGTGCTGGCTTTTTGAGTAAGGGTTTAATTACAGCAGTTTTAAAAGCCTGCGGTACATGGCCTAATGTTAATGAAGAATTGATTATTTGAAGAATACGGCTACCAATAAATGGGAAGACTTTTTAATATAACCTGGTAGAAATAGAGTCTAAAAGACAAGTTGAAGGCTTGGATGAGGAAATTATTTTATCTAACTCTAAAAGGTCAATTGGAGTAAACTTATCCAAACAGATATCAATTGAAGGAGTTGTAGTAGTTACTGTATTTAAGTTTACGGTGGGAAGAATCTGACTGATTTTATCTCTAAAAGATGAAATTTTATGATTGAAAAAGTTCATAAAGTCCTGACTAGAAAGCTCTAGGGGGATGCGAGGATTGACAGAGTCCTGACTCTTTGTCAGCCTGGCTACAGTGCTGAAAAGAAACCTGGGATTATTCTTGTTCTCTTCTATTAATGCAGAATAATAACTTGTTTTAGCTTTTCTAAGAGATTTTTTACAAATTAAAAGATGATTTCTCCAAGCTGAATAGATTTCATCTAAATTAGTGGAACACCATTTTCTTTGTAATTGACGAGTCTTCTGTTTTAAGCTATGAGTCTCTGTATTAAACCAAGGGGTTAGACATCTCTGATTGGACTTTTTCTTTTTAAAAGGGGCCACCAAGTCTAGAGTCTGATGCAGAGAAGCTGTAACACTATCTACCATGCTATCAATTACAGAAGGAGCAAGCTGTCTATAGCTTATTTCCGTTGTGTTGACACATGGCATAGAGGAAACAATCTGCATAAATTTGGTAACGACATCATCTGAAAGACATCTGCTGTAGTAATATTTTTCTTTAGGAATCAAATAGTCAGGAATAGTGAAATCAAAGGTTAACAGACAATGGTCTGACAGTACAAGATTATGAGGAGACACTACTAGATTTTCTATTTCTATACCATATGTCAGAACAAGGTCAAATGTGTGGTGGAGATAATGGGTAGAATTTTCTACTTTCTGGGAAAACCCCATTGAGTCTAATATTGAATTAAATGCCTTATCAAGACAGTCACTATCTACATCTACATGTATATTAAAATCCCCTACTATAATTATTCTATCTGATTTCAGCACTAAATCAGCTAAGAATTCAGCAAATTCGGATAAAAACTCCGAGTAGGTTGAGGGAGGACGGTAAACTATGGCAAAGAAAATTGGGTTTAACCTCTTGCACTCCGGTGTACCACGGGCGGGCACGTCTCTGCGTCCCAGTGCGCCCTCGTGCGTCCCAGGGTGCCCTCGTGCATCCTAGAAAGCACTGTGTATCTCAATACGCACTCAGATGCACAGTGCCTGTGCGTCTGAGTGCGCACGAAAAAAAAAAAAAAAGCTGCATTGTTCAGCTTTCTTTTCACACAGCCGTGAACAGAAAGCCAAAGGAGTGTATGATTGGTTTAGATTTGACTGACCTCTAATAAGAGCCTTGAATTGGGTTTCTGAAACCTTGAAGAACCAATGACTGAAAACCTAGCAAGAAGGACCTGCCTACCAACGGCTGCGAATACGAGCCAATTGAAGCAGAGAAGTTTGACAGTTGACGTGCGTCTCCCTGCATAAAGTCTCTTTTGCCTAAGCCGCTGGGTGACTGACATTGAGACCTGTGCGGAACGGTAGCATCAGCCAGTCTTTTTTTGATTATTTGTTTGGAAAAATGGTTCGCCAAAACCGCAAGCGTGGAAGCGGAGATATTTTGACCGGGTCGGGTGACCAGAAGCACAAGTCCGTTACAACCGGACCAGCTTCATGTTCGTCTGACAATGAAGAACTTATTGCTGCTGTGGACAGGTAAGCGTTATAAGCTAAATTATTCTTTATCGATGAAAATAGTAATAAAAATCACTTTTGACCGATCGGTAATTCCAACGGTGCGTCATGGCCACAAGTTTTTTGGTGTGCAGAGTTCCTCTGTAGCGGGGTGGGGGTGGGGGTGTTATCCTCTGCATTGCAGATAGATATTTTAGCATAATTTTTATTGCACTGTAGGCTATTTTTTCTTGTAAAAAAGGCCACACATTTTTTACGTGGCATGTTTTTGTGTGTGTGTGTGTGTGGGGGGGGGTTGTTTGTTATCCATCCATCCATCCATCCATCCATCCATCCATCCATCTTCTACCACTTTTCCGGAGTTCAAGCAGAGAAGCGCAGACTTCCCTCTCCCCAGCCACCTGCTCCAGCTCTCCAGAGAGGATACCAAGGCATTCCCAGACCAGCTGGGAGACATAGTCTCTCCACCGAGTCCTGGGTCTGCCCCGGGGTCTCCTCCCAGTGGGTTGTTTGTTACCCTCTAGAAATGTAATAATGTTTTAGTATAATTTTTATTGCACTTTAGGCTATTTTTTCTTGTAAAAAAACCAAAAAACAAAACGGGAACTGTGCTGTGTATGTGAACTCTGGGAAAATAGGAGAATAGTGAAAAATAAAAATTGAACTTTGTAAATGACTTTATTTTCACATAATAGACAAACTTCAGATGAAGACTGGTGAGGAGTGGGTGCCAGACGAGCACTCTGCCAGCAAGCGCAGAAGAAGGGAGCTGCAGGCGAGCTCGTCAGACTCCGTTCAGTTTGAGTTATTTTTCACTCCATCTGTGCTAAACCACATTGTTGAGAACACCAACCTACATGGCTCTTCACACTACAAAACACCCACAAGCCCCTGGATTGACCTCACACGCTCCGACCTGCTCTCATTTTTTGGCCTGATTGTTTACATGGGTATAGTCAAGTGCAAATCCTTCAGTGATTACTGGCGAGGGGGACACCTGTACAGCCTTCCTTTCCCCAAGAGTGTAATGACCAGGACAAAGTTTCTCCTGATCAGCTGGGCCCTTCACCTCAGCAGCCCAGCAGCAGAAGAGGCCAATGAGCAGAAGAGAGGCACGGATATGCATGACCGCCTCAGCAAAATCTTGACACATTTTCTAGGAATCAGTATGATGATGAGTAGGATTAGAAAATTATATTTGATTGAGAGGGTATTGCTGTCATCTTGTAAAATATCCCGTCCCCAAGTGCTTGCTCACAGGGGATCGCCTGATTGCTGAGGTCTTTCTGCAACTGTGGGGGTTCCCCCAACAGCTGATAGTGCTATGAGATGACTGTTGTTGTTAAATGGCGCTATATAAATAAAGTTGAATTGAATTGAATTGAATTGAATTTGTTGTTTGTAAACAGTATGTTTTGTATATTGACATTTTTGTTCAGTAAAGCATGTTTACAATTGAAACTTCATTTTCTCTGCATCATTACTACTGACAGTGTTTCTGGATAGCTAACAAGATAGCCCTGAGTGTCACCTTTCATGAGAGCCCAATATGAAGCTTCTATGTTGAAGCATTCAAAATTTCTAGACGTTTTTCCAAACTGTGCCAAACATAGTTTGGGCTATCTAACAAGATAGCCCTGAGTGTCACCTTTCATTAGAGACCAAGATGAAGATTCTATGTTGAAGCATTCAAAAGTTATAGACGTTTTTCCAAATTGTGCCAAACTGTGCCAAACTGTGCCAAATGGCAAATGGCACAAATGGCAAATGGCAAATGGCAAATGGCCAAATGGCACAGTTTGGGCTATCTAAAGGGCCTTTTCCACTAGCTTCGCTTAGCCCTACACCGCACCACTCAGCCCGCGTTTGAGCATTTTCCTCTTGGAAAACTCGGTCTTGGAAACCGTGGATGGTGAGTGTTGTTTTGATATTGCACGTCTTTTTGCCAATTTATCCTTTCTGTGCCAAGCTCACTGTTTTTAAGAAATAGGAAGGCTGTTAGATTGTGGGTAATGGTTGTTACTGAGGCTTGCCTATTGTTTTGCAGCCAACTGCAGATTCACGCTTGCTTTGTGTTAAGTATTAGCGCGAACAAAATGCTGAATTACGCTTATTGTATTCCGGTTAAAAACTTTAGAGTGTTGTATACATGTTGCACTTTGGTGTTAAGTTTTAAATTGCGTGCATTTTCTTTCTAGAGTCGCAGTTCATATCACAGGGGTCCACCTCAGTGGACATGGACACACCGGACTCTCCTGCGTCTGCCTCTGCCTCTGCGTCTGCATCTGCCGGAGCGCCAGCTGGATCGACTCCGATGTCAGCCACATCACCAGCTCCATCTGGATCACGTTCAAGTGCTGGTAAGGCACAATAACCACAATTTTTTTTTTGTTGAAACAGGTCCAGCGGAAACCAGGGTCGAAAATCCATCCATCCATCCATCCATCTTCTAACGCTTAATCCTTTACGGGTCGCGGGGGGGCTGGAGCCTACCAAATTATGTACCAAATTGATTAATGCAATTTCCTGTAGCCGCATATTAATTAATTGAAAATGTCATTTTAAATGTACAAAAAGGTTATTCTTTGGTCTTCACTTATTATCAGTGTTCCACAACCTGGTCCCATTTTTAGGTGTGGTGATTGAAGTGCTGTTGTAACTCCTGTTTTAGAAAAACAAATAAAGCTCATGAACTGCCGTTGAAATCAACATGCTTCATTGAAATGCTTCGCGTCAGCTGACTGTATTAACCCATTCAGATTTCTGCGGCCACACTACAAGCAACTATTTTAAACATTACCCATCCATCCATCCATATTCTTAATCTTAATCCTTTTTAGTTTTGCAGGGGGGCTGCAGCCGAAGACAGCACCCTGCATGTTGCAAAATCCGCTCTACTGAGGGGCAGCAACATGACAGTTCAGCTTATATACAGCAATGGAGCATAATATAATAGTGACATTCCACCACAGACTTTCACCATTGTAATTCCATAATATATGTAGTGATCCAGCTTTAACAACAATGCCTTTCTGTCTTTCAATGTAGCCAAGAGGAAAAGGAACAACTCCATTGCTGACCTTACATCAGCGATGGTCAACATGCATGACGAGGAGATGCGGCTCTTGGAACGGCAACATGACCAGCGGCAAGAACACCATCAGGAGTACATGCAGCATTTGCGACAGGTGGCCGCAGATGTGCGGGCAGATGCGCGTGAAGCCCTGGAGCAGGACGCTGTGTTACGAAGGGAAGAGCTCGCAGAGATGTCATCATTCAACAGAGATTTCCTGACCCTATTTGGCAGGCTTGTGGACGCATTTAGCAGTCGGCGTGTCTAACCATGTCTCCCCACGCCCAGTCTGTTTTTTTGTTTGTAAATTTTGCTTCTGGAATAAAATTGTATTGTTTGCATCAAAAGTCTGGTTTATCTGTTATGACACCGTATGAGAAAAGCCAATAATTACATGCACATTCCATTCTCTGTTCACTCCACATGCTGCTGTTCATCAGGTCAGGTGTATAGCCTTCTAATGGTAATTTAATTTTTAACAACACAACGAAACGTAATGTCTTGGTAGTTTTTTTTTAATTTTAAACAAATTTGCAATGCTGAATCCATTTCTCTCGAACGGGTACATTTTTTATGTTATAAGCAGTTGTACAGATGTACTTTAACTTGTACAGTAGACACTGATGAAGGTAAGTACATGTAAATTGAATGTTGCATCACCAGTCAAAATTTAATAAATTAAGAAGGAATCTAGCAAAAATTTAGCACTAATAACAGTAGACAAATCAGACAAGGATACACAACTGTGTTTTTGTTGCACACAACTGTTGTTACCAACAAGTGCAAAATTTATATTCCCTTTTCCCAAAAATTAAAAATCAATTTGTAAGTAAAAGTGGGAGACCTTTACATGGGAATATGACATGTATCAGCACATGATTTATAGTTCAATTTGCATTTCCACCTAAGCAAAAGTGACTTGTCGAGCTGGATTTTTGTGAAGATGGCCTGTGCGGTGTTTCTGCATGTAATTACATACCTGTCAAGTGATACGGTTTCGCCGTATTTTAATACGGGGAAAATGCAATTTTAGCAAATATGGGCGTATTGCCATTTCTGTACGCCAAAAAGAAAAATATACGGGAAAAAAAATTATTGAGAGTGTGGAGGAACACGTCGTGTGTGTGACCCCCACAGTGTACGGGGCTGGCAGAGCGCTCAGCGTGAGCAATTATCACAACAGTGAGAAGTGTGGACTGATCATTATGCTGATGGCCTCGCACATTCTGTTGTCCTGTGGCTCCGGAACAGTAAGGAATCGTTGGATGGATAAAGGCTTCTCCAGAGGGCCCTACACACTCCTTCTGTGTTCCATGTAGGAAGAGCATAAAAGTGACTGCATCGGGGATTTTCGACCTGAAGTCGCACTTCGCTACACAGGGCCACAAAAACTGTGTAGCCAAATCGAAAACGTATCGATCGATGGATGAACATTTTCAGCCAGTGAGAGAACCGACGCCTTCCAAATCCAATGCATCACTAGCAGAAGTGATGGTTTGTCATTTTGTGGCAGAGCACAATCTACCCCCATTGGTGGCAGATCACTTCTGATCTGCCACCTGATCTGATCTGCCACTTCAGAAATGCTAGAGTCAGCAAAGGCTGCTACTTGGAACTATAACAAGCAGCATCAGTGAACATTTTCTTGTTTCAAGTTCATCCAAGTGCATTAGTGTAACAAAGCTGACAATTAAAAACTCTTTAATTCCAAGTGTATATACAGTATCTAGCTGACAATTAAGAACTATATTCAGAATAATTCTTATTGTGTACTTTCAAATTAAGCAATCTACCTTGTGCTAATGTAAATTTGAAAAATATTTTTTAATTAATTAATTTTTATTTATTTATTATTAATATCATTTATTTTTTATTTACTTTTTATTTTTTATTTTATTCATTTTTTTGTGCTACTTGGCTTATTATTTTCACATCACCAAAAAGTTATGGCTCAAGATTGTGTCCATATAAGTGTACATTTGAATAAATATGTTTGAAATAGTTCATGTTGCAGTTGCTGTTTGTTTAGTTTTTTGTTTTTTTTGCTTCAGTTTTCTTTCATCTGCCGATAAATACAGTTTTTAAGTACTCAGTACAGGTGTGAAAGCCCCCCCCCCAATAAGGGAGGCATGAGGTATGCCTTGACAGGTATGTAATTACCTGTACCTTAACAGATAAGCGTTATGAACAACAGAGGACAGGTAGATGGAACATGCACAACATTTTATTTACAAAAAACATTTTTGAAATATGTATGCACATAAATGTGGATGAAATTACATTTCTACCTGTCCCCTCACCCCCCAGCCAGCCGCAGCAGATGACTGCCCCTCCCTGAGCCTGATTCTGCTGGAGGTTTCTTCCTGTTAAAAGGGAGTTTTTCCTCTCCACCGTCGCCAAGTGCTTGCTCACAGGGGATCACCTGATTGCTGGGGTCTTTCTGCAACTGTGGGGGTTCCCCCCTACAGTTGATAGTGCTATGAGATGACTGTTGTTGTGAAATGGCGCTATATAAATAAAGTTGAATTGAATTGAATTGAATTGAATTACCTATTGCTAGACAAGTACTGCATCACAGCATCTCGTATATCGGCACCCTGCTCCTCTGCTCCCTGGGTCGCTGCCACCACTGGTTCATCTACTGCATCATCCAATGTAGTGTCATACGTCTCTCCATGACTCTCACACAGATTATGCAGAGCACAACAAGTCAGCACCATAGATTTCACCAGTTTCATGTCACAGTCATTCCTCTCTCCTTCTTCCTTCCTTCTCTCCTCGTCATCAGCCATTTTCTTTGTTGTGGAGGATTCGGTCACGTGTTTCACGTCACGAGAGTGTGGCGCCACCTCGCTGTTCAAGAAATCCCACCCACCGCAGGTGTGCCAGCAGGTGTGCCAGCAGTAATGTCGAAAAGCAACCGAGGCAGAACCGAATCGAAGTGAGTCGAGTCGGGTTTTCTAATCGGGGCTAATGGAAAAGCGCCTTAAGTGTCACCTTTCATTAGAGCCCAAGTTGAAGCTTCTATGTTGAAGCATTCAAAAGTTATAGACGTTTTTCCAAACTGTGCCAAACTGTGCCATTTGGCACAGTTTGGCACAGTTTGGCACAGTTCAAAAACGTCTGGGAACAACCTGAGAAAAAAGCTGTGTAATATATTCATTTTTTTGTGGTATTGTTACTAAATTTGGACCTCAACTTGATAACACTTGGTTCTACATTTCTGTTGCATTTTCCAGCCGGATCTGACAGCTGTGTGTTATTTGCAAGCATTTGTATTAAAAAAAAACACCCAGGCGAAATTTATTTTCTTCAAGTTCAGTATGTTTAGATGACTGTTACTCAGTGGCAGGAGAACTTAGTCAGATTATGACTGTTTTGCCAAAAAATTCAAAGTGTTTTTACCTCCGCCAGGAGGTTATGTTTTTGCCGGGGTTTGTCTGTCTGTTTGTTTGTCTGTCTGTTGGTTAGCAAGATAACTCAAAAAGTTTTGGACAGATTTCCATGAAACTTTCAGGCGTTGTTGGAAATGGTACAAGGAAGAACTGATTAAATTTTGGGGATGATCCGGATCACCGTCCAGAAGAAAACCGCCATTACGGAAAATGCCATTTTCGTGAATTACTACTGAACCACTAATCCTATCATTGTCAATCCAATTGCTAGTCATATGTTTTCATGGTTTATGTTTTTGCCGGGGTTTGTCTGTCTGTTTGTTTGTTTGTCTGTCTGTTGATTAGCAAGATAACTCAAAAAGTTTTGGACAGATTTCCATGAAACTTGTAAAACATGAAACTTGAAAACGTACACACAAACACTGTATGGGGGGAACTGTGGCACTTAGCAGAGGTCTGCGCTCTCCGAGTGCTTTTCTAGTCTTTTAAATGAGACCAACCCCATGAAGATGCTGCAAAGAACAGCTTTTGATTTACTTTGGGCATGTTATTTTTTGGCGTTTTTAGGGAAATTGGCCGGAGTGCAAGGGGTTAAGCTAAGACGGCTAACCTGCCCCATACTGAGGACTAGGCCCTCAAAGGAATTAAAACATGTTTTTTGCTTTACATTAACTAGTAATTTACAATGGTAAATTGCCACTACTCCTCCTCCACGACCAGAACTTCTGGGATTATGATAGTTTAGATAACCAGAGGGACTTGATTCATTTAAACCAAGGCTCAGTTCTAGCTCCAACTCTGTTCAACCTCTACATAAACGACCTGCCTACTACAAAATCCCGCAAATTCATCTATGCAGACGACATCTGTTTGGCATTCCAAGCACCAGACTTTGAACCACTGGAACGGGTGCTCACGGAAGATCTTGCTAAACTGGACCAGTTCTGCAAAATCTGGCGCCTAAAACCAAGCCCAGCAAAAACCGTCTCCAGTGTATTTCATCTCCACAATGCAAAAGCTGCCAGAGAACTAAACATCCACCTGAGCGGACTCAAGCTTAAGCATGCCCCAAATCCAACTTATCTTGGAGTGACCCTTGATAGGACCTTATCCTTCAAGGAACATCTAAAGGGGACGGCTGCTAAGGTGAAAGTACGAAACAACCTGCTCTGCAAGCTCGCTGGTGCAAAATGGGGGGCGGCAGTCTCCACCCTGCGCACCTCAGCACTGGCCCTTTCATACTCTGTAGCAGAATATTGTGCCCCTGTCTGGTCCAGGTCATCTTACACACACCATGTAGACACCCAGCTCAACTCAACCATGAGAACTATAACTGGAACAATCCGCTCAACACCACTCCCCTGGCTCTCTGTACTGTCAAACATAGCCCCTCCACACATCCGGCGAGCAGCATTAACTCAAAGGATGCTCCAAAAAGTTAAAGATTTTCCTCACTTACCAATCCATGCAGATATCTACACCCCACCCACTGCCCGACTTTCATCCAGACGGCCGATTTGGAAAAACCCTCCCCCAGCTGACTTTACCATCCAGACAGCTTGGCAAGAGGAATGGGAAACCTAGGAGGTCCCAAACAAACAGCTGGTGATAAACCCCAACCAACAGGTCCCGGGCACCAACCTCCCAAGGAGACAGTGGTCTACACTCAATCGCTTCAGGACTGGACATGGCCCCTGCTTGGCCAGCCTTCACAGATGGGGCAGTAGCCCTAGCCCACTGTGCGCATGTGGAGAGGAGCAAACTATGGAACACATCATAGAGGTTTGCCCGCTCCAAAGACTGGAAGGAGGATTACACACCCTCCATACAGCAAACCAGGAGGCAACTGCTTGGCTTAAGGACTTTGCATTCGCTAAATAAAATTTAAACCAACATAATCATCTTGCCCTAACCAAGTCTCTGTAAGGGATATTAAATCAATCTGATGATCAACTAGAAAAGCACTCGGAGAGCGCAGACCTCCGCTAAGTGCCACAGTTCCCCCCATACAGTGTTTGTGTGTACGTTTTCAGATTCCTTGACCATGAAAACATATGACTAGCAATTGGATTGACAATGATAGGATTAGTGGTTCAGTGGTTATTGGGGAAAATGGCATTTTCCGTAATGGCGGCCACAGTTCTCCCCATACAGTGTTTGTGTGTACGTTTTCAGATTCCTTGACCATGAAAACATATGACTAGCAATTGGATTGACAATGATAGGATTAGTGGTTCAGTAGTTATTCACGAAAATGGCATTTTCCGTAATGGCGGTTTTCTTCTGGACGGTGATCCGGATCATCTCCAAAATTTAATCAGCTCTTCCTTGTACCATTTCCAACAATGCCTGAAAGTTTCATAGAAATCCGTCCAAAACTTTTTGAGTTATCTTGCTAATCAACAGACAGATAAACAAACAAGCAAACAGACAGACAAACCCCGGCAAAAACATAAACCATGAAAACATATGACTAGCAATTGGATTGACAATGATAGGATTAGTGGTTCAGTAGTAATTCACGAAAATGGCATTTTCCGTAATGGCGGTTTTCTTCTGGACGGTGATCCGGATCATCCCCAAAATTTAATCAGTTCTTCCTTGTACCATCGCCTGAAAGTTTCATGGAAATCCGTCCAAAACTTTTTGAGTTATCTTGATAACCAACAGGCAGACAAACAAACAAACAGACAGACAAACCCCGGCAAAAACATAACCTCCTGGCGGAGGTAATTAATAGATCATGGACAAGCAGAGACTTGGGAGTTAGAGACCTAATGTTTAACAAACCACATTTAATTTTTAAATTTTGAGGAGGAAGAGATTGTCCTTTAATAGGGGGCGGCAGTGGCTCAGGAGGTAGAGCACGTCATCCAATAACCACATGGTTGGTGGTTTGAATCCCGCTCTCCCTGGATATCCTGCCGTTGTGTCCCTGGGCAAGACACTTCACCCCTAATTGCTCCTGGTGGGTGTGAAGCGCCATGTTAGGTAGCATGCCGCCATCAGTGTGTGAATGTGTGTGTGAATGGGTGGATAGCAGGATCTGTAAAGTGCTTTGATCATCAAGAGATGAGAATAAAAGCGCTATATAAGTGAATGCCATTTACCATTTACCATTTAAAACACGTGCACCGAGTCTATTTGGATGGATGCCACCTTGCTTAGGTGAGTTCAGGTGCAGCGGGCGGCTGCACCTAGCTCTCCTCACCAAGAGCCAGACAAGAATGCTCTAATATAGAAAGGAGAAAGAGAAAGAGAGCACTTGCCTAAGCTCAAGCTCCAGTGCCGTCCAGGACTCCGACGATTCAGGTGATGTTCCCTCGGGCTCGGCCCCCTGGAGGTTTAGCTAAGGTGCTGACACTGCTGCAGCAGCCTCCACAGGAGGCGTGATGGTCCATGCAGTCTTTTTGGCCCGAGTCAGAGGGATCCACGCAGGAGGCTCCTCCAGCATGACGGCTGGGGTCTGGCTCACCATGGGCGCCGGAAGTGGCTGTCCCAGGGCCACGGCCTCCTCCTTGGTCCAGCGGTTCTGGTCTGGGACTGGGGGACACTCAGGGATAGGAGGAGACATGGCGATGACTGGTGAGAGGGCAGTGGCTGCAGCAGGTGGTGAGGATTCAGGGGACTGCAGACCCTGAGCCTCATCACTGGGAATCAGGCAGGACACTACTTCCGGCGCCACACGAGTAGGCTGCCTTTTTGCAACAGCAGATCAATTTCTTCCTGTTTCTATTTACTATCTGGCTCTCTGGCTAATCTTTCTGATTTGGCGACATCTTTATCCATCACAGACACGTTGATTGCCCAAATAAGATAAGATAAGATAAGATAAGATAAGCCTTTATTAGTCCCACAATGGGGAAATTCCAGGATTGCAACAGCACAGGGATAGCAACACTCAGAGCAACAATCAGAAGACAAGAAAAAAACAAGAGCAGCGAGTATACATATGCACATATAAATATATAAATATATAGACACACAGTGCGGAGCATTGTAGCTCGATGGAATAAATATATAAATATATAAACACACAGTGTGGAGCATTGTCGCTAGATGGAATAAATATGTAAATATATAAACACACACAGTGCGGAGCATTGTGGCTAGATGGAATGAAACAGCATAACCGTCTACATAAATGTCTCCTGAGCCAGTGGAAAGAGCCACTGTTTCTTGCAGGAGGCAGTACAATAGGGACCAGCTGTTAGCACTTAACCGGCCCACGATGCTAACGCAAAAACTCGACATACCGAGAGAAATAAGATGGAAACGGCGTGGATGTCAAGCTGGAGTAAGACAGCGGGCGAGGAATATGAGGTACAGACCCGCCCTCCCATCCGTTATTATGGGGAATGTACGATTGCTACTCAGTAAAACAGATGAGCTAGCGGCTATCTCCCGCTACGAGAGCATGTACAAGGAGAGTAGCTTGGTGCTATTTATGGAGACGTGGCTAACAGAACTAGCAACAGATGCTAACATTGAACTGAAGGGTTTCCATGCAATACGGGCAGACCGAACACCAGACAGTGGGAAAGCAAGGGGCGGAGGAGTGATAATGTATGTCAATAACAACTGGTGCCGACCGGGACATATCACGGTTAAACAACAACACTGCAACAAAGACATGGAGTTGCTAGCTGTTAGCATGCGGCCTACATATCTCCCGAGGGAATACTCACACATGATCTGCATTGTTATTTATGCAAATCCGACGGCGAACGCTGGGACAGCGCGTGACGTCATCCACTCAGTAACTGGCAGGCTGCAGACAGAACACCCAGATGCTCTTCTCCTCATCTCAGGCGATTTCAACCATATTTCACTGTCCCCCATTCTACCCACGTTCACCCAGTATGTCACATGCCACACTAGAGACAATAAAACACTGGACTTATTCTATGCAAATACTAAGGAGGCGTACACCTCATCACCACTCCCCCCACTCGGGAGATCGGATCACAACTTGGTTCATCTCCTGCCGGTGTACAAACCCCTAGTACACAGACAACCTCCGGTCATGCGCACAGTGAAGTTATGGTCTGAGGAGGCAATGGACACTCTAAAGGACTGTTTTGAAACCATTGCCTGGGAGCAGCTCTGCGATCCACATAGTGAGGACATCGATGGCCTCACTCACACCATCACGGACTACATCAGTTTCTGTGTGGACAACACCGTACCCACCAAGACCATGCGGTGTTGCTCGAACAACAAACCCTGGATCAACCCTGAGATAAAAACACTTCTGAGAGAGAAGAAGAGGATCTTCAGGTCGGGGAACAGGGAGAAGCTGAAGTCCGTACAGAGGGAGCTGAGGAGGAAGATCAGAGAAGGCAAGGACAGCTTCAGGAAGAAGATGGAGGACAAGCTGCAACAGAGCGACATCAGGGGGTCTGGAGAAACCTTAAAACCATCTCTGGGCTCCAGAATACCTCCCCCCAGGCCACAGGGGGCAGGGAGTGGGCGAACAATCTGAACCTGTTTTTTAATAGGTTTGACCAACCGCCCTCCCCCCTGACTGCACAACAACCACTGCTGCCTCTAAAGACATCGAGTCCTGCTCCCCACACCCCACTCCACCAACACCCCCCCACTCCCAGCACACAGCCCGCCAACATGACCCTCACTAAGACCCAGGTGAGGACGGAGCTGAGGAAGATCAAGGCGAGGAACGCCTCGGGACCAGACGGCATCAGCGCAAAGCTCCTCAAGTCCTGTGCAGACCAGCTGTGTGGGATTGTGGAGCACATCTTCAACCTGAGCCTGAAGCTGGGGAGGGTACTACAGTTGTGGAAAACATCTTGTGTGGTACCTGTACCAAAGACTTCCCATCCCAAAGACCTGAACAGCTACAGACCAGTGGCCCTGATGTCTCACATGATGAAGACCCTGGAGAGACTGCTCCTTGCTCACCTCTGCCCCCTGGTGGGACCAGCGATGGATCTACTCCAGTTCGCCTACCAGCATGGCATTGGGGTGGAGGATGCAGTGATCTTCCTCCTTCACCATTCTCTGCCCCACCTGGAGAAGCCCGGGGATGCGGTGAGGATCATGTCCTTTGACTTCTCCAGTGCTTTCAACACCATCCAACCAATGATCCTGAAGGACAAGCTGCTGTGCGCAGGGGTGGACCAGCACCTGTCATCATGGATCCTGGACTACCTCACTAACCCGCCACAGTTTGTGAGAACCCGGGACTGTGTGTCCGACACGATCATCAGTAGCATGGGGGCCACCAGGGAACGGTTTTGGCTCCCTTCCTGTTCACCCTTTATACTGCAGACTTCTCACACAACACAACACACTGCCATCTACAGAAGTTCTCTGACAACTCTGCGATCGTCGGCCTCATCTCCAACGAAGATGAAGCTGAGTACAGAGGACTTATCCAGGACTTCATGGACTGGTGCCATTGGAACTGCCTCCAGATCAACGCGAGAAAAACTAAGGAGCTGGCGGTGGACTGCTGCAGGCAAGGACAACCACTCACAGCACCAGTAAACATACAGGGAACAGACATTGAGATGGTGACATCCTACAAGAACCTGGGTGTTCATCTGAACAACAAACCAGACTGGTCACACAATACCGATGCACTCTACAAGAAGGGACAGCGCAGGATGTTCCTGCTGAGGAGACTCAGGTCTTTTGGTGTACAAGGGGTGCTGCTGAAGACATTCTATGACACGGTGGTGGCATCAGCCATCACTTTTGGAGTGGTCTGCTGGGGCAGTGGCATTACAGCAGCCGATAGGAAGAGACTGAACAAACTGATCAAGAAAGCTAGCTCTGTCCTGGGGCAATGCCTTGACCCAGTGGAGGAGATAGGAGAGAGAAGGATGGTGGCTAAACTATCATCTCTGCTGGAGTCCGAGTCCCACCCTATGCAGGACATACTGAACGCACTGAGGAGCTCATTTAGCAGCAGACTACATCATCCTAGGTGCGCAACTGAGAGGTTTCGCAGGTCCTTCCTACCTACGGCTGTCAGACCGTATAACCTAAGCAGGGCTGCTCTCAGAGATAGCAAAAAAACGTGACAACCTAATAGTATTGAATGCAAAAGACGCAATAGACTTACACAATGGTCCCCTCCAGTATACAACTAGGACAATATCAGTTACTACGGAGGGTGACAATATGTATGGGTACATATTCATACTATGTAGGATAACTAAGTAGACGGTTATGCTGTTTATTCCATCTAGCTACAATGCTCCGCATTGTGTGTATATATATTTATATGTTTATGTGTACATATGTATATTCGCTGCTCTTGTTTTTCTTGTCTTCTTGATTGCTGCTCTGAGTGTTGCTGTCCCTGTGCTGTTGCAATCCTGGAATTTCCCCACTGTGTGACTAATAAAGGCTTATCTTAACTTATCTTATCTTACATGTCATCATGATTAGAAGGGGAACAAACTGACACTTGCCTGATCTCCGTGAGTAAGATGCCGTCTGCTGCAGCGGAAGGATCGTCCTCGTCCTTCCCGGCGAGAGTAGTATTGGCTTGTCACTGTACCATTCACAAGGTGTAGGGCAGTTCTGTATTGACTAGACACACCTTTCCAGATTGTAACACCAGCACCACCAAAGGCTCGTCTGGTGACAACAGTGACTGATGCATAGCACTCTCCTTGATGCCTCCAACATTGTTAGTGACCATCATTTCTGCTCAACGTGAATCGACTTTCATCAGAGAAGAGCACTGAGGTCCACTGGTCCCTGGTCCAGAGTAAATGCTCCCTGGCCCATGCAAGATGATGACGCCTGTGCCTTTGGGTGGTGTAGTCAAGTACCCTTGCAGGTCATCTAGCATGCAGACCATGCTGATGTAAACAGTTTCAAATGGTCTGACGTGACACTTGGGTGCCTCTCACCTCCCTTAAATATGCCTGGAGTTGAGTGGCATTCATCATCCGGTTCTGCAGGGCACTGTTCACAATGAAGCGGTCATCAGTGTGGGATGTGGCTAAAGAACGTCCACTTCTATGCCTTTCTGTGACTCTTCCAGTCTCTCTGTATCTCTGTTGCAACCTGCTGATGACACTCTGTGACACTTTAAGCTCAGAGGCCACTTTCCTCTGAGGACATCCTGTTTGAAGCCTCACAATGGTGAGGTACTGTTGATCAATTGTGAGGTGTCGTCTTGGTCTCACGATGTCAAAATGTGAACAGCATGATGAAGAGGACAGTTTAAATACCAATTCTAATTGAACCAGAAAATTTATTGGTCGATTCATGGATCAAGCACCTGTTGTGAATTTTGCCGTTAAGCACCTTGTTAGAGAACAGCAACTTACGCAAAAAAGTACTGAAACATTAAACATTTGGACATGTACATTCTAAAGGTTAGAAAAGGTCAAATTAAGTTCACCTGTAAAGGTTATAGTGTGGTGCACATATGTAGTTTCACGGGCTCACATGTATACGACTGTTCATATGCTCTCATGTATATTCCTGTGTGCTTATTTTAGCTTCACGTCTGAAGAGGAACAAAAGGTCTGGGATAAGAGGAGGATGAGAGAGTTGGCCTTTTGATATGCAAAGAGATGGACATGAATGATTTCCTGACCACCCAGGGTTGGGGTGGAAGCGAGAGGAACTGCAGGGGGGATGCATTGTGTTTGGGATTTAAAGACAATGGGATTTTGTACTTTGATGTCAGGGGTATAAGATTGGCAGATGTTGGGAGTTTTCCTTCTTCTGCTTTTGAATGTTGGAGAGTGTGTTGTGAATAAAATGGAACCTGAGAAATAACTCTGCCTCATCCTTTCCACACAATCTCCACAATAGTGCATTATAGGTGCATCCTGAAATTTCACCCGAAAGCCGAATATCCCTAAATTTTTATGAGTAGTGTACTTGTCTGAAATCAGCAACATACAGCTGACAGTTTTTCGTTCAAATGAGTGAAAAGAGAGAAGACTGTCTGACAGTGATGTAGAGGTGAGCCTTTTATTTTAAGGATGTTTTCAGCTTTTTGTCTGTAGGATAACTGATAGTTTGTTGCCTGATGTTTTAATGGGATTTGGACAGTGAATTATATGTGCAGACTGTCTGTCATGTTTGGGGTTGTTTTCAACCCCGTCCATGACCGGTGGCTGTAGGTTTTGATCATTGCTTATTAATTCCAGCTGGCAGATTGAGCCTTGCTCTCTGCCAGCCCTACGGCCACGCCTCCTCCTCTTGCCAGACATTCACCAGCTGTTTTCCTTCACCACATGCACACATATGCACACACGCATGCACACACACACACACACACACACACACAAACACACACACACACACACACACACTCACACATGCACACATCCAATCATTCATGCACCTGCTTGCCGGCTGTGTCCACTTGCCTTCGTTAGTGTATTGTGTACTTATAGGGAGGCAGTGTGACCAGTCAGTGTGGCAGCTTAAGCACCTTTGGACATCCTGGCTCGTGACTGTTGGCTTTTCCTGGACTGAACTGTGTTGTTACTTCAGAGCCTATCCGCTCTGACATGTATGTAAGTCTTCCCTAATTATGCCTTCCTCGCCGCTCCTGCTCAGCCTGGAGCACGCTTGGCATTTTCTCTACGCCAACTAAGCTTGTAGCCAGCTGTCTCATCACAACTAATTGTGGACTGTATATGGATGTTTTGAACATTTTTTCTATTGTAAATAAACATGTTACTTACACTGCATTTTGGGCTCACTGCCAATTTATATGTCTGCTGCAAGGTTACTCAGCGGACATGACACTGTCTATCAATGTCAACCATTTTTTAAAAAAATTATCACCAATATTTAGCTCAGCGGAAGAAGTTATTTCTTAAAACTTTTTCCCCACTCTGCTGTAATTAATTCTAATTGGATTAATCTGCACCAAATGATTTTTAAAGTTATATTATTTAGAAAGTTGCTTAGAATTTTTTTTGTTTTATTCCAAAATAAATAAAGAAGAATATCAACTAATCCACTAGTTGACAAACTGAGTCTGGACAACAGGTGAAGGATACAGATTTACATTATATTAATACATTTGAATGAGGAACATTATGAGGAAGTATGAAACTGATGAAAAGTAGCATCTTCTAAATCAAACTTTGGTCTGTAATTTATTAAAATAGTAGGAGATGGATTATATTTTTCAGATTTAAGCAATTTATAAATGTGCTGATAATTAAAAAAACTGTACAAAAATTATGGTCAGATATTCAGAAATTTATTTTTCAGCACAAAACAATTTCTAATGTAGTTCTAATACTTTTATTTCACAAATGAAGCTATATATATAAAGCTTGGCAGTTTTTTCCAAAGCTGTAATAGGAATTCATTAATGTCACATAATATTCAGAGTATGTACAGCATACAAAAAACTCTGAGCAGCATAATCTTTATTTTAAAGGTCAAATTACCATTGCAGCCCTCAGCCACTTCTATTTTAGTCAGTGACGGGCAAAATGGCTCTTTGGTTGACAAAGGTGGCAGACCCCTGGTTTATGGGGACTTAACCAGGGAACTATTGTATGTCAACTGGCTCTTGGAGCGAGAAATGAATAGCCTTCGACCAGAGTGGTATAAGAAAATAGGTTGGTTGTTTGACCTTGCTGTTTTCCATCCATCCATCTTCTACCGCTTAATCCTTTTTGGGTTGGGGTGAGGGTGCTGGAGCCTATCTCAGCATCTTTGGGTGAGAGGCAGAGTCCACCCTGGACAGATCACCAGTCCATCACAGGGCCAACACAGAGAGACAGACAACCATTCACAATCACATCCATACCTAAGAACAATTTAGAATCTCCAGCTGATGCTAATTAACCTAACCTGCATGTCTTTGGCCTGTGGGAGGAAACCGGAGTGCCCAGGGTAAACCCACGCAGACACGGGGAGAACATGCAAACTGCATACAGAAGAGTCACCCATGGTCGGGGGTGGGGTCAAACCCGTGATACCTTGCTGATTTAAGTAGTCCAAATACTTATTAAAAGCACGTTCATAGTTTCATCAGGACACCTCACACTACATGATAAAGAGTCATGCACAAATCAATACATGCAGAAGACTGGGAGAAAAAAGGGGAAAAACCAGGATGGTAGCCATCTGCTTCAGCTGGTGAAGGGAAATTAAAGAAAATGTCACAGCCAGAGAACCCAGTAAACTCTTAGCAGCTACTGGGGTCAGTAAGTGCAGGTCAGGAAAACAAGGGGACAAACAAACTCAGTCGTGGCGTTTGAATGATTTAAACTGAAAAAGTGAGAGGAGAAGATGTACTAAGTGTAGAATGGAAGTTCTCCCTGATATGTGGACTTGGTCGTAGTCTCACTGGTGCCATTTGCCTTGTTCTGTGCTGAGGTGACACGACAGTCTCAGTGGGGGGGTCGGCATTGGTCAGCACCAGCCGTACTCATATTGTATTTTTTAGCCCGTTCTCCCTCTTGTCATGTGTAGGCAGTGTGTGTCATTCACGGGGCGGAGCACAGACTTGAAGTGACTTTTATGTATTCAGTACAGGGTGTCAGTCAGCTGAGCACACAGTGTTCATTTTAAAAATTAAAAATTTGGAGTTTGTAGTTCACAAGCAGCATGAAAATATAGAAGAAGAAGCCATTACATCTTGGCCTCAAGGTAAACAGACGACCTTCCACCAGAAAGAAAAATTAAATGGATGAGGAATAAGTCTCAGATTTACATGAAAAAGTCTAATATAGCTATAAGTGGAAAAAGTCAGAAATTTACTAGAAAGAAAGCTGCAAATTTGTGGAAAACATATTCTAAAAATTAAAGGTTTGTAGTTAATTGGTGAAGAGTGGCAACAAAATAATTAATGGTTTGGAGAATATCCTCAAATTAATGTAGAACTGAATAGTTGAAACTGCTCACCCACACTACAGCAATGCGCCGTGAAACCAGGGCAGATGCCACCGCTGTTTTCATTCAGAGCTCATCATGAGAGGTGGGGAGCAGCTGGAAAAAAGAAATCTGCCAACTTTTTTAGTTGATAATTTATTTAATGTCATAAATGCCCTTCAGGGGCAAGAAGATGAGACCCACGCCCTGAACTGTGAGCTTGGCCAATTTATTGAAAAGAAATAACAGACAAAAAACTCAACACAGGCTCAGAACACAGAAACAAGCAAAGGAGAAAAACTTACAGATTTGACACACCAGAGCAAGGCAGGGCTCTGGTGGAGATGAGATGAATCCAAATCAAGACAGCGGCAGTGTGAAATGAAAACAACTCCCTTTAAATAGGGATCAAACCCTTTAATAACTGGTGTGGGTATCTGAATGGGCAGGAGAAAGCAATGACAATTAATTCGGACCAGCTGGGAAAAATGAGGAAGTCCTCGGAGCTGACAACTGACAGGGCCACGCCCACACAGAGCAAAACTCCTGATAGCCATTGACAGCTGTCAGCCCCGAGGGAGAGAACACACAGATACAAATATAACAATATAACAAAAAATGGAGACAGGTAAACTCAAAAATACAATAAACAGACTATAATGAATGTAAATGGGAAAATAAATCAAAGAAACCAAATAGGATAAGTGACAACTCAGAAATGACAACACAGTATAAATATGAAAAAAGGCAGACAACCTGAGCCCGGTGGAATCCCTCCACGTTCAGAATGTGACATTTAAAATGTAGGCACAGAAACTTAAGCCTCCCTCATCATCAGCTGAGGCCACCACCTCAAGAACAGCCGGCCAAAGAGCTCCAGATTTGGGGGAGAAAAAAAACTATGCGAGGGAAAAATGTATGTGCATGTGCACACGCACACGCACGCACGCACGCACGCACACACACACACACACACACACACACACACACACACACACACACACACACACACACACACACAATAGGCCAAGCCAGCTGCAACTATTAGGGATGCTTGGCAACCTCCAGTTGACTTGTCAATAGCAAAGTTATAGTGACAGTCCAATACATGCACATGCACGTGCTCATACATGAGCAAACATTTGCATTTGTTGTGTTCCACAGACTACTGCTTCAGTGTTCTAAAGCTGACGGAAGGTGCCGTTCTGTAGAACAGCAGGGAATGCTCACGCTGGCAGAGGTTCCATACTTCAGGGGTCAAACCTCGGTCAGCGCAGAACAGCTACTACAGTGAGAGTAGGTCCTTCCACTTGAAAAATGAAGTAATGACCTGACCCAGTGACAATTACAAAGATATAAAGATGAAGAAGCTAAATGTCAAAGCTGCACAGGGTGTCTGTCTAAACTAGACCACCCTGATAGCAGCCCTTCATTTTAGTTTGGAAAACTGTAGGCACACGTGCACCGTAGTGACTTTTAAAAATAGTTCCCATAAATCATATCAAAAGGGATATCCTTATTGTGCCTCAGTGAAACAGAGAGGCATACGGTAATCGGTTAATGCGTCTGTGTGTGTGTGTGTATCTATCTGTCTGTCTGTCTGTTACCAGCTTTTCAGCTTGCCCAGTCAAAATTAAGTGGAACAAAAGGCTTGTATTGTAGGGAACCCACTCAGTAGTTTTCCCTCAGTCTGAAGTAGCAGATCAAAGGTAGGGAGTGTGGGGAGTGATATGTTAATGCAGCACCCCAGGTAGCAGAGAAGTGTTAGTGCTGTGATATAAAAGTAGAGTGCCTGCAACCTGGTGGTTATGTTTTCTTATTCTGGTGAATGTGAGAGAGAGTGGAATAAAGTTTCATCTGCTCGGAAAAGTTTGGCCTGGTTATTCTCGCCACACTGGTGACCCTTGATGCACAATGGAATGCGAGGCGAACACCTCGGAGACGACCTGGACGGGAAGTGCCAGCAACGGGTGCGCCGTTTCGGTCAAACTCCCAGACTTTTGGCTACACGACCCGAAGTCTTGGTTCCTTCACACTGAGGCCCCATTCGCGCTCCGGGGAATAACAGCAGATGACACCAGATATTATTACGTAGTCACAGCACTAGATGCACACACAACTCAGCAGGTGGCGAGCCTGCTCCAACAGCCCCCAGCCTGACAAATATAGTGCTCTCAAAACCGCTCTGACCCAGCACTACACGCTCTAGGACTGTGAGAGAGCGGAGAGGTTCCTGACGCACTCCGAGTTAGGAGACGGGTCGGCGGTCGAATTGATGGAGAAGATGTTGGTGTTGATGGGCACAGATGACGGGCATTTTCTCTTCGCCCATCTTTTCCTCCGGAACCTCCCGACAGCGGCCAGAGCGGTCCTTGCCAATTTGCCACTGCTGGCCAGGCGCAACTACCAGGCACTAGCCCAGCAGGCAGATCGGATCATCCTAACTACCAGAGCCCTCACAGTGAACGCAGCGGTGTCGGAACCCAGCAAGATGGCCAGTGGAGGCGAGGGGCCAGCGACAGTGGCTGCAGCAGGGGCCAAGAAGCACCGGAGAGACACGCTCTGTTTCTACCACTGCAGTTTTGGAGAGGACGCACGCCAATGCGTGCCACCATGAACAACTCAAGCATTCGGGAAATGCCGGGACCGGCAGTTGGTAGCAGCTGCGACCGCCGGTGAAGCAAGCAAGCTGCTCTATGTGACAGACTCACGCTCGGGGAGATGGTTCCTCGTGGACTCCGGCTCCCAAAAGAGCCTCATCCTGCCGTCCTACGCCGACTGGCTGGTGGGAACTAGCAGCCCCAAAATGACGGCCGCAAACAGCTCAGACATTAAGACTTTTGGAGAGAGGACACTGACTGTATTCTTGCACGGCCCTACATACCAATGGACATTCGTCAAAGCGGCTTCCCCATTTTAGGTGCTGATATTTTGTGTGCACATGGACTACTAGTCGATGTGGCTAACAGACGCCTGATTAACGCAATGTCTTTTGATTCTCTCCCCTGTACAGCTAGAGGAGCCGGGCCCACAAGGCTAGCCAACGTCACAGCTCCAGGGGGTAAGTTCCACATACTACTCACCCAGTTCCCAGCACTCACGGTCCCGACGTTTTTTGCAACCATCACTAAACACTGGGTGGAGCACTTCATTACCACTACGGGGCCACCCGTTTTCGCATGACCTTGGCACCTGAATGCAGCTAAACTGGTCATAGCGCGTGAGGAGTTTGCCAACTTGGAAAGGTTGGGCATCATCAGGCACTCAAACAGCCCATGGGTGTCCCTGCTACATATGGTTCCTAAGGCCGAGTGATCGTGGCGACCTTGTGGAGATGTTCGCAGATTAAACAATGCCACAGTGCATGACCGCTACCCCATCCCTCATATTCAGGATTTTTCCGTTCACCTCACAAGGGCACGCATTTTTTCCGAGATAGACCTGGTCCGCGGTTACCACCAGGTCCTGGTGCATGCTGAGGACATACCTAAAATGGAAGTAATAACCCCGTTTGGTGTGTTTGAGTTTTTACGCATGCCTTTTGGGCTAAAAGGCATGGCGCAGACATTCCAACGCGTGATGGATGCGGTGTTGCACAATTTTCCATTTGTGTTCGTCTACCTGGACGACATCTTGGTGGGCAGCGCATCTGAGGACGAACATGTAGCCCACCTCAGGACAGTTTTCCAGAGGTTGGAGGAGCACGGGTTAAAAATCAACCCAGCGAAGTGCCAGTTTGGGGTGACAGGGATCGATTTTTTGGGCCACCGCATCTCACTGGAGGGCGCGATACCCTTGCCGGACAAGGTGCGCACCGTGGCAAATTTTCCTCGGCCTCAGACGGTCAGGGCGCTGCAGGAGGTTTTGGGGATTGTTAACTTCTACAATCGCTTCCTCCCCCGTGCAGCCCAGCTCATGCAGCCGTTGTATGCCGCGCTTAAGAAACGGAAGCCGGCGGACAGAGTCGACTGGACTCCTTAGCGAAAGCAGGCATTTTCCGAGGTTAAAACAGCTCTGGCGAATGCCGCACTACTGGCGCACCCGGACCCAGCGGCTAGGATAGCGCTCACTTCCGATGCATCAGATGTGGCCATAGGGGCTGTCATGGAGCAGCACATCGCGGACTGCCTCTCGCGCGCATTAGTGGCCCCAGTCTACGTGGGGATAGATTGCATGGCCATGGCCGCTGAGCAGATCGGTGATGCGGACGTTTGCGCGCTCCAGTCTGGACCAACAAGGATAAGGCTGGAGAGCAGAGTGCTGCAACACAGGGGCCTCCTCTAATCTGTGATGTCTCTACAGGCCGCCTGTGACCGGTGGTCCCACGCCCTTGGTGCCGTCGCGTTTTTGAGTCAGTTCACTCCCTGGCACACCCAGGAGAGCGCGCATCAGTCAAAATGGTTGGCGCAAAGTTTGTCTGGCCAAGCCTGCGCAAACAGGTGAAAGATTGGGCTGCAGCCTGCTTAACGTGCCAAAGAGCCAAGGTGCACAGGCACACAAAGGCCCCTTTGGAGCCGTTCCATATCCTGGCTAAGAGGTTTGACCACGTTCACGTGGACTTCGTGGGCCCCCGCCCGCCATCGCAGGGGTTCACGCACCTCCTGACAGTGGTGGACCCCACCACGCGCTGGCCTGAAGCAGTTCTGCTAGCTTCCACCGCGTCCGCAGATGTGGCATGTGCTTTTTTGACAACATGGGTGGCACATTTCGACGCTCCTTCAGACATCACATCCGATCGGATCCCACAGTTTGTTTCCGACTTCTGGTCTACCATGGCCCGGAGCCTGGGCATCTCAATTCATCGCACGACTGCGTACAACCCACAGGCCAATGGGTTATGCGACCGTTTCCATAGGTCACTTAAAGAAGCGCTCAGAGCTTCGCCTACGGATGCAAATTGGGTGGACTGGTTGCTGTGGGTTCTATTAGGGTTGCGTTCCACACCGAAGGAGGATTTGGCAGCCTCCCCAGCAGAGCTGTTTTTTTCCCAGCCGCTGCGGCTCCCCGGGGAATTTTTGCCGGACAACCCCACGCTGAACACCAATCCATCCCCGTGTTCACGACATAGCGCAGAGGCAGGGATGCTACCCGGCCCGGCCCACCACTGTTTTCCCTGCACTTTTGTGCCAAAAATCTTGAAGGACACGTCGTTCGTGTTTGTCAGGCACAATGCCCACCGGACCCCATTGCGCCCGCCCTATAATGGCCCGTTCAGAGTGCTGGAACCCGGGGACAAACATTTTGTGTTAGACTTGGGGGGTCACCAGGAGACAATCTGTATAGACAGGCTTAAGTCCGCCTTTGTTTTAGCAGATGAACAGATGGTGTTGGCCCGAGCTCCTCGGTGCGGAAGACCCCCACGGAGAACTCCCCAGGTAAATGAATCGTCAGATCAGTCACACGAGCATGCTGAAGGTCCCCCCCCATTGTCCCCCCACAAACGGACACACCCCCAGGAACCCCCCACTGGCACAGCAGTGCCTCGGAGCCGAAGATCCCCCGTTACAGCAGCTATGGGCAGAGGCTGAAGCCCAAAGGACACGGGGGTTAAGACTCAGTCTGAGACTCGGGGGGGGGGGGGACCCACTCAGTAGTTTTCCCTCAGACTGAAGTTGCAGATCAAAGGTGGGGAGTGATATGTTAATGCAGCACCCCAGGTAGCAGAGAAGTGTTAGTGCTGTGATATAAAAGTAGAGTGCCTGTAACCTGGTGGTATTGTGACGTATGTGGGATTCCACAAAGAAGAGGAGCAAGATGGTTATGACGAACAGGTTTTATTCACACACCCCCAACCCCAACTACCGCTGAGCACAGACAGGAAGGGAGATCATTCTCCCAGACCTCCGTTTCAATCATGGTTATACAACACATAATACATCTTGCCCTACTCCTGCCTATAAACACTGCTGGGTCATTATAACACAGTTATAATGACACAGCAGCATAATAACTCAATAATAACACACACAGTAACGTTTTCAACTGGCAAAGCATGCTGGGAAATCCCTGCCCCCCTCAACATGGCCCTGACATTACACTGCTCCCCCCTGGACTGTTTTCTGTCCCCAGAAAAATCAAAGTCCAACCCAGAAGTCCAAAGCGAATCAATCCAGGTGTTGGGGGCGCTTCGATGCCGGCAACCAGCACATCCCACAGCTTCAGTAGGACTACGCACAGTCCCTCCCCTGGCAGCGGGAGTCACGACTCCCACCGCTGCCAGGACCTCCCAGGCGGCCGCTGGCCCGCGTCCAGGCGTCCAGCCCTTGCTGAGCCTGGGAAAGGACTGGATCTGTCCTGCTCGCTCCGCTGCTGCTGCGCACCGAGGGCCTCGTGACGTCACCGAAAGGGGAAGCATGTACGGGAGGCGGCCTTTCCCCGTCCATGCCACCTCGCACTAATTTAACATCGGTGAGGGGCCAGTTTGTCGTGTGCTGCGTGCGGGGCAGTACCGTGCGATGTACCCTGGCTCTGCGCAGCTGAAGCCCCCCTTCCTCGCGTCGCCGCCGCTGTCTCCTCCGTGCACGTGCTGCCGTGGTCTGCCGTAGCTCCTCCTCCTCCCACTGGCTCTCAGCACGGTGGTTTCCTCCGGTGACCAGTCGTTCAGCGCGGCAGCCAGCTCGACCTGGGCCAGGTGGTCATCCAACAGGTTCTCACCGTTGTAGCGGGGAATCTTGGCCCGCTGCCGGATGGATGGGACGGTTGCCTCCCGGTCGATCGCCGATCCTGATCGTCCTTGAATTGCCAGCCCGTCCTGCCCTGAAAAGGGCGGGAAGTGGGGCTGGTTTGCTCTGCTTGGCCCGCTCTGCCTTTTTTTTTTTTTTTTTTTTTTTTTCTCGGCGCCACACGAGTCGGCTGCCTTTTGCAACAGCGGCTCGATTCCGAGTCTTTTTCCCTTCCTCTCTCTTTTGATCCGTCTTTTTTTTTCACCCCACTTATATCACGGACACACAGATCGTCCTAAATGTCTCCTGAGCCGGTGGACGGAGCCACTGTCTATAGCAGGATACGATACAGCAGAGAACAGCTGCTAGCATTCAACCGCCACCCGGTCCCATTGGAAAAACTCGACATACCGAGAGAACTGAGGCGAAAACGCCGCGGCTGCCGGGCTGGAGTAAGGCGGAGGACAAAAAATATAAGGTACAGACCCTCCCTTCCATCTGTTGTCATGGGAAATGTACGGTCGATACTGGGAAAGTTAGATGAGCTAGCGGCTATCTCCCGTTATGATAGCACATACCGGGAGTGCTCTCTCCTTTTGTTTACTGAGACGTGGCTAACTGAACTAGCAGCAGATGCTAACATTGAGCTGGAGGGTTTTCACATGATACGAGCTGACCGAACACCAGACAGTGGCAAGGCTAGGGGCGGTGGAGTGATCATGTATGTTAACAACAACTGGTGCAGACCGGGACATATCACTGTTAAACAACGACACTGCAGCAAAGACATTGAGTTGCTAGCTGTTAGCATGAGGCCTACATATCTCCCGAGAGAACACTCACACGTGATCTGCATTGTTGTTTATGCAAATCCGACGGCGAACGCTGGGACAGCACGTGACGTCATCCATTCAGTAACCAGCAGGCTGCAGACAGAACACCCAGATGCTCTTCTCCTCATCTCAGGTGATTTCAACCATGTTTCACTGTCTCCCATTCTACCCACGTTCACCCAGTATGTCACATGCCACACTAGAGACAATAAAACACTGGATTTATTCTACGCAAACACTAAGGAGGCGTACACCTCATCACAACTACCCCCACTCGGGAGATCGGATCACAACTTGGTTCATCTCCGGCCGGTGTACAAACCCCTAGTGCACAGACAACCTCCGGCCATGCACACTGTGGAGTTATGGTCTGAGGAGACAATGGACACCCTAAAGGGCTGTTTTGAAGCCACCGCCTGGAAGCAGCTCTGCGATCCACATGGTGAGGACATCGATGGCCTCATTCACACCTTCACGGGCTACCTCAGCTTCTGTGTGGACAAATCCGTTCCCACCAAGACCATACGGCGTCACTCAAACAACAAACCCTGGATCAACCCTGAGATAAAAACACTTCTGAGAGAGAAGAAGAGGATCTTCAGGTCAGGGAACAGGGAGATGCTGAAGTCCGTACAGAGGGAGCTGAGGAGAAAGATCAGAGAAGGCAAGGACAGCTTCAGGAAGAAGATGGAGGACAAGCTGCAACAGAGCGACATCAGCGGGGTCTGGAGAAACCTCAAAACCATCTCGGGGCTCCAGAATACCTCCCCCCAGGCCACAGGGGGCAGGGAGTGGGCGAACAACCTGAATCTGTTTTTCAATAGATTTGACCAACCGCCCTCCCCCCTGACTGCACAACAACCACTGCTGCCTCTAAAGAAATCAAGTCCTGCTGCCCACTCCCCACTCTACCAACACCCCCCCACTCCCAACACACAGCCCCCCATCCTGACCCTGACCAGGACCCAGGTGAGGACGGAGCTGAGGAAGATCAAGGCGAGGAAGGCGCCGGGACCGGACGGCATCAGCGCAAAGCTCCTCAAGTCCTGTGCAGACCAGCTGTGTGGGATTGTGACGTATATCTTCAACATGAGCCTGAAACTGGGGAGGGTACCACAGCTGTGGAAAACATCTTGTGTGGTACCTGTACCAAAAACTTCCCACCCCAAAGACCTGAACAGCTACAGACCGGTGGCCTTGACGTCCCACTTGATGAAGACCCTGGAGAGACTGCTCCTTGCTCACCTCCGCCCCCTGGTGGAACCAGCGATGGATCCACTCCAGTTCGCCTACCAGCATGGCATTGGGGTGGAGGATGCGGTGATCTTCCTCCTTCACCGTTCTCTGTCCCACCTGGAGAAGCCCGGGAATATGGTGAGGATCATGTTCTTTGACTTCTCCAGTGCTTTCAACACCATCCAACCGATGATCCTGAAGGACAAGCTGCTGCGCGCAGGGGTGGACCAGCACCTGTCATCATGGATCCTGGACTACCTCACGAACCGGCCTCAGTTTGTGAGAACCCGGGACTGTGTGTCCGACACGATCATCAGTAGCACGGGGGCCCCCCAGGGAACGGTGCTGGCTCCCTTCCTGTTCACTCTTTATACTGCGGACTTCTCACACAACACAACACACTGCCATCTACAGAAGTTCTCTGATGACTCTGCGATCGTTGGCCTCATCTCCAATGGAGATGAAGCTGAGTACAGAGGGCTTATCCAGGACTTCGTGGACTGGTGCCATCGGAACTGCCTCCAGATCAACGCGAGGAAAACTAAGGAGCTGGTGGTGGACTGCCGCAGGCATGGGCAGCCCCTCACAGTACCAGTAAATATACAGGGAACAGACATCGAGATGGTGACATCCTATAAGTACCTGGGTATTCATCTGAACAATAAACTAGACTGGTCACACAATACTGATGCACTCTACAAGAAGGGACAGCGCAGGCTGTTCCTGCTGAGGAGACTCAGGTCTTTTGGTGTACAAGGGGCGCTGCTGAAGTCATTCTATAACACGGTGGTGGCATCAGCCATCACTTTTGGAGTGGTCTGCTGGGGCAGTGGCATTACTGCAGCCGATAGGAAGAGACTGAACAAACTGATTAAGAAAGCTAGCTCTGTCCTGGGGCAGCGCCTTGATCCGATGGAGGAGATAGGAGAGAGAAGGACGGTGGCTAAACTGTCATCTCTGCTGGAGTCCGAGTTCCACCCTATGCAGGACATACTGAATGCACTGAGGAGCTCATTTAGCAGCAGACTACATCATCCCAGGTGCACAACCGAGAGGTTTCGTAGGTCCTTCCTACCAACGGCTGTCAGACTGTACAACCTAAGCAGGGCTGCTCGCAGAGATAGCAAAAAGACGTAACAAACTAATAGTTTTTTGAATGCAAAAGATGCAATAGACTTATACAATGGTCCTCTCCGGCATACAACTAGGAACATACCGGTCGCTATGGAGGGTGAGAATATGTATGGGCACATAATCATACCATGTAGGATAACTAAGTAGACGGTTATGCTGTTTCATTCCATCTAGCAACAATGCTCTGCACTGTGTGTGTTTATATATTTGCATATTTATTCCATCTAGCTACAATGCTCCGTACTGTGGGTGTTTATATATTTATATATCTACATATTATTCCATCTAGCTACATTGCTCCGCACTGTGTGTGTTTATATACTTGCATATTTATTCCACCTAGCTGCAATGCTCCGTACTGTGGGTGTTTATATATTTACATATTTATTCCATCTAGCTACAATGCTCTGCACTGTGTGTTCATATATTCATATATTTATTCCATCCAGCTACAATGCTCTGCACTGTGTGTCTGTGTGTGTGTGTATATATATATATTTTATAGTAATACGTACATATGTTTATTAGCTGCTCTTGCTTGCTTGTTTTTTTTCTTGCCTTCTGATTGTTGCTCTGAGTGTTGCTATCCCTGTGCTGTTGCAATCCTGGAATTTCCCCGTTGTGGGACTAATAAAGGCTTATCTTATCTTATCTTATCTTAAAAAGGTGGAAGGCGGGGTGCGCTGGTCCGCCCATCGCAGCGAGCCACTCCGGGAGTCCGCGTCTCAGCTCTGCGCTCTGTTCCCAGCCGGGCGATGAACCACCCCGGCCGCTGGACCTCCGCCTGGGTCCTGGCCAACATCTTGCTCCATCCCCACTCCTGACACCAGTGTGACGTATGCGGGATTCCATAAAGAAGAGGAGCAAGATGGTCATGACGAGCAGGTCTTATTAACACACCCCCAACCCCAACTACCCCTGAGCACAGACAGGAGGGGAGGTCATTCTCCCAGACCTCCGTTTCAATCATGGTTATACAACACATAATACATCTTGCCCTACTCCTGCCTATAAACACTCCTGGGTCATTATAACACAGTTATAATGACACAGCAGTATAATAACTCAGTAATAACACACACAGTAACGTTTTCAACTGGCAAAGCATGCTGGAAAATCCCTGTCCCCCTCAACATGGCCCCGACGTTACACTATGTTTTCTGATTCTGGTGAATATGAGAGAGAGTGGAATAAAGTTTCATCTGCTCGGGAAAGTTCGGCCTGGTTATTTTTGCCACAGTATCACTGTATAACCATATTTTCTTGACTTTTAATTTGCCAGAATTTTGAAATAATACTTTGTTTTTGAAATAAACACAAATTTAACTCACCATTTCTGTCAATGCTGCAGTGAAAAAAAAGGTATTGTAATAACTATCCTGGGCCATTAGAGGTCAGAGTGCCACTATTTTATAGCCGCCCATGCTGTCATGCCACAGGCACCGACGCACAGCACCTTGGTACTTTCATTTTATCTTATACAGCACAACACAGTGTTGCAGTATTAGTGCGTGTGTCCCTTTAAGGAGGTGAGATCTGTGCGAGTGGTCAAGCAAGAGTGTGGGTGAGAGAGCGGCAACAGAATGCTGGCAGGTATAGGCAATGCTGTATGTGTTGTATGTGTTTTTTAGGCTATGTTCACACTGCAGGTTTTAATGCTCAATTCCAATTTTTTTTGCTCAAATGTGACACCTATGTGATTTTTTTAATGACAGTCTGAACAGCACACATCCAGTTTTTTCACACCAAACCCAGGCCACTTTCATATGTGGTCCTAATTCGGATACATATCTGATATTTTCCAAAGCAACCTCAGTCTGAACGGTCATGTTGCATTTCATCTGACTTTCGCCATTGAAGTGAGACAGATGCTACAATTCTGTGGTGGAGGATGCAGCAAGCATGGCACACAAAGCTGATCTGTGCTCTCTTTTTAGCTGCGTGTCCACCAAATGCGTTTTTTCCACTCTGGGCTCTTGGTGGTGGTCGTTTTTTGTCACAACACTCAGGGTGCTCAGAGTTGAAAAATGTTCACCTTTTCAGAGACTGCAGCTGAGCTCGTCAATGTCAGACCTTTAAGCAGCCAATCAGAACTGCTGCGTGGGCGGGACATAGGATGCCGGTACTAGTCTGTACTCAGACTCTTGCTTTTCGTGTCATCATATTTTACATCCAGAGCTGCTAGAAAACGTTTCCTATCCAGTGTTATTTAGAGACTGCTATTAAAAAATCAGTAGAAAGTCTGACAATAGGAAAAGTGGAAATGCTGAGCTGAGAGTGACAAGATATTGCTGGGATACAGGGCACAGAGTTTGTTTTTTCCCAGAGCGCTGCGCACAAACACTGAAAAACAAAAATGCTCAAGGCGGTTGGGTGACAAAAACGCATTTGGTGGACACGCAGCCTAAATCTATCTTCTTCCCTTTATCACTAGATCGTAATTTTGTCAGCTCTGACTGCACATTAACTTCAAAATTTCGGCGGGGGGTGGAGTTTGGGGCTGAAACTGTCAGACAAGCAGCCGCACAGTGATGGCACATTAGTGGAGACTGCAAATTCCTTTTTCTCTGTAAACAGCACACCGTGAGTCCTGGCTGCTGTAATATCTAAAATGTAAAGTTAATACTGACACGACTGTGGAGTGGAATGGCCAGGTACAGGGATAGGAGGACACACAGTCCAGGAGAGGGGAGTCTGTGGTTGCTTCTCCTTTCTGTGCGGGACTGGTGTTATGCCGCAGGTACGAGCCACACTGTTCATTAGGGCCCGAGCAACTGACAGTGTCAGTAGACGAGAGCCCTATTATAATCGCTACGATAATTTATTATTAACCTTATTTATACAGATAATCCCATTGAGACACAGGATTTCATTTTTAAGAGAGCTGTTTAATGGATCAGTTCTGTTAACCTTTTGATGTTCTACTTTCATAAGACAGCAGCGTCACCTGCTGTTTTATTCCCCGCGGGAGTTCGCCTCATTCATCCTCGTCGCTGTGTACGTCCCTCCTGACGCGGACACGCGCGAAGCTCAGCGCGTGCTCGCGGATCACATCCAACACACGGAGAGGATTTTTCCAGACTCTCTGGTTATTGTTGTTGGCGACTTTAACCAGAGCAATCTGAGCCACGATCTCCCCCGCAACAAACAGTTTATTAAATGCCCCACCAGAGGAATAAACACGCTGGATCACTGTTACACCACAGTGAAAGACGCATATCGCGCTGTTCCCCGCGCTGCGCTCGGACTATCTGATCATGTGATGGTCCACCTCATTCCCACATACAGACAGAGATTGAAGCTCACTAAACCTGTTGTGAGCACTACGAAGAAATGGACCAGTGAAGCTGAGGAGAAGCTGGAAACGTGCATGGAAATAATTGATTGGGGCATGTTTAAAGGAGCCACGCATGATCTGGATGAGTACACGGACACTGTGAACTCTTATATCCACTTTTGTGAGGAGAGCATTCTTCCATTGCGCACCAGGGTGAGGTACTCTAATGATAAGTCCTGGTTCACTGCTAAGCTCAGACAGATCAGGAAGGAGAAGGAAGCAGCGCTGAAAAGTGGAGACAGGGGCTGCTACAGGGAGGTTAAATATCGGTTTAACAGAGAGCTGAGGAGAGCTAAATCTGTGTATTCTGAGAGACTCCAGCAGCAGTTCACTGCTAATGACTCGGCTTCTGTGTGGAGAGGACTGAGACAAATCACCAATTATCGGCCTCAGGCTCCTAAAGGTCAGGATGACAAAGCCCTTTGTCAAAGATTGTCCCAACACTATGCCCGTTTTGACACCCCGTCATCTGTGTCCAACTCCCCCCCTCCCTCCAGCTCCACAGACTCCACGATCCCTACTTCATCAAAGGCGCCCCCCCTCCTCCCCCCCTGCCCTTGTCATCAGTGAGCAGGACGTGCTCAAACAGTTCTCCAGACTGAACCCGCGCAAGGCCCCCGGTCCGGACGGTGTGTCTCCCTCCACCCTGAGACACTGTGCGAAAGAGCTGGCTCCTGTCTTCACAGACATTTTTAACACCTCCCTTAAGCTATGCCACGTGCCGTCCTGCCTCAAATCCTTCATCATCATCCCTGTCCCCAAGAAGCCACGGATCACTGGACTTCATGACTACAGAGGTGAGCGCTACAGGTCTGTAGTCGTTAAGTCCTTTGAGCGCCTGGTCCTGCCCCACCTCAAGTCCATCACCACCCCCCTCCTGGACCCACTGCAGTTTGTCTACCGAGCCAACAGGTCTGTAGACGACGCAGTCAACCTGGCCCTCCACTCCATCCTGCAGCACCTGGACTCCCCGGGAACTTACGCCAGGATCCTGTTTGTGGACTTCAGCTCCGCATTCAACACCATCTGCCCCGCTCTGCTCCGGGACAAGCTGTCCCTGCTCAACGTGCCTGACTCCCTCTGCAGGTGGATCACCGACTTCCTGACAGACCGGAGGCAGCATGTGCGGCTGGGAAAGACTGTCTCAGACTCTGTTAGCATCAGCACCGGATCACCCCAGGGCTGTGTACTTCCCCCCCCTGCTCTTCTCCCTGTACACCAACTCCTGCACCTCCAGCCACCAGTCTGTCAAGCTGATCAAGTTTGCGGACGACACCACCCTCATCGGGCTCATCTCCAACGGCGACAAGTCCGTCTACAGGAGAGAGGTGGCCCAGCTGGCGTCCTGGTGCAGCCACAACAACCTGCAGCTGAACGCTCTGAAGACAGTGGAGATGATCGTGGACTTCAGAAAAGTCACAGCCCCTCTGCCCCCCCTTACCCTCACAGACTCTCCCATCACCACTGCTGATTCCTTCCGTTTCCTAGGCACCACCATCACCAGGGACCTCAAGTGGGAGCCGACCATCAGCTCCCTCATCAATAAGGCCCAGCAGAGAATGTTCTTTCTGCGGCAGCTGAGGAAGCTCAAGCTACCCACCAAGATGTTAGTGCAGTTCTACACAGCCATCATCGAGTCCATCCTCACCACCTCCATAACTGTGTGGTACGCAGGAGCCACTGCCAGGGACAGACTAAGGCTGCAGCGCGTCGTGCGCATTGCTGAGAAGGTGATCGGCTGCAAGCTCCCATCTCTCCAGGATCTGTACATCTCCAGGACCCGGAGGCGTGCTGGCCGGATCATAGCCGATCCCTCACACCCTGGTCACGTACTGTTTGCCCCTCTCCCCTCAGGTAGAAGACTTCGGTCCATCCAGACTAAAACCTCCTGCCACATGAACAGCTTCTTCCCCTCTGCCATCAGACTGCTGAACACTAAGTGACTTATTGACTCTCGTGCACTATGTACAGCAGCTCAACCAGACTCATGTCAATCATCACTGTTTTCTTCCTGCATTACCGATTGCACTATATGGTTCTCCACATTATCTGCTGCTCGCTAATATATTTAAACTGCTGACTAGTATTACTCACTCTTATTCTACACTTTATTGCATGTATAGTTTATTTCTTTTATTTTATCATGTTTAATGTTGCAGCATTGCACCGAGACAAATTCCTAGTTTGTGTACTACATGAACAATGGCAATAAATCTGATTCTGATTCTGATTCTGATTCTGTCCTTGGCGCAGTGCTGCGCCTGTCACGTGATGTGTCCCAAAAGCACAGAAAACCCAGTTGTAACAAGCATTTCACATCACAAGATGTCAGATACGTATAGCTTACTGCTCTTCACTGGAGGACTGGAGGACTTCACCCAATGAACCATCTCAAACATCATTTCCGGTAATGTGAAAAAGAGAAAGTAAACAAAGGCTCCATCCCAACATATTAGATTATTTAGCTTCTGAAGGGAAATATTTACCTTTTGTGACAGGAAAAGACGGTCAGGAGTGTCTACATGTTCGTCTGCCATCGACAGAGCTGCACGTAATGACAGAGAACAATAGTGCTGGTTCGGCGGCATAATGTAACCAAAATTGAGGTGGAATAATTCATAACATGCATGTGACAGTTTCTGGATGTGGGAGGGAAAGCAAAAATGACTGGCAGAAGATGAAATAAGGACCGTGGATGACAAAAATGGATGAATGAAGACACGACGAGCAGTAGGTCTGATTGGTTTTTATCAGTTTGTGTGCATTCTACTGATTTTCTGGTTCATATAGGAGCTCATTTAGCAGCAGACTACATCATCCCAGGTGCACAACCGAGAGGTTTCGCAGGTCCTTCCTACCAACGGCTGTCAGACTGTACAACCTAAGCAGGGCTGCTCGCAGAGATAGCAAAAAGACGTAACAAACTAATAGTTTTTTGAATGCAAAGATGCAATAGACTTACACAATGGTCCCCTCCGGCATACAACTAGGAAAATACCGGTCGCTATGGAGAGTGAGAATATGTATGGGCACATAATCATACCATGTATGATAACTAAGTAGACGGTTGTGCTGTTTCATCCCATCTAGCAACAATGCTCTGCACTGTGTGTGTTTATGTATTTACATATTTATTCCATCTAGCTACAATGCTCCGCACTGGGTGTGTTTATATTTATATATCTATATATTTATTCCATCTAGCTACAATGCTCTGCACTGTGTGTTTATATATCTACATATTATTCCATCTAGCTACATTGCTCCATACTGTGGGTGTTTATATATTCACATATTTATTCCATCTAGCTACAATGCTCCGCACTGTGTGTTTACATATTCATATATTTATTCCATCCAGCTACAATGCTCTGCACTGTGTGTCTGTGTGTGTGTATATATATATTTTATAGTAATATGTACATATGTATATTAGCTGCTCTTGCTTGCTTGTTTTTTTTTCTTGCCTTCTGATTGTTGCTCTGAGTGTTGCTATCCCTGTGCTGTTGCAATCCTGGAATTTCCCCGTTGTGGGACTAATAAAGGCTTATCTTATCTTATCTTATATACTTTGAAGACAAGATAACAAAAAACCAAAACCAAAAACGAAGACAAAAAAACAAAACCATCCTTTGTGTAAATGTGTCCAAAGTCCACTTTTGACCGAAAGTTATGCAATTCGATACGGCTGCCATCTCATTATGCAAATTAGATGCGTAAATTCACTCCTATCTCAAACTTTGAATCATATTCTACACCTTTCTAATTGACAGTAAGCCATTATCTCTTACCACTTTCAAGTTACAGCCTTTGGAATGTCTGACATCCAAATTGAATATTTTCTTCAAAAAAACCTTGGCCACCAGAGGGGGGATGCTGACGGGCGCACCAGTGCTCCACAGAATTTTAAGAGGTTAAAGCAGAGTTGATCACAGGGGTCACCTGGCCTGTAGAGGAACGAAGCTGGTCTAATTTATTCTGTGCATAATCATTTCTGAATGATTTTAACATTTTATTTTGCCATGCTGCATCAAGGTGAAGAAGTTCTGTCCCCCTCAATCATTCAGGGCTCATATTTACTTCCGTAAACACAGCGCTGTGTCTGATGTTACGCTTTCTTCTGCGCATGCGGGTCACTTCATAGCTGTAGATTGTTGACTCTGTAGTCTGATGGGGGTTGCATTGAAATTGTAATGTGAACGCCCACACAAAAAAATCAGATCTCAGCAAAAAATAGGAATTGAGCATTAAGACCTGTAGTGTGACTGTAGCCTTAGACTGCCTCAAAGATCTTCAGTCTTGGATGGAAACCAACTTGCTGACATTAAACAAAAATAAGACTGAAATCACTGTATTCGGACAACAAGACATCTTAGGAGGCAATGACAGCATCATTGGCACCCTTAGTTCTTATCTTAGTTTGTGTGCAAGAGACCTGGGTGTAATTTTTTTATAGTGATTTTAAAGTTAACAAACAAATCAGTTCAGTGGTCAAGACTAGTTTTTATCAATTACGACTTTTAGCAAAGCTCAAGGCCTACCTTCCCAAACCTCATTTTGAGTGAGTTATTCATACTTTTATTACTTCACGCATTGAGTGCTGTAACTCTCTCTCTGTTGGTCTTGACCAGTCGTCATTGAAACGACTGCAAAATGTCCAAAATGCTGCCGCCTACTTAATGGCAGGAAAGAAACTTCACGACCGCATCATCCTGATTCTTACCTCTCTGCTCTGGCTTGCTGTTAATTCTCAGATCCATTTTAAAATTGTATTAAATGTACAAATGGTTTAGCACCTTTTTATTTATCCGAGCGTCTTCAGTCTTATTACTGAGGTCAGTAAACCAGCTGCTTCTGGCTGTTCCCAGGGCTGGGTTAAAAACCTGTGGTTACAGAACCTTTTCAGCAGTGGCCCCTAAACTGTGGACCAGCCGATGTTACCAGAGCTGCACTTTAAAACACTGCTCAACACTCATCTTTTGTCCTTGGCATTTTAATCCCAGTCTAGGCATGTTATCTTGGTCTTCTCAGTTTTTTATTTTATTTTATTTATTAACCTATTCTATTTTATATATTATTAATCTATTTTAATTTGTTTTTAATGTTTTTACCTATCTCACCCTTAACTATAGGATGTGCGTGTAATTTGTACAGCACTTTGGTCAACGAAGGTTGTTTTTAAATGTGCTATATAAATAAAGTTGACTTGACTTGTATGTTGAGACCTGCAAAGTATAGATCTTGCGTTTGGACCAGAAGAGTTAGCAGTGAATGTACAGTGTATGCTGCCTCTGCACAGTAATAAATGCTAGAGCTCGTCAGGCCAGCCACCGGTCCGGTCCTCTGCTTTCCACTGCTGTTGGGAGTAAAGAGACGGGAGCTAACCCTGGAGCTAACACTAGCTTTGGCCCTGGAGGATCATCTCTCCTGTGCTGCTCGACCACCGTCTGGCGGTTGAAGCAGGAAAGGTTAACAAGAGGAAGAGGAGACCAAAAAGCAGATGCCTGTTTTGGGGGACTTTTGTAGCTTTTACATCAAAGAAAGAACCTTCCAGAAAAGAAGGGAGCTCTGCTAAGAGTTCTGTGTTATGTCCACAATCCTGGCAATGATGACGGACGAGGATGCTGTAGTTGAAGTGAACTTTATTACAGAACTGTGATGGTACAAGCACGTGTGAACACTTAATATCTCTCACTCTTAGCTCCCGCCTCTAACCAACCAACTAACCATCTCCCAGTGAGATGGCGGACTGCCCAATATATACTGGCAGTGACGTCAGCCACAGGCCACGTCCCACTCCGAATGTATCCGATAACTAAACACCACATATGAGAAGTGATTTGTCTGGAGGTACCGTGTGTATTGTTAAAGTGCTCATACCTGACATTTGACATTTAAATCTTCAGATAAATATTAATTAGCACTAAAAACAACAATTCATGTAAAATTCATGCTTTATTGTCTTATTTTTATGCAATTGGTAAAGCACAGCTTAATTTTCACCTTGTCAAATGGCTTTGGCCTTATTTACTACAGTAATTTCACTATAAAAAAACCTCTTTGTAAACATCTGCTATGTGTGCACAACAATTCTTTGGTCAAAAATACTGTAAAAGTGAAAAATACTGTAGATATGGATAAATATGGGATAAGATGGTTAGCACTGCGGCAGCACAGCAACTCACCCTTGGCTGGGGGATCCTGGGTTCAATCTCAGCCCCCGACCAACAGTGATCTGTGTGGAGTTTGCATGTTCTCCCCGTGTCTGCGTGGGTTTACTCCGGGATTTCTCCGGTTTCCTCCCACATGCCAAAAACATGCAAGTTAGGTTAATTGGCATCAAACTGGGGATTCTAAATTGTCCTTAGGTATGACTGTGAGAGTGAATGGTTGTCTGTCTCTCTGTGTTGGCCCTGCGATGGACTGGCGATCTGTCCAGGGTGTACCCTGCCTCTCACCCAAAGATGCTGGGATAGGCTCCAGCCCCCCCGTGACCCAAAAAGGATTAAGCGGAAGAAGATGGATGGATGGATGGGAAAATTAATAATTTGGCCTCTCTTCCCCCCAAAGTTTAAAAATTAAATGTGGCTTATTAAACATTAGGTCTCTATCTTCTAAGTCTCTTCTGGTCCATGATCTATTAATCGACCATCAGATCGATCTACTATCCCTCACAGAGACCTGGCTCGGGCTTGATGATTATGTTGGTCTGAATGAATCAACTCCCTCGGGGTATTTAAACTGTCATACCCCAGAGGTTCTGGTTGTGGTGGTGGAGTGGCAGCAATTTTCCATCCTAAATTACTGGTTAATGTTAAGCAGAAATTATGTTTTAATTCCTTTGAAGGTTTAGTCCTCAGTGTGGGGTCTGTTGGCAATCTTGGCTTGATCCCAGTTTTCTTTGCCATAGTTTATCATCCTCCCACGGCCTATTCAGAGTTTCTATCGGAATTTGCTGAATTTTTAGCTGATTTGGTGCTGAAAGCCGATAGAATAATTATCGTAGGGGACTTTAATATACATGTTGATGTTGAGAGTGACTGTCTTAATAAGGCTTTCAATTCAATTTTAGACTCAATGGGGTTTTCCCAAAAAGTAAAAAATTCTACCCATTATTTCCACCATACATTGGACCTTGTTTTGACATATGGTATAGATATGGAAAATCTGGTAGTGTCTCCTCATAATCCTGTACTGTCTGACCATTGTCTGTTAATTTTTGATTTCATTATCTCTGATCACTTATTTCCTAAAGAAAAATACTACTAAAGCAGATGTCTTTCTGATGACGTTGCTGCTAAATTTTTGCAGATTGTCTCCTCTATGCCATGGGTCAACACAACAGAAACACCTGAAATAAGTGATGGAGAGTCTACTCCATTCGTGATTGATAGCATGGTTGATGGTGTTACTGCCTCTCTGCATCGGACTCTTGATTTGGTAGCCCCTTTAAAAAAGAAAAAGTCTAACCAGAGATTTCTTACTCCTTGGTTTAACTCAGAAACTCGTGGCTTAAAACAGAAAACTCGTCAATTGGAAAGAAAATGGCGTTCAACTAATTCAGATGAATTCTACTTGGCGTGGAGAAATCATCTCTTAATCTATAAAAAATCTCTTAGAAAAGCTAGATCAAGCTATTATTCTGCATTAATAGAAGCAAACAAGAATAACCCCAGGTTTCTCTTCAACACTGAAGCCAGGCTTACAAAGAGCCATGACTCAGTCAATCCTCGCATCCCCCCCTGAGCTTTCTATTTAGGACTTTCTGAACTATTTCAATCTTAAAATTTTATCTATTAGAGATGAAATTAGTCAGATTCTTCCTACCGTAAACTCTAGTACATTAACTACTGCAGCTCCCTCAATTGATATCTGCTTGGATAGATCTACTCCAGTCGACCTCTTGGAGTTGGATAGGGTAGTTTCCTCTTCTAAGCCTTCATCTTGCCTTCTGGACCCTATTCCTTCCAGGTTATTTAAAATTATTTTCCCAATTATTAGTAGCCGTATTCTTCTTATCATTAATTCTTCTTTAACTCTGGGTTATGTTCCACTGGCTTTTAAAACTGCTGTAATTAAACCTTTACTTAAAAAACTGATGCTCGATCCTGGAGTTTTGGCCAATTATCGACCAATCTCCAATTTGCCTTTCATTTCAAAACTCCTTGAAAGAGTTGTTGCTGTGCAATTATCTGACCATTTGCAGGGAGTTGGTTTGTTTGAGGTGTTTCAATCTGGGTTCAGAGCTCATCACAGCACTGAAACTGCCTTAGTGAAGGTCTCTAATAACCTCCTGACTGCATCTGATAATGGACTTGTCTCTGTTCTTGTTCTTTTAGATCTCAGTGCAGCCTTTGACACTATCGATCATGCCATTCTACTTGATAGATTGGAACACTTTGTTGGACTCAGTGGAACTCCGTTGCAGTGGTTTAGATCTTATTTGTCTGATAGAGTTCAGTTTGTCCATGTCAATGATGGATTTTCTTCCAGCTCTAAGCTCAGTCACAGAGTCCCACAGGGATCTGTGTTGGGCCCTACTCTTTTTAGTCTATATATGCTCCCGCTGGGCAATATCATCAGAAAGCACTGTATACATTTTCACTGTTACGCTGATGACACACGACTATACCTGTCAATGAAGCCCGATGATTGTGATCAATTGGCCAAGCTAGATGCCTGTCTTAAGGACATCAAAGCTTGGATGACTTGTCATTTTTTACTATTGAACTCTGATAAGACTGAAGTCATAGTTGTTGGCCCAAAACATCTTAGAAATTCCTTTTCAGATTATGCCCTTAATTTAGATGCTGCCACTCTCACTCTGAACAGTTGTGTGAGGAACCTTGGAGTTATTTTTGACCAGGATTTGTCCTTTAATTCACATATTAAAACTGTTTCTAGGACCACCTTATATCATCTGCGCAATATTGCTAAAATCAGGAGCATCTTGTCTCTGGGTGATGCTGAGAAACTGATTCACACCTTTGTCAGTTCGCGATTAGATTATTGTAATTCGCTATTATCTGGTTGTCCTAGAGTATCTTTAAAAAGTCTTCAATTGATTCAAAATGCTGCTGCTAGAGTTTTAACTGGTTCTAGAAAAAGAGATCATATCTCCCCGGTTCTGTTCTTCCTCCATTGGCTTCCCATTGAATTCAGAATCAAGTTTAAAATCCTTCTTCTTACTTTCAAAGCTCTTAACAATCTGGCCCCCCAATATATAAAAGATCTGATATTACCTTACCATCCTAACAGAGCATTACGCTCCCAAAATGCTGGCTTACTCGTGGTGCCCAGAATCTCCAAAAGTACGGTGGGAGGCAGAGCCTTCTGCTACCAAGCCCCTTCTCTTTGGAACCAGTTACCACTCTGGGTCTGGGAGTCAGACTCGGTCTCTGTCTTTAAGAACAGGGTAAAATCCTTCCTTTTTAATATAGCTTTCGTTTAAGGAGGGTATTTGTGTCTTTTAACCCCACTCTTGTTCTATTGTTATCTGATCCATACTGCTGGTTGACCTCCAATATTGTACTTGGCATCTTACTGCTATGTTCTTTATGTCTGTCCTTTCCATCCTCCCTATCCCCTCATCCCCAGCCAGTCGCAGCAGACGACTGCCCCTCCCTGAGCCTGGTTCTGCTAGAGGTTTCTTCCTTCCAAATGGGAGTTTTTCCTCTCCACTGTCGCCTAGTGCTTGCTCATAGGGGATCATCTGATTGCTGGGTCTTTCTGTGACTGTGTGATTTTTTTATCTGCACTGTAGCGCCATGAGACAGCTTTTGTTGTGATGTGGCGCATTATAAATAAAGCTGAATTGAATTGAATTGATAAGATCGTGCTAAGCACAGGTTTTGCAGGTATTGGACCTATTCTGACCACATCCATACAAGTGTAAAGGTAAATGTGTCTCCAACCCACATACAACAGCTGTGACCCAAGGCCCACAACTTTTTCAATCTTTGACCATGAGAACAAACCGTGGGAGAAGATAGTTTAGAAATGGGGAGGGGGGCAGAGGAATGCTTCACAGAGTTGGAATGTTCATGAACAATTTGTTTGAGTGTACTAGTTCTTTTGGGTGAACGAACTGTACTGAATCACTTACCGTAACTGAGCAAATCACTTAGGAATTAGTGGCTATTTCATCCCCCTGTCAAGGATGGCCCTCGCAGGCCATTAATGAGATGCTGTAGGCAGCCAATGAGTTTGCATATTTATTAGTGAAAGATGACGATTACAAAATAATGAGCCACGTGGGACAAAAACACAAACAAGAACTTCGGCTTAGACACAATGAAGAAATACTTTGACTAAGGAGTAAACTTACTGAGAACGTGAAGGTCAAGAGGGTGCCTGGAGCTGGGCATAGGGACTCCAGCCGAATGTTAGGGAGACCAACGTTATGTGTGTGAGGTTGCAGCCCGGAATAACCTTGGCTGCTCCCTTAAATAGGGCTTAGACGATTAGACAGACAACAGGAACTAATCAGTGGAATACAGTCCAGGTGTCACAGAGGAGCTCGGGTCTGACAGCCGGAAGCCCCGCCGAGACGCTGTCAAAATAAGAGCCCAGAAAGGTCATAAGGAACTAACACAGAACGGGAGGAAAATACTGCATGATCCGAGCGCGGACAGTAACAGCGCTCAGACCACGACACCCCCGCTTCCAAATCACGTACACATCATTGACCGGTAGCTCTTTTAGCCTTCTACAGCCTATTACAGCCTTGCAAACCTGGAGTTCCAGAAGGAGCTGCTTTTTTGGATGAGTCGCTCACGAAAGGCTCCTCCTGCCTGGCCTGCAGGAACCAGGAAGTCGTGGTGCGCAATACTGCAAAATTTGGTATTGATTCAATACCAAGTAAATACAGGGCCAGTATCGACGATACAGATACCGATGCAATACTTTTTAATAATTAAGGTGGATGCATCATCAAATTACTAAATCTGAATGAATTTTCATGACCTTTAAGTGTTTTCTGATTTTTCCTTTGGATCATTAATTAGTTAAAACCCACGACAGAATTTGGGCAAAGTTTAGAGGTATATAGAAAATACTTTTTTATCATCATAAAACTTTTTGATAAGAAACAATACAACTGTAACAAAACGGTTTTTCCCCAAACATCGTAGTGTCTGGATTTCTTGCTTAAATAAACAAACTGCACAAAATTATCGCTCAAGAACAAATTAAAACAAATTCTTTTTTGTTGTATACTGTTCAGAAACTACAATACAGAATTAAATAAAATGTCTCCCTTCATTTGAAAATATAGCCACACGGTGCTCCTCTTCCTCTCTGCCATTCTTCTGCTCCGTCTCTGTGTGGCTCGTGTGGGCTCTCGGTCCTTCTGTCTGCAAGTGAGTGACACATTTTCAAACTAGTTTACTCTCCAATATTGATACATTTACTCTGATGATGGCAGAATCTCAAAGCTAGTGCTATCCCTCCGACGTGCTTGCCTCTTTCCATTGACTTTGTATGCATGGTTTGAACGCACCTTTAGAGTCTCAGTACAGCACTGAATGATTCGGTGTATGGATCTTCAGAATGGATCTTTTTAGTGAACGAACTGAAGTGATTCAGTACATTTTAGTAAACTGTGGATGCCATCACTAGTGCTTCAAGCTGCATGCTAACAGACTAGCTATATCAGTATTTTTAAAACAGGGTGAAATTATCTAATTTCATTTCTTAATTGGCCCCCAAAATGCAAACAGGCACAGATGCACAACAGTGGCAAATTATTTGCAGTTTTTTGGACTAATTGAGAATTGAAATTAGATAATATCCCACAGAAACCTAAACATACCAGGGCTCCCTGGTTGAAAACCTCTGAGTTACATAAACAAAGACTTAGATTGGTCTGATAAAATAATTATCAATGTATGAAAGGAGGCATGGCTCACTCTGAAAGCTGGAATAGCTAAAAACACTCCACTGTTCATCTCTCTGTACTTTTTTGGGGGGTGGGGTGGGGTGGGGGGTGTTTTACAACTTCAAGGCTAATTTCAGCTTCTCCTCTTATAAAAGTTACTAAACTGATTGAGACTCATCTAACGGATCAAAATGTTCCCATCTGCTGTCAGTCAGAGATGTTCCTGTTTTGGTCCGTCACTGTGTGGTGTAGCAGCACCACCCAGGCAGAGAGGATCATCAGGACTGAACTGCCATCTATGGGCACTATACACACAAAATCATCACAGACAAACATCACCCAGCTAACACTCTTCTCAGGCATAAACAGACAGCATACAACCTGAGAAAAAGTCGAGCGGACAGTGTTATCACCCACAAACAACAAGTTTTTCTCCGCCACAGTCAGACTGATGGTGAACACTGGATAAGGACTCTCTTAATTGTCAAAAGCACAACCTGAACAGAAAAGTACTGCAGTTGACTGTGGTCTTTCTGTGGCATTTTATTGTGTATTATTGTGTATTTGTCATGATTAGGGGAGCGCCCCCCCCTCCCTTCCTGTGGGAGGTTCCTCGTCAAGTCCCCGGCTCCACAGGTAATCAGTCCACCTGCGTGAGTGGATGCACCTGCCACCTCTTCCCTGCCAGTGCTTACAGGGACCAGTCTGTGAATGCTTCAGCACTGGCTCATTGGGTATAGCTGCCATGCAAAATAAGTAAGTGTTATTTAAGTTATTAAGGAACCCAGCCATTAAACTCTTCCTCTTCCTCCTCCTCAGGTTGCTGCCATCTCCATGGAGCATCTCCGGGGGTTGCTGTGCACTCACCTGCTCCACTGTCATCATCATCGCTCCGGACTGCCTTCTCCACCCGGTCAGACACCTCTACCAGCTCTACTCATCCACAACTCCCTGCCAGCTCCACCTTGCTGGTTCATCCTCTTCCTGCTGTGTTCCTCTGCCGGGCTCTCTGCTCCTATTTGTAAGAATATCTCTGTAATTCACTACTCCCCATCTCCCTCCCTCATAGCTAACCTGCTCTCGTCTCCCTCTTTACAGGCTGGGTGTTCCTCTGGTGAAGTGACAATTTTTCTCTAACTTTGAGTTCGCCTGTTCAATAAAACTGTGTTTAAACGTGCTTCTCTGTGTCGTGTGCATTCTCTGGTGTAGCATCCTGCACGTGAGCTGATTTTCCTCGTAACCATGACAGTATTAATATTGTGTTTTTAATTAGAACAGTACTTTTTCTCATTGATGCACTTTACTTCCTCTTTATTTATTTACTGACCCCTGAGCTTTGCACAGCTAATTACTATATGACTGAACTGTACGTTTGAGCACAAATGGCAAAAGTTCTTGATTCAATTAACAAATTTAATACTGTCTCCTATCCGCTCGCTCACTCTTGTTGTTTAGAGGCCATGAGGAACATGACTGGATAGCGATCAACTCTCATGTGGACACTGGGGACGTGCGTTCATACCAGATGAAATATGTGGTCAAGTGCTACCTGATCAGAGGGAACTGGACGGCTGTGGCGCAGGTGTAGTGTGGCCGACTACTGATCGGAGGGTCAGGGGTTTGATTCCCGCTCTGTCTGCAGTCTGCATGTCGAAGTGTCCTTGAGCAAGACACTGAACCCCCAGGCCAGCACCGATGCATGGCAGCTCTGCCGCCATCAGTGTGTGGATGGCAGGATCTGTAAAGTGCTTTGGTCATCTAGAGGTGAGGGAAAAGTGCTATAGAAGTGAATGCCATTTTACTGCATCACCTTAGATTTGACAGGTATCTCTAATTTAATTCACTGAAGGGAGGCTAACATGGGGGAAATGCAGTCTGCTCCCTGTCTTTTACCTTGATGCACCATTTGTATCAAAGAATTGTTTTTAATGCTGCCAATAACACAACAATAGTAAAGTTGTTTTTTATCAATATATAAAAATAATCACTCCACAGACACCACTCAAGGCCACAATGCTAATTAAATAAAAACAGCCGTCTCAGCATATAATCTTTGTTTTGTTTTTTTTGAGGGATACATGCAATCTGATCTTAGATGAGCGATACCAGTCTACATGTCATCCTGTAAAACCTATCCCATCTTTTTGTCATAAATAAACCTCCAAAGCCAGATGGTCGGGGTGCTGACGTTGCCCGGTCAGGTTCTGTAGTGCAGGGTGGTGAGGTCCCCGGGAGCTTTACACTAGCACTGCTCCGTTTCCTACATCAGCTCCCCAAACCTGCAGAAGCAGCAGCTGTTCCTGTTTAGTTTCAGCGTCCATGACCAACATCAGACTTGGTTACCCTCAAACCTCTCAACTCTCTTCCTTTCTCAAGCGTGATTTCACCCTTACACATTATTTAAAGACAAAATTCTTTTTCTGCAGTGCTGAAGTCAAACACTGATCAGACAAATAAAACACTAATGCACAGAGCTGTTCTGACCTGTTTTCCTGCACTGACATGATATTGTCTGGTGTTCTGTGGCACTGCAGCTGATATCCACTGGGAGTATAAGAACAACTGAGCAGACCTGAGAGACAGCAGAGAGGGCCTGGCCATGGCTCAGATACGGCTCTTCATGCTAGTCTGACCTGCCATGTGTCACTACAGGTCATGGTGGGTACCTAAATCCCTCAAGCCTTGACTCTGCAGAGTCTGACAGCACTGATTCGCTCTGTCATGCTAGCTCCTCTCGTGCTATCATTCTTCAAAGGATGACTGTGGCTGCTGTTCTTTCTCAGGCACCACATGAGCTGCGTTCTGGCCGACTTTGTGACCTCTGGCTCCAGGTGCCACCAGATATACAAATGGGCCCAGCCAGCATGTCCATGTGGGCCCCACAGAAGGTTAAATCTGGCTGTCTTATGGATCCATGTGGGTTTTGTTATGTATGGTAAAATACCTGGGTGAAGGGTGAGGCAAGATGACTGGACGAGCACAGCTTTGTTGATGGTCGTGAACAGCTGTTACACAGCAGGCACCAGGCAGAGGGCGCCGGTCTAAAGAGGCCGCAATATGGATGCCCTCTGGTATTTAGAGGGTGGTGCAGTGATGTGACAGGAAGTGCATGTCACTACACCGCACTTCACAATAAGGTGCCGAAACACAACATCACAGGTTTGTCTGCGGGTTCCATGTTGGCCCCATCTGTGTTTGCCCACAGGGACTTTACCTTTGGTAGAGGTGAGCAGGTGATCCGTTCACCCGCTTTAAACCCACCTGCACCCCGCCTCGGTTTAATCTGGGTGGGCAGCTTTCAGGAACACTTGGCCGCAGGCAAAATCACTCAAAAAGATTTCATAAAATATTCATATTTATGAGAAAGAAAATCACAAATTTACTAGAAAGAAGTTACAAATTTTGAGAAAAAAGAGAAAATTTAGGAGAAAAAAATGCAAATTTACAAGAAAAGAAATGGTAAAATTACTTGAAAAGAGTTATAAACTTACAAGAAAAAAAGTCACAAATTTATGATGAAAAGCTGAAAATGTTGCAAATTAAAAAAAGCAAATGTATGAGTAAATAAATTTAAAATTTATGAGAAAAAAGTCACAAATTTATGAGTAAAATTTGTATGTTTACAGTAAAAATATAGTGGAAAATGTTTGAGAAAGTTCAGTATTTAGATAGATAGATAGATGTACTTTATTGATCCCAAACTGGGAAATTACAGTGTAACAGCAGCATGACAGTAGACAACCAAAATAAGATAAGATAAGATAAGATAAGATAAGATAAGATAAGATAAGCCTTTATTAGTCCCACAATGGGGAAATTTCAGGATTGCAGCAGCACAGGGATAGCAACACTCAGAGCAATGATTTAGAAGATAAGAAAATAAGAGCAGTGAATATACATATGTACACATAAATATATAAATATAGTATATACAAAGTGCGGAGCATTGTAGCTAGATGGAATAAACAGCATAACCGTCTACTTAGTTATCCTAAATAGTATGAATATGTACCCATACATATTGTCACCCTCCGCAGCGACTGATATTGTCCTAGTTGTATACTGGAGGGGACCATTTGTGTAAGTCTGTTGCGTCTTTTGCATTCAATACTATTAGGTCGTCACGTTTTTTGCTATCTCTGCAAGCAGCCATGTTTAGGTTATAAAGTCTGACAGCCGTAGGTAGGACGGACCTGCAAAACCTCTTGGTCGCGCACCTAGGATGATATAGTCTGCTGCTAAATGAGCTCCACAGTGCGTTCAGTATGTCCTGCATGGGGTGGGACTCGGACTCCAGCAGAGACGACAGTTTAGCCACCATCCTTCTCTCTCCTATCTCCTCCACTGGGTCAAGGCGTTGCCCCAGGACAGAGCTAACTTTCTTGATCAGTTTGTTCAGTCTCTTCCTCTCGGCTGCTGTGATGCCGTTGCCCCAGCAGACCACTCCAAAAGTGATGGCTGATGCCACCACCGTGTCATAGAAGGTCTTCAGGAGCACCCCTTGAACACCAAAAGACCTGAGCCTCCTCAGTAGGAACAGCCTGCACTGTCCCTTCTTGTAGAGTGCGTCGGTATAAGCGACTTTCGCATTACGAGTGCGCGTGTGCGGACTATGCGACCCGACATCCGGTTCAAAGGTCAGGACTACCAAACATTCCGCTAGCCGCCTTGCTTTTGTATAGAGACAGTACTGTCACACCTGAACAATTGCCGTTTAAAGTCTGCTTCAAGCTTTAAATCGCCGTTATGCCAGGTGCACATTGTGCTGTAGTGAAGTGTGAAACAGCATGTATCATCTAGAGCGGTGGAAAAAGCAAACTTGTAGCATAGATGCATGTAACTTTGGGACCAGGTGTGCACATGTCTGCCGCCATTCATGTTATATACATTTTCCACGGAGCTGAAGGATTCGGACAGACGTAATTGTTGGATTTAAGCAGTAAGTCTATATTATAACATAATTAAATAGTGTTGTGTATTATGCCTTGTAGTGAAATTTACTCAAAATGACAAAACCAAAGTTGAACTGTCAAACCACTCGCTTACCTTCTTTGTAGTTGTTTTGGAGTCTCACAAGTAACGGTGCTTGGCCCTTTGACAACAAAAAATCTGCTATGTCAGCATACATACAGGGGGGCCATTTTGGCCAATTTCTGCAATGGGGCCGCGAATACGTGCAACTAGTTCATCTTGGCGTTTGCGGGTACAACCGGGAAGACCCCTACGCATACAATATGCTCGTATATCAGGAACTTTCCATAAATTAAATGTATCAATAGAGCATTTTTGGTAGCCATGTTCCCATGATGCTTTGTGTGAGCCGAGATGCGAAAGTTTCTTATTGTGTGACCAGTCTAGTTTATTGTTTAAAGTAGAACTGAACTGAACGGCATTGAACGGCACTGGGTGATAGTACATACAATTATAAAGATAATTTATCATTGGCACCCCCTCCACAAATCCCGGAATCTTGGAGAAAATTGCGATTTTGAATTTCCCGCCCTGAAAAATCAGACAAATCCGCCGATTAACCGGAAGTGCAGCCGGAGTTCCGCGTGACGTCACGAGTGTGACACAGTCCTCCATGTTTACCATTGCGAGCACGTTGACACTGGTTGTTTTTGGTGCATTTTGTTGTGATAGTCGACTACAAAACACTTCCAACACCTGGGAAGATCTGTTCAGTGGCCAAGGAAAGCTGTCATGGCGACGAAAGAAAAGAAAGGGGGAGGAAAAGCGACCGGGAAGCGATGCGTTTCTAGATATAGATATTACAGTGATCCCTCACTTATCGCGTTTAATGGGGACCAGAACCGACTGCGAAGTAGCGTCACCCCCCCCCCCCCCAAGGGCGTCACAAGCACTATTTTGCACAAAAAGGCACAAGAGAACAGCGAAAAGTGCCACCTAGCAACACGAGCGATAAAGAACAATGAATGCGGTCTTCCTTCGCTGGGTATGAGCGCTCTGCAGGGAGAGAAGTGGGTAAAACGTCTCGGCCAATCAGCTTGCGAGATTCCCGAGCGGTGAAGAGGTGGGCGGAGAGGAGTGGAGCGGTGGTCAGAGAGGTGGATTTTGAGTTGTGTGGGCTCTCCGTGTTGATACCTGATTAATGTAGTCTCCCTGCCTTCTGCTAGTGCCCGGGCAACTTTCGTGCCATTTTTTCTCAATTTTGAATTTTTGATGAATATTTTTGAAAAATCCGCGATGCACTGAGGGCGCGAAAGGTGAAACGCGAAGTAGCGAGGGATCACTGTATTTATAAATAGCACAGTCAAATGCAGAGGCCAGTTCTGTTCATGTGTATTGCCACTATAGTCTGTAGAAGTATTGTAATACATAGCCCAATTTTTTGAATGAATGAATGAATTTATTTATTTCGGATAGTACAGTACAGGTTGAAAGAAACTGAATGATATAACAACAAGGTCAAATTGAACAATGACTCATCTGATTATACAATTCAACGCAAGTTATCCGAAATGGGTGATGGCTGAAGCCGCAGCTTATATTGCCCACCCATATTCCATCCAGGAATTCAAAAGAGAAAACAGGCAAGAGCGATTACAATTCAAAACAAAACTAAGACAAAATATGACAGAGAAAAAAGAAAAGTAAGCTACAACACAACACAGGCTGGATATGTTACAACTCGCCGCTCATTAGCGGCGTCAGCTGCGTGCACACTTGCGCCTCGTCAGCAGCGTGGGATATAAGCCACTCTGCCCTGGGCTTCGGCATGAAGCCGTCTGATTCCTTCAGCCCTCTTGCTGCAGAGGGACCCCCTCATCTCCCAGCAAGATCTACAGCGTAAGCATGCCTACCTTTGCCTTTCCAGTCTCTCCCCTGTGCACAGGTGTATTCCCCGGCGGCGGACCTCGCCTCTGCATCGCCGTCTGCCAGCTGCTGTCACAGGTGCATTAGGTCACTGTCTCCCGGGCTTGCGTGCACACCTGCCACCTGCCACACTCCTGCATCCTCCTCTGTCTCGTCACCGATCCTGAATGCCTCTTCACTCTGAAAACTCTGGTGTTCTTGACTGCTGGAACTGCTATCATCTGCTATTGTTGTTTTGTTTAGGGATCACACTCGTGACGTCACGCAGCGTCGTCTGCACTACTTCCGGTTTGTTTGGCACTGCCAGCCAGAGGCAAAAGTTTATCGGCTTATAGCTTGGCCATCGCACGGCCTAAAAATTTCTTTTATGTGTTGAAAAATACAATAGGTAATAAGGAATTAATTTGCTATTCTACTTTTTGCACCAAAAGGTGGGTTCAGTTCTACTTTAAATGAACACTCAAGTACTTGTAGGATGTCACCATCTCAATGTCTGTTCCCTGGATGTTTACTGGTGCTGTGAGGGGTTGTCCTCGCCTGCGGCAGTCCACCACCAGCTCCTTAGTATATGACAGAAACACACACAGCATAAATGAAAAAGGGATTACCCAGGAAAGTAAAACAGCCTAGATAACTTATATACAGTATATCACAGATGAATAGATGATGACCCGTGTAGATGCATGGATCATACCCATTGCACAATGCAGGACTACCAGGTGTAGAGTGAAAAGTGAGGCAGCAATTAGACTATAAGATGCAGTATGGCAGCATAGCTATGACCAGAATTCCACATCAAAGTGAGTTATTGTACAGTGAAATGGCATGTGGCAGGAAAGATTTCCTGTACCTAGTCGTTCGGCAGTGAAGCTACAGCAGTCTGCTGGAGAAAGTGCTCTGCTGTTTGTCCAGTGTGTGGTGGAGGGGGTGATCAGGATTGTCCATGATGGATCACAGTTTGTTCTGTGTCCTCCTCTCCACCACAGTCTCAGAGGTCTCCAGTCTGAGATCAATCACAGAGCCAGCCTTCCTGATAATCTTGTCAAGTCTGTTGGTGTCACTGGCTCTGATACTGCTATACAGACAGCAGCAAAGAAGATGGTGCTGGTGACGACGGCCTGGTAGAAAAGCTCCAGCATCTTGTTGCACACATTGAAGGATCTCAGCTTCCTCAGGAAGTAGTCTTACAAGAAAAATGTTGCAAATTAAGGCTGTGTGTCCACCAAAACCGTTTTTTTTCAGCTGTGGGTGACTATTTTCTATTCATTCTCTATGTAGTCCAGCACCTACAGCTCTTGGCGGTGGGCGCTTTTTGTCACGGTGCTCAGGTTGCTCAGAGTTGAAAAAATTTCAATTTTTCAGACTTGAGCTGAGCTGTCAATGTCAGGCCTTTCTAAGCAGCCAATCAGAATAAAGAAGGGCGGGACATAGGACGCCGGTACAGTCTGTACTCAGACTCCTGCTTTCCGTGTCATCATATTTTTCATCCAGAGCTGCTACCAATGCTAGAATACGTTTCCTGTCCATTGTTATTTAGAGACTGCTATGAAAAATCAGTAGAAAGTCTGACCATAGGAAAAGTGGAAGTGCTGAGCTGTGAGTGACAAGCTGTTGCTGGGATACAGAGCACAGACTTTTTTTTTTCAGAGCCCAGCACACAAACGCTGAAAAAAAAGATGTTCAGGTGGTTGGGCAACAAAAAACACGTTTGGTGGACATGCAGCCTTATGGGGAAAAACTCACAAATTTGTAAGAAAATAGCAAATTTACAAGGAATAAAGTAGCAAATTTATGAGAAAGTTCCAAATTTGCAAAAAAACACAATTTCACAATAAAACCTAACAAATTTATGAGAAAAAAGTTTCAAGTTTACAGTAAAAAAGCTTCAAATTTATGAGAAAGTTTCAAAATTTCAAGAAAAACATTAAACTAGAGGGCACTCAGACAGCACATGCCTTTGCCAAGGCTCCATCCCTCCCTCCCTTTGTCCTCCCCTCTGTCCCTTTGTCTGTCACCATCCATCTGTATGTTGCATGATAGGGCCTTGGCAGAGGTATGCACTCACGGATCACCTCCAACATCTACTGAGTTCATCTTTGGGCCAAGAACCACCTCTGGTGAAAATGTCATCCAAATCCATCTAGGAGTTTTTATGTGATCCTGCTAACAAACAGAAATGACAGTAACAACAATATGACTACATTATAATAACAAGACTGTCATAATTGTATTGACCATACTTCGGGGCTGGGCAATTCCACCTTAAATCAACATCATGGTTTATTGAATCACTCAGGTCGGTTTTAGTTTTTTTTTTTTTTCTTCCTCTCTTCTCCCTTACTGTTTACTGACAAGGTTCATAATTATTCAGCAATGTGACGCAACAGTACAGTATCATACCACTGCGGTGCATAGTAAACAAACATAATAGAAGAGGCCGATTGTGATTTCACCATCAAAACAAATTAAACATCGTCCAGTGCTGAAGTTAAGCATATCTTATGCACCTGTATCAACATGACACAGCTGTGACTGAGACTTCTTCCCTTTTTCTCTGTGCAATGAGCTTATGAAAAGTTGCTTTTTCTTAACATTTATTAGCTGCCACTCCATCACAGTCAGCTCTTGTCCGTTGATATTTCATAAACAAAAACACACAATGAACACAAATCACTACACATTGGCTGAAACCTGTTTTGGCAACAGAACAATGCATTTCACCCAACGCACAAGAAAAAATTGCCGATCAATGCGTCTTTGATGGACATCGGTAATGGCGTTGACGTGATGCAAGTGCATAAATCCCGCTTTAGTGTGTTTACATACTGTGTGGGTGACATGACTGGAAATGACATCCTCAGCTTGTCTGCCGGTAACGTCTGCAAGCACTCCAAACCCTGTCTTAAACCCCACTAGATGAAGTAAGTCAATCACCACATACTATGTGGATGGAAACCACATGTCTTCTCGTTGACATGATTTGGTGACCCAGAAACAGACGTGGACTCGAAATAGACACAATTATCTTTTATTATAGAGGGTGTGAGTGTGGATGTGTGCGTGTGTGCAGGAGTGTAGCAGCAGGGGGATCAGAGCACGGTTCAGACTGGCAACCCTAGGAGAAAGCACAGACAGACGGATGAGTAACTGAGGTTTGGAGGGATTTATCAGTGAATGTTCAGTCTCACGAGTAGGCTGGAGAGCTGAAGCACTGAAGAACTCCCAAGGGCTCCAGTCCAGTTGTTCCGTGTCTGGGTTGCCGCTGCCGATGAGGTGAAGTGGTGCAGGTTTGTACAGTGCAGGTGAAGGGCAGGTTGTGTTCAGGTCCACCGCCAGGAGGAGGAGGTCTGCCGCCAGAAGGCTTCCACCTGTGCACAGGGGAGATGTAGGAGAGTGGAGAAGTGAAGAAAGGATGACGGATTACTTGTCGGTGGGGAGCTCAGACTCCCAGGAGAAACGATGAGCAGCACTGAGCAGAGGAAGCGGAACTCCAGAGCAGAATGAGTAGAGTAGGCGAGACGGTCTTGCCAGACCATGGGAGCGTAGAAGTCTCCGTGCAGACCAGAGGGCAGCGCTGCTTAAATAGGCCGCTAGATGAGACAATCAGCTGTGCGTGCAGCTGTGGAGATAATTAGGGCAGCAGGCACGCAGAGCGGATCATAACAGTACCCCCCCCCCCCCCCCCCACGGGATGCCTCTCGGCGGCCGATCCAACCTACCCGGGTGCATCTGGTGGAAGTCCCTGATGAGCTGTGGATCCATCACAAAGGAGGGATGCACCCAGGACCTCCATTCTGGATCGTAACCCTCCCAAGTCCACCAGGTACTGGAGGCCATGACCCCAGCGTCGGACGTCCAGGATGGGGTTGACTCTCCACGCAGGGTCACCATTGGTCAATACCAGTGGGGGTGGCATCTTGGGAGGGGGGCACAGAGGGCTGGAGACAAACGGCTTGACCTGCAAGATGTGAAAGGTGGGACAAATGTGGAGGGGGGGTGAGAGCCAGCAACAGGATTCACAGCGACAGGATTCACAATATGTGTTATGGAAAAAGGCCCAATAAAACGCTGTGACAACTTCCTGGACCAACCTTGAGATTAATGTTCTTAGTGGATAGCCGTACCTGCTGCCCCACCCGGTAGGGCAGAGCCAGAGTCCTGCAGCGGTTGGCAATGGTGATATTACGGTCCGCCGTGTGCCGAAGCGTGGCCCGGGTAGTCTTCCACAGCCGGTGACAGCGCTTCATATGGGCCTGCATGGAGGACACCGCGATGTCTTCCTCCTCCTCTGGTAACTGTGGGGGATTGTATCCCAAACAGACCTCGAACGGGGACAGACCTGTGGCAGAGGAGACCATGGTGTTGTGCGCATACTTGACCCACGGCAGATAGGATCTCCAGGATGCTAGGATGGAGGTGGTGATGCACCGTAGCACTGCCTCCAATTCCTGATTGGTGCGCTCACACTGGCCATTACTGTGGGGGTGGTACCCTGAGGACAGGCTTACCATGGCCCCAATAGCCTTACAGAAGGCACGCCACACCTGCGAGACAAACTGGGGACCACGATTGGACACGATGTCCATTGGGGTGCCGTGGAGCCGCACCACATGGAGGACAAGCAAGTCCGCAGTCTCCTTGGCTGTGGGGAGACCCTGTAGGGGAACGAAGTAAGCCGCCTTGGAGAATCTGTCCACGATTGTAAGGATGACTGTGTTGTCAGCAAAAGGAGGATGGCCGGTGATGAAATCCAGCGCTACATGAAACCAAGGTCTGCCGGGGATTGGAAGGAGATGGAGCAGCCCCGCCGGAGGAGAGGAGGACGTCTTACAGGTGGCGCACTGGGGACAGGCTCGGATGTACTCCCCGACGTCCTTCCGAAGAGAAGGCCACCAGAAGGTCCTCTGCAGCAGAGCCGCTGTATGTGCCACCCTCGGGTGGCACAGGAGCTTGGAGGAGTGGGCCCAATTGATCACTTGGCCCCGGACGGCAGAGGGCACATAAATCTTCCCCGCTGGCCCCCCCACCGGGTCAGCCTCAGTCTCCTGCGCTCTTCTGACTCTCTCCTTGATGCCCCACAACAGGGCGCCCATGATACATGAAGAGGGCACCACGGGATGTGACGGCGCCTCGGCTGCTTCTGAGGAGAACTGTCTGGACAGGGCATTAGGCTTGGTGTTTTTGGACCCCGGGTGGTAGGTGATGGGGAAGTTGAATCTGCCGAAGAACAAGGACCAGCGGGCTTGCCGAGCGTTGAGTCGCTTGGCTGTCCTGAGGTACTCCAGGTTCTTATGGTCGGTCCAAATGACAAATGGCTGGGAGGCCCCGTCGAGCCAGTGGCGCCACTCCTCCAAGGCCAGTTTGACCGCCAGGCGCTCCCTGTCCCCGATGTTGTAGTTCCTCTCTGCCGAGGTGAGGCGTCAGGAGAAGAAGGCACAGGGGCGGATCTTGTTGTCCACGGGGGAACATTGAGACAGAACTGCTCCCACCCCGGAGACCGAGGCATTCACCTCCATTAAACACTGCAGCGCGGGTTCCACCTGGGCCAAGATAGCACCCGCCTGACATGGACTCGATACTCATCGAGGGACTGTGAAAAGATGAGAATATTGTCCAAATACACAAACACAAAACAACCTAGGAAATCGCTCAACACATCGTTGACGAGGCATTGGAATACAGCGGGAGCATTAGTCAGACCAAACGGCATCACCAGGTATTCGAAGTGGCAACTAGGGGTCCGGAACCCCGTCTTCCACTCGTCCTCCTCTCTAATCCTCACCAGGTGGTATGCATTGCAAAGATCTAATTTTGTAAACATGGAGGCCCCCTGGAGAGAATCAAAGCCGTGTTGATTAGGGGAAGAGTGTATTTGTCCTTAACAGTAATGTTGTTCAGTTCCCAAAAGTCAATACAGGGCTGCAAAGAGCCATCCTTCTTTCCCACGAAGAAAAATCCCGCCCCCACCACCGAGGAAGATGGTCGGATAATGCCCGAGCTCAGGGACTCCTTAATGTATTTCTCCATTGCCTCCCGCTCCGGGGACGATAGGCTATAAAGTCAACTGGATGGCAACGGAGCCCCCAGCAGGAGGTTAATGGGACAATCGTATGGGCGGTGGGGAGTGACAGCGCTTGAGTCTTACTAAAGACGGTGCCCAAGTCATGGTATTCTGAGGGAACCCAGGACAGATCAGGCGGGGGTGCGTCCAGGACACAGAGGGGAACAGAGGGAGATCAGGCAGCAGAATGCAGGCAGGAACTTAGGCAGAAGGAACTCCACGAGATGATGTTTCCCGCACGCCAATCGATGGACGGGCTGTGCAACCGAAGCCAAGGGTACCCCCAAATAACTGGGGAGGCTGAAACAGGAAGCACAAAAAACCTGGTTTGCTCCCGGTGATTGCCCGAGATCGGAACAGAAACTGGGGCAGTCTGCTTGGTGACGATGGCGAGCAGAGCCTTAGACAGAGCGATAAGCTTCAAGGGAGTGTTCAGCTGGTGGCAGGAGAACCCCAGCCGTGTTGACACATCTTCAGAAATAAAGCTCTGCTCAGCCACTGAGTTGATGAGTGTGTGAGTGGAGATTTCCTTGTGATTGTGTATGAAACGGATGGGCAATAAAAATTTGGTAAGGGGATTTTGCTGGAGTGAGTCCGTGAGTCCCCCTACTGTAACCCCCTCTTTTGGCCGAATGGGGCAGGATGCCAGCTCATGTTCCTCACTAGCACAATATAAACATAGCCCAAGCTCCTGGCGGCTCTGTTTCTCGGCTGGGCGCAGCTTGGACTGGCCCATCACCATAGGCTCAGCAGTGTCAAAGGGATCGGAAAGTGGAAGGGCCAGCAGGGGGGCTGTGAGGAGTGGCGGAACTGTGAGCCTGAGTGACCGGAAGGTTGGTGCTCGTTGGCCCGCTCCCTCAGCCGGTTGTCAATGCTAATCACTAAGGAAATTAGCTTGTTTAGTTTGCTAGGCTTATCTATGCGAGCTAACTTGTCCCTCAGTCTAGGGCTAAGGCTATGGGTGAAAATACTGCAAAGGGAGGCATCCTCCCACCAACTTCTGCCACCACCACCCGGAAGTCTACAGAATAATCGGCCACTGATTTATTCCCTTGTTTCAGATTGAGTCGCTGGGTGGTGAGCACACTATCTCGGTCTGAGTGGTAGAATACCTCATTAAATTCCCTCACAAACTGGTCATATGTTAGGTTAGCATAGTCAGCCATGACCGCATAAGCCCAAGCTAGGGCCCGCCCCTCTAGGAGATTGACGACATAGCCAGTGCAGCTGTGACTAGTGGGGAAATCCCCTGGCACCCGCTGAAACACTATTCCACACCCCATCAAAAAACCCTGTGCCTCCCCTAGTTTGCCGCTAAAGGGTGTGGGCGTGGGGACTGGAGTCAGCCGAGACTGCGGGGAAGGAGAAGGGACGGAGCTGGCTGGTCTGGCCGCCCCCCCCGGGAGCTGGTGGGACCTTTCCTGAAAATTTCATCAAAATCCGTTCATAACTTTTGGAGTAATGTTGCTAACAGCAGACAGACAGCCCAACAGACCAACCAACAAACAAACCAATGCCGGTGAAAACATTACCTCCTCCCTTGGCGGAGGTAATTAGGAAAAAAAGTCACAAATTTACAAGAAAATTGCACATTTATGATAAAACTAGAAAAACGCTCAGAGAGCACATACCTCTGCCAAGGCTCCTTATGGATCACCTCCTAAATGTAATGGGTTTGTTCTGGAGGATTCCTAGTAACACAGTGTGAGAAGATAAGAGCCTTGGTGGAGGTATGCATTCTGGGATCATCACCAAAATGTTTTGGGTTCCTCTCTAGCCCAGGATCACCTCTGGTGAGAATTTCATCAAAATCCATGCTGTAGTTTTGGTGTCATCCTGCTGCGCAAATACAAACAAGGCCCTTGGTGGAGATATGCACTTTCAGATTGTGACCAAAATGTAATGGGTTTATCCTTGGCCCAAGGAGCACCTCTGGTGAGAATTTCATTAAAATCCGTCCAGTAGTTTTGGGGTAATCCTGCTAAAAGTCAGACACAGACCACCCTGATTACATAACCTCCATGGTGGAGCTAATAAGCTTAAAATTAGTAAACAGGTGACGTCCACGGGGCCAACATGGGACCCGCAGACAACCACACATGGACATGCTGGCTGTGGGGCTGCCATGTATAGTACTGTAGAGTATTCTGTAATATGATAAGCAGTGTTAGGGGACTCGTCTTGACCTTTATTGTTATAAAATCAAGCAGCACTTGAACCCTTTGTAGGGCTCATGAACCAAGAGAGGCTTAATCAAAGGAGATTTGCTACCGTTTCATTAGCCAGGTTTGGACTGTGCACAGACCTCCAGGCCAGGTTTGCAGCAAGCAGCCAGGCTTGTCTGCTGCAGCACATGGCTGTGGATGGGGATTGGACAGCGACGGCTTAATAATGTGCTGATAGCAGCAAAGGGACTTCCTTCCCAGGATCAGCAGGAAAATGAGGATTCAGAAAATCAGATGGAGTAGATTAGTGCTCCAGAAGCCAACTAGTGGGAAAACAGAATGTGCCTGTGATGGTAATGAGTCTAACAGGGATCCACTATGGTGCCCGACCATTCATGACACTGCAGCGGAAGGTCCCGGCTTATCAAACTACAATTACATCCTACTGGAGTCATGCTGTCTCTGCAAAACCTTCTTGATAGGAAAATTTTACAGTTTGTAACTTCTGTTCCCTCAGAGTCTGTGTGAGATGTACAAGGTGGTGGCAGCTGGACATTTAGCTCTTTGTTTTTGTTTGCATGTACAGTATTGTTAAGAGTATGTCTGAGAAGGAGACAGCTTGGAAGAACCAGCCTGAACTACATATTCTGTCATGGACAGTCCTGAGATAGCAGGACGCTTAAATAACTGACAGTTGTGTGTGTGTGAATCAGAATGATGCACAGACAGACACTGAGGCTGTTGTGTATTGTCCTCCACTGGCCAGTGCAAATTACATTTGCTGAAACTTTAATCCTGCCTGATTTTTTTGACTGCTGGTTGAAGGGATTTTTCCAACACTTCTCCTCTCAGAGCTGCGTCGCCAGCAGTTGAGGTCAAACAGCGTGGGACAGAACCCAACTGGGCTCTGCTGTCAGATGCAGGAGGGTGAAATGAGAACTGCCACGATATACACACGTGTACAAAATTGTTGGTACCCCTCTGTTAATGAAAGAAAAACCCACAATGGTCACAGAAATAACTTGAATCTGACAAAAGTGGTAATAAATAAAAATTCTATGAAAATTAACCAATGAAAATCAGACAATGCTTTTGAATTGTGGTTCAGCAGAACTATTTTAAAAACAAACTCATGAAACATTCCTGGACAAAAATGATGGTACCCTTAACTTAATATTTTTTTGCACAACCTTTTGAGGCAATCACTGCAATCAAACGATTTCTGTAACTGTCAATGAGACTTCTGCACCTCTCAGCAGGTATTTTGGCCCACTCCTCATGAGCAAACTGCTCCAGTTGTCTCAGGTTTGAAGGGTGCCTTCTCCAGACGGTATGTTTCAACTCCTTCCACAGATGTTCAATAGGATTTAGATCAGGGCTCATTGAAGGCCACTTTAGAATAGTCCAATGTTTGGCTCTTAGCCATTCTTGGGTGTTTTTAGCTGTGTGTTTTGGGTCATTATCCTGTTGCAAGACCCATGACCTGCGACTGAGACCAAGCTGTCTGACACTGGGCAGCACATTTCTCTCTAGAATACCTTGATAGCCTTGAGATTTCATTGTACCCTGCACAGATTCAAGACACCCTGTGCCAGATGCAGCAAAGCAGCCCCACAACATAACAGAACCTCCTCCATGTTTCACAGTAGGGACAGTTTCCTTTTCTTGGTATGCTTCATTTTTGCGTCTGTGAACATAGAGCTGATGTGCCTTGCCAAAAAGTTCCAGTTTTGTCTCGTCTGTCCATAGGACATTCTCCCAGAAGTTTTGTGGCTTGTCAACATGCAGTTTGGCAAATTCCAGTCTGGCTTTTTTAAGATTTGTTTTCAACAGTGGTGTCCTCCTTGGTCGTCTCCCATGAAGTCCACTTTGGCTCAAACAACGACGGATGGTGCGATCTGACACTAATGTACCTTGACCTCGGAGTTCACCCTGAATGTGTTTAGAGGTTGTTCTGGGCTCTTTTGTTACCATTCATATTACCCGTCTCCTCCTGCGGCCACGTCCAGGGAGGTTGGCTACAGTCCCGTGGATCTTCAATTTCTGAATAATATGTGCAACTGTAGTCACAGGAACATCAAGCTGCTTGGAGATGGTCTTATAGCCTTTACCTTTAACATGCTTGTCTATAATTTTCTTTCTAATCTCCTGAGACAAATCTCTCCTTTGCTTCCTCTGGTCCATGTTTAGTGTGGCACACACCATGTCACCAAACAGCACAGTGACTACTTGTCACCCTTTAAATAGGCCGACTGACTGATTACAAGTTTGTAGACACCTGTGATGTTAATTCGAGGACACATCTTGGTTGAACATGTCCCTATGGTCACATTAATTTCAATCTTTTCTAGGGGTACCATCATTTTTGTCCAGGTCTGTTTCATGAGTTTGTTTTTAAAGTAATTCTTTTGAACCACAATTCAAAAGCATTGTCTGATTTTCACTGGTTAATTTTCATAGAATTTTTATATATTACCACTTTTGTCAGATTCAAGTTATTTCTGTGACCATTGTGGGTTTTTCTTTCATTAACAGAGGGGTACCAACAATTTTGTCCATGGCTGTAAAAGCAAATCTTATCAGGAAAAAACTGTGGTGGATGTGGTCAAAATAAAGAAGCGCTAAGCTAAAAGCTTTCTTCATGCCAGCCAGCGTGTCCATGTGGGTCCCACCATAGGTTAAATTGGGCTGTCTTCTGGTTCCATGTGGGTTTGTCCACGGGTTCCATGTTGGCTCCATCAGTCTTTGCCGACATAGACTTTACCCGTGGTGCAGGTAAACAGGTCATCTGTTTAAACCCATCTGGGCTCACAGGGGTTAATAATGGAAGCTTCAGGAACACTGGTGCCATGAACAAAATGATGCAGAGAAGTCACAAAGTTATGAGCAAAAAAGGTGAAATTTACAAAACAATTTGTGGCAAATCTATGAGAAAAAAAGTCACAAATTTACTAGAAAAGTTCCAAATTTATGAGAAAAAAATAAAAATTTTGGAGTAAAAAATAGCAAATTTACAAGAAAAAAATTGTAAAATTACTTGAAAACAGTAAAAACTTACAAGAAAAATTTAGCACATTTTCAAGAAAAAAAGTCAAATTTTTGAGGGAAAAAATTTGATAAAGTTGCAAATTAACAAAAAAAGTAGCAAATATGTGAGTGAATAAATTGAAGATTTATGATAAAAAGTTCAAAATTTATGAGAAAAAAGTAAGTTTACAGTAAAAAAAGTTCACACTTTTTGAGAAAGTTCCAAATTTACAAGAAAAATGCTACAAATTTATGGTAAAAACTCATAAATATATAAGAAAATTGCAATTTTACAAGGAAAAAAGTAACAAATTTAAGTTGCAAGATGACAGTAAAAATGTGGCAACTTTATGAGAGTTGCAAAATGACAAGAAAAAGTAAGCAAATTTGCAAGAAAAAAAGTTAATTTTACAAGAAAAACTAACAAATTTATGAGAAAAATTTGCGTTTACAGTAAAAAAAAGTTGCAAATTTTTAAAACAGTTTCAAATTTTCAAGAAAAAATGCATCAAATAAGTGGAAAAAGTCACAAATTTACAAGGTAATAGCAAATTAATGAGAAAATCAGTTAAAAATAGGTAAACAGGTAAAGTCCATGTGGGCAAGCACAGGCGGGGCCAACATGGAACCCACAGACGATCCCACATGGACCCATAAGACAGCCCAGATAACCTTTGGTGGGACCCACATGGACATGCTGGCTGGGATAACAGCCCAGCAGAAGTCCACAAAACCACTAAATTACATCTCTAATATGGCTCTGCTGGACCAGTTGGACGTGGTGTAAGTGAAATGTCAGAGAACCGTTGGAAGGCCTAGACAAGCAGGCACCAAATAATTGGGCGTCACGACACAATAAACCTCCAGGTCACGTCAGCGGAGGCTGGCAGCCGAACGGTGAACATAAAGAAAAAGAATATCTGGACGAGGAGCTTCTCTTCTTTGTAAACTTGGATTCACACGTCTTTGCATTTTTGCCGTGATTTACAAGTCTAGCTGCCGGCATGAGAGTGCAAGCCCAGTAATTTCCCCCCAAAAGCTCTGGTAGAGGAAATGTAATCATATACAGAATACAAATTATGGCCCAATAAAGATTAGGTAACAGCATGAAGAAATTAAAGCGCTGTGAAAACGGAAGGATTAGAGTAATTATGCTCATTACACAACATCCATCTCTCTGACCTGCGTCTGGGCTGAAAACCACGGAGAGCAGGAAGGTGGAGTCCATAAAACTGAAGTGGAAGAAGGGGAGGGGAGGACTGCCAGGAATGCTGGAATCCCAAAATGCTTGGATCCATCGTGAGGCACAAAATAGCAACATGTCTGAACAGTAGTTCGAGGAATCATGAGTGGCGTTACTCACTTACTCCAGCGTAAGTGACACTGCAGAGCACAATAGAGAAGTGTCAAGTGTGAAGATAATGTTTTGGAGTAAAATTAGAACACACAGAAACACACTTAACTCACTCTTATCAGGAAGAAGCTACTCGGCTCACAGCCCCTTTGGATAATGAGGAACCTCAAGAAAATAAAAGCCTGGCTGGCACTGAGCCAGACAGTGGTTGTTCCTCAATATTAAAATCAGTTCTGTACAGTTAAACAACAAGGGAAACTTTCCCAATCAGCCATAATCAGCAACATATTGCTGCTATTTACTTTTCATTTTTGCAGCTTGGAATGCTAATGGGAAGTCTCGTTTTCTGACCAGTCATGCACAGAAAAGCTCATAAGCATCTCCATTTGAAGAGAACGGCGCTCTCGCCTGCCTGTCTAGTGTCAGGTGCTGACACAGCTCTGAGGGTGATTAGACTGCGATGACAGAGGTGATGATGGCGGCAGTGGTAGTGGTTACCATCCCTGATTGGGATAATGAGGGTGATGATGATGGCAATCCGCACCACAATTAAACAGCTACAGGGAGCAAGGTTTTGTACGGCCTCATCTCATTAAGGACTCGTGGTAAGTCACGCACACTGATGTGTTTTTAAAGGTTGTGAACACATAATGAACAAACAAGGGGACATCTGAGGAGGATGCTCCAGCGTCTGTTGTGTAGAAATGAAAGGATAGTAAAAGTAAAGCTGCAACTGATTACCTTTTGGAGAATTATCTCTGAAACTTGATGAAAAGAATTCAGGCGTATATGGGAGATAGGTGTCCATGAGTTTGTACTAGGACTGCAACGATAACTTGAATAATTCAAGTAACTCGATTGCAAGATGGCTGCTGAATATACACGCAGACTGGCAAGCTCTGCATGTCCTTCTCTTAAATCTCCTTTTAAACCTTTTAAACCTCCTCAACCTGTATCTTTTAGACCTACTTTATTCACAAAACGGACTCAACTACCACTGGAACACTAGATAGTTGGTACTGTTTTAACTGTCTGTCTACTTTTACTATCACTGTGGCAGTCCCTCACAACTGACAACCACAATGCTATGGTCACTTATCAACAACATCTGCTGTACTCCACTTTTCTTGACAATGGCTGTTCCTGGGTGCTTCCTGCAAAACAGGTACAAGTAAGCCCTGGAAGGAAAGCTTTGGGGTCTATCTACCTAGCAGCTATTGTACTATTAGTGGGAGATATGAAGGCGAATCCAGGCCCATTGCCTTTGGACAATGGAAACCAGGTGCCCAACAACCGCTGCTACACCGGTCAACCTGGCTACCACAGTTAGCTGAACAACTGCAACTAAACTGGAAAACCTGGATGCTGCAACCAGCACAGCAGCTAAAGTGGTTAACTCAGCAGCCACAGATAAACTGTCTACAAAGGAATCCACAGCACATGATCCCTCCAAACACCAGTACAGCAACAGTCACTGTTTCAGCAGAACCAGACAGCATGGCATCCAGCGATTGGAGGTAGGCACCGACCCAGGCACCCGGGATGTTGGAGTTTCAGAGGCTTATCTGGTGGGATGGGCCTACCAGGTGGAGTTGGAATGATGAATTATGGCCCAACAGTGAGGTGACGGTGCCAACCCGGTCCCCCTGGGCACTGGTACAACAGTGGCTTTTCCAGTGGGAGATGTCCCTCAAATGGAGCCGTGTCGACGGCTTGGAGCCTGATGGCTGGATGTCAGTTTTGGCCCGTTTTCCCCGGACGTCGATGCAGCAGTGGCTCTTTCCACAATGGATGTTTGCCTGGCCGAGCTGTGTCGACGATTCGTTGCCCAGCAGCAGACTGTTGACATTGTCCCGGCCTCTCTGGACACCGATGCAGCAGCAGACCATCCAAAGGAGGCTTATATCAGTCAGCTCTCCAAAGACACTGGTAATATCAATGTAGGAATGGTTTCCCCAGACACCGGTGCAGCGGCGGCTCACCCAAAGGGGAATGGCATCAGTGGAGTCACCCGGGGAGCCAGTGATATCAACACAGGAAAAGTTATTGCAACAAGACTGAAACTGCATAAGCCTGGTAACACAAAACGGGACGGGTATGGGATAAAAACTGTAGCTGAAAAACAACAAACTACTAAAATGTTTCAAACTGTAAGGTATTGTGGGATCCGACTATGAAACCTCAAGGCTTTTTTGGAGGTCATGTCAATATTAGGAGCATTGTCTCTAAAACAGAACAAATACAACAACTACTGACAAATTCAAATCTTGACTACCTTTGCCTCTCAGAAACCTGGTTAACGCCAACAACACCTCCAGCTGTTTTCATTGTACCAGGGCACAATCCCTACAGACAAGACAGAAAATATGACGGGGAGGAGAGGTCATGATTTATGTAAAGGATGGTTATCGGGGTACACAACTTGACATTGCTGAAAATATGCTGGAATGTGTTGGAGTTAAAGTTGTACTGTCACCAGAAATGTCTTTTGCTTTGATTGTGATCTATCAACCTCCATCCTCTAAGGACACATTCTTTATTTGTCTATCAAATGTACTGAAACAGTTTGGCAGCAAACAGTTAATCCTCATGGGTGATTTCAACTTAAATTGGCTTTGTAAAACACACAGAAATTAAAGGACATCACTAAGAAGTTTCATATGGATCAGATGATCAAGAACCCAACTAGAATAACCTGTTCATCTCAAACTCTCCTTGATTTGATTTTTACCAACAAACCTGACGGCAGAACAAAAAAATACAATCGAATTACTGGCGTGTCTGACCATAATCTCACTTTAGTAGTACACAAATTGTCAAAATCACCATACAAAAAGCCTACTGATAGTGGAAAATATATCTCATACATACCAAAGAAAAACATAGAATCATTTGAAAATGAGTTACAACATGTAAAGTGGAATGAAATAAATTGTGAAACAAACGGTGAACAGACATGCGAAAATATATCAACAATCAAAGAAATGATCTCAAAATATAAAATAACAACACCATCTAAGCACAAAAGAAAACAGGATCTACCTTGGCTAAATGAAAAATGATGGAATCTCATGAAAAAAGGGATTTAGCTCTTAAAAAATGGCTAAAAACTGATTTAAGTAGAGATAGACTGATTTTTAAAAGCCTCTGAAATGAAATCACCATGCAGTTCCGTAAAGCAAAAGCAAATTTCTTCTTAGACATAATCAAAAATGCAAAAGGGAACAACAAAAAACTCTGGAAATGTATTGATAAACTCACAGGAAAAAAATGCAAAAGAAGTGAAGTCATACAACTCAATTTGAATGGAAAACTTCACTCAGATAGCTTTGTTATAGCCAGCAATTTTAATGAGTATTTTATCAAATAGGTACAAGAACTGCATCTGAATTTTACTCAAACATGCCCAAACCAAACTGAAATAAATCATGAAACTGATCTAAACCTTAAACCCACAAATGAGGTAAAGATTAACCAAATTTTATCATCTCTATCAAGTTCCAGAGCTAAGGATATTCATGGACTAGACACTGTATTCCTGAAAAAACATAAAGATACTTTAATAATTCCAATTACAGAACTAATAAATCAATCAATACATGAAAATATCTTCCCTGATGCATTGAAGCCTGCCATTGTAACCCCCATACCCAAAGCCAGAGAGAAACAGGAAATTAGTAATTATAGGCTGATAAGTATGCTTCCTGTTTTGTCAAAAGCCATTGAAAAGGTGGTAGTAGACCAACTGGTAGAACATCTCAGATATGCTCAGCTGCTGCATCCCATGCAGTTTGGTTTCAGGCTGAACCTCTCAACGGAGACTGCATGTTGTTACTTTATTGAAACAATTAAAGAAAATCTGGACAAAGGGGAAGGGGGGTGGTAGGAGCCATCTTTTTAGACTTACGTAAAGCCTTTGATACAGTCAATAACTCAGTCCTTCTTTCTGTTATTAGGATATAAACTGTCCATGAATACCCTTAGCTGGTTAAAATCTTATTTATCTGCTCACTCCCAGTGTGTGTGCATAAACAATACTGCATCCCAATCAAAGGCATGCACCATGGGAGTACTTCAAGGTTCAATTTTAGACCCACTGCTGTTTACTTTGTATATTAATGACTTTCCATCAGTATGTGAAATTGACATAAAAGTTCAGATGTATGCAGATGACACAGTCATCTACACACATGGGAAGGATGCCAAACAGGTGGCTGACAAGTTAATTATAGCAACGAAGAAAGTGGCTTAATTAATCATGCCTCACTCTGAACGTAGGGAAAACAGCTACCATGTACTTTACCAATAAACAAAATCATACGCACTAGCCAAGTATAGCTGTAAATGGAGCAAATATAGAAAATTTAACAGAGTTTAAGTATTTGGACGTTACATTAGATCCCACACTCAGCTTTAAAGAGCATGTAAAATGGATGAGCCACACTCTGAAATATAACCTTGTAAACTTCTGTTGCATCAGAAAGTCACTTACTCTAAAAGAATCAAAAACCTTTCTGAATGTCATGATTTTGACACATTTCTCCTGTTGCATCTCATGCTGGTCACAAGCCAATAGTCCAACTCTGAAACCTTTGGAATCCCTGTATAAACGATCCATCAAAATTCTGAATAAGAAGACATGACAGTATCACCATTGTGGTTTACTTGCCAAACACAAGATGTTAAGCTTTGAAAATATGATCATGTATGCAAATAAGCGCTTGGTCTTTAAAATTATCCATAGTTCTGCACCCCCACCTCTTAACCCTTTGACATCCTTGATTGCATGAACAGATAGCGCCCCCACTGCTTATGGCGCAGTGCTGCGCCTGTCATGTGATGTGATGTGACGTGGCCAAAAACTTCCCAGTTGTACTAAGATTTCCACCTCACAAGGTGGCAGACACGCATAACTTACTGCTCTTGCCTTGGAGGACTGATAGCAGGCATAGAACCATCCTAAAACCTCACTTCTGGACACCACAGAAGAAGAGTTTGTAAACGAATGTTGATGTTCGCCATCGCCATCACCACTGCAAGACGGAGGAGGCATTTGCTCCCAAATTTGCCAACTATGATTCTAAAAAGAGATTATTTAGCTTATGAAGGTAAATATCTACATTTTCTTACAACAGAGGGTGGGCAAAGCTGGTTGATGTTCACCTGCCATCGCCCCCAGTGCCATGTGACTGGAGAGAAAAACTGTGCTGGTTCCCGGTCGTCATATGAGATAAATTGCTGCGGAATAAAAGTGAAATTGCGGTGGAATAATCATAACAATTTCTGGATGTGAGGGGGAAAAATAAAATGACCGACAGAAGAGAAAATAACGACCAGGATGCTACAAAAGGACAAAGCGAGCGAGCTGCCCAGTCAGTGGTAAGTGACAAATGCCTGTGTTTGTTTACATTGTACTGATTTTCTGGTTCATATACTTTGAAGATAAGATAACAAAATGCCCAAAACAAGAAACGGTGACAAAAAGCAAAACCATTCTTTGTGTAAATATGTCCAAAGTCTTCTTTTGACTGTAAGTTATGTAATTTGATATGGCTGCTGTGGCATTATGCAAATTAGGTGCATAAATTTACTCCTATCTCAAACTTTGGATCATATTCTACATCTTTCTAATTGACAGTACCACTTTTCTTACCACTTTCAAGTTATAGCTTTGAAAATCTCTGACATCTGAATTGAATATTTTCTTGAAAAAACCTTGACCACTAGGGGCTAACGGTGCAACGGAGCGCCATAGGCAGTCAATAGGTTAAGACTTCTGTGTACTTAACTTCTGAACAAAATACCAGAAAAACAAGGACTTCCTCTAGGTGGCATTGTTGCATCCCCCTACGTAAAACTTCTTTGGACAATTAGCCTTTTCATACAAAGTTATAACAGAATGGAACAAGCTCCCCACTGCTTTGAAGATCAGAACAAATTACAGAGACTATTCCACAGAGACTAAAAAATGGATTTTAAGTAATCAAGCCTGCCATCATTGACTCTCTCCTTTAAATGGGATTTGAAATTGTACTCTTAAATTGTTTTTATGTGTGCTGTCTCTCTTATGTTTTTACCTTTAAACTTACTCCCTGCTTGTTTCATGGTCAACAGTTTCTGAAATCTGACTTGAAATGCTTTCTATATGTGCTGTTTTTCTTTTAATATCTTCCTGCCTGCCTCAGGACTACAGATGGAAATTAGTAAGAATGCTATAATCTGGTACAGAGCATCTTTACCCTGTGTTTAATGTTTTTTTTTTTCTGTACATGGTCCCTGACAAATAAACCAATAAACTAAATAAAAATGTTCAAATCAAAATCTATGATTGTCCGCTTTGTTTTAAGTATCACTTCTAGTCTATATGACCTTCTTCTGGTCATGCTATGTAAACAAGAAGCAGGTTTGTTCAATGGCGCAATGTTAGGGCGACAGAGCGATGGCAAAAAGGAAGAAAGTCAGAAAAAAAAAGTAACTCAAGTCTGGTATCATTTCAAGCTCAAATTGAAGGAAAGCGTGCCATGTGAACATGGTAAAGCCGAGTGCCAAGCTAGCATACCATAACGTTGTTGTTACAGTGTCTCAGCATCCAGCCACATCACACTTGGCCAGCTCACCAGAGACAAGGTACAGTACGTGATTGAAATTTTAAATTAAGATGAATAGAATGTAGTCAGGTATGCTAATCATGCTTATACAACAGTTAGTTACGACCGAGCAATTTGATTGGACAATAGGGATTGCAGGAGTTAGTCAAATTCATGATAATTGCACTCCAACTTTCACTGGGTATGTATCACTCCGCTTCAAAGGTTCTAGTAACCGTTAATTACTAACTGTTATTTACTGTTGACTCCTGGTCGGCACTTTAGATAGATAGATAGATAGATAGATAGATACTTTATTTCGAACAAAAAAGTATAACAAAAACAAAACAAATGACAAATGCAATAAAGTAACAGTATAGAGTGTTCAAAAGGGAGAAGGAAGAAGTGAACACTTATTAATTCCATCTCCTCTTTTCCATAAATACACCCATGTGAATTATACACAAATTACCACATTTAAGACCCCAAGTAAACAATTAACTGTATTTTGTACATATCAACATTAACACCCATCCATCCTAGCATACATTGATGTCCATACATCAAAACCAGCCTCAAATAACACAGATATACACAGTGCTGTCCCACCCACCATTCCATAGTGTCCCATAGTGTCCCAGAGTGAGCATAGTGAATCGTACATATAAATACTACCCTTCTAACATATATCCTTTCAGCAAATAATGTTTGTACCTCTTTTTGAACTGATTTTTATTTGTACATAGTTTCAGTTCCGGCTCCAGACTGTTCCACAAATCCACCCCACAGACAGATATGCACATACTTTTCTTGGTTGTTCGTATCTTGGGTTTTGTAAAGTTTAAGTCTCCTCTCAAATTATGATCATTGTCTCTTTTTTTTAAAATATTTTTTGTATATTAGTTGGGAGTTGATTATTAATTGCCCTGTACATGACTTGTGCTGTCTTAAATTTAACTAAATCGATGAACTTTATGACATGTGACTTTAAAAACAACAAATTGGTATGGTCTCTATATCCTACATTATTTATTATCCTTATAGCTCTTTTTTGTAATGTGCATACTGACTGTAGGTTGGTCTTGTAGGTGTTTCCCCAGACTTCTACACAGTAGTTAAGATAAGGTAGAAACAGTGAATTGTACAGTAAGACCAATGATTTATAGTCCAAGATGTGTCTTGTCTTCCCCAGTATGCCTATACATTTTGCCAACTTGGCCCGGATGTGACTGATGTGAGGTTTCCAGCAGATTTTATTGTCTAGCGTCACCCCCAGAAACTTATTTTCCTGTACTGTTTCTATTCTGGTATCATCTATCGTTACCATTATTTCATGATTTATTTTATAATTTCCAAACAACATAATCTTTGGGGTTTTTTTTAGATTTAGAGATAATTTCTTTTTGTTGAACCACTGCGTTAACTTTTTCATTTCAGTTGTGACCACCTCTAAAACCTGCTGCAAATTCTCACCAGTGCAAAGGATATTTGTGTCATCTGCAAAAAAAAATAAATTTCAGAATTTTTGATACTTGGCATATGTCATTTATATACAAAATAAAGAGTTTGGGTCCCAAAACTGACCCCTGAGGCACACCACAAGTGATGTCCATGAAGGGTGATTTGTGCTCACCAATTTGTACAAATTGTTGTCTGTTACTTAAATAACTTTCCACCCAACTCAGTCCGACCCCTCTTATCCCATACCTTTCCAGTTTCCTTAGTAGTATTCTGTGGTCAATGGTGTCAAAAGCTTTCTTTAAATCTATAAATACTCCTACAGCAAACTTTTTTTTAATGGAAAATGACGATGAACATTGTTCCAAATATAACATTTGAGATAAATTATAAGTGGTCATCAGAACATGAGGAGGAGAAGGGAAGAAGCCAGGTTATTTCCATGGAAACCTCCCAGTGTGCAAGAATTTCATCAGCTGACCTGGACAGTGTGGAGAAAAGCAAAAATGAGAATAACACGGTAAAAACACAATACTTTTGTGGTGATGGACTCTATTTCATCTTATAATGCCAAGAAAAGTGAACCAAGTTCCCCAAAGAAATCACTAGCATGCTAACTACTAGCCACTGGTTAGCTACCGGCATTGGCTAATGACCATGCTTTGAGCTTGGGTCTTCTGCAGTAACGACTCAACAGGTATGTTTTATAATAGATAGATGCACTTTATTGATCCCAAACTGCGAGATTACAGTGTAACAGCAGCATGACACAGTAGACCAGAGCAACAGAAACACACACCTCATGTTACCTGTGATCATTCAATAAACTGTGCTTGTGGAACTGTTGTATAAAAGCAATATTACACGAGAGGTTGTTACAGTATCAATGAATATAATAACTATGGGTGTGATATGGCTAATACCCTCTGTTAGCAGCAGTAGCTATAAATTGTAGCCACTATGTTGTGAATTGAAGCTAATGATACAAAACGGAACTTTATGGTGTAATGTAATGTTTAAAGTTACGCTCTATGCAATAAGCATTGGAATAAATGTGTACCTTTGTTAGCAAGTGTTTGGTACAATAACTACTGCTCTTTAGGAAAAGTTCTGCACATGATGGTCAATGCAAGTTTCTTAAAAAAAAGAATCCGATTACTCGAGCAATTACTCAATTAGAGTGGTCAATTACTCGAGCTGTAAAACAGTCGTTAGCTGCAGCCCTAGTTTGTACAAAGTGATGCAGATCCAAATGAAAACCTGGATCTTGCACTGACGGGTTGATGGAGGTATGTATTGTCTGAATGTTTATCAGTTTTATATATTTTTATGCCCATTCAGCAACACCACAATATTCTGGCCCAATTACATAAAAACCCCATCAGAGATGTTGAATTGGTGAATAGCAGTGAGAGACGAAGTAATTCCTGCATGCGCAGCTGAATTGCTGAAATACAAGAACACTGACTGGTTTTCATCTTCTGGCCTTGTCTCACACTGAGGCCGTTACACTCTCACAACATCCTTCAGAAATTCAGAAAAACATCCTCAAGAAAAAGTGAAAGCATGACCCTCTTAAAGGATGCGCCTCAACTAGCCCTTTGTATCGGCTTTGCTTGACAGACACCAGGTGCAGAGTGAAAGAACAGTAAGGGGGTGGTGGCGGGGGCTATTTTAGCTTATTAAACCTCCAGGATGAATTTTATATCAAAGACAGGGTTGCATCATACTAAACATTTAGTGATTAACAATTCATGTGTGTATGTGTGTGTGTGTGTGGGGGGGCTTGCTAGTAGCTGTAGCAATCGCTGATTGGCTGCTAGTAGTGATGGATTGTGATCCAATCTGCAAGAAGGTGGTCAAGGATGCATTGTGACCAGACTGAGTACAAGTACAAATGCAAATGCATTTCCACTCTACAGTGGATATAAGAAGTCTACACACCCCTGTTCAAATGCCAGGTTTTTGTGACCTAAAAAATGAGACCAAGATTAAATTAAATCACCCTTTATTGTCATTCAACTGTACAACCAATCATGTACAGTAGAACGAGATTGTGTTTTACCTATCTACTGTGTTAATCACACACACCTCAAGTGTAGAATCAGAGGGCCGCTGCCATGCAAGGCACCTCCACAAATTTCCCTCCTCCATTCCATTATTGCTGAGCACCAAGCTGGACGGCAGGAAGTTCCACTTTTATATGGTCTTCGGCATGACCCGGCCGGGATTTGAACCCCTGCCTCCCGGGTGTGGGGCGAATGCTTTATCAACTGAGCCACCACTCCGGTATAAGTCATTTCAAAACTTCTTCCACCATTAATGTGACCTACAACCTGTACAACCCAATTGAAAAACAAACTGAAATCTATTAAGGTGAAAAATAAAAAATAAAAAACTTACAATAACCTGGTTGCATAAATATGCACACCCTTAAACTAATACTTTGTTGCAGCACCTTTGGCTTTTCTTACAGCACTCAGTCTTTTTGGGTAGGAGTCTATCAGCGTGGCACATCTTTATATGGCAATATTTGCCCACTCTTCTTTGCAAAAACGCTCCAAATCTGTCAGATTACAAGGGCATCTCCTGTGCACAGCCCTCTTCAGATCACACCACAGATGTTCGATCGGATTCAGGTCCCGACTCTGGCTGGGCCATTCCAAAACTTTAATCTTCTTCTGGTGAAGCCATTCTTTTGTTGATTTGGATGTGTGCTTTGGGTCATTGTCGTGCTGAAAGATGAAGTTCCTCTTCATCTTCAGCTTTCTAGCAGAATCCTGAAGGTTTTGTGCCAACACTGACTGGTATTTGGAACTGTTCATAATTCCCTCCACCTTGACGAAGACCCAAGTTCCAGCTGAGGAAAACAGCCCCAAATCATGATGCTGCCACCACCATGCTTCACTGTAGGTATGGTGTTCTTTTGGTGATGAGCAATGTTGTGTTTGGGTTAGGTTTAGGATTACCGGATTTACGAGTTTTTCCTATAAATTTGCAACATTTTTCTTGTAAATGTGGAACTTTCCTAAAATTTTTTATTTTTTTTTTCCTGTAAACACAACTTTTTCTCATAAATTTGGGGCTTTTTTCTTGCAATTTTGTCACTTTTTTCTTGTAAATTTTCAGTTTATTTACTCATATTTGCTACTTTTTAATTAAGTTGAAACTTTTTCTAAGTTTTTCCTCATAAATTTGTGACTTTTTTCCTTGTAAATTTGCTGATTTTTCCTTGTAAGTTTGTGATGCTTTTCAAGTAATTTTGCATTTTTTGTGGTAAATTTGCAAGTTTTTTTGTCTCCTAAATTTTCACCTTTTTCTTATAAATTTGCTACATTTTTTTTTCAAATTTGTCACCGTTTTTCTTATAAATTTTCATTTTTTTTTCTCATAAATTTGTGACTTTTTTCCTCATAATTTTGCCTATTGCATCAGTGTTGCTGCAACCTGCTCACCCACATTAAACCCATTGGGGCCCAGCTGGTTTTAATGTGGGTCTCCAGATTACCTGCACACCTGCACCACAGGTAAAGTCCATGGGGGCAAACACAGATGGGACCCAGCCAAGGTTTAACCTATGGTGGGGCCCACATGGGCATGCATGGCTAACGGTCTGTTTTATCACACTAAACTAGGAGAAAAAGACAAACAGAAGTCTAAACATTGGCATCAGACACAGAAAAAACAGCAAGTAGTTTATTATTAGTTATTCTTTTACTGAACACACACACACACACACACACACACACACACACAGATTCTGAAGAAGAAAAAGACCAAAAAACAAAGACAAGCTCTAATAGGAGATAATGGGTTCTGGGTCAACACCTGGTAATCCTCACATCAGTGCAGAGGAGGGCCTTGACATTTTCCAGAAAGCTCCGTACAACAGGCCCATAATGAGAAGGTCGACTAACTTTCACATTGGGGCATGCCATAACAAAGGAAGCACAGAAACAGAACATGTGACACACTGCTTCATCAGCCAGCCATGACAAAGCTGAAAAGACGCTGGGAAATTACAGCATTTTTCATAAGCCTTTACTGGAAAATTTGAAAATGTTTTTTTTTTTTTTTTTTTAATCGGTTCAAACTTCAAACAAAATAATCTTGTTTTGATGAAAAGGTTTCTGCCTCGGATGCATTAATAGGTCGGCTTTGGATGCTTGAGGATTTAAATTAAATAGCTGATGAAGTCCTTTCAGATGATTTCACTGTTAATGGCCATGTTGAAGTTCTGGTGAAGCGAACCCAAAAGAACCAGTCCTTCACAGATGCTTCTTCTTCATCCAGTGACGGCAAAAATTTGGTGCAAGTACAGAAAGAGAAAATTGCAAAAGAGTTTCAGAGCCAAATAAGAGCAGAGAAGCTTCAAAGGAAAAAGATGGAGGCTCATTTCAAATCCCCATCCCCATCTGATTGGCTGTGATGCAGCGGGGTAGAGTAAGAGGCCAGAGAAGATGCACGACTTCGGTCTTCTCCCTGTGAGAATGTCAACACAATGACGCCCCCTGCTGTATGACCCATCTCCCCCCCCCACACACACACACACACTACTCTGATGCCCCACCGCCAACCTAGTCTCTGAGAAACTTGGCATGTGTCGAAAACAGCTGCTCTTCATGGAGACCCATCAGTAATGAACCCCTCGACCCCCTGACCCCTTCTCTGCACAGCACAGGCTCTCACATGCCTTCCTCAAGGTTTGGCTCTGGAAAAAAAAAGAAAAGAAGAAAGGAAAAACAACCTCTGAAGCACATCTGGTTTTGCTTTGCTGAGATCTCTCCCCACCTTCAACTGGGTCTTAAAAAATATGCTTTCAAGCAATAAATGGATGGCTGTGCTGCTTATTTGTACACTGCATGATGAAATTACAAGGGCTGTAATTGGTTACTTCCATAACTGCATCAAAAGTAATTTATGTGGTACCTTGGGGAGGCCAAATGAGATGAACTGGAATGATGATAACGGTGCAGTGAGTAAACATTTATTGGATCTTCTCTGCAGATCCTGTCATTTCAGCTGCAGGAACATTTGTGCAAGTGATGAAATTGGTTAGGGCGGTGGCACGCTGGCGTGAGCGCGTGCGTGTGTGAGAGAGAGAGACACTGAGCCGTACTATTATTACAGAGCCACTGGAGGGCAGTGAAAGTACTCTGTGTGTGTGTGTGTGTGTGTGTGCTGTTCCAGTATATGCATGTGAACCCGGTAAACAACCAGCAGGGTGTGAAAGAGAGGTCACGCACCACTGGCCTAGAAACACAAACACGGAGCTCTGGCTTGCCTGTCACCCCCGTCTCTCTTCTTGGAGTCCCACATCCTACCGCCATGCAAATTTGAAGAGGACGGAAACGTTCCGACTGTGATAGGTGCTTACGAAATCAGCTTTGATCTTCTGTTGTTTGTGCTACGATATGCCAGGTAGAGGCTCATGTGATGTGCTGAAAGAGAAGGTTGGGAGCTCCTGAAGGGAGACTCAGTGGTGCGGTAATAACTGCTTGTTGCTGCCGTTTCTCTAGGGACTTCTTGTTTGTATAGAAACTAACTGAGACATCTGTAGAAGGAAATAATCCTGCTGTAATAATATAGCTGAAGTGTGGGAGTTAAACAGACAAAGTGTATACAATGCAAACTCTCAGCTGAATGTACTGTAGCTTTCATCTGCTGAGACTTTTGAAGACTGGCAGGTGCATATAGCAGCTGAGAGTCTATTAGATGTTATGTTGTAATGAAACATCACAGATATTCACACTGTGAAATGACCATTTAGAGTGCAGATAAAAAAAAAACTTACCATCTCCTGTTAAAATGTCACATCTCAGTGATGTAAAAAGTGAGGCCATAAAAATAAAGCTAAAAAATAATATATAGCTGCAAGTGGCAATCATCGGGTTCCAAGCAGGTGTAGACTTCAAGGTCTAGTATTGCTTAGCAACAGCACTGAAAACCTAAAGTGTGCTACACATTAGTTTTTAAAGCAGCACTATGTAACTTTCTTGTTCCTTGTAGGAACACTGAAAAGGTCACAGCCACGGCGACCATGACTTCAGTCCCAACAGGCAGCCATCGGCCTTTTTATTGTTGGTGGCTTAAGTCGTGCCCTGTGATTCGCTGCAGGGACTGAGGCCACATTAGATTAAATTAGATTAGATTCAACTTTATTGTCATTACACATGTATGAATACAAGGTAACGAAACACAGTTTAGCATCCAATCAGAAGTGCAAAGGACAGCAGTGCAGTCGTCGGCCTCCGTCGGTCTATGATGACCATGGAAGAGAATCCTAAACGTCTACTCTGCTGGAACAGCACCGCCTGTGGCTGAACAGGCCGATGCGCGAATGGCAGTCCCTGTCACACAGGTCGCACTTGTGGGTGGTCTCCGTGCTGCTGGGTCTGTGGCGGCTCTTCCTGTGGGTCCTTTTTTCATCTGCAGCAGCAGTCAGTCTCTCTTCACCCGCCTTGAGCTGTCTGGTCAGGGTGCCTCTCCATTTGGAGCGGTCCGTTGCAAGGTCCTCCCAGCGCTCTGTGTTGATCTCCAGGCCCTTCATGTCTCTCTTGCAGACGTCTCTAAAACGCAGCTGTGGGCAGCCAACGTCTCTCTTGCCAGTTGCCAGTTCTCCATAGAGGACGTCTTTGGGGATTCTGCCATCCTCCATACGGTGAACGTGGCCTAGCCAGCGGAGCCTGCGCTGTCTGAGTAGAGTGAACATGGAGGGAAGGCCGGCGCGGGACAGAACTTCTGTGTTGGGCACTTTGTCCTGCCAGGATATGTCCAGGATGTGGCGAATGCAGCGCAAGTGGAAGGAGTTCAGTCTCTTTTCCTGCCGGGCATATGTTGTCCATGTCTCACTCCCATAGAGCAGTGTGCTGATGACGCAGGCGTTGTACACTGCCATCTTCGTCTTGACAGAAAGTTTGGGATTCTCCCACACTCGTGTGGTGAGGCGAGCAAGTGTGAAGGCTGATTTTCCAATCCTCTTGTTGATCTCTGTATCAAGGGAGAGGTTGTTGCTGATCGTGGACCCCAGGTACGTGAACTGATTCACGACCTCCAGCTCGTAGTCATCAATGGTGATGGTTGGTGGTGCTTCCGTGCCTTGCGCCAAGACGTTAGTCTTCTTAAGGCTGATGGTAAGCCCAAAGTCCTTGCATGCCTGGGAGAAGCGGTCCATAAGGGTCTGAAGCTCCTGCTGTGTGTGGGTTGCGACTGCAGCGTCGTCTGCGAACAGCATGTCTCTGATTAGAGCCTCGCGTACTTTGGTTCTGGCTTTCAGGCGGGCGAGGTTGAAAAGTCTGCCGTAAGATCTTGTGTGCAGGTAGATTCCCTCTGTTGCTGTGCTGAAGGCATGCCTCAGGAGCATAGCAAAGAAAATCCCAAAGAGGGTTGGCGCAAGTACACAGCCCTGTTTCACTCCGCTGCGTATGTTGAAAGGCTCTGAGACGTTGCCATCGTGCTGCACTATCCCCTGCATGTTGGTGTGAAACGATTCAATGAGGTTTTGCAACTTTGGTGGGCATCCTATCTTTGGCAGGATCTTGAAAAGGCCCTCTCTGCTGACCAGATCGAACGCTTTGGTGAGGTCGATGAAGGCGACGTACAGGGGCATGTTCTGTTCTCTGCATTTCTCCTGGAGTTGGCGGATGGAGAATATCATGTCTACCTTCGATCGCTCAGCGCGGAAGCCACACTGAGACTCGGGGTAGACACGTTCGGCAAGCTTCTGTAGACGAACGAGAACAACTCGTGCATAGACTTTGCCAACAACGCTGAGGAGGGAGATGCCCCTGTAGTTGTTGCAGTCGCTTCTCTCCCCTTTGTTTTTGTAGAGGGTGATGATCTTGGCGTCCCTCATGTCCTGTGGTACGGCACCTTCCTTCCAACACTGGCAGAGGACGTCATGCAATGGCAGCAGTAGGGCGGTCTTGCAGTGCTTGATCAGGTCGGGGGGTATGCCGTCGTTGCCGGGTGCCTTGCCAGCGGCCAAGCTATCAATGGCCTTGCTGAGTTCGTCGATGGTGGGCTCGGCGTCAAATTCGTCCATGGATGGCAGGCAGTCGATGGCATCAAGGGCTGACGGTGTCACGGTGTTCTGTCTGGAGTAGAGGTCGGAGTAGTGTTCCACCCATCTCTCCATCTGCTTGTTCTTTTCTGTGATCATCTCCCCAGTGGAGGATTTGAGGGGGGCCATCTTGCTCTGAGCCGGACCAAGTGCTTTCTTGATGCCATCGTACATACCATGGATGTTCCCTGTTATGGCAGCGGTTTGAATGTCTTGGCTGAGCCGAGTCTAGTACTCGTTGGCACAGCGCCGAGCAGTCTGCTGAACTTTGCGTCTCGCAGCCTTGAGAATCTGGAGATTCTTCTCGTTTGGGTACTTCTTGTACCCAGCAAGTGCTGAGCGCTTGGCTTCAATGACGGGGGTCATCTCGGTCAACTTGGCATCAAACCAGTCCTGTGACTTCGAGGTCTTCCTCCCAAAGGTAGCCAAGGCTGTGCGGTGGATGGTGTTTCGCAGCTCTTCCCACTTCTGCTTTGCAGATTCTCCTTCTTGTGGTACACCAAGTTCCTTCTCAAAGGTGGAGGCAAACTGCTCAACAAGTTCTCGTTGAGCCATCTTGCTGGTGTCAATCCGTGCCTTTCCAGGTTGTCTAGCACGATGGAATTTCTTCAGCTGCAGCTTGACCTTGCAACACACCAATGAATGGTCTGTGTCGCAATCTGCACTCTGGAATGAACGGGTGATTAGCACGTTCTTCAGTGAGGTGCACCTGGTCAGGATCAAGTCCAGCTGGTGCCAGTGCTTTGAGCGTGGATGTTGCCAGGAAACCTTGTGTTGGGGCTTGGTCTTGAAGAACGAGTTTGTGATGCCCAGATCGTGATATGTGCAGAACTCGAGCAGCCGCTGTCCGTTGTCATTCATTCTGCCCACGCCAAAAGGTCCAAGACAGGAGGGCCAGGAGTCGTGGTCAGCACCCACTCTGGCATTGAAGTCTCCAAGGAGAATGAGTTGTTCAGAGTTGGGGACGATCCTGACAGTTGTTGTGAGATTCTCGTAGAACTCGTCTTTTGCCTCTGGTGTGGCTGTCAGTGTTGGGGCATACACACTGATGAGGGTGACTGGGCCTTGAGTGGTGTTCAGGCGGAGGGTGAGGAGTCATGCAGAGCCAGTGCTGCTCGGTTCCACCATCTTCAGCAAGGTGTTCTTCACTGCAAAGCCCACTCCGTGTTCCCTGTGTTCGTCACTGCCCTTTCCCTGCCAGTAGAACGTGTAGTCCTTCGCTCTCAGTGTGCCTGCATCAGCCAACCGTGTTTCCTGGAGAGTGGCAATATCCACTCCCAGTCTCTTCAGCTCATTATTGATGATGGCAGTCTTCCTGGTGTCGTTGATGTCCTTGAGGTTAGTAGCGAGTCCTGTCATCATAGTGCGGACGTTCCAAGTTCCCAGTTTTAGAGTTGGTCTCTTTTGTTTTATTGTCTTGCCTGGTACGAAAGTTCTCAGCCTGCTGTTCGGACTTCTCCTCATCCCCATGCACCCAATGAGGAAAGCAAGCTGTGGCGGGACATCACCTTATTGGCTGGGGGCTGCCCAGCTTGAGGCGGGCGGTAGTTGTCCAGTGAGATCCGATGATCCCTCCCACCGTCGGGAATAACCCCTGGTGCCGAGCTCTACGCCAATTGAGCGGTGGCTTATAACCGGTAACTGTCATTCCCCGTGTTTTGTCTACGCCAAAGGCGAAGCTGGAGTGTCCTCTCCAGTGATCCGGTGTTCTACTTTCCAGCGTTGGGCGTTGGTAGGATTCAAGCCTGGGCAGGAAGATATGGAGGATAAGATGTTGCCCATGCAGCATGTCCCCCCTCTCCATGTCACTGATGAATCCAAAGGAACAGCAGGGCTGCTACAGTTTGGCACCAGCGCCGTTGCAGGAGCTGCCAGAACGATGTTGAGCACAACATAGAACTGCCTTAGGGACTCCGACTCCGGATTTTTCCTCAGGGTTGACTCCCGAAGCCTTTCCCGTGACCGGGTATGCCGCAAGGCAGCGAAGGTTTGAAATCAGGGTTTACCTTCCCCTAGATGGGCTACCTTCCCAGGTTGACGAGCCACCATCTACCCGAAGCATCTGGTTTTAAGGCGCCAGAGATCCGCCCTCGCCCCTTCTCCTATTAGTAAAAGCAGTTCCGCCGGGCTTAGAGACTAAACCACACGGGCAGGCTAGGAGTTGGACTTAGTTGTCAGAGGCTTTTCGAGACGCACGCCATAAGGAGCATTTTATGAGCACTGGGAGCTTAACCCCAGTGCCGCTCCTGGCTATGACAACCTTGGAACCAAGGTTATGGTAATTAACAGTATGTGCAATTTAAGCAAATATATGCAAATATATGCAGCAGTGCAGAAAGTTAAGAGTACTGTTATGTGCAAATAATGTACAATAAGTTAGATGGGCAGTTATGTAAAGGTGAGGATGGTAAGAGATGATGGTAAGAGAGTCAGTCAGGAATTAAGTTCAATAACGTGACAGCTGTTGGAAAGAAACTGTTCGAAGTCCGAAGGCTTCTGAAACGCCTTCTGGAGGGGAGAAGCTGGAACAGTCCATGAGCAGGATGGTTGGAGTCCCTAAGAATGCTGCGTGCCCGGCGCAGACATCTTTTCCTGTAGACGTCCTCTATAACTGGAAGTGGAGTCCCTGTGATGCGTTGGGCGGTTTTCACCACCCGCTGCAGCTCCTTACGGTCAGCGACAGAGCAGCTCCTATATCAGACTGTGACACAGTTGGTCAGGGTACTCTCTATAACGCAGTGGTAGAAGTTGCCCAGGATGTCAGTTGACAGATGGTTCTTCTTCAGTGTCCTCAAGAAGAAGAGGCGCTGATGGGCCTTCTTGATCAGGCTGGTGGTGTTAGCTGACCAGGACAGGTCCTCCGAGATGTGGGTCCCCAGGAATTTGAAGCTGGGGACACGTTCAACAGCTATGCCATTGATATGGATGGGGTCATGTGTCTCTCCCCTCTCCTTCCTGTAGTCCACTATAAGCTCCTTGGTTTTGCTGGTGTTAAGGAGCAGGTTATTGTCAGCGCACCAAGTAGCCAAGTGCTCAACCTCTGCCCTGTAATCTGACTCATCGTTGTCTCTGATGACTCCAATCACCGTGGTGTCATCTGCGAACTTTATGATGGAATTGGATCCATACATAGGCCTGCATTCATGGGTGAAGAGGGAGTAGAGGAATGGGCTGAGCACACAGCCCTGTGGTACACCAGTGTTGAGTGTGATGACGGAAGAACGGTTGGGGCCTGACCTAACATGCTGGGGTCTGTTCGTCAGAAAATCCATGATCCAGTTGCAGGTGGAGGTACTGATTCCCAGGTCCCCAAGTTTAGTGAGCAACTTGGAGGGGATAACTGTGTTGAATGCTGAGCTGAAGTCAACAAACAGCATTCTTGCGTAGGTGTTCTTGTCATCCAGGTGTGAGGGTACATAGTGCAGCGCTGTAGAAACCGCATCCTCTGTACTCCTGTTGCTCCGGTAGGCAAACTGGTGAGGGTCCAGTGTAGGGGGCAGGCATTTTTTGAGCTGTGCCAAGACCAGTCGCTCAAAGCACTTCATGACTATGGGCGTCAGTGCCACAGGGCGATAGTCATTTAGGCACGATGGTGTTGAATGTTTCGGCACTGGTACTATTGAAGTGGTCTTGAAGCACGCTGGTACCACGGCCTGGGCCAGGGACAGGTTGAAGATGTCTGTGAAGACCCCTGCCAGCTGCTCAGCGCATGCCCTCAGCACACGCCCAGGAATGCCGTCAGGGCCAGCAGCCTTACGTACGTTGACATGACTCAGTGATTTACGGACGTCGGTGTGGGTGAGTGTGAGGTGGTGGAGGTCGTCAGAGGGTGGGAAATTGATGTTCTTTTCGTTATTGTCCTTGTCAAAACAAGCATAGAAGTCATTTAGCTCATTGAGAAAAGGCACAGTCATGGCTATAGGTATGGAGTTGCTGGGCTTATAATCAGAGATAGCTTGAATGCCCTGCCACATGCATCGGGGGGGTCAGAGTCCCCAAAATGTTCCTCCACCTTCAGCTTGTAGCTGTGCTTGGCCTTCTTGATGCCCCTCTTCAGATCTGCCCTGGATGAACTGTAGGCCTGTGCATCACCAGATCTAAAGGCATTGTTACGTGCCTTTAGCAGAAGCCGCACTTCTCTGTTCATCCACGGCTTCTGATTTGGGTACGTGGTGATCTGTCTTTCTGTGGTGACACTGCCAATAGTGGTGTTGATATGGTCCAGGACTGAGTGGGTGTAAGAGTCGATGTTTATGTGGGAGCCACAGGTAGCCTGAGAGGTGAACATACTCCAGTCTGTGTTCCTAAACTTCTCCTGGAGTACAGAGTCAACCCCATCTGGCCACACTTTGATGGTCCTCACTGATGGCTTCACCCGGTTGATGAGCGGTACATACTTGGGGGTAAGGAACAAGGATAAGTGATCAGACTGACCTAGGTGGGGGAGGGGAGTTGCTGTGTAGGCTCCCACAATATTGGTGTAAACATGGTCCAATGTTTTGTCCCCTCTTGTGTGACAGGAGACATGCTGGTAGAATTTAGGAAGCACTGTTTTGAGGTTAGAGTGGTTAAAATCACCCGCCACAATAAATGCTGCCTCTGGGTGTGCAGTTTGTTGTTTGCTAATAGCTGCATGCAGTTCTTTCATAGCAAGCTTAGCATTAGCATCTGGAGAAATGTAAGCAGCTGTTATGATGGTACAAGTGAACTCGCGTGGCAGATAGAAAGGTCTACATTTAACCATGAGAAACTCCAGGTTAGCTGAGCAGTGTCTCTCAACAGTGACAGAGTTCGTGCACCAAGCCTTGTTAATATAAATGCACAATCCCCCACCTCTGGTCTTACCGGAGTCATCTGCTGCTCTGTCTGCTCGGAGCGTGTGTAGGCCGGCTAGCTCAATAGCATTGTCAGGTATTCCACTATGTAGCCATGTTTCTGTGAAAATCATGATATTGCAGTTCATAAGTCTCTTATTGTTGGTGATCCGAAGCCGTAGTTCACTCATTTTGTTTGCCAGTGACCGTACATTAGCGAGGAAAATACTGTGTAGAGAAAGCCGGTACGGTGTTAGCTTTAGCTTAGCTCTTAGCCCACCGCGCTTCCCCCGCCTTTGTTTACGGTCTCTACGCCGCCTGCGAGCACTTCCGGTCGGCCGGGAAGCCTGCCGAGCGTCGGGTGTTCTCCGGAGCTCAGGGATGAGACGTAGGTTGCTGATAAAAAGATCGTTATCGTTACTTTGTAATCCAATGTCCAAAAGCTCCTCTCGTGTGTAAGATGTGAAAGCAAAGCTGTTCTGAACGAACATATCCGAAATGAGCAGAAATAACACTGCTAATCCACAAAATCTGAAAAGACGCTGAGCCTCGCGTTGTGCACACGCCGCCATCTTGGTCGCAAGATGGCGGCCATTCATGCATTGTGTTCATGCTTCCTGTCCTTACTGTGTCTATACACTGATAACAATATGTAGATGTGCCTTGTAACCTCTTTTGTCCTGCAACTCTGGAGCAGAGGCGAATCCTGGCTAGCAATCTCCTTATTGTTATGTGTGTCTCTCAAATGCAAATGCCCATACCTACTGCTGTGAATGCCTTTCATGTATTGTTTGTAGCTGGGTATATAAGCTCACTGAAATCCATGTTCTCTCTCTCATTCTCTGCTACTGCTCATCTGCACACTTTGCTGGAGAGCCTCCGGGCTCGCTCATGGGGCGAGCTCCGTGATGGCGGCATGATAATAAACGTATTTAAAACCTCACTTCGCTGCCTTATTTTATCATCCGCCTCACTGAGTGTAGCTGTCCAGACCAGAAGGTTGTGTTGCACAAAGCGTGTGCATTCTCGGGGTCAGCAATATGGCGGAAGAATAATATGCAGCAAACTGAGAGCTTAAAAGGGAGTTTAATATCATTCATCCCGCCATCATAAGACTCACTCCAGCCCTGTGCAGGCGGGCTGGAGCGGGTCCTCAGGCTCTCGTGAGGAGACACAGAATGCGTGTGTCAGCAGCAGTAGTCAGAGAGAGAATGACCATGAATTTCAGTCAGCTTATATACCCAGTTACAGACAATACATGAAAGGCATGGGACATTTACATCACAGTAAGAGCAGGAAGCATGAACACAATGCATGAATGGCACATTAACATTACAGTACTGAGCAGGAAAGAGCCAGACGAAACGAGGCTGCCTGTTGACATTAATACACACATTTCACTGTTATGTTAATTGCTCTAGCTGAGCGCTCTGCGTGTCCCAGTCTGTTGTGGGGATGCCCCACACACACCAGTGAAGCGACATGAAATAATAAGAAGCGAACTGAGAGTTTTTAAGGGAATTTATTATCATGCTGCCATCACAGAGCTCACCCCAGCAAGTTAGCTTATATACCCAGTTACAGACAATACATGAAAGGCATGGGACATTTACATCACAGTAAGAGCAGGAAGCGTGAACACAATGCATGAATGGCACATTAACATTACAGTACTGAGCAGGAAAGAGCCAGACGAAGCGAGGCTGCCTGTCGGACAAGATGTCGGACAAGCAGAGCGCACATCTGGAGCAATTAGCAGAACAATGACTGATATCAATAGGCAGCCTCCCTTTGTCTGGTTTCTTCCTGCCGGTAATCTGCTTTGATATGTGTGACTCGAATGCAAGGGTTCATGCCTCCTGTTCTGTAATGTGATGCAAATGTCCTATGTCCCCCTGCAGTTACTTTGATACCAACATGCCTTTCATGTATTGTCTGTGACTGGGTATAAATACCGCATATGTTCTGTAACTCATTCTCTCTTTGACTGCTCAGCTGATGCCTTACTAGGGGACATCTACTGTCCCCTAGTAATGAAACCAAAAAAAGAGCTGTTGCAGGCAATGTGGGCCCACTCAGACTATGGAGGAAGTGACACTGACATGGTCAGATGCAGTCTACCATCAAAATAATGTTAGCAAACATTATTTTGAGGAAAAAAATCTTACGCAGTTTTGCTGTAAAATGCACAGGGGAGGAATACTGTACTTTAGTTGTTGTTCAGAAATAGACAGAAGAGGTATGTAGCACTTTAGAAGAGCAACATGCTAGCAGAAGGATTTGAACCCAGGGCGTCTGTGTGACACCATCTTAACCCCTACACCACACAACTGCTTTGGGCTACATGATGACTACCTCACACACTAGCAGAATGTTCCACTGACGAGACAAAATGGCTGACAGACATCTCATAAATATGATTTTTTGAACATTAACAGAAGTCCATGAAATTTTCTGGTTAGCTGAAGAATCCTGCTGTGATTGTGAGTCTGAAGTTTCATCAAATTTGAATCAGCATATCTGGAGTTAAAGCCAAAACTACATGTCAAACAGAAACTGAACAACTTGATTGGCCTAGAAAACCAAAACAGATTGACATTTTTGAATAATTTTACTTTTCATTATCTATGTCTGTAAATGATCTCTGCTTAATTTCAAGCAATTTGGACGAATGCCCTAGGAAGAGTTTATTTTGAGTTCACTTGCACTTTTTTGAAAATATGGCGCAGAAAACTTCATTTTCAGAGTTTACCACCATTGACCACCCTAACCCTTGAAAAGCTGTGGAAGGTTTCAGAGAATAGAATGATGAAAGAATTTTTAGTCTAGGCCCAGCTGTTCTCAAGATTTTTACAAAAATGTAAAAGTGCTTATTATAGCGCCACCCATGTACACAGTGTCTTGATTGTTTGTCTCTTAGTACTGGGGAGAGTTTCTGATCAGACTGTAAAATTTCAGTTTTCCACATATTACCATTTTTGCTCCCCATGCACTTTTGGCGGAGAAAAACAACAACAAGAAGAAAGAAGAATGCGAACAAAAACAAGTTTCCTGCAGCACAGCTGCTTGGAACCCTATAAAAAGCAGAATAAGCTAGTACTTTGCTGAAGCACATTTTAATTTAATTACACTATTCAGTCATCTTGGGTACACACATGCTAACAATTAAACTTGGAATGCTAACTAATTTCCACATTTCTGATATCTACTCAAGCAAATCTTACCATTCATTAGTACGGTAAGCTGGGGAACAAAGTTATTATTTTATTTTTTTAACAGTTGTCAGATGCGGTTATTGATAGAATAATTTTGAGTATAATTATTCTGAGTCAAAAATCAGGCGGGATATTTGGATTTAAGTACATTTATTAAATCCCATGGCCATTCGGAGAGATTACATGCACGTGAAACTTAGTCACATGCACCCAACCTCTAAACATGCATTTCTGAGTCTGGTGTTTTTATAGCTATGGGTAAAAACAGAAGGAGAAGGGGGAGAAGGGCTTGAGCTATCTGCAAAGCCTTTCAGGGACATCTCGGAGACAGTCTAAGTGCCAATCACAGTCCTGGTATGCTAAACAGAGCAGGTCAATATGACATGAGAGCTTATCCTAGGTCATTACTTACGTCTTAGATGACCTGCAGTCTCAGGCATTTGCACGCACATCCTGAAGGCCACAGATAAACAATAATTGCTCACAGAAACACACCAAGAATATATCAGACGTATAATATGAAATATAATATGAATATAATATATATAAAGGAATACATGAACTTATCCTATATGGAATGCACATATAAACATCAGACATGAAATGGGAAAGTCATAATAATAATAATAATAATAATATAATAAAAAATAATACAGATAATATGGAATTTTTCTATCAGTTATTATAGTTTCATTTCACACAAATCTCATCCATCTGCTTTTGGACATGTCCTTGTTCACGTGATGTAATTGTTTTTTATCTTGTCTTACATATACATGCTTGCAGTAGACAAATGAAAAAAGTTTTTACCTCATTACCAGGGGAAATTGTTAAGTATACCAGGGTATGTTGTTTATTTTGAATCCATACCATAATGAAATCTTAAACACATGTAATGATTATTTCTGGAAAGAAATTGTTCATTTCATCACACCTGAAACATTTGCTATATAAGCTTTTATACTGTATACATCCTGTTATAAAACATTAACTTGGCATTACTCCATGCAGTGGTTTCACTGTAACAATGTGGCCTCTCTGTTACAACTTACCCATTTAGTTCTGACAACGCCAGGAAGAACTGACAATAGACACATGCCCATGTGGCCCGATAAGTCTAGTTTCACGTGCAAAATAATAATAATGCATCAGATTTATATAGTGCTTTTCATAGACACTATACAATGGAGACATTATTCATTCACTCCACAGACAATGGTAGTGGTAAGCTACTACTGTAGCCACAGCTGCCCTGGGGCAGACTGATGAAAATGTGGCTGCCAAGCGACACCAACAGCCTCTCTGACCACTTCTAAACATTTATGCACATTCATGCCTAGTGTCATGGACACTGGAGGCAAGGTGGGTAAAGTCTCGTGCCCAGGGACACAACGGCAGGATGGCTGGGGAGAGCGGGATTCAAACTGCCAACCCTCCATTTATTAGACAACACACTCTACCTCCTGAGCCACTGCTCACAAATCTCTGCAGTCTGACAACTATGAAGAAGATAACAGGTTTTCCAAAAATTACTCAGAGGGCCTGTAACTCATTTTTTTCTTTTCTCTGTGTGAACAAAGATCCATATGCATGGCTCATGTGCAGCGAGAAAATATAGAGTGTATTGTGCATGCACTGAGTCTAAAATTAGAAAGGCCACACATGCACAATACAGGCAGCAGCGTGACGAACAACTTGCCCTGTGCAACTTTTTACCCTGGATTACCCTAATCCACTTCTACAGATTGCTAACCTATTATTAATCACAAGCTACATACTACAGACCTCTGTAATTAAGCTAGCACTTAAAAAACAATAACTGATCCACTTGTTTTAATTACCTATATGCCAGTCTCTTATCTGATTTTTTTTTTTTCAGAAATCTTCGAGTTGTACCAAATCAGTGATGTGACTATTTACATTTTTTTTTTCATTTGAAGAGTTTCAGTCAGATTTTACAGTTCATTATAGCACTGGAACTGAAAGTCTCTAAAAATTTATTGATAGCATCTGATAATGGACTTGATTCTGTATTTGTGTTTTCAGATCGACACTACTGACCACAACATTTTATTTCATAGACTGATTTCATAGACTACCGTGACCAAGCATGTGGTCGAGCATTTCATCACGACAAAGGATCTGCTGGTTTTTGCACATCCGCACTGCTTTGATGTGGCTAAGCTAGCCATCGCGTGCGAGGAGTCTGCTAACTTGGAACAGCTAGGGATCGTTAGGCACTCCAATAGCCCTTCAGCGTCCCTGCTGCACATGGTGTCCAGGGCTGATGGTTCGTGGTGGCCATGCGGTGATTTCTGTCACCTGAACAATGTCACTGAACACGACCGTTACCCCATCCATCCATCCATCTTCTGCCACTTTTCCGGAATTCCAGGTTGCGGAGGCAGCAGCTCAAGCAGAGAAGCCCAGACTTCCCTCTCCCCAGCACCCTGCTCCAGCTCTTCAGAGAGGATACCAAGATGTTCCCAGACCAGCTTGGAGACATAGTCTCTCCAGCGAGTCCTGGGTTTCCCCCGGGGTCTCCTCCCAGTGGGACGTGCCCGAAACACCTCAAGTGGGAGGCATCCAGGAAGCATCCTGATCAGATGCCCAAACCACCTCAATTAGCTCCTTTCAATGTGGAGGAGCAGCGGTTCTACTCTGAGCCTCTCCCAGATGACTGAGCGCCTCACCCTGTCTCTGAGGGTGAGTCCAGCATTCCTATGAAGACAGCTCATTTCAGCTGCTTGTATCCACAATCTCGTTCTTTTGGTCATTACCCAAAGCTCATGACCATAGGTGAGGGTAGGAACGTAGATTGACCGATAAATCAACAGCTTTGCCTTAGAGCTTAGCTCCCTCTTCACCACAACAGACTGGTACAATGTCTGCATCACTGCAGATACTGCTCCGATCCGTCTGTCAATCTCTCGCTCCATTCTCCCCTCACTCGTGAATAAGACCCGGAGATACTTAAACTCCTCCACTTGGGGCAAGAGCTTGTCCCCAACCCAGAGAGGACAATCCACCATTTTCTGGCTGAGGACCATGGACTCAGACTTGGAGGTGCTGATTCTCATCCCAGCTGCTTCACACTCAGCGGCAAACTGTCCTAGTAAGACCTGTAGGTCATTGCTGGATGAAGCCAGCTGGACAACATCATCTGCAAACAACAGAGATGAGATCCTGTGGTCACCAAGCATGACACCCTCCATTCCCTGGCTGTGCCTAGAAATCCTGTCCATAAAAATTATGAACGGGATTGGTGACAAAGGGCAGCCCTGGTGGAGTCCAACTCTCACGGGAATGAGTCTGACCGAGTGTTGGCAATATGGAACAAACTCTCACAATGGTCGTACAGAGACCGAATAGCTCGTAACAAAAAGCCTGATACCCCATACTCCCAAAGCACCCCCCACAAAAAATCACGAGGGACACAGTCAAATGCCTTCTCCAAGTCCACAAAACACATGTAAAGTGGTTGGGCAAACTCCCACAAACCCTCAAGGATTCTCGAGAGGGCAAAGAGCTGGTCTGATGTGCCATGGCCAGGACAAAAACCACATTGCTCCTCCTGAATCTGAGGTTCGACCAATGGCTGGACTCTCCTCTCTAGTACCTTGGCATAGACCTTCCCAGGGAGGCTGAGGAGTGTGATCCCTCTAAAGTTGAAGCACACCCTCCGCTGCACTTTTTTGAAGAGAGGAACCACCACCCCGGTCTGCCATGCCAAAGACACTGTCCCTGACCTCCACACAATGTTGCAGAGGTGTGCCAACCATGACAGCCCTACAATATCCAGGGCCTTGAGGTACTCAGGGTGAATCTCGCCCACCCCCGGGGCCTAGTCACCAAAGAGATTTTTAACCACCTTGGCGACCTCAGGCCCCTTGACAAGTGAGTCGTCCCCCTCGTCCACAAGCCCTGCTTCCTCTGTGGAAGGTGTGTCAGTGGGATTGAGGAGATCCTCGAAGTATTCCTTCCACCACCCGACGATATCCCCAGTCGAAGTCAGCAGTGCCCCATCCGCACCATACACAGTGTGGACAAGGAGCTGCTTCCCCCTCCTGAGCCGCCAGACAGTTTGCCAGAATCTCATCGAGGCCAACCAAAAGTCTTGTTCCATGGCCTCACTGAACTCCTCCCATACCTGAGTTTTTGCTTCAGCAACCACTCGAGCCACACTCCGCTTGGCCTGCCAGTACACCTCAGCTGCTTCGGGAGTCCCACAAACCAACCAAGCTTGATAGGACTCCTTCTTCAGCTTAATGGCCCCCCTCACCACTGGTGTCCACCACTTGGTTCGGGGGTTGCCACCACGAGATGCCCCGACAACCTTACCTTACCTTCAACAATGTAGGTGGAGAACACGGTCCATTCAGAATCCATGTCTCCAGACTCCCTCGGAATGTGGTTGAAGTTTTCCGGAGGTGAGAGTTGAAGACCTCCTGGACAGGGGCCTCAGCCAGACGTTCCCAGCACACCCTCACTATACGTTTGGGTCTACCAGGTCTGAATGGCTTCCCCCCCTGCCATCGGATCCAAATCACCACCAGGTGGTGATCAGTTGACAGCTCTGCACTTCTCTTTACCTAAGTGTCCAAGACATACAGTCGTAGGTCTGATGACATGATAACAAAATCAATGATAACAAAATCAATCATTGACCTGTGACCTAAGGTGTCCTGGTTCCAGGTGCACATGTGGACACCCTAATGCTTGAACATGGTGTTCATTATGGACAAACTTTGGTTAGCACAGAAGTACAATAACTGAACATTCAGTTTCAGATCGGGCAGGCCATTCCTCCCAATTCAATGCACCCACGTGTGCATGGAAGTCCCCTAATAGGACAATGGTGTCTCCAAGAGAAGCACTCTCCAGCACCCCAGTCAGACACTCCAAAAAGTGTGGGTACTCTGAAACATCATTTGGTGCATAGGCACAAATGATGGTCAGGACCTGTTTCCCAACCTGAAAGCGCAGGGAAGCAACCCTTTCATCCACTGGGGAAAACTCCAATATAGAGGCAGCAAGGTGGGGGGATACAAGAATACCCACCCCTGCTCGTTGCCTCTCACCCAGGGCAACTCCAGAGTAGGCCAAGCTCCAGCCTCTCTCCAGGAGACTGGTTCTGGAACTGGAGCTGTGTGTTGAGGTGAGGAGGACTATACTTGCCGGTATCTCTCAACCTCATGCACCAGCTCAGGCTTCTTCCCCACCAGAGAGGTGACATTCCACATCCCAAAAGCCAGTTTAGAAAGGTTGGGATCAGACCGCCAAGGTCTCCGCCTTTTACAGCCACCTGATCCACATAGCACCGAACCCCCATGGTCCCTCCTGCAGGTGGTGAGCCCATTGGAGGGCGGACCCATGTTACTTCTTCTGGCTGAGCCCGGCTGGGTCCCATGGGCGGAAACCTGGCCACCAGATGCTAGCCATTGAGCCCCTCCCCTAGGCCTTGCTCCAGGGTGGGGCCCCGGTAACCCCATGCCAGGTGGGGTATGCTGGACCCTTGTTCTAGCATTCATCATGAGAGTCTGTTGGATCGTTCTTAGTCTGGTCCTTCACCCAGGAACAGTATATCTTTGGTGACCCTACCAGAGGCAAATTGCCCCAAACAACATAGCTCCTGGGATTACTAGGGCACGCAAACCCCCCACCACGATAAGGTGATGATCCATGAGGGAGACCGTTACCCCATTCCACACATTCAAGATTTTTCCATGCACCTAGCCAGGGCGCACATTTTTTCTAAAGTGGATCTGGTCTGCAGCTACCACCTAGTCCTGGTTTGTGCCGAAGATGTCCCAAAAATGGTGGTGATAACTGCTTTATGCCTTTTTGAGTTTTTACCGTTCAGGTTAAAAGGCGCAGCCCAAGCTTTTCAGAGGATGATGGACGCGGTGCTCCGTGACTTGCCATTCATTTTTGTCTACTTAGATGACATTCTGGTTGCTAGCAGATCAGAGGAGGAGCACCTCTCCCATCTGAAGCAAGTTTTCCGGTGGCTGGAAGCATCTGGGCTGATAGTTAATCCTGCAAAGTGTCAGTTTGGGCTGCTGGTGATCAATTTCTTGGGCCACCGCATCTCACTGGAGGGCGTGGTTTCACTGCTGGACAAGGTACGAGCAGTGTCAGAGTTCCCGTGTCCACAGAGTGTGAGGGCGGTGCAGGAATTTTTGGGGATGGTCAATTTTTACAACTGTTTCCTTCCCCGGGCAGCACAGCTGCTGTAACCACTATACAGTGTGCTCAAGAAAAAAAAAAAAAAAAGTTGATAGCATTGACTACACCCCCGATCGGGTCCAGGCATTCACAGGCACCAAAGTGGCACTCGCTAACACAGCTTTGCTGGCCCACCTATCCCCATCGGAGCGGTTAGCGCGGTAGGAGCCGTGGTAGAACAGTATGTCTCCGGTTCGTGGCAACCGCTCTCCTTTTTCAACCGTTCTCTGCGTGACAACGTATAACACTTTTGACAGGGAGCTATTGGCTCTCCACCTGGCCACACTTCATTTTCAGTTCTGGCTTGAGGGTTGTGAACATACCGCGTTTGTCAACCACAAGCCCCTAACCTACACAATGGCCAAAGTCTTGGAACCGTGGTTGGCCGGCATCAGCGGCACCTGGCCACAATTTCAGAATTCACTACTGACATTCAACAAGTAGCTGGTAAACCTAATGTCGTGGCTGACTGCCTGTCGCGCACGCTGGTTTCTCCGGTCTATGTGGGTATTAATTTTTCCCCTATGGCCGCTGACCAAACTGGGGGATGCGGACATTTGCAAGCTTCGGTCTGAAGGTACTAGACTAAAACTGGAAAGTAGGGCGGTACAAGAAGGCTGCCCCCCCTTGCTTTGCAACGTCTCCACCGGTTGTCCCCGCCCGGTGGTTCTGAGCGCGTGGCACCACCACGTTTTCAAGTCTGTCCACTCTCTTTCACACCCTGGCGTATGGGCTTTGGGAAATCTGGTGGGGTCTAAATTTGTCTGGCCCCGCTTATGCAAGGATGTGAAGGAATGGACTGCGGCGTGCATCGCGTGTGGATGGTCTAAGGTTCAGAGGCACAGCAAGGCCCCCCTCGAACCTTTCCGGATCCCAAGCAGAAGGTTCGACCACGTACACATGGATTTGGTGGGCCCCCTTCCCCCGTCACAGGGGTTCACGTACCTTTTAACAATAGTGGACCGCACCACGCATTGGCCAGAGGCAGTTCCGTTGGCTTCCACCACATCCGGCGATGTGGCCCGCACATTTTTGTCATCCTGGGTCGTATGTTTCGGGTCCCTGTTGGACATCACTTCCAAAAGGGTGTTGCACCCTCAGAACGACAGGACTCAGTCTTCTGTTAGGCAACTTTATTGCTCCCGGTTCTGCGTCTTTTTTGTAATAATTTGTCTGAGCAGCTGGGTCTGAAAAAAATGGCAACAACACACTTTTTTTCATTCACCAGACAAGAACATAAAAAAAACAGGAGCACAGTGATGACGTATTGTCGCTTAACTGACCCCACTCTCTCTCTCTCTGTCCCAGCAATTAATTAATTCAGAATTATACATGTAAAATGTGATAGGATTGATACAAAACCAGATTAAAACAAATTCCTCAGCATCACAGCATCCCGTCCTCACAGCATAGACCTGTCATAAATCTCTAGGGCGTAACACCCTCCCCCACTAAAAAAAATGTTGCCTAACATTTTCTCTACCACTATGCAGACATTATTTAACATATCTGGAATAACATTAGAACACTTTGGGGAGGGTGAACATGTGAGCTGTTGTCTTTTTCTTTTTTTTAGCATGCATTACAGAATACAAGTGCAAGTAATATTATTTCACTTCAGTGTCTCTGTGTCTTCTTTTTCAACCTCTTGTGGCTGTAATACTAGGCTAAATGTCCATAGTCCATCAGTATTGAAGGGTGACTAGTCCATTGAAGGATTGGTGGGCCCTCCCAATCTTCGCAAAGGGACAAGGAAATTACCCTGTACACCTAACCTTATGCTTCCTACACATTTTGGTGCCTCACATTTCATCTCATTAAGTCTATATATCACTGTTTTTCTGTTTCGTTTTTTTACACAGCAATCGTGACACTATTGTCTCATTTTTAAGCGCACAGATAACCATCTATTTTGTACTTAATTTCAAACAAATACTCTGCTTGTTTATATTTGAGCTACAATATATTCTGAACTAAAAGAGCGACCATACCCCTATAACTAACAGTCAATAAACAATAGCTAAAATGTGAAATGAACGACTAAATCAATGAATCTACTTATAAATAGCATAACATTCTCTCATTCATTGTTAGACAAAGGATACATGAATGATAGTCTTGTAGAGGGATCCTGGCTGATTCTCAGGGGCTGCTTCAAGCTGACACCACATGTCTTCAGAGGTCTGAACGTTGGCTGACCCAGCTGATCATAGGTGTAGATACGTTTGGGTGGCCTGGCTCTTACTGGTCTTGCCATTTGCATCTCCAGGTCACTCTCTTCATTGTCAGATTCAGCGCTCCTCTCTTCACTCTCAGGTTCAGCAGCAAGAACATCAATCTGCTCCTCTTCTGCCGAGTCTTCCTTAGACATGATTGCAACCTCTTGTCCTTCTCGCTGCCTCTCCATTTTTGGATAAAATTCCCCTACTTCTGGGTTTAGGTGATGAGCAGCCTGTCTTGTTGTTGTCCATACCTGCTAGTCTTCTTCACTGGAATTATCTGAGTCTGCCAGGTCAGGGTTACATCTGACTTTCTGATTATTTCTCACTGTTTTCTTTCCTTTATTTCTTGTGTTTTTTTCTTCCCGACTGGGAACAGTGACCTCTGGTTTTTCAACCAGATATGAGCATGGCAAGAGTAGGTTTCAGTGTAAAACCCGTGATCTTGCATTACCTTGCAGTGGTTCAACCACATATACTGGGCTGTTAGGAGCCGTCCTCTCTCTGATGACATAGACTGTGTCCTCCTAGTGGCTGCGCAACTTCCTGGGGCCACCTCTTGGTGTTAAATTTCTCACCAACACATGATCGCCTGGTTCAAGGGTGGAACTCCAAGTGTGCTGGTTGTAATGTCTTTGGCCCCTTTTTGCACTCTTTTTCATGTTTCCCAATGCAGTAGCATAGGCTTCTTGCATAGCTTCTCTCCACTTCTCTGTATAACCTGCATATGTCTGGTTCTCTTTTTCTCTCACTTTTGGGAAGACCAGGTCGACTGGCAAGATTGGTTCATGGCCAAAAAGGAGGAAGAAAGGAGAGAAACCTGTGGCTTCATGTACGGTTGAATTGTAGGCATGAACCATTTTATTTAGGTGCTCAAGTGTGCGCAGCATGCCTAACAGCGTCCTGTTGAAGCGCTCTGCCGGATTTGCTTGGGGATGATATGGAGAAGTGTGGGAGTGATGGATACCACAATAATTCTGGAGCTTGTGAAAGAAGTTGTTTTCAAACTCTTTGCCTTGATCGTGGTGTATCTTGGATGGAAAACCAAAGCGCATGATAAAATCATCAAAGAGTTTTCTGGCTGCAGTCTTCCCAGATTTGTCCTTTGTTGCATAAGCCTGCGCATATTTGGTAAAATGGTCCACAACCACGAGTATGTATTCTTCCCCTCCCTTACTTCTTTCCAAATGCAGGTAATCAATTGAGATCATCTCGAACGGTGCTGAGGTCTCAATGCTCTGGATAGGCGTCCTGGTTGCCCTGTTTGGTTTCTTCCTTTTTAAGCATCGACACACCTGAGCCACATAGTGTTCCATCTCATGCCTCATCTTTGGCCAGAAAAAACGTTTCCTGGCGAGGGCTACCATTCGATCTGCACCCAGGTGCCCCATCTCTTCATGTAAGTGTTTGTAGATGATAGGCTTCAAAGATTCAGAAATGACCAGCTGCGTTTTGGATACTGTCTCTCTCCTGAGGATTCCGTCTCCATCAACTCGCAGGTGAGGCCACTCTCTGATAAGCCGTCTAATGGCTTCACCCTCCGCCAGCTTCTGCTTATGTTTCAGATGAGTATGTGTTCTTTTCAGTTACAAGACTCTGTTTATAACTTGGTCTGCCTCTTGTGCGGTTCTGATTTCCTCCACTGCCATAGGCTTGATCGGGGAAGGTGTACTACCTTCTTGTGGAAGTGCATCAATATTACAGGTGACTGCAGAGATCCAGTTGACCTAACCTGTTCTTTCCCCCTTGAACGCTTGCCCAATGGAATCAATGATCTCCTGATGCAACTCTTCTGTGCACTCTTGCATGACTACCTAAATGGGCTTTGCTCTCCGGGAAAGAAAATCTGCATCTCGGTTTACTGATCCAGGCCTATATTTAAGGGTGAACCTATAGTCTGCCAGATCTGCTACCCAACGATGTCCCGTGGCATTAAGTTTTGCTGATTTGGTGACATACGTAAGAGGGTTATTGTTACTATATACAATGAAATGTGGTGCATGGAACAAGTAGTCCCGAAAGCGCTCTGTTATAGCCCACTTTAAAGCCAGGAACTCTAATTTGCCAGAGTGCAATTTGTAGTTCCTCTCTGCTGCTGTCAGGGTTCTGGATCCGTATCCTATGACTCGAAGAGACCCCTCTTGCCGTTGATATAACACTGCACCTAGCCCTTCTTCTGAGGCAACCACGTGCAGGACAAAGGGTTTCTCCAGGTCTGGGTAGGCCATGATAGGAGGGTTTGTCGGTTGGTCAACTATACTCTTAAGTATTCATTGGTGGGTCTCAGTCCACTGAACTTGATAGGACGGTGGCAACTGAGTGAGTTGATGACCATTTCCCTTTTTCTTTTGATTGTTCTTCTGAACTGACTTTGGTTTGGCTAGCAGCTCATACAGGGGCTTGGCCATACAGGAGAAGTCTGGTATGTAGGGTCTGTAGTAACTGAGAAAACCCATCAACTTTCTCACCTCCCGAACAGTGGTTGGTACCTCAAGTCTCAGGGCCTGCACTGCCTCGACTTCTTTGGGGTTCATTGTGTATCCTTCCTCAGATATTATGCGACCCACATAACACACCTCCTGTTTGAAGAAGTCACACTTCTTTGGTCTTAACTTCATGCCACACTGTTTTTGTCGCTGTAACACTTGCCTCACATTTTGAATGTGTTGCTCAAATTTGTGACTGAATACCAGTACGTCATCCAAATATGGCACACAGATTTCATCCCTGAGATCCCCCAGGCATCCCTCCATGTAGCGCTGAAAAGCAGCTGGGGCATTGGTCAGTCCGAAAGGGATTCTGACCCATTCATAAAGTCCCCAATGTGTTATAAATGCTGTACAAGGCCGACTTCTCTCACTCATGAAGCCTTGATGGTACGCCTTCCCCTGGTCAAGCACAGTGAACCAAGAATTCCTTCCCAGGTTTTCGAGGATTTCTTGAATCCTCGGGATGGGGTGACGATCAGGCAGTGTCTTCCCATTTAATAGTCTATAGTACACATAGGCAGAAACCTCCATCTTTTTTCCTGACACATACTGCAGGCGAAGAGTATGATGAGCAGGATTTTTGGATCCAGCCTCTGTTGAGTAGATCTTGTAGGTGTGTTTTTACTTCTTGGTATCGGTGTCGAGGTATTGCATTGTATGTTTTCTGCACAGGGATGTTATCTTTTAGCTGTATGTCCATTTCCAAGTCTTTTACACACCCAGTGTTCCAGTCATCCTTTGCAAAGACATCACACTCCTCTCTCAGCATCTGTTGTACTTGTTTCCGCTGCTTGTTGGACAGATGACTCAGGTCCACAGGTGGATCCCAGAGTTCACCTTGTGATGTATGGCTGGACTGCTCTATAGGGGGTGTAATATTGCTGGGAGATGACCAAGGTTCCTGGCCCTCCACAGATTTTACCTCCAGTGGGTAGACTGCATGTACACTATATAGCCAGCCAAGTGTTGTGCGGCCACACAGCATGATATCATTATTAGTTTGGTTCTCAGCAGTCACTGTTATTCTCTTACTGCCCTCTTGTGGTAGCTGTATTAACTGCTCTCTGATGGCCAACCCTGTGAGCCATGGTGCTTCCAATTTGGTTCCAGCACTACCTGTGATCCAGTCAGCATTCTCTTGTTCAGGTGACCACATTCCACCCTCATGGTTTTCCTTCTTGGTATGGTCACAGGTCATTTGCCTAGTCTGGCTATATGGGGTCTGCTTTCATTCTTTTGCCTCTTCAGGATGGACAAGATAGCTCTGGCGGTTCTGCACCCCACTTCAAGTGCTGAGGACAATCTCTGCACCATGTGACCAGATGGGAAACAATTTTCAGGTGTGTCATTTGTCAGTGCTAATTCCTCAATTACATTAAACCCTATGATGGGGCGTTCGAGTTTACCGGTGGAAACCAGAATTGGAACAAGAACTGGTTTATCGCTCATTCCAGCCACAGTATTTTTAGACAGGGTAAATTCAATTCCCATCCATCCCTCATATGGAATGTCGGTTCCGTTTGCTGCTGAGAGGTCTAATACACCTTCTTCAAGTAGCTCTGCTACCGGTCTCACCTCAACTTCAGGCAGGTGTCTCTTTTTCCAGTCTGCTCCGACAATTGACACTTGTGAGCCAGTGTCCCATAAAACTGCAGTGTCAACACCACCCAGCGAGGCTTGAACGAGGCATCTCTTCCCCACCAGCTTGGCAGTTTGTTGTTGTTTACCAGTTAGAGGTGCTTTTAGGTTAAACTGGTTACATTTGTCTGTCCTCTCCTCAGGACATAGCAGGGTTTCGATCTTATTGGTGGTGGCTGAGATGGTTCTTGTACCACAACCAGCAGCCCAATGCTCTGTGCTGCCACATTTGTAGCAGTGGTTACACTTCCCTTTGGGGTTGGACACCTGGCACTGCTGACATTGTCTGATGTTCACCAGTCTGGGCTGTGGCTGATATTTTCTGTTTGGCTGCTCATGTACTTTCATGACTTGGGGCTTAGGAGTCTGGCTGAGGCTTGCAATGTGCATAGTGAGGTTTTGGATAGCCTCGCAAATAGCTTTATTGCCTTCCTCGACCTTCTCCATTAATGTGTCTCGCTTGTGTGCTTCAACGTGTTTGTTTTTACCATTTGATTTGTGTCTGGAGCTTTCTTTTTCAGTCTCTTCATTTTCCTCAGTTACAGCTGCCACTTTTATTGTCCTTGTTTTTAGGGTGGTTGACAATCTGTTCTTTCTCTTCATTTCCAGGCTGTATGCTGCTGTCATTTTTCCCAACAGAACTTCATCCTTTACCTTCGGGTCTTGTAAGTATGGCTTTACATCTGCTCGGATGGAGTCATCATGGATGCCAGTGAGTACTGTTTGGAGAAACTGATTTTGTATCAGCTCGAGGCTGTACTTTAGTGCTGACTCCCCTCTCTCTGAAGCAAGGATGACTTGTTGCCTCAGGTCCATGGCTCGCACCAAAAACTGAATTGGCATTTCTCGTGGCTCTTGAACTGCACGTGTGAGGGAGTGATACAACTCTGTAGCATCTTTTTCGATATGATGAGTCCTTAATATCTGTCTGAGAGCCTTTAGTGTCAAATCAACTCTGCTCTCCAGGTAACTCTTCAGTTTTGTTCCAGGAACTATGGCCTGAATAACAGCTTCAACAATTTCTCCTTCATCATATCCCTTTTTTAATGCTCTTTGGATCTGCCTTTCCAGACTGGTATAGCCAAGTTTATCTTTTTGATTTGGCTCTCCAATTTGTCCATTTTTAAGTCTCTTCTGTAAAGTGGGTGCACAAATGCTGGGCTTGGGCCAGTGTTTGATCCAGTGTGACTCGGGACAGTCCTGGCTTCCCTCTCCTCATTTGAATTATGAGGTGCACCAACTTTGTCCACCAAGGGGTGCTCGTGCACTTCTTTTGACTGGAAGTCCTTGTGATCGTCATTTTTCACCCTCAGTTCATCAATCTTATCATTCAGGTTCATTAACAGTGACAGACCCACATCTTCCAGTGAAGTGACATCTTCTCCTTCTAGATACTGTAGGATAAGCCTCCTCAACTTACGAGGTGAGTCTCTGTCACTCTCACACACAGTAACATTAAATGCTTCACAGACATTACTTAGCTCATTTGTTCAGAATCAGAATCAGAATCAGATTTATTGCCATTGTTCATGTAGTACACAAACTAGGAATTTGTCTCGGTGCAATGCTGCAACATTAAACATGGAGTAGCACTAAAGATAAAAATAAAAAAAAACTATGCATGCAATAAAATGTTGAATATGAATGAGTAATACTAATCTATGCAATTTAAAATATATTAACAAGCAGCAGATATTGTGGAGTTCCACATCGTGCAGTCGGTAGTGCAAAAGAAAACAGTGATAATTATCATGAGTCCGGTTGAGCTGCTGTACGTAGTGCACGAGAGTCTAATAAGTCACTTAGTGTTCAGCAGTCTGATGGCAGAGGGGAAGAAGCTGTTCATGTAGCGGGAGGTTTTAGTCTGAATGCACCGAAGTCTTCTACCTGAGGGGAGGGGGGCAAACAGCGCGTGTCCAGGGTGTGAAGGGTCAGCTATGATCCGACCTGCACGCCTCCGGGTCCTGGAGATGTACAGGTCCTGGAGGGATGGGAGCTCGTAGCCGATCACCTTCTCAGCAGTGTGCACAACGCGCTGCAGTTTTAGTCTGTCCCTGGCTGTGGCTCCTGCGTACCACACGGTGATGGAGGTGGTGAGGATGGACTCGATGATGGCCGTGTAGAACTGCACCAACATCTTGGTGGGTAGCTTGAGCTTCCTCAGCTGCCGCAGAAAGAACATCCTCTGCTGGGCCTTTTTGATAAGGGAGCTGATGGTCGGCTCCCACTTGAGGTCCCGGGTGATGGTGGTGCCCAGGAAGCGGAAGAAATCCGCAGTGGTGATTGGAGAATCTGTGAGGGTAAGGGGGGGCAGAGGGGCTGTGACTTTTCTGAAGTCCACGATCATCTCCACTGTCTTCAGAGCGTTCAGCTGCAGGTTGTTGTGGCTGCACCAGGACGCCAGCTGGGCCACCTCTCTCCTGTAGACGGACTCATCGCCGTTGGAGATGAGCCCGATGAGGGTGGTGTCGTCCGCAAACTTGATCAGCTTGACAGACTGGTGGCTGGAGGTGCAGGAGTTGGTGTACAGGGAGAAGAGCAGGGGGGAAAGTACACAGCCCTGGGGTGATCCGGTGCTGATGCTAACAGAGTCTGAGACAGTCTTTCCCAGCCGCACATGCTGCCTCCGGTCCATCGGGAAGTCGGTGATCCACCTGCAGAGGGAGTCAGGCACTTTCAGCAGGGACAGCTTGTCCTGGAGCAGAGCGGGGCGCATGGTATTAAATGCAGAGCTGAAGTCCACAAACAGGATCCTGGCGTAGGTTCCCGAGGAGTCCAGGTGCTGCAGGATGGAGTGGAGGGCCAGGTTGACTGCGTCGTCCACAGACCTGTTGGCTCTGTAGGCAAACTGCAGCGGGTCCAGGAGGGGAGTGGTGATGGTCTTGAGGTGGGGCAGGACCAGGCGCTCAAAGGACTTCATGACTACAGAGGTGAGCGCTACAGGTCTGTAGTCGTTAAGTCCAGTGATCCGTGGCTTCTTGGGGACAGGGACGATGGTAGAGGTTTTGAGGCAGGTCGGCACGTGGCATGACTTCAGGGAGGTGTTAAAAATGTCTGTGAAGACAGGAGTCAGCTCTTCCGCACAGTGTCTCAGGGTGGAGGGAGACACGCCGTCCGGACCGGGGGCCTTGCGCGGGTTCAGTCTGGAGAACTGTCTGTGCACATCCTGCTCACTGATGGCAAGGGCAGGGGGGGAGGAGGGGGGGCCGCCTTTGATGAAGTGGGGACCATGGAGGCAGTGGCGCTGGGGGGGGAGGGGGGGAGATGGACACAGCTGACGAGGTGTTAAAACGGGCATAGTGTTGGGACAGTATTTGACAAAGGGCTTTGTCATTCTGACCCTTAGAAGCCTGAGGCCGACAGTCCTCTCCACACAGAAGCAGAGTCGTTAGCAGTGAACTGTTGCTGGAGTCTCTCAGAATACACAGATTTAGCTCTCCTCAGCTCTCTGTTAAACCGGTATTTGACCTCCCTGTAGCAGTCCCTGTCTCCACTTTTCAACGCTGCTTCCTTCTCCTTCCTGATCTGTCTGAGCTTAGCTGTGAACCAGGGCTTGTCGTTGGAGTACCTCACCCTAGTGCGCGATGGAAGAATGCTCTCCTCACAAAAGTGGATATATGAGGTCACAGTGTCTGTGTACTCATCCAGATCATGCGTGGCTCCTTTAAACATGCCCCAGTCAGTTATTTCCAAGCATGTGCGCAGCTCCTCCCCAGCTTCACTGGTCCATTTCCTCGTAGTGCTCACTACAGGTTTTGTGAGCTTCAGTCTCTGTCTGTATGTGGGAATCAGGTGGACCGTCACGTGATCAGATAGTCCGAGCGCAGTGGGGGGAACAGCGCGATACGCGTCCTTAACTGTAGTGTAACAGTGATCCAGCGTGTTCTCTCCTCTGGTGGGGCATTTAATAAACTGTTTGTATCGGGGGAGTTCGTGGCTCAAGTTGCTCTGGTTAAAGTCGCCAACCACAATAACCAGAGAGTCCGGAAAAGTCCGCTCCGCTTGCTGAATGTGATCCGCGAGCGCGCGCTGAGCCTCGCGCACGTCCGCGTCGGGCGGGACGTAAACAGCGGCCAGGATGAATGAAGCAAACTCATGCGGGGAATAAAATGGCTTGCAGTTGATGAATAAATATTCCAGAGCGGGACAACAGTGTTGGGAGATCACAGTTACATCGGAGCACCAGCTGCTGTTGATGTAGAAGCAGACTCCTCCGCCTGTGGTCTTGCCGGAGAGCCCCGAGTCTCAATCAGCACGAAACAGCTGAAATCCCTCGAGGAGGAGCGCGCTGTCCGGTGTCTTTTCCTTGAGCCAGGTCTCAGTAAAGCAGAGGACACATGAGGTGGAAAGGTCCTTAAATCGCATCAGCAGTCTCAGTTCATCTACCTTGTTATAGAGAGAATTGACGTTGGACAGAAATATCCCAGGCAAAGCCGTGCACGTGCCTCTCCTGCGAAGCCGCACGAGAGCGCCCGCTCGTCTTCCTCTCTTTCGCCGTCTCACTTTTTGGGCTAAAAGGTGAACCAGATCGGCGGCAGGAGCCAAAAAAACTGTGAGTAGGTCCGTGGGAGTGAAAGTCCTGATAATGATTTGTTGATGATTTGTTGCTAGTATAAGGAATTTTCTTTCTATCTCCACCATCAAACTCTCCCAAGCTGGTGATATTTGTTGTGCCCCAGTCATGACAGCAAGCTTTTACCTTCACTCCAAGGTAGTCTGTGGGCATTAGCATGCTAGGCTAACGGCCGTCTTGTCTCCTTTGTAGTGTGGCCAACCGTGGTGTGCACTGTTTTTTTTTTTTTTTTCACGTACCTCCAGCTCTCTGTTGACAAACGATACCAACCGGGCAGAAACACCAGGTTTATGTTGCACCCTCAGAACGACAGGACTCAGTCTTCTGTTAGGCAACTTTATTGCTTCCGGTTCTGCGTCTTTTTTGTAATAATTTGACTGAGCAGCCGGGTCTGAGAAAAATGGCGACAACACACTTTTTTTCCATTCACCAGACAAGAACATAAAAAACAGGAGCACAGTGATGACGTATTGTCACTTAACTGACCCCACTCTCTCTCTCTCTCTGTCCCAGCAATTAATTAATTCAGAATTATACATGTAAAATGTGATAGGATTGATACAAAACCAGATTAAAACAAATTCCTCAGCATCACAGCATCCCGTCCTCACAGCATAGACCTGTCATAAATCTCTAGGGCGCAACAAGGGGTCCACAGTTTGTTTCAGATCTCTGGTCCCTGATGGCCAAGAGCCTGGGGGTCAAAATCCACCAAACCACCACGTACAACCCACAGGTTAACGCTTTGTGCGAGAGGTTCCACAGGTCGCTTAAAGCAGCGCTCAGAGCCTCGTTGACGGATGCAAATTGGGTTGACCACTTGCCTTGGGTCCTACTGGGGTTGTGCTCCCCACCCAAAGAAAATTTGACAGCTTCCCCGGCGGAGCTCATTTTTTGTCAACCTTTGTGGATCCCAGGTGAATTTTTGCCAGAAAGTCCTGCGCCCGGTACCAAGCCATCCGCACGCATTTTTCCCGGGGCAGGGGCTTGCAGCGTTCCGGGACCGGTGCACCACTGTTTTCCCCGCACTTTCATTCCGAAGTGTTTGAAGAATGCTGACTTTGTTTTTGTTAGGCATGACGCCCACTGAACCCCACTGCGTCCGCCTTACGACGGCCCTTTCAGAGTTTTGGAAACGGGGGCGAAAAATTTTGTGTTAGACTTTGGGGGGCATAAGGAAACCATCTGCATAGACAGGCTGAAGCCCGCTTATGTTTTGGCAGATGAGCAAGTGGTGCTGGCCCAGGATCCCCGGCATGGTCACCTGCCTATGGGGGGGCCACAAGTTTGTTTTCCCCCTTCAGAGAACTGTTTGCAGGACACCAAAGCTTTCCCCTCCCAACCTTTTCCTCCTACAGAGAACTGTGCACCAGAGACCGAGTCTTCTCCCTATCCGCCACAGCAGGAATGTCCGTCGGTCAGCCCGGCGGCTCCATGTTACAGCTGGTACGGAAGACTGATCAAGCCAAAAGCACTGGATGGTTAAGGCCCCTTCTGGGTGTTCAGGGAAGGGGACCGTGTGGTGGCACGACGGGAGGTCTTACTCGCACCCAGTGACTTTTGGAATGGGGGAAGGAGTGAAATTTGGTAATGCATGTGCCTCAGGCGAGAGAGACGAATGCAGATGCTGTGGCACCCTAGGGGTGGGGGGGAGTTGAAAGGATGAGAGGCAGAGTTAGGTGCCAGAATGCTGGTGGGGAAAAGAGAAGTTAAGATGTGCCTTCACAGGTGGGACTGCAGGTGTGAATGTATTGAGATGTAATGTACGCTATGGTAATGAAGTGTATTCTCGATGCCAAAGAAAGGAATGTGTAAGATGTATTCAAGGTTGGCTTTGGCACCCAGAGATGATTCTTACTTTGCTGTCAGAGGAATAAAGTCTGTGTCTGCAACACTTGTGTCTCATCTTGTTCATTCCTCTACAATATCTGAAAACATACATTTTAATTGTTATGCTGATGATACACAGTTATTTTTAAATTTAGATTTAGATTCCTTTATTAGTACCACAATGGGGAAATTACAGGGCATCCACATGAGTACATGAGGCAGCATTGGTGCGGTGCCTAACCCTTTCACCATTCACACACACATTCACACCTGGGGCCACTTTAGAGTCTCCAGTTAACCCAACTTGCATGTTATTTGGCCTGTGGTAGGAAACAGGAGAAATCCCGGAGAAATGCACGCAAACACGGCACGAACATGCAAACTTCACACAGATCACTGTTGGTCATGGTCTGGGATCAGACCCAGGATTCCCCGGCCAAGGGTGAGTTGCTGTGCTGCTGCAGTGCTACTTGTCAATAAAACCACAAGACATAAATGAATTGACAAAACTACGAGGGTGGGGGTGGGGTGAAAAGTTCATAGGCTGAAAACTTCATAGTGGTCAAATTTGACCAACTGTTGTTAATTTTTCAACTGCAGGGATCCAAGCACTGCAACACCGATGGAAGAAGTGTGTGGGCTGAAGGAGAGATGAAAGAATAATTTTCTTAGCTATATATGCTATATATCATATGATATATTTGTGGAATATTTCAATGTCTGATTTAATGTCTGATCATATGGCCTTGCCAATGCCCCAGAGTCGGTGTGAGTGAGACTGGGTTAGCAGAAACATGATGCAGCTGTCCTACTGTTTATCTTTTGTTTTGGAGTCATCATGAATGGTTCCTGTGTGACTGAGAAATGTGTTGGCTCCTAGATTAGGCTATCTTGACACCCTGTTTTTCTCCAGATGTACTGAGCTGAACTGTCAAGGACATTCTCTCCTGCTTCTCACCAACAAAGAGAGCTATAAAGGACTGGATAATGGGTGACCAAGTCAGAATGGTGTGCGAATAGACTCTGGGGCCATTTCTGTCATTCTCCTGGCCAGAATTAAATCTACTCAGAGCTATTGATTCTGCCTGATATTTGACTGCTTCATCTTAATATAGATTTTTCTATCAAGAGACTATGTTGAAAAATAAATGGTAAAATTGTAAATGGCGTTCACTTATATAGCGCTTTTTACTCATCTCTGGATGACCAAAGCACTTCACAGACCCTGCTATCCACCCATTCACACATTGATAGCAGTGGAGCTGCCATGCACCAGCACTGGCCTGACCCACCAGGAGCAACTGGGGTTCAGTGTCTTGCTCAAGGACACTTCGACATGCAGACTGCAGACAGAGCAGGAATCGAACCCCTGACCCTGTGATTAGTAGTCGGCTACACTACAACTATGCCACAGCCCCCCCCCCAAAAAAAATAAAAAAAAAATAAACCACATTTGGTCAAATTTGACCACGATGAACTTTTCAGCATATGAACATTTCAGCCCCCCCCTTGTACATGTATATGTCTAAAGCTGGGTACACACTATAACGTTTGGACCGACTTCCTCTACTTCCGATGCCACGTGAGTCGGCTGCCTTTTTGCAACAGCAGCTCAATCCTGAGTTTTTCTTCCTATTTCTCATTTACTATCTGGCTTCTCTCGCTAAATTTTCTGATCCGATGACACCTTATCCATCACGGACACACAGATTGCCCCAAATGTCTCCTGAGCCGCCGGAAGGAGCCGCTGTTTATAGCAGGAGACAGTACAACACAGACCAGTTGATAGCACTTAACCGGCCCACGGTGCTAATGCAAAAACTCGACATACTGGGAGAAATAAGACGGAAACGGCGTGGATGTCGAGCTGGAGTAAGACGGCGGGCGAGGAATATAAGGTACAGACCCGTCCTCCCATCCGTTATTATGGGGAATGTTCGATTGCTACTGAATAAGACAGATGAGCTAGCGGCTATGTCCCACTACGAGAGGGTCTTCAGAGAGATTAGAATGATGTTGTTTACTGAGATGTGGCTAACAGAATTAGCAACAGATGCTAACATCGAACTGGAGGGTTTCCACGCAATACGGGCAGACCGGACACCAGACAGTGGGAAGGCAAGGGGCGGAGGAGTGATAATATATGTCAAAAACAGCTGGTGTAAACCAGGACATATCACGGTTAAAGAGCAACACTGCAGCAAAGACATTGAGTTGCTAGCTGTTAGCATGTGGCCTGCCTATCTCCCCAGGGAATACTCACACGTGATCTGCATTGTTATTTATGCAAATCCGATGGCGAACGCTGGGGCAGCTCATGACGCCATCCACTCAGTAACTGGCAGGCTGCTGACACAACACCCAGATGCTCTTCTTCTCATCTCCGGTGATTTTAACAATATTTCACTGTCCCCCATTCTACCCACGTTCATCCAGTATGTCACATGCCACACTAGAGACAATAAAACACTGGACTTATTCTATGCAAACACTAAGGAGGCGTACACCTCATCACCACTCCCACCACTAGGGAGACTGGATCACAACTTGGTTCATCTCCTGCCGGTGTACAAACCCCTAGTACACAGACAACCTCCGGTTATGCGCACAGTGAAGATATGGTCTGAGGAGGCAATGGACGTGCTAAAGGACTGTTTGGAAATCGCTGCCTGGGAGCAGCTCTGCGATCCACATGGTGAGGACATCGACAGGCTCACTTGCACCATCATGGACTACATCAGCTTCTGTGTGGACAACATTGTACCCACTAAGATCATACGGTGTTGCTTGAACAACAAACCCTGGATCAACCCTGAGATAAAATCACTACTGAGAGAGAAGAAGGGGATCATCAGGTCGGGGAACAGGGAGATGCTGAAGTCCGTACAGAGGGAGCTAAGGAGGAAGATCAGAGAAGGCAAGGACAGCTTCAGGAAGAAGATGGAGGACAAGCTGCAACAGAGTGACATTGGCGAGGTCTGGAGAAACCTTAAAACCATCTCTGCATTCCAGAATACCTCCTCCCAGGCCACGGGGGGCAGGGAGTGAACAATCTCAACCTGTTTTTTAATAGGTTTGACCAACCGCCCCCCCCCGTCTGCACAACAACCACTGCTGCCTCTACCGTCATCGAGACCTGCTGCCCCGCCCTCCACCAACACCCCCCATTCCCAGCACTCAGCCCCCCAGCCCCAACCTGACCCTCACTAAGACCCAGGTGAGGGCAGAGCTGCGGAAGTCAAGGCGAGGAAGGCCTCGGGACCGGACTGCATCAGCACGAAGCTCCTCAAGTCCTGCACAGACCAGCTGTGTGGGGTTGTGGAGCACATCTTCAACCTGAGCCTGAAGCTGGGGAGGGTACCACAGTTGTGGAAAACATCTTGTGTGGCACCCGTACCAAAGACTTCCCACCCCAGAGACCTGAACAGCTACAGACCAGTGGCCCTGATGTCCCACATGATGAAGACCCTGGAGAGACTGATCCTTGCTCACCTCTGCCCCCTGGTGGGACCAGCGATGGATCTACTCCAGTTCACCTACCAGCATGGCATTGGGGTGGAGGATGCAGTGATCTTCCTCCCTCACCATTCCCTGTGCCACCTGGAGAAGCCTGGGAACACGGTGAGGATCATGTTTTTTGATTTCTCCAGTGCTTTCAACACCATCCAACCAATGATTCTGAGGGACAAGCTGCTGTGTGCAGGGGTGGACCAGCACCTGTCATCATGGATCCTAGACTACCTCACTAACCGGCCACAGTTTGTGAGAACCCGGGATTGTGTGTCCGACACGATCATTGGCAGCACGGGGGCCCCCCAGGGAATGGTTTTGGCTCCCTTCCTGTTCACCCTTTATACTGCGGACTTCTCACACAACACAACACACTGCCGTCTACAGAAGTTCTCTGACGACTCTGCGATCGTCGGCCTCATCTCCAAAGGAGATGAACCTGAGTACAGAGGACTTATCCAGGACTTCGTGGACTGGTGCCATCGGAACTGCCTCCAGATCAAAGTGAGAAAAACTAAGGAGCTGGTGGTGGACTGCCGCAGGCAGGGACAACCCCTCACAGCGCCAGTAAACATCCAGGGAACAGACATTGAGATGGTGACATCCTACAAGTACCTGGGTGTTCATTTGAATAATAAACTAGACTGGTCACACAATACCGACACACTCTACAAGAAGGGACAGCGCAGGCTATTCCTACTGAGGAGGCTCAGGTCTTTTGGTGTACAAGGGGTGCTCCTGAAGACCTTCTACGATTCGGTGGTGGCATCAGCCATCACTTTTGGAGTGGTCTTCTGGGGCAACGGCATTACAGCAGCCGATAGGAAGAGACTGAACAAACTGATCAAGAAAGCTAGCTCTGTCCTAGGGCAACGCCTTGGCCCAGTGGAGGAGATAGGAGAGAGAAGGATGGTGGCCAAACTGTCATCTCTGCTGGAGTCTGAGTCCCACCCTATGCAGGACATACTGGATGCAATGAGGAGCTCAGTTAGCAGCAGACTACATCATTCTAGGTGCGCGACCGAGAGGTTTCGCAGGTCCTTCCTACCTACGGCTGTCAGACATTATACCCTAAGCAGGGCTGCTCGCAGAGATAGCAAAAAAACGTGACGACCTAATAGTATTGAATGCAAAAGACGCAACAGACTTACACAAAATGGTCCCCTCCAGTATACAACGAGGACAATATCAGTCGCTACGGAGGGTGACAATATGTATGGGTACATATTCATACTATGTAGGATAAGTAAGTAGACGGTTATGCTGTTTATTCCATCTAGCTACAATGCTCTCTCACCGGCCACTTTATTAGGTACACCTGTCCAACTGCTCGTTAACACTTAATTTCTAATCAGACAATCACATGGCGGCAACTCAGTGCATTTAGGCATGTAGACATGGTCAAGACAATCTCCTGCAGTTCAAACCGAGCATCAGTATGGGGAAGAAAGGTGATTTGAGTGACTTTGAACGTGGCATGGTTGTTGGTGCCAGAAGGGCTGGTCTGAGTATTTCAGAAACTGCTGATCTACTGGGATTTTCACGCACAACCATCTCTAGGGTTTACAGAGAATGGTCCGAAAAAGAAAAAATATCCAGTGAGCAGCAGTTCTGTGGGCGGAAATGCCTTGTTGATGCCAGAGGTCAGAGGAGAATGGCCAGACTGGTTCGAGCTGATAGAAAGGCAACAGTGACTCAAATAACCACCCGTTACAACCAAGGTAGGCAGAAGAGCATCTCTGAACGCACAGTACGTCGAACTTTGAGGCAGATGGGCTACAGCAGCAGAAGACCACGCCGGGTGCCACTCCTTTCAGCTAAGAACAGGAAACTGAGGCTACAATTTGCACAAGCTCATCGAAATTGGACAATAGAAGATTGGAAAAACGTTGCCTGGTCTGATGAGTCTCGATTTCTGCTGCGACATTCGGATGGTAGGGTCAGAATTTGGCGTCAACAACATGAAAGCATGGATCCATCCTGCCTTGTATCAATGGTTCAGGCTGGTGGTGGTGGTGTAATGGTGTGGGGAATATTTTCTTGGCACTGTTTGGGCCCCTTGGTACCAATTGAGCATCGTTGCAACGCTACAGCCTACCTGAGTATTGTTGCTGACCATGTCCATCCCTTTATGACCACAATGTACCCAACTTCTGATGGCTACTTTCAGCAGGATAATGCGCCATGTCATAAAGCTGGAATCATGTCAGACTGGTTTCTTGAACATGACAATGAGTTCACTGTACTCAAATGGCCTCCACAGTCACCAGATCTCAATCCAATAGAGCATCTTTGGGATGTGGTGGAACGGGAGATTCGCATCATGGATGTGCAGCCGACAAATCTGCACCAACTGTGTGATGCCATCATGTCAATATGGACCAAACTCTCTGAGGAATGCTTCCAGCACCTTGTTGAATCTATGCCACGAAGAATTGAGGCAGTTCTGAAGGCAAAAGGGGGTCCAACCCGTTACTAGCATGGTGTACCTAATAAAGTGGCCGGTGAGTGTATATATACTGCTCAAAAAAATAAAGTGAACACTTTGAAAACACATCAGATTTTAATGAGAAAAATTAAGCTGGATATCGAAATTGTGGCAGGCTTGTCCAGCTTACTCAGATTCAAAAGTGTTCCTTTAATCCGACATTGTATTGTAAATTAACACTTAATTTAAGTAAGACAAAATTTATAATTTTTAACAATAATCATAAATGGTGTAGAGATTGAAAGGGTATCCGAAACCAAATTTCTTGGAGTAATAATTGATAATAAACTGTGTTGGAAGTCACATATTATTTATATTAAAGGAAAAATATCTAAATCAATTGCAATACTACACAGAGTGAAATATTTGCTGAATCAACCCCCATTATATACTTTGTATCATTCATTAATACTCCCATACATGACATATTGTACTGAAGTATGGGGAAATACATATAAAACAAACATATATCCAGTCTTTATGCTTCAGAAGAGAGCTATTAGAATAATAAACAAAGCTGCTACAGGGAACCAACAAACCCACTTTTTCTTAAATTAAAAGCTCTCAAGTTGAAAGATCTGGTTGACTTTAAAACTGCAGTAATAATGTTTAAAGTGAAGAATCTATCACTGCCTGCAAATATCCAAAAGTTGTTCCAAATAAGGGAGAAACAATATCATTTCAGAGGAACGTAGATTTCAAAAAACCTTCAGTTGAGAACTACCACCAAGCAACACTGTGTCTCAGTGCAAGGAGTCAGACTGTGGAACGCTTTTGGACCTGAATTAAAATCATGTACAACGCTTGGACAATTTAAACAAAAACTAAAGGAAGAAATACTCCAAACATATATACAAGATGACATGTAAAATCACATAAGGATTGTCATATCCAGTCTGTGTTGTGTTGTTGCTTAGTTTTTTGTCACGTTTTGTCTTCGCTTTGTTCTGAATTGTAATCGCTCCTGCTTTGTTTTTCTTCTGAATTCTTGGATGGAATATGGGTGGGCAATATAAGCTGCGGCTTCAGCCATCATCCATTTCAGATAACTTATGTTGAGCTGTATAATCAGAGGAGTTATTCTTTAATTTGACCTTGTAAGATGTTTTTTTCCCCCTTTGTTGTATTATTCCGTTCCTTTCTTTTAATCTTTACTTTTAATCTATCCAAAATAAAGATTCATTCACTTCACTTCACTTCATTCCATCCATATTCACATTTTAATTGTGGACTTGGTGTTGGATTCTATGCATTATTTTATTATTTTTTAGATGAATGAATGAACGGGGAAAATGGTATGCAGAAGTAACTACATAGGAATATCATCATAGCAGGCTGTCGGGGGCGACAATGACTGTTTCATTTAGGTCTGATTAGATTCATCCATGCAGCTCTCTCCTTCGCCATCCGCTACCAGGATCTCCTGACCTTGTTAACCCGGGCGACGTCCGAACCGGTATGAGTTGTTTTCTGATTGACCATTTCATGAAACTGCTTGCAAAGTATTTGAGTACCTCTAGCTTTTGCTGGAATAGCGGCACATTCTTGGCAGATAGAGATATTATCAGTGGCAAGGACAGGCCAAGACAAACTGACTCCAGTATCTGTTGCAATGACTGGCCAGATGATAGGTTTGTTTATGTCTGCTCTTTGTGTAGTACATGTCACGATGCACCGACTGGCAAAAGCCCACCACAGACCTTGCGACAGATGTGCTTATCTGCCAGGATGCCCAGTCTCACCCCGTGTATATAGGAATATAAAACAAAACTGAAACGGATGCCCAAAGGAGATGTGTTCACGCCAAAAGCAGGTCCAGAATGGCAGGAAGCCTTCACAAATGCATATGAGTGTCGGCTAACGCTGATGTCAGCTAACCTGCACTGACTATTTCTCTGATTTTTCAAAACATCTGTAAAAGCCGGTACAAACATTGTAGTGTGAACACATCTTTAACTTAGGCTGACTTAGGTAAACTCTGCATAACTTAGCCCAGTTCTCAGGAACCTTTACAAACTGAGCACAACTTTTACAAACTGAGCACAACTTTCACCAGCGTGTGTTCCTAAACGTCAGCAAAATTTTCAGCATATTGAAAATTTTCAAAGAACACAACTTTCACCAGCATTTGCCAATAAACACCAGCAATCATTAGCTTTTGCCTGCAAAGCAAGACGTTTGGCAAAATGTCACTAAAAGTTGGTCCAGACGTTGTAGTGTGAATCCACCTTTAAAGACATAGAACCTGGATGAGCTACATCTTTTCACTGCAAAACTCAGTTATTGTAATTTGCCTCAAAAACCTTAGAAACTGTCTCTGATCAGATATGCAGCTGAGATTATTTTACCCTAGCTCCTAACACCACTGTCAGGAATCTTGGAGTCACTTTTTTTAAAAATCAGGATTTGCCCTTTAATTCATACATCAAACAAATTTCTACCTAAAAGTGCTTACGTACGTAATATTGTCAAAATTTGGTAGATCTTGTCCCAAGCTGAAGCTGATGAAACTAATCCATACCTTTATCACTTGTAAATTATTGCATTTATTTATCAGTTGTTTTAACAACTGTTTAAAAATTCTTCACTTAATCCAAAATGCACAGCGAGAGTATTAACAGGCACTAAAAAAAAGAGATCATATTTCTCCCATATTAACCTCCCTAATTACTCCTCATGGAACCCTGTATCTACTGCCTGAGGGAAGCAGTACTAATTCTTCAGAGGGTGATTCTGGGTTCCCACAATGGCACTGGCTTTCCACACCACCTGCTGTTCATTTACATACAACAGGTAGTGAGGTCTGTGGGAGGCCAGTTAATTTACTAGCCACCTTCACCATCTTGCTTAAATTTGAGTCTTTGGTTGTAACACCGATGCTGCACACAAGAAGGGGATGAGCAGACTCTACTTCCCGAGGAAGCTGAGATCCTTTAACGTGTGTAGCAGGATGCTGGAACTTTTCTACCAGACCACTGTCACCAGCGCCATCTTCTTTGCTGCTGTCTGTTGGGGTAGCAGTATCAGGGCCAGCGACACCAAAAAACTTGACAAGATTATCAAGAGGGCTGGATCTGTAATTGGTCTCAGTCCACAGACCTTTGAGACAGTGGTGGAGAGGAGAACATTAAATAAACTGCGATCCATCATGGACAATCCTGATCACCTCCTCCACCACACATTGGACAGACAGCGAAGCACTTTCTCCAGTAGACTACTACAGCTTCGCTGTCGAACAGCGAGGTACAGGAAATCTTTCCTGCCACATGCCATCCATTTCACTCTACAATAACTCACTATGATGTTGTATTCTGGTCATACAGTGGGGCAAAAAAGTATTTAGTCAGCCACCAATTGTGCAAGTTCTCCCACTTAAAAGATGAGAGAAGTCTCCAATTTTCATCATAGGTATACCTCAACTATGAGAGACAAAATGAGAGAAAAAAAAAATCCAGAAAATCACATTGTCTGATTTTTAAAGAATTTATTTGCAAATTATGGTGGAAAATAAGTATTTCAATTCAATTCAATTCAATTCAATTCAACTTTATTTATATAGCGCCATTTCACAACAACAGTCATCTCATAGCACTATCAACTGTAGGGAGGACCCCCACAGTTGCAGAAAGACCCCAGCAATCAGGCAATCCCCTGTGAGCAAGCACTTGGCGACGGTGGAGAGGAAAAACTCCCTTTTAACAGGAAGAAACCTCCAGCAGAACCAGGCTCAGGGAGGGGCAGTCATCTGCTGCGACTGGCTGGGGGGTGAGGGGATAGAGAAGAAGAAAAGAACAGACATGTAGAGAGCAAACAGCACGATGGGGACTCAATCTATGGGAGAGAACAAACAAATGTTAATGACCAGCAAAAAAAAAATATTTCATAGAGAGTGAGGAAAGGAGTGAGGCCCAGTGCATTACTGGAGGTCCCCCGGCTGACTAAACCTATTAGCAGCATAACTAAGGGAGGGTTCAGAAAACACATGATCCCTCCCTAATTGTAGGCTATATCAAAAAGGTAGGTTTTAGCCCTATTCTTAAAAACAGAGATCGAGTCTGACTCCCGAATCCAGATTGGCAGCTGATTCCACAGGAGAGGAGCTTGATAACTGAAGGCTCTGCCTCCCATTGTACTTTTGGAGATTCTAGGTATTACAAGTAAACCTGCATTTTGGGAGCGTAGTGCTCTGTTAGGATGATACGGTAGTATCAGATCTTTTAAATAAAAAGGAGCCTGATTGTTTAGAGCTTTGTAAGTAAGAAGAAGGATTTTAAACTTAATTCTAAACTCTATGGGAAGCCAATGAAGGGAGGCCAGAACCGGAGAGATATGATCTCTCTTTCTAGTACCTGTTAAAACTCTTGCTGCAGCATTTTGGATCAGCTGAAGACTTTTTAAAGATGTTTTAGGACAGCCTGATAATAAAGAATTACAATAATCTAATCTCGAGCTAACAAAAGCGTGGATCAGCTTCTCAGCATCACTCTGAGACAAGATGCTCCTAATCTTGGCAATATTACGCAAATGATAGAAGGCAGTCTTAGAAACAAATTTAATATGTGAATTGAAGGACAAATCCTGATCAAAAATAACTCCAAGGTTCCTCACAGAGCTATTAAGAGAAAGAGTAACTGCATCCAAACTGAAAGTTTGATTTGGAAAGGAATTTCTAAGGTTTTTTGGACCAACAAGAATGACTTCAGTCTTATCTGAATTTAATAGCAGGAAATTACAAGTCATCCAAACTTTGATTTCCTTAAGACAGGCTTCTAACTTGGCTAATTGATTAGTATCATCTGGCTTCATTGACAGGTATAATTGTGTGTCATCTGCATAACAGTGAAAATGTATACAGTGCTTTCTAATAATGTTGCCTAACGGAAGCATATATAAACTAAAAAGAGTAGGGCCAAGCACAGATCCCTGTGGAACTCCATGACTAAGCTTTGAGCTGAGAGAAAACTCATCATTTACATGAACAAACTGGAACCTATCAGATAAATAAGATCTAAACCACTGCAACGAAGTTCCATTAAGTCCAACATAGTGTTCTAATCTATCAAGTAGAATATTATGATCAATAGTATCAAAAGCTGCACTAAGATCTAAAAGGACAAGTACAGAAACTAGTCCATTATCAGATGCAATGAGGAGGTTGTTAGTGACCTTCGCTAAGGCTGTTTCAGTGCTATGATGGATTCTAAACCCAGATTGAAACTCCTCAAATAAACCATTTCCCTGCAGGTGGTCAAATAATTGCGTAGCAACAACTCTTTCTAAGATTTTTGAAATGAAAGGGAGATTAGAGATTGGTCTATAGTTAGCTAAAGCTAAAGCTAAAGCTAAAGCTGTTATTTGGTCAATAACAAAAGTTCATCTCAATACTTTGTTATATACCCTTTGTTGGCAATGACAGAGGTCAAACGTTTTCTGTAAGTCTTCACAAGGTTTTCACACACTGTTGCTGGTATTGTGGCCCATTCCTCCATGCAGATCTCCTCTAGAGCAGTGATGTTTTGGGGCTGTCGCTGGGCAACACAGACTTTCAACTCCCTCCAAAGATTTTCTATGGGGTTGAGATCTGGAGACTGGTTAGGCCACTCCAGGACCTTGAAATGCTTCTTACGAAGCCACTCCTTTGTTGCCCAGGTGGTGTGTTTGGGATCACTGTCATGCTGAAAGACCCAGCAACGTTTCATCTTCAATGCCCTTGCTGATGGAAAAAGGTTTTCACTCAAAATCTCACAATACATGGCTCCATTCATTCTTTCCTTTACACGGATCAATCATCCTGGTCCCTTTGCAGAAAAACAGCCCCAAAGCATGATGTTTCCACCCCCATGATTTACAGTAGGTATGGTGTTCTTTGGATGCAACTCAGCATTCTTTCTCCTCCAAACACGACAAGTTGAGTTTTTACCAAAAAGTTCTATTTTGGTTTCATCTGACCATATGACATTCTCCCAATCCTCTTCTGGATCATCCAAATGCTCTCTAGCAAACTTTAGATGGGCCTGGACATGGACACTGGCTTAAGCATCTGGCACTGCAGGATTTGAGTCCCTGGCGGCGTAGTGTGTTACCGATGGTAGCCTTTGTTACTTTGGTCCCAGCTCTCTCCAGGTCATTCACTAGGTTCCCCCGTGTGGTTCTGGGATTTTTGCTCACCGTTCTCATGATCATTTTGACCCCACGGGGTGAGATCTTGCGTGGAGCCCCAGATCGAGGGAGATTATCATTGGTCTTGTATGTCTTCCATTTTCTAATAATTGCTCCCACAGTTGATTTCTTCACACCAAGCTGCTTACCTATTGCAGATTCAGTCTTCCCAGCCTGGTGCAGGTCTACAATTTTGTTTCTGGTGTCCTTTGACAGCTCTTTGGTCTTGGCCATAGTGGAGTTTGGAGTCTGACTGTTTCAGGTTGTGGACAGGTGTCTTTTATACTGATAACGAGTTCAAACAGGTGCCATTAATACAGGTAACGAGTGGAGGACAGAGGAGCCTCTTAAAGAAGAAGTTACAGGTCTGTGAGAGCCAGAAATCTTGCTTGTTTGTAGGTGACCAAATACTTATTTTCCACCATAATTTGCAAATAAATTCTTTAAAAATCAGACAATGTGATTTTCTGGATTTTTTTTCTCATTTTGTCTCTCATATTTGAGGTATACCTATGATGAAAATTGGAGACTTCTCTCATCTTTAAAGTGGGAGAACGTGTGCAATCGGTGGCTGACTAAATACTTTTTTGCCCCACTGTAACTATGCTGCCACACTGCACCTTACAGTCTAACTGGTACCTCACATTTCACCCTGCTCCTGATAGTCCTGCATTGTACAGTGGGTATGATTCATGTGTTTATACGGGTCACCATCTATTCAGCTATGATATAAACAGGCTTTTATAGTAGGGTTAGTTTTACTTTCCATGGGTAATCTCTGTCTGGCGTGTGTGTTTATGTTGTTTGGTTGTCTACTGTCATGCTGCTGTTACACTGTAACCAGTTTGGGATCAATAAAGTACATCTATCTATCTATCTATCTATCTATCTATCTATCTATCTATCTATCTATCTATCTATCTATCTATCTATCGTCATTTCCAAACCAGGCAATAATGGAAAATATTAAAACTGATTCAATAAAGACTAATAAAGAAGAGTCAGCATTTTTCTATCCACAATCAAAACCTGCAACTTCCTAAGAAAGTACAGGCGTTGATGGCTGTTCTTAGTTAGTGCCTCCACATTGGTATCAAATCTGAGATTATTGTCCATAATCATTCCGAGGTATTTATATTGTTCCACCATCTCAATGTCTGTGCAGCCTCTGATGGAGGGTGAGAGAACTTCTTAAAATCATTCACCCTATCCTTGTTTTTTTTTCAGTGTTCAGGTGTAAGTGGGCTTCATCGCACCAGCTGACAAACTCCTCCATCTCAGGAGCATGCTTGTTTGCCTCACTGTACACTGTGTCTGCAGATTTAAGGATGTGCCTGCTCTCATGCTGACTTCTGCAGTCATCGGTGTAGAGAATATATAGCAGAGGTCACAAGACATCCTTGAGGAGAGCCAGTGGAGGAGAAATGACAGTGAGACATTGTGCCATTCAATCCCACCCTTTGAGGCCTGTCTGTTAGCCATTTCTGTGCTAAAATACTGTATTTAGCTGGATAGTATGAAAAGGAAATGAGAAGTCTACAAATAAAAGTCTGGCATACAGTATGTCCTAGATCCCTCAAGATGCATCATAAGGAAGGGAAGTGATGCAAGCATCCTCGACTTCAATTCCAGGTCTCTAAAACCCCCTTTACACAGGGGTGGAGATCAATGAGAGATCGTTGAGCGATCTGGCCAAGTTTTGATCTATCAATGATCTTTAGTGATCTCCACAGTTACCATGGTCTCCTCAAAGTTTTGACTCAGTCTAAAAAAGATCAGGTTCTTCCAAATGAATCCAAACATCAAAAATTGGCCAAATCTCTCAGTGATCTCCATGCTGTGTAAAGGATCCCTAAGAAAACTGCATGGGGTCTAGAAAAGTTTGTACCTGGTTTAACAGATGAGCTTTCACCAGCATCTTGAAGGACTTCATCACCAGTACAGTCAGAGCTACTGATCTGAGGTAATTTAGCTGTTTGGGAGAACTGCATTTAGTCAAAGGATCAACGTTGAGCTCCGTCCACATCTTGGGGACTCTTCTCTGCTCCACAGACATGCTAAATATGTCAAAAACACACGACTAAGTTACTCCGCACATTTTTTTTTTTTTTTTACGAGTCTCCACGTGGTGCCATCTTGCTTAGGGGTCTTATTTACCTTAAATTCTTTAAACACTGATATTGCATTATGTACATCAAGTTTTAACTCCATCCATCCATCCATCTTCTACCGCTTTTCCGGAGGTCCGGGTCGCAGGGGCAAGTTTTAACTGTACAGTAAATTTGGCAATTTTACACTTTCTCTATGAAACTTTGAGTATCAAACCTTAAATTAAAAACTATTTAGAATTTCAGCCAGCTCCTTATTTGTATTTTATACAACAGTTAGTTCTGACCGAGCAATTTGATTGGACAATAGGGATTCCAAGAGTTACTAAAATCCATAATATTTGCACTCCAACTTTCACTGGATATGTTTCACTCCACTTCAGAGGTGTTCTAGTCTGTCCCTCCAGGATTTTTTCGTTACCTTGTATTCATACATGTGTAATGACAATAAAGTTGAATCTCATCTCATCTCATCTCATCTCATCTCTCATCTTATTTCGCGGGATGTTTATATGATTGTTTCGGCTCAAAAAGCCTGGATTTGCGGGAGCTTTTTTAAAATCGTAGCGATAAAGGTTGCCATGTTTTGAGAGGGTTTTTTTTGCAATAAAAGATGTAGGAAGAATTACAACTTTTAAAGCAGATGCTTTTTTCCATAGTTTACTGCAATGATATTCTATAACACCACAAGAAAAAGTACAGGATTGTCAAAAATTTCCTATTAAACAGTGATTTTTAAATGAAGCAGAAACTTCTGCTATACAGAAAAACTCTTTTGCGCAACAGCTAATACAGACTTTAACATAATATCCATTGCAACAGCTAAATTGCATTGAATACATGTTAAAGAGTATAGATTTGGAAATTATTGGCAGCACCTTCATTTGAAAAATCCCTAACCGCAGTGGTCTCCAACCACTCAGTACCGAGTGCAGAGGGAAAATGAAATAATTTATTCTGTTGCCATGAATTGTCAGAGTTTGTGTTTTTCTGAAAAAAAAAAAAAATACAGACAATAGTCTCTCTCTTTCTGTGCCTAACTCCTACCTGTCTGTCTATCTGCTGCGCATCTTGACACACACCTGTCTCATCAGATACTGATCTTTCAGTTACTGGGAATCCTACCAGGGGGATGGGAAACACTTATTAGCAACAGTTACTGGCTACATTTAGAAGGGACTATTTTTCTCAACTGCGCAAAATAACTGGTTAAAAAAACAAATCATAATATTTTGTCCAGTTTTGCTGTCATTTAATAAATTGTGCTTGCAGAACTGTTGTATAAAAGCAATGCTACACTCTAGGTCATTCCAGTATCATGGATATACTGTCACGTCTACCTCCAGCGGACAAGTAAGACGCACGATTCATTGTGTGGACACAGCTCCAATGCAACATGATTTTATTTACAGACATGAAACAAAACAATACCGTGGGGGCTGTAAACAATGCAGGGGATATACAGGCTTAAACACTCACTTGGGACACAAGGTGTGGTGATCCGAGCGCTGAACTCATCCGCTCTCGGGTTACTCAGTATTTTCCCTTTTTTCTCCCAGATTATTTTGGTTTGCTTATTATTGTTCTCCCAGGGCTTTTATTGTGACAGCGTTGCAGCCGAACTTCCGGCTGTCAAAGCCAAGCCGGCACTGTCACAGCTGATCTTGATTTTGGTAATTACGTTCCCCCTTTCCTGTTTGGTTCTGTTTCTTTTGTTATCAGCATTTAAGGAAGCAGCTGAGGCTCACTCCTCCTCGCTGCGACCTACATCTGTGTACCAGGACTGGAGTCCCTAACCCCGGCTCCAGTCTTTCCTCTGTGTTCGATCCGTCTTCGCTCCAGCACGTGTAAGTATGTATTCTGTAGCGTCAGGTTCTGTTTTCACTTAACACTTGCATTTGATGTCAGTGTTCATTATTTTCTGTCCTAGTTTAATGTATGTGTTTTGTCCCACATGGCTCTTTACTTTGTTCCTTTGTCCTTTCTTTAATAAAACGAGCAAACTCTCTGTTAGCATCTGGTACCTCATTGACACAAGGATTCCGGCAGGGAAAATAGACGACGCCACGAGGAGCACAAACACACACTGAAATATATAAGAATAGAATAGAATATATGCTTTATTGTCATTGTACAGTTGTACAGTACAACAAAATTGTGGGTGCAGTTACACAGTTACAGAACACATGATTAAACACATGACTGAAATAAAAATAGCCCATGATTCTGGAAAAATGCACAGGTATGGTCGTGGCTTCATGGATGGAACTATGTACATGATTAGATTAGATTAAATTCAACTTTATTGTCATTACACATGTATGAATACAAGGTAACGAAACACAGTGAGAGTGCGGAGTGCAGAACACACAATTGAACACACAATTGAATAAAACGGCCCAAGGATGATGGAAAATATACACAGTAGTGGTTTCACAGATGGGTCAATATGCATGAAAGTGCGGAGTGCAAAGACAGGTGTGTTACTGTTATAAATAAAAGGTCCGCAGTCCCCTGCATGTGAGCGTTCGGAGGTAGAGGGGTGGGGCATCTGACTGTTTGCAGTTTGGACAGCCCGTGGGAAGAAACTGTTTGTCAGTCTGGAGGTGTGGGACCTGATTGATCTGAACCATCGTCCAGAGGGAAGCAGGTCAAACAGGTGGTGGGCAGGATGTGAGGGGTCTCCTTTGATGGCCTTGATCTTTCTGAGAAAGGAGGATCTGGAGCTGTCCTCCAGGCTGATGATTTTTTGGGCTGTGTTTATGACCCTCTTCACTGCCTTCCTGTTTTCGGCTATGGAGCCAGCGTACCACACACCCAGACAGTAGGTGAGCACGCTCTCCACTGAGCAGCAGTAGAAGGCCAGCAGCAGCTTCTAGTCCAGGTTTTTCTTCCTCAGGCCATGGAGGAAGTGTAGCCGCTGCTGGGCTTTCTTCACCAGGGCCTTGGTTTTGACAGTCCAGGAAAGGTCAGAGGAGAAGTGGGTGCCCAGGAACCTGAAGGTCGGGACAATTTCCACGCAGTTGCCATTTATGGCGGGGGGGGGGGGGGGGGGTTCTTGTCTGTTCTTTCTGATGCCCAGTATGAGTTCTTTGGGTTTTTTGGACATTCAGTTTCAGGTTGTTTGGCACCACAACAGCAGATTCTCTGTGTCCGCCCTGTATGCCTTCTCATCATCATCAATGATGAGTCCAACCAAGGTGGTGTCGTCCGCGTACTTCATGATGATGGTGGTTGGGTGGGTTGGAATACAATCAAAGGTGTACAGGGAGTACAGTAGAGGGCTTTGCACGCAGCCCTGGGGGTAGCCAGTGCTGTCTCAAGGTAACAGATAATTACAAATGTGAGACAGCTGGGGAACAATCAGGGGTAAAACAGAAGCACGCATGAGGACAGTGGCTAGAGGTACAGAAAGCATGAGGAGCTGGGAACAATAGGTAAACAAATATACACACAAGACCCAGAACCATACAAAGGACAAAAACAAGGGCAGGCAAACACAAAGACCACAATAATGACAATAAAGACAAACACTGAATGACACAACAGACCGAGGAAACACAGAAGACAATAACAGAGGACCCAGGGGAACACAGAAGGCAAATAATGCAAATAATTATCAAAAACAAAACAGGGGAAAACATAGAGAACAAAAATGAACATAAAGCTCGGGCATGGTCCTAGAACCATGCCCAGATTATGACATATACTAACTCCGGGTGTGATACTATCACACCCACATATATTTATTGATGCCATACTCCCTCTCATGTAATATTGCTTAAACAATCAATAACAACTGTCTTATATTCTGTTTTAGCCATACTTGCCATCTTTTGCATACCATCCCTTGCTGCTTCAAGGTTGCTGCTGCCCAGTTTTTCCTCAAGCATATTTTTATATTTGAGTTTAGCCTTTCTTATTTCTGCTGATCTCTCAGCATGCTTCACTTATGTCTCCTTCACCAACTCCATGAAAAGCTGTGTTTTCTCTCAACACATCCTTAAAGTTATATGTGACCCAAGGCTTATTATTTGGATACTCTTTAAAGAACTTCTTTTTACTCACTGTATCCTCACTGTGCTTGTTAATTCATCTAAATCTGAAGAAGAATCTTTAAATAAAGAGTACTCAGTACACCCCACGCATCCATCTAGCATGGAAATGCTTTCCTCATCCCAGACATTGACTTCCCTTCTTCTTATTTTCTCCCTCTTCAGTACTGGCTTGTACACAGGGGAGAGGAGAATTTGTTGATTGTGGCCAGAGAAACCAAGTGAGGCTCTGGGAACAGGCTTGTAGGGATCTTTAATATAGTCAAACCACAAGTCCAAGATCTGATGTTTACTTGCTGGACAAGTACATACAGATGTAAATTTAGAGACTTTTTCAGCTTACAGTTATAAAAAGATCTTCCATCGATAGGCAGAGGGACTCAGAGGAGAGTGACTGAAGCCTTTCAATCACTTTATAGATTATATCCTTTACTTTTTGTATATTTGCTTTGGGGTCTACACTGTATATGCAACAGTCACAAATAGCTGGGGAAATTCCCTTGGCAGGTAAAAAGAACAACAAACCCAGCCACAAGGGGAGCAAAAGCCAGTGTACTCCTAGTGCCGGTCCCAGGCCTGGGTAAATGGGGAGGGTTGTGTCAGGAAGGGCATCAAATGTAAAACTTTTGCCAAATCAAGCATAAAGATCATGACAAATGAGACTTTCATACCGGATCGGTCGAGGCCCAGGTTAACAACGATCGCCACCAGTGCTGCTAACCGACAGGGTGCCAGTGGAAACTGGGCTACTGTTGGTTGAAGATCGAGGAGGAGGAGAGGGAGAAGGTGTGTTAAGAGGGAGAGAGAGAAAAGGAAAGGTAGAAGTGTGGAGGTCAGAGTAGGGACGTTAACGGTAGGGAGTATGACTGGAAAAGGTAGAGAGCTGGCTGATATGATGGAGAGAAGAAAGGTAGAGATACTGTGTGTTCTAGAAATGCAAAGAACCACGAGCTGCGCGGAGTGGATACACGCCGTAGAGGAGTTGACAGTACACTGATACAACGCACAATTGGACAGTCGATCAGTAGTCAGAGACCCAGCAGTGCGTGACTGGCAAAAGGCGCTTAAGTACACGCACTGCTGGTTATGGTGTAATGAGGAGCACCTGGGCGAGGACCGGGAGAGATGATTAATGGGGCTGAGAACAGCTGATGGAAATGAGAAAGAGAGGGGGCGTGGCCGGACCGACAGACTGTCAGCAGAGCTCACAGAAAATAGGTCACAGTGGCTGTCTAACAGCTGCTGGTCAGACAGTGGCTATGGATACAGGAGGCAGACTGAAATACATAATACACACATATGCTGCGGCACCTAGACCCACAGAGAGGGCAGGGCCGAGCCGGGGAAACCAAGCTGGCTTGGCTCCTGACAGCTATAGTCACAAATACCCTTACGAATTGCTGTGAACACCATACGAATGATTTTTGGACCATTTCGTACAGCCTTCCTAAGGCAGCTGTAGGAGAATCCAGTATTTGTAGACCGGTGGTCTTATCCAAGATTTCTTCAAATGCCCCACATTGTAGGGTGGTCGTATGTATGCCATAGAAACAATGTAAGAATTATGCAAGATGTTGGCCATAAGCGTGCCTCGATAATAATAATAATAATAATAATAATAATAATAATAATAATAAAAATAAATTTTATTTCTAAGCGCCTTTCAACCCCCAAGGTCACCCTACAAAAAGAGCATTAAAAGATTAAAAACAGATTTAAAACGCAATAACAAAATTTGGTTAACAAACCAAAAACAGTGACTTAAAAAGTAAATTATCAAAGAGAATAAGCTTGTTTAAACAGATGAGTTTTGAGTCTGGATTTAAGTAATGGGAGAGAGTCAGTAGCCAGGTTTACACGGACACAAGTAACGGCATTAAAAGCCTGATCGGAATAAAAATGCTTCATGTAAACACGCCAATCTGAATATTCTGACCCAATCATGCTCATTTGGATCAAAATTTCTTTCCGATTGAGACGGGTGGGTTATGCCGACTGTTAATCCGATTGGTGCGCATAGAAACACTTATTCTGAAGCTTGGGTAGAAAATATGTTTACTGCGCATGTCTGTGCATCAGCCACATGTTGACATGACGTATTTCCGCCTTTACAGCAGCTAGCGGAAGACATGGAGGGAGTAAAACAAAACTGGTCTGTATCGTCCTGCTTCTTCTTCTTCTTCTTCTTCTTCTCTCAGTTACTGGAAGATAGCAAACAACTGAAAGGTGCATACCGCCACCTACTGTACAAGAGTGTGTAAGATGTCTCTCTCTTCATCATATGCAGAAGTATGTACTGCTGGACTTGTAGCTTCATTACGGAGACCAGCAGAAGCAAAAGTACAGTCTGAATAACACAATACAGGTCCATTTCAAAAAGAAACATGAAGCGGGTTTTGTTTACATTGGAAGTTGCTTCTTCTTCTACTATTTCCGGAATGTTGGATAATTGTGCGCATGTAAAAATGATTTAGTCCATTCAAACGTGTGACACATGGAAACATACGTCCTAATCGCATCAGCTTTTTCAGGATCCATGTAAACAGTAAAGTTCTGAACTGAATTGTAATCAGATTGAAGAAATTTTGCACATGTAACCGTGGCTAATGTTGTGGATGTCAGGTGGGAGTGAATTCCAGAGCCGGGGAGCGGAGCGACTGAAGGCTCTATTTCCCGTCGTGGTGAGGTGGGCAGAAGGGATGGTGAGGTGAGAGGAAGAGGAGGACCTGAGAGAGTGGCTAGGGGTGACAATGTGGAGGAGTTCAGACAAGTATGAAGGGGCCGGATTAAGGAGGGCTCTGAAGGTGAGGAGCAGTATCTTGAAATTTATTCTGCCCTTTATTGGAAGCCAATGAAGTCGTAGGAGGATGGAGGTGATGTTTTCTATGGCTGGGGTGCAGGTGATGATCCGGGTTGCAGAGTTCTGAAGGAGCTGCAGCTTGTGGAGGGATTTATTTGGGAGACCAAAGAGAAGAGAGTTACAGTAGGGATGAGCGATACCAGCATTTTTCCTTTCGATACAATACCATTAATTTATGGGACTTTTTCTTCAATACCACACTACTACACTTTTTGCCCCTTAAAGGAAAATCACATGATTGCAATTTCACTAACAAGTTTATTGCAAGGGCAATATGAAATATGGATAAAACTCATGAACATAAATACTTGAAATAAATGCTCATAAAATGATAATAAAATGGAACAATGAGCGAAGTAAATAAAAATAAAATATAATTGAAATATAATAAAAATAATTAAGACTTAAAATGAATGCAAAATAAATTCAAATTCTTAATGTGGTGAAGATTCTCAGTCATCCAGGCAGGTGAGTGTGCTGTATGAAGCTCAGTCAAGTCAACTGGATTCAAGTATTTTTTACTTCTGAAATGTTTCACCATTCATCTAAATTCTATGGTAATACCAAGCAGTATACTGTATATGTGTGTGGGTTTTTTTTTTCACAATGTAAGTTTTTTTTAATTTGAATTTTATTAGTTATTTATTTTATTTTTACACTATTATTTCACAAAATTATGCTGTTTGGTGTCGCCATACAATTTGGATGAATGATGTAACATTTCAGAAGTAAGTTTTGGCTACGCTAGACATTTATCTCAACATATTTTGATTTATGAGTAACTTGTCAGTCGCTAACGTGTGTGAATGAATGTATCACTTCCCTACAACTTATGCGCCGCTTATGCGGGACGTTTTAGACAAACACTGAAAATTTTCAGAGGAGATCGCCGTACAATGATGCATACCAGTGTCATGAATAGCACGGAATCCCCCTGTGCTCAGATCTTGACAGAGCCCCCCCCTCCCCCCAAGGGGTGGAGACCACAAACCCCGGGAAATGTCAAAAGGAAAGAAAAGGACCCACCCACACAAAGAACCCACCCCACCAAAAACAACAAGAAAACAACCCCACCCCAGGAGGGAGGAGTGGTACCCAGGCACAGAGGGACCAAAACAAACCAGAAAAAAACAAGAAAACCCTCAAGACTCACACCTCAGCAACCCCAGGCTAAGACGGATCAAAAACAAAAAAACCCACTCAGGATCCACACCAGACACGACCAGGACCCTAGGCCTCCCAGACTGGAGAGCTAGACAGTCCAGGTGGCTGGCTGAAGTCCCAGACCTGGCAGACGGCGTGATGGTAAGAATCGGGCGGCCTGCCAGAGAATGTGGGCGACCCAACCCAATGGCACAGTCTGTCAGGTGGTCTGCCAGAATTCTTTAACCACCTAAACAGAAGAGGTGGTCCAGGGGGTGGCTGCCCAAAAGGGACAACCAGCGACAAGGAGGATGGAGAAGAAGGGGACCCACAACATCCTCGGGCAGTGGAGAGGGACCCACGGCGGCCTCTGGCAGAGGAGATGGAACAACGATGGCATCAGACAGAGGAGAGGGAACCATGATGGCATCAGGCAGAGGAGAGGGATCTACCACGGCATCAGGCAGAGGAGAGGAACCCGCGATGCTCCTGGATTGGCCAGTAGCACCCTTGGTGGCCCCGTACTAGGGAATAGTAGCACCCGTGGTGGCTCCTTACTGGAGCATGGCTGCACCAGTGGTGGCTCCAGGCCAGAGCAAGGATGCACCCACGGTGGCTCCGGGCTGGAGTAAGGCGGCACTCGCGGTGGCTCCAGGCTGGAACAAGGCGGCACCCGTGGTGGCTCTGGTCTGGAGCAAGGCAGCATCCACGGTGGCTCTGGGCTGGAACAAGGCAGCACCCACGGTGGCTCTGGGCTGGATCAAAGCTGCACCCACGGTGGACCCGGACTGGGCCAAAGCTGCACTCACTGTGGACCCGGACTGGGCCAAAGCTGCACCCCACGGTGGACCCGGACTGGGCCAAAGCTGCACCCATGGTGGATCCGGGCTGAGGAAAAGCTGCAGTAATGGAGGCCCTGGGCTGGAACAGAGCACCCGTGATGACCTCAACTAATGGGGAAGCAGCATCCTCAGAGGCCCTGGGCTGGAACAAAGCACTCACAACCACCTCAGGTGATGGGGAAGCAGCACCCTCAGAGGCCCTGGGCTGGGACGGAGCACCCATGAAGAAATCAACTGGAGGGGAAGCAGAACCCACGGAGGTCCCAGGCTGGGATGGAGCACCCACGATGACCTCAACTGAAGGGAAAGCAGCACCCACGGAGGCCCCAGACTGGGGCGGGGCACCCGCGATGACCTCAGCGAGAGGAGCTGGACCCATGGTGATCTCGGGCAGCAAGGCTTGACCCACAGAGACCTCTGGCAAAGCTGGACAATCCTCGGTGACCCTGGGGAAAGGCTCAGACAGACGGGACAGAGAAACAGGTTCAGGGTCACCGGCGGCAGTGGACGCTGGCGGGGTGAGCTCAGGTGCAGCTGAGGATTGCACCTGGCTTTCCCCACCAAGAGCCAGTCAAGATCTCTCCAACATGGAAACCTCAAGCTCCACTGCCGTCCAGGACTCCGTCGATCCAAGCGGTGATGTCTCGGTTCTGGCCCTCTGGAGGCCCAGCTTTGACCCTGCTGTGGTGGCCTCTTCAGCAGGCATGGTAGTGGATTCAGTCCCACGACCCATCAGCCCATGTAGGTGGCTCGCCCGACATGGATACAGGAGGTCGATTTTCTGCTGGCGCAAGCTTCAGCTTGGTCTCAGCACTCTCCCTCTATCCAGACCATGGCTGCGAGGCTGGAGCCAGGTCCTTCAGAGCAGCAGACTCCTCCATCATCTGGCGGTTCAATTCTGCGGCCGGCGGGTAAAGGAGGAGACATGGAGAGAGCAGGTGAAAGGTCTTTAGCTGCAGCAGGTGGTGAGAGCTCAGGGGACTGCGTAAACTGAGCCTCACCACCGGGAATCAGGCAAGACAATTTTTTTTATAGAAAACTGAGAATGAAAAGACACTTGCCTGTGTTCTCTGCTGCAGCAGGTGTAGAGTCCGCCCTCTCCATGGCTGCCATTGTTGCGGACCCATCTGAGGAATATAGAGGGGCTGCCCCAGCAGACATGGTGATAGGTGGAACCGGGAAGGAGGCAACCAGTCCTTCGGCAGTTGGAGGAATTGTCGAGGAGGAGGGAGAGGCAGCAGCAGTGGAGGAGGTGGCTGATGGGACAGCCAGAGAGGAAAAACCCAATGAAGGAACTGCTGCGGGTGTCTTCGGCCTCAACGGGGTGGGGTGGGGGGCTGCCGATGAAGAAGTGGAGGCGTTCTTCCGGCGGGATTTCCCTAAACAACAGCAGGGAGCCATCTGCTCAAACTCTGGGTCCCCCGGTGAAACCACCTTCAGCTCCTGGGCAAGATCTGGGAGGAGCCATAGCTTGTATTACAGTAAAAGCTCTGTCTCTGCTGGAATGACCTACCTGTGCTCCTCCAGCTCCTTGGCTGATGGAACAGGCCAGTGTTTGGGAGGAGGAGGCAGTGTTCTGCCGGAAAGCAGAGAGAGGCTCGAGGCTTCTGTGTATGTGGGCACTTGCTGTTCGTCGGCGCAGGCATGGACATCAGAGTGGTATCCCCCAGCCCGAGACTCATAGGTTGTGGGGCGACTATAGCAAGGAGTAGGTCAGGGAGCTCTGGGTGGTCCCACAGGCTGGGGCATGTCTCGAGTACCTGCGTTGCACCCTCCAGACACTCTCGTGCTGCCTAGGGGGTTTGGAAGGCAGGAGCCTGCCAGAGGATGTCTTCCACAATACTCTCAGCCCACCACTCAATTTCACTCAGCCCAAGAGTTGGAAATTCCTGGATGGCTGACATGGCGAGACCCCTTGGTGAAAAACAAAACTGGGGAGGAGTAGGAAAAAACAGAGAACCCTCGCTGCCGCTGGGGTTTTCAAATTGACCGAGTCCCACTGCCCAATCACCAAACCGCAGGTGAGTTAAAAAATAACCAAACTGCAGCAGCTGGGTATCTAACTGGCTGGTGTCTTCTGTCATGAATTGTCCAAACGGCAGAGAGGAGAAGGAGAGACACAGACGCTGGACTGCAGTTTGTGATATTTATTAACAAAAACAAAAAGTCCAAACAGTGTACAAACACATCTACCTGCTGCAATGAGCCCATTTGCACCTGTATGGTAGAGGAGACACTGTGAGAATCACATTCTTTGATTTCTCCAGTGCATTTACCACCATCCAGCCACTGTTGCTGGGTGAGAAGCTGCGGGTGATGGGGGTTGACAGCTCTGTGATCTCCTTAATTACTGACTACCTGACAGACAGGCTACAGTTTATCAGGTTGGGCAGTGTCTTGTCTGATGTGGTGGTTAGGGATACCGCCCCCCCCCACATTGCCAAAAGTATCAAAACCTGGTTTAATCTTCCTTTAAAACTCAGTTTAGGCTAGTGTTTTTAGCTGTTGCTTTGTCACTGCCGCTGGAGAATAAAAACGATACGCTTGCTCGTGCGAAAAAAGAGAGAAATTGCAAGTCTCATAAACTTAATATTGTAGTGGCTGGTGAAGCAATTCATCAGTCCCCTCACACTCCGGGAGGACAAAGGGACTTCTCCCACGTGTTTTCTTTTCTACGATCTACGATCACAGAGCCTGAATCAACATGCATTGTCCGGGATCATGGGTCCCAAGAAAGCTCAGCAGACTGAGGAGGTGGACGATATTAAAAGATCGCTCGACTTCTGGGCTGAAGAGATTTCTGCTGTTAAGCTGCGGCAACAAAACATCCTGGGCCTGCTCGAGGAGGTGAAAGCGCTGCGGATCCAGAACGCCGAGAAGGACAAGAGGCTGGTGTATCTGGAGAGCAGAGTGTCGGACCTGGAGCAGAACACTTGGGTGAACGATGTGATCATCGCAGGGCCCCACATTAAACCTCGATCGTACGCTCGGGCGGTGGCCGCGGACAGCGGAGGGAGGCTCGACGTGCTGCAAGACGAATCCACGGAGCAACAAGTGGTGGCCTTCATGCAGTCCAAAGGATTCCAGCTGGACTGTAACACCATTGAGGCCTGCCACCCTCTGCCCAGGAAAAACAGCGACAAACTGGCTGTGATCATGAGGTTTGTGAACAGAAAACACAAGACTGCGCTGCTAAAACAAGGTAGGAAACTGAAAAGAACGAACATTTACATTAACGAGCACCTCACAAAAGAAAACGCAGAAATAGCCAGAAAAGCAAGATACATGAGAAAGCAGAAAAATATTCAAAACACCTGGACAACAAACTGTAAAATATACATCAAATTAAATGGATCACCTGAAGAAGCCAAGGTCATTAACATCCAAAATATTATGGAACTGGACAAATATCAATGAATATTATGATCTGGAGTCGACAGCAACAAGAGACAATTGTAGGACACTGAAAGGATATACTCATCTGCATCTGGACATTTAATTACATGAAACAAAAGATCAACAAACAGGAACAACAGGAACTGAAAGTTTTTGAATATATGGATCACAACCCACAGGACGTAGAATATAACATAGACCCTGATAATAATTTATTTACCTCCATCAATAAATACTGTAGTTACTACACAACAGTTTAACACAATGGTCACATCTGATTTCAATATTTCTATGATCCACTTCAACAGCAGAAGTCTCTATGCCAACTTTTAATAACATTAAAGATTATTTACATCAGTTTAAAGAGCCATTCAATATTTTGGCACTGTCAGAGACGTGGCTCAGTGAAGAGAAAGGAGTGGATTTTACCATGGATGGCTATGAATTAAATTATATGAATAGAAAAGTGAAAAAAGGAGGAGAAGTTGCAATTTATGTTGACAAGAGCTTGCAATACAAGGTTGTTGAAAATCTGTCAGTAACTGTGGATGATTTATTTTAATGTATTACAATAGAAATCTGTCTGGACAATGTGAAGAATATAGTAGTGAGCTGTGTACATAGAACACCTGGATCAAACATTGACTTATTTAAGGACTGGATGGAAAAAATGTATGCAAAACTAACTCATAAAGTTATGTTCATCTGTGGGGATTTCAGTATAGATTCGATGAATTCAAAACAACATAGTTTGAAAGAAGAATTTATCAACACAATGTACAGTATGGGCTTACATCCAACAATTACTGGACCTAGCAGAATCACGTCACACAGTGCCACACTAATAGATAATAATTATGCATCAGATTTATATAGCGCTTTATCATAGACACTCAAAGACGCTTTACAAGTAGATACATTATTCATTCACTCCAGACAGACAACGGTAGTGGCAAGCTACTACTGTAGCCACAGCTGCCGGAAATGTGGCTGCCAATCCGGGCCAACGGCCTCTCTGGCCACCACCAAACATTCACACCCTGTGCCATGGACACAAGGTAGGTAAAGTGTCTTGCCCAGGGATACAATGGCAGGATATCTGGGGAGAGCGAGATTCGAACTGCCAACCATCGGGTTATTAGACGACCTGCTCTACCTCCTGAGCCACTGCCGTCCCAAGATAACATATTCACAAACATTATGGAAAATAATATCAGGAGTGGGCTTTTATTGAATGATATCAGTGACCACCTGCCGATTTTTGTTGTCTATCAATGTGATTATAGGAAGAAAAAGTATACCAAAAATATTAAATATAAAAGAATAAGAACCAAAGAATATGTATTTACTGACAAAGGAATTATTAATACAAGACTGGAAGATAGTTTATGATGAAAATGATATAAATAAAGCATATGATAAGTTTTTACAAATATTTCAATCATTGTACAATAAAAACTGTCCTATTAAACAATACAGTGACAGACAACAAAAGAAAAATATTCCTTGGGTCACCAAGGGGTTAATAAATGCATGTAAAAAGAAGAATACATTATATAAACAATTCATTAAGTGCAGAATGGTGGAGGCTGAGATCAAATATAAAAGATATAAAAATAAGCTTACTACTATAATGAGGACTTGTAAGAAAGAATACTACAACAGAATATTAGAGGATAATAAAAATAACTTAAGAGGAATATGGCAAGTGCTCAATGGGATTATTAGTAATCGACCTAAGAATGCTAATTATCCCGAATATTTTATTGAAAATGACAATTTGATAAATAATATGGAGGATGTGGTCAGTGGTTTCAATAAATCTTTTGTAAACGTTAGTCCTGAATTAGCAAAATCAATAGTGACACCAGAAACAAACAGCAGTGGTTCTGTAAATGAAATAGAAGATAGAAATCCAAACACAATCTTTTTGGGTGCAGTTACTGAAAAGGAAATTATCGAGACTGTTAGTAAATTTAAGAACAAAAAAATCAACGGACTGGAATGAAATTGACATGACAATCGTGAAAAAAAGTAATTGAAGGAATTGTTAAGCCACTCACCCTCATCTGGAACCTGTCATTTCAAACTGGTAAATTTCCAAACAAAATGAAAATAGCAAAAGTAATACCTCTATACAAAACAGGAGACAGTCATTGTTTCACAAATTACAGGCCAGTCTCTATACTCTCACAATTCTCCAAAATACTTGAAAAAATCTTCACTAAGAGACTGGATGATTTCATTGAAAAACACAACCTCCTTACAGACAGCCAGTACAGTTTTAAAGCAGATAAATCTACATCTTTGGCACTGATCGAACTTATTGAAGAAATTACTAGTTGTATAGATAAAAAAAAAAGTTTGCTGTAGGAGTATTTATAGATTTAAAGAAAGCTTTTGACACCACTGACCACAGAATACTACTAAGGAAACTGGAAAGGTATGGGATAAGAGGGGTCGGACTGAGTTGGGTGGAAAGTTATTTAAGTAACAGACAACAATTTGTACAAATTGGTGAGCACAAATGACCCTTCATGGACATCACTTGTGGTGTGCCACAGGGGTCAGTTTTGGGACCCAAACTCTTTATTTTGTATATAAATGACATATGCCAAGTATCAAAAATTCTGAAATTTATTTTGTTTGCGGATGACACAAATATCCTTTGCACTGGTGAGAATTTGCAGCAGGTTTTAGAGGTGGTCACAACTGAACTGAAAAAGTTAACGCAGTGGTTCAACAAAAATAAATTATCTCTAAATCTGAAAAAAAAAAAAAAACCCAACAAAGATTATGTTGTTTGGAAATTATAAAATAAATCATGAAATAATGGTAACTATAGATGATACCAGAATAGAAACAGTACAGGAAAATAAGTTTCTGGGGATGATGCTAGACAATAAAATCTGCTGGAAACCTCACATCAGTCACATCCGGGCCAAGTTGGCAAAATGTATAGGCATACTGGGGAAGACAAGACACATCTTGGACTATAAATCATTGTTCTTACTGTACAATTCACTGTTTCTACCTTATCTTAACTACTGTGTAGAAGTCTGGGGAAACACCTACAAGACCAACCTACAGTCAATATGCACATTACAAAAAAGAGCTATAAGGATAATAAATAATATAGGATATAGAGACCATACCAATTTGTTGTTTTTAAAGTCACATGTCATAAAGTTCATCGATTTAGTTAAATTTAAGACAGCACAAGTCATGTACAGGGCAATTAATAATCAACTCCCAACTAATATACAAAAAAATTTTAAAAAAAGCGACAATGATTATAATTTGAGAGGAGACTTAAACTTTACAAAACCCAGGATACGAACAACCAAAAAAAGTATGTGCATATCCATCTGTGGGGTGGATTTGTGGAACAGTCTGGAGCCGGAACTGAAACTATGTACAAACAGAAATCAATTCAAAAATAGGTATAAACATTATTTGCTGAAAGGATATACTGTATGTTATAAGGGTAGTATTTGTATGTACGATTCACTATGCTCACTCTGGGACACTATGGAATGGTGGGTGGGACAGTACTGTGTATATCTGTGTTGTTTGGGGCTGGTTTTGATGTATGGACATCAATGTATGTTAGGATGGATAGGTGTTAATGTTGATATGTACAAAATATAGTTAATTGTTTACTTGGGGTCTTACAGGTGGTAATTTGTATATAATTCACATGGGTGTATTTATGGAAAAGAGGAGTTGGAATTAGTAAGTGTTTACTTCTTCTTTCTCTCTTTCGAACACTGTATAGCCTACCGTTACTTTATTGCATTTGTCATTTGTTTTGTTTTACTTTTTTTTCAAAATAAAGTATCTATCTATCTATCTATCTATCTATCTATCTATCTATCTATCTATCTATCTATCTATCTATCTATCTAATGACCATGGCATCACTGTGCTTGATTGGCCAGCAAACTCTCCTGACCTAAACCCCATAGAGAATCTATGGAGGATTGTCAAGAGGAAGATGAGAGACACCAGACCCAACAATGCAGATGAGCTGAAGGTCACTATCAAACCAACCTGGACCTTCATAACACCTCAGCAGAACCAGAGGTTGATCACCTCCATGCCACGCCACATTGATACAGTAATTAATCCAAAGGGAGCCCTGACCAAGTATTGAGTTTTACATGGACATACTTTTCAGTCGGTCCATATTTGTATTAAAACACTATTTTTTAAAATGAATTTTATGTAATATTCTAATTTTTTGAGAAACTGAATTTGGGGTTTTTATGGGCTGTAAGCCATAATCGTCAAGTTTAAAATAAATAAACACTTGAAATATATCACTCTCTGTGTAATGAATCTATATATGTATGGGTTTCACTTTCTGAAATGAGTGACAAAAAATATTGAACTTTTTCATGATGTTCTAATTTTTTGAGATGTACCTGTACACCACTGGCTTTCAGTGCAACACCAATGTCAGGGATGTCCCTTGCGGGGCATCATAGAGACGCTATAGGCCAACCAGTGAGTTTGCATGTTTTATTAATGAAAGACAAAATGACAAAATAAATAGCCACATGGGGCAAAAACACGAACATCGACAAGGCTAAGATATAGACTCAGAGGATAAACTATGAACAGGAGTGAGGCTAGAGCCGACGCTGAACAATAACACACTTACGTGGAAAAGAGAATGGTGAATCATAAAAGGGACTGGAGTCGGGTTTAGGGGCTCCAGTCACGTACGGGGAGGAGCACGTACTGTTGTGTGGGTCGTAGTGAGGAATGAGTCTCAGCTGCTCCCTTAAATAATGAATTAAGACCAATCAGGAAATGAGAATGTAATCAATGAAATGACATCAGCTGTCATGGCGCAGCTCGGCTCTGACAGCTGGAAGTCCCGCCGTGATGCTGTCAAAATAAAAGCCCTGGAAGGCCATATGACAAAACCAGAGATAAGAACGGGGAAAATACTGGACAATCCGAGTGCGGACAGAATCAGCGCCCAGGCCATAACAGTATCCCCCGTTCACAAGGCGCATTCCAGGCGCAAACATAACATCCAAGCCTCCCCCCCAACCCGAAGGCTACAAGGGCCAACCCAGGGAGGGCGGAGGGGGAAACAGGCCAGGAGGGCGAGAACCAAAAAAAGGAAAAATACTACACCAAGGAAAAAAAAAACACACACACACAAGGGACGGGCAACCAAGGTAACTAAAATGATGAGGCTTAAACACAGAAAAACAAAGGCAGAACATGCTACAAAGAATCCTCGAGCACAGTGAATCAAATAAACAAAAATATACATAACATCCTGCCCAGTAAGGAAACAAGAGAAACCAAAATACAGGTACATTCCCAAAAATAATAATACACAAGTACCATATAACCACTGGGGGGGGGGGACTCAATCGCTACAGAGTAGACCAGCAAAACTACAAATATAGTCTATCACCCAGGCAAAGACAAAAAAAAAAAAGAGTATCCCTTCAAACTTACAGAAGAAAAAAAAAACACAACTTACAGGGATGCCGGCAGGTAGAGCACGGAGAGAGAGAGAGAGAAAAAAAAAAAGCAGTTCTGGCAGTTTACCTGCATCCAGATTTCAAATCACTGGAAGGAAAAAAAGCAGTTCAGGCAGCCAAACCAAGTTCCAGATCTGGGGGAATAGTATCTCAGGTGGCCAGACCAGGTCGCCGAACCAACAAGGCAGTCCTTTGGGCAGCCGACCCAGAATGCCAAACCGGCGAAGCAGTCTCCCAAGCGGCCGACCCGCATCTTTAGGCCATCAGGACCGGAGGGGAGAACTTGGAGGCGGCCTCCCTACCGAGAGGGATAGCAAGGGGGAGCCGAGCCGAATACGGGGAACCCCAGCGGCACCCAGTGGAGGAAGACTGGGGGAAAGATGAGGGGCCAGTCCGGTGTCAGACGGCAGAGGATCTGCAGCTCCTTCACTGACCTCAAACCGAACTGGCACTGCGCCCTTGCTGGACCCCGATCGGGCCAGTGCTGCACCCACAGCAGACCCTGATCGGGCCAGAGCAGCACCCATGATGGACCCCGATCAGGCCGGAGCAGCACTCACAACGGACCCCGACTGGGCCAGAGCAGCACCAGGGATGACCTCCGAGCACGAACCTGGAGCCTCCATGACGACGACCGGAACAGTTTCGTCACCGGTGACCCTGGGAAAAGGCTCAGATGAACAAAGAAATCCGGGATCAGGATCACTGGCAGTGGCAGAGCCCGGCGAGACAAGCTTGGATGCAGTGGATGGGTGCACCTGGCTCGTTTCCCCGAGAGACAGGCAATAATGCTCCAGAACGGAAAAGAGAAAGAAAAATAGAGCACTTGCCTGATCTCAGGCTCCACCGCTGTCCAGGACTCCGATGATCCAGGCTCAATTATCTGGAGGTCCATTCCTGGTTCCGACTCGACTGCAGCGGGCTCCGCAGCCGGCATGATGATCGTCACAGTCTGGGGACTCCCTGGCGCTGAAGTACACGCCGAAGGCCCGCACGGCATGGTGGCAGGGGATCTGTGACCTGCTAGGTCGGACTGCTCCTCCATGGAGACCCAGAGATGCTTGATCATCGGCGCAGGCTTCAAACGGCAATCTGCCTTCCTCCTCTGCCCGTGATGCGGCTGCGGGGCTGGAACCAGGCTCGCCAGGGCTGCAGGCTCCTTCTTCATCTGGCGGTCTATTCCTGGCACTGGGGGACGCTTACAGAGAGGGGAAGGAGACACAGAGGATGCAGGTTCAAAATTTATGGCTACAGCAGGTGAAGGGAACTCAGGGGACTGTGAACCCTGAACTCCACCCCCAGGAGTCAGACAAGGCAATTCACTTGCCTGTTCTCCAGAGGGACGATGGTGCCTACTGTAGCGGGCTTGGTTCTCCCCTTTCCCCTATGGATGGTGATGGAGGGCCCCCAGGAAGACGAAGAGGAGCCGCTCGCACGGGATCGGTGACAGGCACAACCGGAGCGGGACTTGTTGAACTCACAGCACCTGGAGAGAGCATCGAGGAGGAGGGAAGAGCAGCCGAGGCAGTCCGGGAACGAGGAGCTGATGGAACAGTGGAAACAGATGACCTGGAGGCTGAAGCTGCTGTCTGTCCCTTCTGTAGTGACGCAGGGGAAACAGCTGGCTGAGAGGCAGAGTTCTCATGGCAACCCGGAACAGGATCTGGACGGGGAGCTTGCTGAGGCTGATTGTGAGCAGGGTGACGACGTCTACCGGCACAGGGTGAGGCTAAGATCAGATCTGGGAAATGCCGCTGCTGCGCAGAGACAGAGGCTGGCAGCTTGGTGTACTCGGGGTAATAATGAAGCATAGGACTGATCTTCACCAGTCTAGCTGCCACAACCACATTCTTTTGGATGTCACTGGGATGGGAGGAAGAGCGAGCTTCAGCCGAGTGGCTCCTGATGAGCTCAGCTACCTGCTGTGTCTCTTCACGGGGGGTCTCGGCTGTCCTCCTCCTCCGCTGCGGATGGGAACCTTGTGGAAGAGCAGCCCGCACAGGAGACTTCCCCCTCGTCGGGACGACCATGTCCCGGAAAGGAAGTGGAGGCTTCTCGGCCGCCCTCTCTATTTGTTCCCGTAGCACCACTATCACCGTCACTCTCTCCTTCCCATCCGGGAAGGAGGTCAGATGATAGCTTAGTAACGTCCTCTGCGTGAGATCCAGGTGCCAATATGCAGCGTGGGTGGGTATAAGCAGATGAGCGTTGGACAGGTGATCATCCACTTCCCACAACCACTCGGGGCAAAACCCACACTTGAATGCTGACATCTTCACCAAATGATACTGGCACCCAGAGAAGGGAAAAACTCAAGCCAAAAACAAACTCACGGTGACCGGCGTCTCGTCTGGCTGCGACTTACTGTTATGGATGTCCCTTGCGGGGCATCATAGAGACGCTATAGGCCAACCAGTGAGTTTGCATATTTTTTTAACGAAAGTCAAAATGACAAAATAAATAGCCATGTGGGGCAAAAACATGAACATCGACAAGGCTAAGACTATAGACTCAGAGGATAAACTATGAACAGGAGCAAGGCCGGAGCCAACGCTGAACAATAACACACTTACGTGGAAAAGTCCAGCTCTCTTCACTTCCGCCCTCCCAAGAGAGCAGACGCTTTTTCCTTCTCTCTTGCTCTGACTTTTTTTCCTTCCCCCCCAACTACTGGATCCCAGCTTGCTGTTGTCTGTCTGCGTCTAACTGCGACCGTCGAAAGAAATTATGGAGTTAATAAGCTGGGCTTTGAACACAATTGACACTATTTTTTCAACAAGGAAAAGTGCTCTGGGGGAAGCTGTCTGCCCCGCAGGAACGGCTCCAGCGGGCTATTTACGTGACACAAGTAATTGGAGGATCTTGTGTCTCACTAATCTCTCTATCGAAGATATTGAAGATTTGTATGTCTTCGTAATAATGGTGATCGGTGCGGCAGCATGAAATAAAGCGGCGTTGTTGGAGGTTTTAAGTAGAGTTTTATTATATCATACCACCGTCACGGGCTCCGCTCCCAGCACCGTGCGTACGCGCCGGGAGCGAGCCCACGGCTCTCAGTGGAGACACTGTGTGCGTGTCTGCAGCAGAGGTTGAAGTGTGAGTGAGAGAGGAAGTGTTACAGAACCTGTGCAGTATTTATACCCAACTCAAACAATACATCAAAGCAGGTCTGATCAAAGGGACTGCAGAACAGGCATGAGATATTTGCATTTGTGAGACACAGACAGGATGCATGAACACAATACATGAAAGGTGACATTATCACAGTAGTGTAGCGGAAAAAACCAGGAGTAGCGAGCTGTCTGTCCTTAGTCTGTTTGTGGGGGTTTTCCCAAACCGCCACAGCTCCCCCCCAGAGGGCTCGGCAGGTGGTCGAGACCTCGATAGTGCAGCTTGGGCAGTGAGCAGGGAAAAGCTCTGTGCAGGAGGGGGTGGAGGGGGGTGGGGGTAGTAAAAGCCGGCCGGAGACGATGAAAACGTCCAGGCCGCGCAAAAATTGCTTGTGGGTCTGCGATGTCGAAGGGCTGGTCCCGTTGAACGTGCAGAGGTCCACAAGAAGAAAAATTAGTCTCTGGCTCCTCTCGTGGCCATGAAGAAAAGCAGGGGCGGCTGTGGGGGAAAAAACAAAAGCAGAGGGACGTGGCGTGTCTCTTTAGGTGCGGGCGCAGCCCTAAAGTCCTCGGGAATCGCAAAACAGCTGAATTCCCTATGTGTGCCGTGGCTGAGACCATTAACAAATCCTTCGAGCACGCTGCATGCGTGCCTCAGGTGAGCGAGCAGCCCTGAAGGGCAGCGGCGAAGGGGGAAGGCAGTCTGTGGAGCCGTATGTGTCCCGTGCGTGGTGCGCCGTGCCCGTGACTCCCCGGTGCGTGTGCCGGGGTCCCGTGCGTGGGTGGGCCGCTGGAGAGGAGAACCAGGGTCAGGGAGCTTGCTGGAGATCATCCCTGTTGTCTGTTGCGTCATTCGGTCGTGGTGCGTTGGAGCGGTGCGAGGAAGTAGACGATCTCTGTCCCTCGGGCTCGTGGAGATGCGTTGGAGCGGTGCGAGGCAATAGACGATCTTTGTGCCTCGGGCTCGTGGAGGTGCGTTGGAGCGGTGCGAGGCAGTAGACGATCTTTGTGCCCCGGGCTCGTGCAGCTGTGTTGGAGCGGTGAGAGGGAGGAGATGATCGTTGTCGCTCGTGCGGCCATGGTGTGTTCAGGTCCACGCGCTGCGCTCTCCGTCGGCCATGGGGATCACCGTCGTGGAGAGGGGACGAGGTGCATGCGCTCACGTGTGGAGGAGCTGTGTGCGCGGCCGGTCCAGCGTGGATGTGCCGATCTAGGCGTGCAGATCTCACCATGAAACGTTGCTGCGGCTTTCCCGGTCATGGGTGGTCTCCGGAGAGTTTCAACCTGGAAACTCTGCGTTGAAATCTCCCTGAAGCAGAAGGGAGCTGTTGCGTTCGCTTGTCGTCGGAGAATCACCGCCGGGTGTTGCGTTCGCTGGCAGTGTGTTCTTTGCAGCGTCGGGTCACCAGTGCGGCGGCATGAAATAAAGCGGCGTTGTTGGAGGTTTTAAGTAGAGTTTTATTATATCATACCACCGTCACGGGTTCCGCTCCCAGCACCGTGCGTGCGCGCCGGGAGCGAGCCCACGGCTCTCAGTGGAGACACTGTGTGCGTGTCTGCAGCAGAGGTTGAAGTGTGAGTGAGAGAGGAAGTGTTACAGAACCTGTGCAGTATTTATACCCAACTCAAATAATACATCAAAGCAGGTCTGATCAAAGGGACTGCAGAACAGGCATGAGATATTTGCATTTGTGAGACACAGACAGGATGCATGAACACAATACATGAAAGGTGACATTATCACAGTAGTGTAGCGGAAAAAAACAGGAGTAGCGAGCTGTCTGTCCTTAGTCTGCTTGTGGGGGTTTTCCCAAACCGCCACAATCGGGATCTTTCTGATTGGAACTGGGATTGTCCTGGTGTACCGCAAATTGCTGAAGATGGATACAACCTATCAAAATGCTGGCCAGGCGAGGTGCATCTGTCAAATTGAAAAATTGGAGAAGACCCTGATAGCGACAAATGGAGAACTGTCTCGGAAGGTGGATTACATCATGTTCACGCTCAGGTCTATCCACGACGGACTCAAAGCCCCACAATGAAGGATTAAGTACTGAATCTACAGAAGAAATAAAAAGCTCCTTCTCTGTGATCAGTCCTATTTGGCCCAATTTCCCCATGAAAATTCCTCCTGGCTGTCTGCAGTCTGTGTTTTCAAAACAACGAGCCCAAGGCCTTGGACAGCACCTGCTCAGATAATCGCAAGGACGATTGGCGAGCAGCCAGACAAAACATCTCCTGCCAAGTGCCCTTGTTGTTCTCCACACTTTGCATCAACAGTGCACACATATTGATCCACGAACTGAAATAAAGATACACACACTGCTCTCTTGTGTCCTGTGTCCTGTGAAACTTGTCCGCGAATGTGCATTGAGAGCTTTTTTTTTCCTTGTAATCATAATATTGATTGATTATGCAACCAGTATTCTGAATCAATGATTTTTTTGCTCCTTCCTATTGTTCCTTGTATTATTCTTATTCTTATGCTATCTGTACCCTCTATCCTGTTGGCAGGCGCGTCCCCGATGCAGCCGTGTCACTGGAAATGCAGGTTCATTTTCTGTGTCAAGTCAAATTCTCTCGTATGTTATCAGTGATCTGTTAATGTACTTGGCAATAAATCTTTTCTGATTCTGATTCTGATTCTGAAAAGAGAACAGTGAATCATAAAAGGGACTGGAGTCGGGGTTAAGGGCTCCAGTCACGTATGCGGAGGAGCACGTACTGTTGTGTGGGTCGCAGTGAGGAATGAGTCTCAGCTGCTCCCTTAAATAATGAATTAAGACCAATCAAGAAAGGAGAATGTAATCAATGAAATGACATCAGCTGTCACGACGCAGCTCAGCTCTGATAGCTGGAAGTCCCGCCGTGACACTGTCAAAATAAAAGCCCTGGAAGGCCATATGTATGATAAAACCAGAGATAAGAACGTGGAAAATACTGGACAACCCGAGTGCGGACAGAATCAGTGCCCAGGCCATAACAACAGAGTCATCCACCTGCAGAAATTCTCTGATGACTCGGCTGTTGTTGGGTGTATAAGAGGGGGAGAGGAGGGGGAGTACAGAGCACTGGTGGAGAGATTTTTGGAATGGGCCGTGCAGAATCACCTGAGGCTGGATGCCAGCAAGACCAAAGGTGGTGATTGACTTCAGGAAGAAGAGGACAGATTCAAAGACATTGCAGATTAGGGGGGAGGATGTGGAGGTAGCGGAAGACTACAAATACCTGGGTGTCATGATCAGCAACGTACTGGACTGGAAATCCAACACCGATGCTTCATACAAGAACAGGATGAGCAGACTCTACTTCCTGAGGAAGCTGAGATCCTTCAATGTGTGCAACAGGATGCTGGAGCTTTTCTATCAAGCAGTCGTCAGCAGTATCATCTTCTTTGCTGCTGTCTGTTGGGGTAGCGGTATCAGAGCCAGCGACACCAACAGACTTGACAAGATTCTCTAGAGGGCTGGCTCTGTGATTGGTCCTGATCACCCCCTCCACCACACACTGGACAGACAGTGGAGCACTTTCTCCAGCAGACTGCAACAACTTCGCAGCCAAATGGTTAGGTACAGGAAATCTTTCCTGCCACATGCCATTTCACTGTACAATAACTCACTCTAATGTTGATTTCTGGTCATAACTATGCTGCCATACTGCACATGCAGCCTAATTTGTACCTCACATTGCACCCTGCACCTGATAGTCCTGCATTGTACAGCGGGTATGATTCATGTGTTTATACAGGTCACCATCTATTCATCTAGATGGTGACCTGACCTGGCACCCTGACCAGACAGCTCAAGGCGGGTGAAGAGAGACTGACTGCTGCAGCAGATGAAAAAAGGACCCGCAGGAAGAACCGCCACAGACCCAGCAGCACGGAGACCACCCACAAGTGTGACCTGTGTGACAGGAACTGTCATTCGCGCATCGGCCTGTTCAGCCACAGGCGGTGCTGTTCCAGCAGAGTAGACGTTTAGGATTCTCTTCCATGGTCATCATAGACCGACGGAGGCCGACGATCTATTCATCTATGATGTATATGATTTATTTAGGCAGCTTTACTTTCCATGAATAATCCATTTGTCTAATATGCTGTGTGTGTTTCTGTTGTTTTGGTCGTCTACTGTCATGCTGCTGTTACACTGTAATTTCCAACTTTGGATCAATAAAGTACATTATCTATCTATCTATGAAGGCGTGTATGAGGGTTTCTGTGGTGAAGAAGGTGAGTGAGGGACGGAGTCGGCTATGTCATAACATATATAACTTATTAGTAACTTTGCTGGATGGTTAACTGTAGGTGGCGTGTGAACACGCAGCAGCCTCTCTCCTCTCTTCAGGTTTTCTCTCTATTTTTCGTGTTTTGTGCCGCTTAGTGTTGTTAAACTGTTCAATGTACATATACGATGCTACAGTTGCCACAGCCTTCTGGAGATAAGGAGTAAAGCCACAGATTATGCCCTGGATGAAAGCATCAAAGAGGAGCTTCATGGCCTAGGGATCCTCCGCTAGTCCTCCACACCCTTGAACTCAACTGCTGTGCCCCATTCCAGATGGAGACGCCGTAGATGGTGTGAGAGGAGACGGAAGCAAGGTAAACGTGGAGGTATACAGATGAAGCTAACTGCTAACCCGCATGAACCTGCAATCCCTTCACTGATTCTGGCCAACATGCTCTCACTTTATAACAAGATAGACTACATACAGCTCCTGAGATCCACACAACGTGATGCGTGGAACTGCTGTGTTTTAATCTTTATGGAAACGTGGTTAAATGACAATATACCAGACTCTGCCATTCACCTAGCTAGGCTAACATGCTATTGCAGCGACAGAGTGTTAACGGTAGGAGCGAAAACCCGGGGTGGAGGCGTGTGTGTGTATGTCAGTGATGCCTGGTGCCATGACTCTGTTGTTGTTCACAGACATTGCTCTCCTTTGGTAGAGTTTATGATCATTAAGTGCAGACCCTTTTATACGCCTAGAGAAATTTCATCGGTTCTACTTGCTGCTGTGTATGTCCCGCCCACCGGCGCCAGTGAGAGGAGGGAAGCACTGAAAGTATTCTATCAGGCCCTTGTATCAAATCTATATCAACATGTAAACTTTGCAACAAGGGAAGAAAACCTGCTGCATCTGGTGTACACAACCCATAAGAATGCAAACAAACCCTCCCCCCTCTCCCCCTCGTGGCCTCTCTGATGACATCACCATCTTGTTAAGGCGGGCATAAAAACCTAGAGTGAAAGCCATCAGACCAATAAAGAGGCAGGCACGTGTGTTGCCAGAGGGGGCCTCTGATGCTCTGAAAGACTGCTTCAGCACTACAGACTGGGACATTTTCAAGCATGCAGCCACCGACAATGGACACACAAACCTAGAGGAGTACACCGAGGTTGTTGTGGCATACATAGCCAAATGCACTGATGATGTTACTCACTGCAAGACCATCACTGTTTGTGACAACCAGAAGCCATGGATGACAACAGAGATCCACAGACTCCTGAGAGCTTGGGATGTAGCCTTCAGGGCTGGCGACACTGCAGGACTAACAACAGCTAGGACCAACCTGTCCCATGGCATCAAGGAGGCAAAACGACAGTACAGCAAGAAAATATCCAGACACTTCAGCAACACCAGAGATGCATGTTCTCTCTGGCGTGGCAGACAGACCCTTGCCACCTATAAACCTCCACCTCAGACCTGTGCAAGTGACATCACACTGCTCAACAATGTAAATTGCTTCTTTGGCCTATTTGAAGCACAAAACAGCAGGCCAGCACAGAAGACCACTCCTCCTCCAGACGAGCTGGCCTTGAGTCTGGATCCGGCTAGTGTGAATAGGATCCTTTGCAGGATCAACCCATGCAAGGCAGCTGGCCCAGACAACATACCGGGTCGCATCGTGAAGAACTGCGCAGAGGAGCTTAAGAATGTCCTGGCCGACATTTTTAACATCTCCCTGTCTCAAGCTGTTGTCCCCACATGCTTCAAGACTGCAACCATAACACCAGTCCCGAAGAAGCCTGTCCCATGAAGCTACAATGATTACCGACCGGTAGCACTGACCTCCACTATAATGTAGTGCTTCGAGCGGCTAGTCATGCAGAACATTAAGTCCACCCTGCCTCCCTCTCACGACCCATTCCAGTTTGCATACAGGTCAAACAGATCCACAGAAGATGCCATCGCTGCTGCTCTCCATCCAGCCCTCACCCACCTGGATTCAAAAAACTCTGACATGCGCATGCTGTTCTTGGACTTCAGTTCAGCATTCAACACAATCATCCCCCAGCACCTGATACAAAAACTCAGACACTTAGGACTTAAAACCTCACTCTGTAACTGGGTGCTGGACTTCCTCACAGGGAGGCCACAGAACGTGTGGGTTGGCAGCAACACCTCTCAGTGTGTACAGGGGCCCCACAAGGGTGCATGCTCAGCCTGCTGCTCTTCAGGGAACCTGATCCCTCTTTTAGTTATGCTGCTAATAGGTTTAGACAGCCGGGGGACCTCCAACAATGCACTGGGCTTCACTCCTTTCTTCACTCTCAATGAAATATTTTTGCTGGTCATTAACATCTGTTCATTAATTTATAATGTATTTGTTTTTTGCATTGATGTATGTGGTTATTGTGTATTCCTTTTCTTTCCTTTTTTTTTTCTTTTTACTTGTTTCTCCTTTCTAAAGCCCATCCAGGGACAAGAGTTGCAAATTAGCTAATAGCTATACACTCTGTGCAACACATCAGATTGATTGTCATTGATTAATTGTCTATGTTTATTGCACTGTCCCTGTCAAATAAACAAATCTATCTATCTATCTATTCTCTCCCATAAATTGAGTCCCCATCGTGCTGTTTGCTCTCTACATGTTTGTTCTTTTGGTCTTCTTCTCTAGCCCCCCCCCCCCAGCTAGTCGCAGTAGATGACTGCCCCTCCCTGAATCTGGTTCTGCTGGAGGTTTCTTGCTGCTTAAAGGGAGTTTTTCCTCTCCACTGTCGCCAAGTGCTGCTCACAGGGGATCGCCTGATTGCTGGGGTCTTTCTGCGGTTGTGGGGGTTTCCCCTACAGTTGAAAGTGCTATGATATGACTGTTGTTGTGAAATGGCGCTACATAAATAAAGTTGTTGAATTACAGTAGAACAAAATTATGTTTATCCTATTTACAGTGTTAATCCATTAATTGATGTAATGGAGTTACCTTTGTCCGTTCTAAAAGCAGCATGGACAGCTGTGTGACATGTGATCTGGTGCTAGAGACACTCCATTTAAAATGAATCCTCACTCTGGGATTCTTTCTATGGTTTGTAGTGATGTTATACAGTGGATATAACCACTAGGCCACCACTCCGGTGGTGGCCTACACCCGGGAAGCCAGGGTTCAAATCCCAGCTGGTCATGCCGAAGACCACATAAAAGTGGAACTTCCTGCCATCCAGCTTGGTGCGCAGCAATAATGGAACAGAGGAGGGAAATGTGGCGGCACCTTGCATGGCAACGACCCCTCTGATTCTCCATTACATCGCCTGTTATTACTTCCGGCGCCACACGAGTAGGCTGCCTTTTTGCAACAGCGGATCAATTTCTGCCTATTTCTATTTGCTATCTGGCTCTCTTGCCAATCTTTCTGATCCAGCGTCACCTTTATTCCATCCGAACACGTAGATCGCCCAAATGTCTCCTGAGCCAGCAGACGGAGCCACTGTTTTTTGCAGGAGGAAGTACAATAGAGACCAGCTGTTAGCACTTAACCGGCCCACGATGCTAATGCAAAAACTCGACATACCGGGAAAAATAAGACGGAAACGGCGTGGATGCCGAGCTGGAGTAAGACGGCGGGCGAGGAATATAAGGTACAGACCCGTCCTCCCATCCGTTATTATGGGGAATGTTCGATCGCTACTCAGTAAGACTGATGAGCTAGCGGCTATCTCCTGCTACGAAAGCGTCTTCAGAGAGATTAGCTTGATGTTGTATACTGAGGCGTGGCTAACAGAACTAGCAATAGATGCTAACATTGAACTGGAGGGTTTCCACGCAATACGGGCAGACCGGACACCAGACAGTGGGAGGACAAGGGGCGGAGGAGTGATAATGTATGTCAATAACAACTGGTGCAGACCGGGACATATTACAGTTAAGGAACAGCACTGTAGCAAAGACATCGAGTTGCTAGCTGTTAGCATGCGGCCTACATATCTCTCAAGGGAATACTCACACGTGATCTGCATTGTTATTTATGCAAATCCGACAGCGAACGCTGGGACAGCGCATGACGTCATCCACTCAGTAACTGGCAGGCTGCTGACAGAACACCCAGATACTCTTCTCCTCATCTCAGGTGATTTCAACCATATTTCATTGTCCCCCATTCTACCCACGCTCACCCAGTATGTCACATGCCACACTAGAGACAATAAAACACTGGACTTATTCTATGCAAATACTAAGGAGGCGTACACCTCATCACCACTCCCCCCACTTGGGAGATCGGCTCACAACTTGGTTCATCTCCTGCCGGTGTACAAACCGCTAGCACACAGACAACCTCCGGTCATGGGCACGGTGAAGTTATGGTCTGAGGAGGCAATGGGCACACTAAAGGACTGGTTTGAAATCACTGCCTGGGAGCAGCTCTACGATCCACATAGTGAGGACATCGATGGCCTCACTCACACCATCATGGACTACATCGACTTCTGTGTGGACAACACTGTACCCACCAAGATCATACAGCGTTGCTTGAACAACAAACCCTGGATCAACCCTGAGATAAAAAAAAAAACTTCTGAGAGAGAAGAGGAGGATCTTCAGGTCGGGAAACAGGGAGATGCTGAAGTCCGTACAGAGGGAGCTGAGCAGGAAGATCAGAGAAGGCAAGGACAGCTTCAGGAAGAAGATGGAGGACAAGCTGCAACAGAGCAACATTGGCGGGGTCTGGAGAAACCTTAAAACCATCTCTGCGCTCCAGAATACCTCCCCCCAGGCCACGGGGGGCAGGGAGTGGGCGAACATTCTGAACCTGTTTTTTAATAGGTTTGACCAGTCGCCCTCCCCCCCGACTGCACAACAACCATTGCTGCCTCTAAAGTCATCGAGTCCTGCTGTCCACATCCCACTCCACCAACACCCCCCCCCACTCCTAGCACACAGCCCCCCAACATGACCCTCACTAAGACCCAGGTGAGGACGGAGCTGAGGAAGATCAAGGCGAGGAAGGCCTCGGGACCGGACGGCATCAGCACGAAGCTCCTCAAGTCCTGTGCAGACCAGCTGTGTGGGATTGTGGAGCACATCTTCAACCTGAGCCTGAAGCTGGGGAGGGTACCACAGTTGTGGAAAACATCTTGTGTGGTACCTGTACCAAAGACTTCCCACCCCAAAGACCTGAACAGCTACAGACCAGTGGCCCTGACGTCTCACCTGATGAAGACCCTGGAGAGACTGCTCCTTGCTCACCTCCGCCCCCTGGTGGGACCAGCGATGGATCTACTCCAGTTCACCTACCAGCATGGCATTGGGGTGGAGGATGCAGTGATCTTCCTCCTTCACCGTTCTCTGTCCCACCCGGAGAAGCCCGGGAACGCGGTGAGGATCATGTTCTTTGACTTCTGCAGTGCTTTCAACACCATTCAACCAATGATCCTAAAGGACAAGCTGCTGTGCGCAGGGGTGGACCAGCACCTGTCATCATGGATCCTGGACTACCTCACTAACCGGCAACAGTTTGTGAGAACCCGAGATTGTGTGTCTGACACGATCATCGGTAGCACGGGGGCCCCCCAGGGAACGGTTTTGGCTCCCTTCCTGTTCACCCTTTATACTGCAGACTTCTCACACAACACAACACACTGCCATCTACAGAAGTTCTCTGACAACTCTGCGATCATCGGCCTCATCTCCAACGGAGATGAAGCTGAGTACAGAGGACTTATCCAGGACTTCGTGGACTGGTGCCATTGGAACTGCCTCCAGAGCAACGCGAGAAAAACTAAGGAGCTGGTGGTGGACTGCTGCAGGCAAGGACAACCCCTCACAGCACCAGTAAACATGCAGGGAACAGACATTGAGATGGTGACATCCTACAAGTACCTGGGTGTTCATCTGAACAATAAACTAGCCTGGTCACACAATACCGATGCACTCTACAAGAAGGGACAGCGCAGGCTGTTCCTACTGAGGAGGCTCAGGTCTTTTGGTGTACAAGGGGCGCTGCTGAAGACATTATACGACACAGTGGTGGCATCAGCCATCACTTTTGGAGTGGTCTGCTGGGGCAACGGCATTACAGCAGCCGATAGGAAGAGACTGAACAAACTGATCAAGAAAGCTAGCTCTGTCCTGGGCAACGCCTTGACCCAGTGGAGGAGATAGGAGAGAGAAGGATGGTGGCTAAACTGTCATCTCTGCTGGAGTCCGAGTCCCACCCAATGCAGGACATATTGAACGCACTGAGGAGCTCATTTAGCAGTAGACTACATCATCCTAGGTGCGCAACCGAGAGGTTTCGCAGGTCCTTCCTAACTACGGCTGTCAGACTGTATAATCTAAGCAGGGCTGCTCGCAGAGATAGCAAAAAAATGTGACGACCTAATAGTATTGAATGCAAAAGACACAACAGACTTACACAAATGGTCCCCTCCAGTATACGACTATCAGTCGCTACGGAGGGTGACAATATGTATGGGTACATATTCATACTATGTAGGATAACTAAGTAGACGGTTATGCTGTTTATTCCATCTTGCTACAATGCTCCGCACTGTGTGTATATATATTTATATATTTATGTGTACGTATGTATATCCACTGCTCTTATTTATATTTTTCGTATCTTCTTAATTATTGCTCTGAGTGTTGCTATCCCTGTGCTGTTGCAATCCTGGAATTTCCCCATTGTGGGATAATAAAGGCTTATCTTATCTTATAGATAGATAGATGTACTTTATTTATCCCAAACTGGGAAATTACAGTGATCAATTATCTTACAATTATCTTAATCACAATAGAATCAGAGGGGTCGCTGCCATGCAAGGTGCCGCCACATTTCCCTCCTCTGTTCCATTATTGCTGCGCACCAAGCTGGATGGCAGGAAGTTCCACTTTTATGTGGTCTTCGGCATGACCAGCTGGGATTTAAACCCTGGCTTCCCGGGTGTAGGCCACCACCGGAGTGGTGGCCTAGTGGTTATATCCACTGTATAACATCACTACAAACCATAGAAAGAATCCCAGAGTGAGGATTCATTTTAAATGGAGTGTCTCCAGTACCAGATCACATGTCACACAGCTGTCCATGCTGCTTTTAGAGGACATGCTGCTTTTAGGACACAGGTAACTCCATTACATCAAACTTTCAATGCCATTAAGGTGAAACTGCATTTAGAGTCAGAGTGCACTGTGCCAAGAGGGCTCTGGGCCTCTGGGAAAACTAGATTCATGTTTGAAACCTTTACTGCTGAAACTGAAGACTCCCCTTCTCACATGCGGCACTTCAAAATGACAAGTGTCTTTTTAGTGCAAATCACAGCACATTGCCGAACAGCTCGGGTCACGTGACAACACTCTCAAAGGTCACACGGGGAACGACCTCAGTGTTCACAAAAAAAAAAATCTCACTCTGGCAGCGGCTGACAACTGATCAAGTTTAACATCCTTTAAGCCCAGCTGTCAGTCACCTGTTTATTCACATTACATCAGTGGGCAACCCCCAGTGGGACAGCGTGGTACAGTTGACAGGTGATGTTACTGTCCTCCTCCAGACTTGGCTAACCTTGCACATTTCCAGCCTGAAATAGTGTTTGCATTGATTGCTTCACAAAGATAAAAAACCAAAACGCCACGTTCCGTGGTTGTTGTTTTTATTTTTTGGCGTTGCTGAAGACTCATGGGTGCAAACTTCTTCAAGGTCCCCATTGTTAAAGTGAAAGAGACACAAAAGAGCAGTTTCAGGCTAAAGAGTTTGTTGCACTTCTGAATATCTGCTCCAGCTTCACAGAATACCATCATTTTTTTAAATTGAAACTAAGAATTACACAACCATGGATTGTTATTCAGTTAGTCTTTAACAAATCATATTACATGTTGAAGAATGATATGAGAGAACCGTAGTGTGATGGACTATCAGTGGACTTCTCACACTTAAACAGCCTGGATATAATCAAAGATCTTTATGTAGGTTAACAATTTTGCAAAGTTGTGTCTTTTTACTTCTAAGTTTGCAGCTATTCTTTTAAATCTTCAACTGTTTTATTCATTTGCAGCTTTTACCTTAATTTTTTTTTTCCCTTAAACTTGCACATAGTTACACATTTTTACATATTTTTCGTTGTTTTTTTTTAACCCTTCATAAATTGAATACTCCTGACAGAATGACCTTGGAACAGAAATAGCTGACAACCAGTGGATAATAGTGCTCAATTTAATACATTCATCTTCTCATTGTGCCAGATATAGTAGATGTAACTCAAGATTGTTCTGAGAGCACGCTTCACCAGGGCAGAATTGGCCATAATCTCCCCACATACAGACCCCATATGTCCTTGTTACAAAGGCAAATGGTGCAGACCATTATTCTCAATTCTGACTGTGCTTTGCTGAGACTTACCCCTGAAGTCTATTCTAATGGGAAGGCTAGAGTAGCATTTGCCTCCCCTAAACTCAGACACATTTGAGATATTTTATTTTTCTGTAAACTTGAGGAAATCAGATACAGAGCTCCTTGCAAAATTAACAAAAGCATTTTTGACTTGTTTATTTATTCATTTTTGTCGACACCACGGGGAGCCAAGAGAGCCACATACATCTCTGTACTGGACCTCCTGCACAGTGTAGAGTGACATACTTCTGCATTCTAGTTATCCCGCAGCTCCAGTTCCTGTTCCATTATATTTTCCCATTCCCTGCTGCTTTCTTGTCAATAAATCAAATTCATCACCGTCACTTATCATTGTACATACTAGAAATACTGTGCGGTCAGATCTTTTTTTCTTTCTAAAGTTCGTATTTCACATTTTGATTGTTTTCGTAACCATGCTGAGCCATTTAATAATTCCCCAGTTAGCTAAGCATAGCACAACTATGGTATTGTTTCTGTCTCTTCCATTCCAAATATCACTGCATGGGCTGTAATAGACCTGTGAAATCTGTTATGTCTGGAAACAGGACAGCGGAGGCAGTGGCCGTGCTGGACAGTGACTTTATTGAACAGTGAACTAGCAGAACATTGAACATACAATACAGCTACAGTGGGGCAAAAAAGTATTTAGTCAGCCACCAGTTGTGCAAGTTCTCCCACTTAAAAGATGAGAGAGGTCTCCAGTTTTCATCATAGGTATACCTCAACTATGAGAGACAAAATGAGAAAAAAAAATCCAGAAAATCACATTGTCTGATTTTTAAAGAATTTATTTGCAAATTATGGTGGAAAATAAGTATTTGGTCACCTACAAACAAGCAAGATTTCTGGCTCTCACAGACCTGTAACTTCTTCTTTAAGAGGCTCCTCTGTCCTGCACTCGTTACTTGTATTAATGGCACCTGTTTGAACTCGTTATCAGTATAAAAGACACCTGTCCACAACCTCAAACAGTCAGACTCCAAACTCCACTATGGCCAAGACCAAAGAGCTGTCAAAGGACACCAGAAACAAAATTGTAGACCTGCACCAGGCTGGGAAGACTGAATCTGCAATAGGTAAACAGCTTGGTGTGAAGAAATCAACTGTGGGAGCAATTATTAGAAAATGGAAGACATACAAGACCACTGATAGTCTCCCTCGATCTGGGGCTCCACGCAAGATCTCACCCTGTGGTGTCAAAATGATCACGAGAACGGTGAGCAAAAATCCCAGAACCACACTGGGGTGACCTAGTGAATGACCTGCAGAGAGCTGGGACCAAAGTAACAAAGGCTACATCAGTAACACACTACGCCGCCAGGGACTCAAATCCTGCAGTGCCAGACGTGTCCCCCTGCTTAAGCCAGTACATGTCCAGGCCCGTCTGAAGTTGGCTAGAGAGCATTTGGATGATCCAGAAGAGGACTGGGAGGATGTCATATGGTCAAATGAAACCAAAATAGAACTTTTTGGTAAAAACTCAACTTGTCGTGTTTGGAGGAGAAAGAACACCATACCTACTGTGAAGCATGGGGGTGGAAACATTGTGCTTTGGGGCTGTTTTTCTAGAAAGGGACCAGGACGATTGATCCGTGTAAAGGAAAGAATGAATGGGGCCATGCATCGTGAGATTTTGAGTGAAAACCTCCTTCCATCAGCAAGGGCATTGAAGATGAAATGTGGCTGGGTTTTTCAGCATGACAATGATCCCAAACACACCGCCCGGGCAACGAAGGAGTTGCTTCGTAAGACGCATTTCAAGGTCCTGGAGTGGCCTAGCCAGTCTCCAGATCTCAACCCCATAGAAAATCTTTGGAGGGAGTTGAAAGTCCGTGTTGCCCAGCGACAGCCCCAAAACATCACTGCTCTAGAGGAGATCTGCGTGGAGGAATGGGCCAAAATACCAGCAACAGTGTGTGAAAACCTTGTGAAGACTTACAGAAAACGTTTGACCTCTGTCATTGCCAACAAAGGGTATATAACAAAGTACAGAGATGAACTTTTGTTATTGACCAAATACTTATTTTTCACCATAATTTGCAAATAAATTCTTTAAAAATCAGACAATGTGATTTTCTGGATTTTTTTTTTCTCATTTTGTCTCTCATAGTTGAGGTATACCTATGATGAAAATTGGAGACCTCTCTCATCTTTTAAGTGGGAGAACTGGCACAATCGGTGGCTGACTAAATACTTTTTTACTCCACTGTATATGCTAACAGTGCAGAAGTACAGGCTGTACAGCAGGCTAGAGGAAAAGCGCCAAAGAGGCCGTCTCCTGCCAACAGTCCCCTTATATCGGCACGGTGTGATGGCGTGACCCGTGCTCCATTGTCACGTCTGCACAATTTGCTGTAAGCTGTGGCTTCACAACATCCCCCCATCTCGGGAAAGCCCCAAAAAACATTATTAACATTTTAAATTCATGGCAGATTTTTTTTTTCAAAAAACAGAACCTGGGCCACCGGGTAGACTGCCAGTAGACCCTGTTTGGTTGAGTGGGTTATTCTGCTACTGAATTCAACCGGGCTCTGTCTAAACATTGCAAAACAGAGTCACTGTTACAGTTCAACTTCAGGGGCCTCAGGCGAGCCTGAGGTGGGCACGCCCCTGGAGGCACTGGCTGCAGCAGACCTGGGTGCCATCTTGCTGGAGAAATGGCTCGCTCATCAGCAAAGTTCCAGCCCAGGTCCCACACCAGCTGGGTCGGTTCCAGCATTGCGTCTTGATCTGCTCTTACCTTTCACAGACAGCTGGCGTGTCATCTCAAACCATCGGCCATCTGGAAGATGACTGGCCCCAACAGCATGGCAATTCTCATCTGCGATGACGGGATCGTTTGTGGGTCCAGGTGGTCAGATCGTCGGACCCGAACCCAATCAAGTAGTGCAAGCAGCAGCCAGCTCGGCTGCACCCAGCACTACTGCTCTCCCGTCACTGGTGCTGGTTGCTGTTGTGGTGACTTGCCATTCACGCCAGCGGCAGGACATGCCCTCGGTTACCGTTGCTCTGCTGGGTCCTGTTGGGCCACGAGCTCTCTATCCTGCAGTGCTGCGGCGGCTCCCTGAGGCTGATGCTGGATGAGGATATGAGATGAGTCCGGCTTCTGCCCCCTCTCTCCGGGTGCTGATTGTGGTCACAGCAATGTGTCACTGTTGCCGGTGACAGGATACGCTCCAGGTTGTTGTCGTTCACCGAGGTCCCTTCTGGCAACAAACTACCTCTTCTGCAGCTCCATGGCAGCTCCTTGAGGCTGATGCCAGGCGAGGATTGGAGGCAAGTCTGGTGTGTGCCCTATCTCCGTGCTGTGTTCTTTCTACGGTGTCAAGCTTGGAGCGGCTGTACCCATGTCCAGGGAAGTATGTTCTCTCTGCTGTGATGAGACAGCAGCTCGAGAATGCTCAGGCCGCGTGAGGACCAGCTCCAGGTCCCGTGTGGCTGTGGACTGGGGCTCCTGTGGCTGCTCCGGCTCTACTGTGTTCTGCTAGGAATGCGATGTGAGGCAGGGGGTGGCTGTGTCAACGTCTAAGTGCAATAAACTCGGACCGTCTTCAGTCAGCCCGGGGCCTGTGATGGAGAGGCCCAGTGCACAGAATAAATCCCACCCCATGTCGCCATGGTGTGTTACCTGGAACCGGAATGCTGGAATTCTTCTGTCGCTATAGTGCACTGCAAAAATGATGTTTCTGCTGGTCTTGGAGCATCCGTCATCCGGCAATTTCACCATGTCAAGTCACCGGGGAGTAAGCCTTCTAATCATTGCCTCATTTATCAGGGACCTTGAGGCAGCGGTGGCTAGCACCATTGATATACTGACGCCATCCAACTTCACTACACACTGCTGCGCTGACCAGTTCTCGGGGCCCACAATGTTGATGTCGTCCATGTCAGACATGGAGTTGTTGGGCTCAGCAACTGGGACAACTGTCCGTACCAGTGGATTTGACTGTGGGGAGCATAGGCCAGGGCCAATTAGCTGCAATGCTTCCTGGGCCGTTATCTCTAGCTGGGATGCTAATTCCATGTCTGCATATGCGATCAACGGTGATCCCAGATGTTGGTGTGACAAGCTCTCACTCAGCTCCCATGACAGTTCATCCAAAGCTTCCAGCCGTTGAGCTAATTTGATGGTAGTGGGCAGCACCAATTTGCCCAAAAACGTAAGCAGCTTTGACCCGATCATAGTGCCGTTGTTATAATCTGCCAACTGGTCGCAAATCATCCTTTTCTCCAATACTCCAAGCTGGCACCCGCTGACCAACAGCTCCAAGTCTGTCACGAACCGCTGAATAGACCCACCTACCTGTTGGCGGTGCTGTCGAAACTGAATCGTGCCAACCATGATGTTTTTCAGGGTGCAAAAATAGCGTGCCATTAGCTCAATCCCTTCATCAAAACTATCACAGTCACCCAGAGTGGCCAGAACGCACTGTTCCTTCACTGCAAAATTGCGCAACGACTCACATGCCTTCCACTTCTCTAGCTTCCAAAGGTCCAGCGCCACCCTGCACATCCAAAAAACAGCACACCACCTTGGCCATAGGACCAGTGGTGCACCCGGAAGCTCCAAAACCAGCCGAATTTCAAACCCGCACACTTTCATATCTTGTTGTAATCCACTTTTATCCTTGTTGCCAAATGTTATGTATGAATAAGATAAGATAAGATAAGATAAGATAAGCCTTTATTAGTCCTACAATGGGGAAATTCCAGGATTGCAACAGCACAGGGATAGCAACACTCAGAGCAATAATTTAGAAGATAAGAAAATAAGAGCAGTGAATATACATATGTACACATAAATATATAAATATATATACACAGTGCAGAGCATTGTAGCTAGATGGAATAAACAGCATAACCGTCTACTTAGTTATCCTACATAGTATGAATATGTACCCATACATATTGTCACCCTCCGTAGCGACTGATATTGTCCTAGTTGTATACTGGAGGGGACCATTTGTGTAAGTCTGTTGCGTCTTTTGCATTCAATACTATTAGGTCATCACGTTTTTTTGCTATCTCTGCGAGCAGCCCTGCTTAGGTTATACAGTCTGACAGCGGTAGATAGGAAGGACCTGCGAAACCTGTCGGTCGCGCACCTAGGATGATGTAGTCTACTGCTAAATGAGCTCCTCAGTGCGTTCAATATGTCCTGCATTGGGTGGGACTCGGACTCCAGCAGAGATGACAGTTCCACCATCCTTCTCTCTCCTATCTCCTCCACTGGGTCAAGGCGCTGCCCCAGGACAGAGCTAGCTTTCTTGATCAGTTTGTTCATTCTCTTCCTATCGGCTGCTGTAATGCCACTGCCCCAGCAGACCACTCCAAAAGTGATGGCTGATGCCACCACCGAATCGTAGAAAGTCTTCAGGAGCACCCCTTGTACACCAAAAGACCTGAGCCTCCTCAGTAGGAACAGCCTGCGCTGTCCCTTCTTGTAGAGTGCGCCGGTATTGTGTGACCAGCCTAGTTTATTGTTCAGATGAACACCCAGGTACTTGTAGGATGTCACCATCTCAATGTCTGTTCCCTGTATGTTTACTGGTGCTGTGAGGGGTTGTCCTTGCCTGCGGCAGTCCACCACCAGCTCCTTAGTTTTTCTCGCGTTGATCTGGAGGCAGTTCCAATGGCACCAGTCCACAAAGTCCTGGATAAGTCCTCTGTACTCATCTTCATCTCCATTGGAGATGAGGCCGACGATGGCAGAGTCGTCAGAGAACTTCTGTAGATGGCAGTGTGTTGTGTTGTGTGAGAAGTCAGCAGTATAAAGGGTGAACAGGAAGGGAGCCAAAACCGTTCCCTGGGGGGCCCCCGTGCTGCCGATGATCGTGTCGGACACACAATCCCGGGTTCTCACAAACTGTGGCCAGTTTGTGAGGTAGTCCAGGATCCATGATGACAGGTGCTGGTCCACCCCTGCGCACAGCAGCTTGTCCCTCAGGATCATCGGTTGGATGGTGTTGAAAGCACTGGAGAAGTCAAAGAACATGATCCTCACCGCGTTCCCGGGCTTCTCCAGGTGGTACAGGGAACAGTGAAGGAGGAAGATCATTGCTTCCTTCACCCTGATGCCATGCTGGTAGGCGAACTGGAGTGGATCCATCACTGGTTCCACCAGGGGGCGGAGGTGAGCAAGGAGCAGTCTCTCCAGGGTCTTCATCAGTTGAGACGTCAGGGCCACTGGTCTGTAGCTGTTCAGGTCTTTGGGGTGGGAAGTCTTTGGTACAGGTACCACACAAGATGTTTTCCACAAGTGTGGTACCCTCCCCAGCTTCAGGCTCAGGTTGAAGATGTACTCCACAATCCCACACAGCTGGTCTGCGCAGGACTTGAGGAGCTTCGCGCTGATGCCGTCCGGACCCGACGCCTTCCTCGCCTTGATCTTCCTCAGCTCCGTCCTCACCTGGGTCTTAGTGAGGGTCAGGTTGGGGGGCTGTGTGTTGGGAGTGGGGGGGTATTGGTGGAGTGGGATGTGGACAGCAGGTCTCGATGACTTTAGAGGCAGCAGTGGTTGGTGTGCAGTCGGGGAGGAGGGCGGTTGGTCAAACCTATTAAAAAACAGGTTCAGATTGTTTGCCCACTCCCTGCCCCCCCGTGGCCTGGGGGGAGGTATTCTGGAGCCCAGAGATGGTTCTGAGGTTTCTCCAGACCCCGCCGATGTCCGATGTTGCTCCGTTGCTGCTTGTCCTCCATCTTCTTCCTGAAGCTGTCCTTGCCTTCTCTGATCTTGAATCTCTATGAATATGGAGCCAAGGACGAGGCCAGGTGTTGAACTGAAAACAGGTTTATTAAAGAGGCTCTTTACAGCACAGCACGACCGTTAGGCAGAAGAGGTGGTCAAGAGACCGCCCCTCTTGCCCACTGCCGTCTTATAACCCTGGGTGTTGGCGGAACAGGAAAATGAAGTCACCACCCATACCACACAAATAAGAGTCCAAACTATACAGAGCAGACAATAACACAATGACAGTATTCACTTTTGTTTTTTTCAGTTTTTCAATTGTTAGCCATGCCAGATACCAAAACTGATACACACAAGCATGAAAAAGTGAAACCATATGTCCCCTTTAATGTGCAGTAATATCCAGCTTCTCTAACACTGTCATGAGCTTTATTGATGTAGCTTCAGACACTCACGCACTTGTTTTTCTTTCTTGTAACCTTGTTTCAGTTCCTTAATTCCCTTTAAAGTTGCTTCACTTACAGTATGTGTGGATAGCCGAGAAAGCAAGTTTTCCTTAACAAGTTGTTTTGATGCATTTCTCTCATCATAAACAGTCCTAATATAGCCTCCACTGACCGTCTATGTATCAGCGTTCTGCTCCCTTTTTACAGGCAACTGCTTTTAAGTTGCTGCTGCTGCAGCAATGGACCCTTGGGTCTAGACCAGTCACCATACCGTATGTCACTAAAGGCTTCTTGTTGTGGTGGAGACTATCTAAAATAGTTGGAGCTAAGATGCAGCAACAATTTATTTTTATTCACAGAAAGTGCAAAACGTTTCTTGCCTAATTTCGCTTTGCTTTTTTCAGCCACTATGTCCCTTTTTCTTTAGTTCCATTCATTTTTATTTTCTGTTTTTAACAGATTTTGACAGATTTCATCTTATAGAAGTCTTCAGTGATTTTTTTTACAAACATTTTTACTTATTTTACAGCTCTTGTTGTTTTGGCATATCTTTTCATTTGTTAATTCATGCATTAATTAGAGTTTATTTCTGGCTGATCATTACAAATAAATTATATTTGTAAAAAAAAAAAAAATCACATTACAGACAGAAAGGAGGCAGGCTGAAGCAGCAGCTTATTTAAGCCTTATTTAAGCCTCTACCCTGAATAGGCTATACAAATGTTAAGCCAGCCATACATACAGTATATATATACGCAGCGACCAGCAGCTTGGTGATATAGTGCGTGTGTGCGTGTGTGTGTTTTTTGTACTTTTTTACGTTTTTAGAAAATCCTCTGTGTCGTTTCTGCCCTGGAGCGTTTGTGGAATATATGGCGAACAACTCCCTGGTATCTGCAACATGGATTTCCTCTCATATCTCGCACTGCTGCTTTCTGTGCTGTGGCTCTTTGTCTCTGAGGTAAACGCGTTCGGCTCCATGGCGAGCAGAATAGCGGGCAGAATACAATATTCCAGGGACGTGTTGCTGCGCTTTAACACAGCTGGTGCAGAGTCTCTGATTGCGCCCAAATTTCAGCTGCCGGACTTTATTTTGAGAGACGGTCACAGTGGTGAAAAAAGAAGCGGCAGGAGGAAGCGTGGAAGACGTGGAGGTGTGAAATTGCGCCTTAGGAGACGTCAGTTTGGTAACATTCCTCTTCCTTCGATCATTTTTGGGAATGCACAGTCTGTGAGAAACAAGGTGGAGGAAATTCAAGGCAATGTACGTTACCAGAAGGATTTTAAGAACTGCTGCGTCATGGCTTTCACTGAATCTTGGCTTACTGCGCATGATCGGGATGCAGACCTGTGGATTGACGGCTTTGGAGCTCCGCTGCGCTCGGATCGGCAGGAAGAGGTAACTGGGAAGCGTCAGGGGGGCGGCGTATGTTTATACATTAATAAGCAGTACTGCACATCTGTCACGGTCAGAGAGCGCATCTGTACACCCCATGTGGAGCTGCTGTCTGTGTCACTACGCCCCTTTTATTTGCCTCGAGAGTTTCCCCAGCTTTTCATCACAACTGTGTACATTCATCCGAGGGCAGACGCTGACTCCGCCTCCAGCACCATCTCTGATGTGGTGCAGCGGCTGCAGTCAATTTCTCCAGAGGCGCCAAACTTCATTCTTGGGGATTTTAACCATGTTTCTTTAAAGAAGACACTTAAAAACTTTCATCAGTATGTCTCCTGCCCAACCAGGCGAAAAAAGACATTGGATCTGTGCTATGGATCCATAGAGAGGGCCTATAAATCACTCCCCCTTCCTCCTTTAGGATCATCAGATCACAACTGTGTTCATTTGCTGCCCACATATAAAACTGCTCTCAGAAGAGGCAAAGTGGAGACCAGAGACATTGATGTGTGGACAGAGGATTCAGAGCACAGCCTCCAGGAATGCTTTGACTGTACAGACTGGAAGATGTTCATAATGGCCTGCGGGGATGATTTGGACTCTCTGGCTGAGCTCACATGCTCATACATGGCTCACTGTCAAAATAAGTTTGTTCCACGTAAACGTGTCAAAATATACCCCAACAACAAACCATGGGTTACTAAATCAGTTAAATCCTGCTTACAGAGGAAAGCTCTTGCCTTTAAACAGGGGTCTGTTTCTGCGCTACAGGTTGCCACCAAGAAGCTGAAGGCCGAAATTTTAAGAGCAAAACAGAATTATTAATCAGAGTTGGAAAGCAAGATGGCAGCAAATAAACTTGGTTCGGCCTGGGCCAGTATGAAAACTATTGCAGGCCTTCAGAGCACAGAGCGCAGTAATCGTGTGTTTTTAGATGGTTTTAGTTCAGACACAGAGCTGGCTAATGCTCTTAATTGTTTTTATGGTCGTTTTGACTCCTTTGATTTTAGCACAGAAATCCAAGATTTGAAACAGAAACTCAAAGACAATCAGCACTTTAATATTGAGATGCAGGATGTTAAAAGGGAGTTCCGCGCTGTAAAAGTGAACAAAAGTCAGGGCCCTGATAATATATGTGGACGCCTGGTAAAGTCCTGTGCACATGAACTGAGTCCTATATTTCATTATATTTTCAATAAGTCCTTACAGACACAACATGTGCCTAAGATCTGGAAAGATGCCGTGGTTGTTCCCGTTCCAAAATCCAGCTGTCCTAAAACGGTAAACGACTTTAGACCAGTTGCTTTGACTTCAATTTTAATGAAAATTTTTGAAAAACTGGTCAGACGTGAGGTCCTAAGGCAGACTGAACATGCATTGGATCCTCTGCAGTTTGCCTATAGGCCTCACAGAGGAGTGGAGGATGCCACTGTCACTCTGTTTGACATGCTTTTTAAACATCTGGATTTTAATGGGACACACGCCAGGCTTTTATTTGTGGACTTTTCTTCTGCCTTTAATACAATCCAACCTCATATTTTAGTTGAAAGGCTCCTGCAACAATTTGATTTAAGCAATAATCTGGTGGGTTGGATTCTGGATTTCTTAACCAACAGGACGCAGAGAGTAAGGGTCAATGGCACATTGTCTGACCTAAAGTGCTCTTCTACTGGCTCTCCTCAGGGGTGTGTGTTGTCACCACTACTCTTCATCCTGTACACAAACATGTGTCGGAGCAGACATGACAACAGACACATTATAAAGTATGCTGATGACTCAGTCATTGTCAGTCTCCTCCAGGATGGTGAGAGTGGCCACGGCCCAGTAGTTGATGACTTTGTTCACTGGTGTGAGGATTCCTACCTGCAGCTGAATACAACAAAAACGAAAGATATGATTATTGACTTTAGGAGGAAAACTCCCAGGCACAAAGTCACCATACTAAAAGGCCAGACCACCGAATGTGTACAATCATACAAATATCTTGGGACAATTATTGATAGTGGATTGAACTTTGAGGTGAACTGTGAAAGGGTGTGCAAAAAGGGTCAGCAAAATTTGCATTGTTTGAGGAAACTTGCACGCTTCCAAATTGACCGAACCATAATGACTATGTTCTATCGGGCTTTTATTGAATCTGTTTTATCCTTTTCTTTAATGTCATGGTTTGGTCAGATAAAACTGAAACAGAGGAAATCCTTGGATCAGGTAGTCAGATGGTCCAGTCGTTTGCTTGGTGAGTCACAGCAGACCCTGACATCCCTGTACACCAGACAAGTACAGAGGATGGCCGACTCGATTTTAAATGATGACTCCCACCCTTTGCACTGCAACTTTCAGCTTCTTCCCTCCAGACGGAGGTTTGCTGTCCCAAAAAGTAGAACCCAGCGCTACAAAAACAGCTTTGTCCCTGCTGCTGTCAAAGAGTTGAACAAGCTATAAAAATTATATTGTACTTATTTTATATTTACCTATTTTGTAAGATGTGTGCCTGTGTTTGTGTCTATGTTGAATGTAATTAGTGGCTTGTAAATATGGATGTCACCAACTGCAAAACAAATCTACCTACGGGTACAAATAAAGTAACCTGAACCTGAACCTGAACCTATATATATATATATATATATATATATATATATGAGATGAGATGATGAGATTCAATTTTATTGTCATTACACATGTATGAATACAAGGTAACGAAACGTGACTTGGCATTTGGGCACGCTCTGCAGAGCGCATCCAAGGCCGGGGCAGCCGCTAGGCGCCAGTCATAAAGAAGAAAGGAAAAAAAAGAAAAAGAGAATGGGTATGACACAATAGGCGAGAGAAAAAAACATGTTTTATCAGAATGACGCTCGGCAAGTGAGCGAAATTTTGATTTGCAGGCAAAAAAACCCTCAATGCACATTTAGCAGACATTTAGCAGGAGATCACACACAAAAGTTGAGAGGCAGTGTATTGTATGCATGTAATGTTGTACGCATTGTGTAGTGTAAATGTAACAGTTGTTAGTGAGCAGCAGAGGGCGCCTCCTGGCAGTGGATAGATGTTATAATCATGTGACTTATAAACAAGTCCAGAGTCCAGAGTCCAGAGTCTATCTCTCTTGCTCTCTCTCTTGCTTGCAGAAGGCACATGGGCATTGTCCTTGAGGGTCCAATCTGCTGATACGACAACAACTGATTGTCGCTTGTTTGGGTAGAAGAGCCGGTCCTTCCGCTTATCTCAATCAGGAGGAATGTAAACACGGGCAAACAAGGTCAAATCAAATCAAAACAGCACAGTGCACTCAGAGAATAGAATTTGTCCTCACCCGTGTAATTCTGTGCTTCCATTATAAGTGCAGGCTTAAACTGTTTTTCCATGGAGAGCACAGGGCTCCAGATTTATTCCTCCACTGAATCACTGTCATTCAGTTCACCGTTTGCTGCTACTCGTATATATATAGTTCCAAGGTTGTCATAGCCAGGAGCGGCACTGGGGTTAAGCTCCCAGTGCTTATAAAATGCTCCTTATGGCATGCGTCTCGAAAAGCCTCTGACAACTAAGTCCAACTCCTAGCCTGCTCGTGTGGTTTAGTCTCTAAGCCCGGCGGAACTGCATTTACTAATAGGAGAAGGGGCGAGGGCGGCTCTCTGGCGCCTTAAAACCAGATGCTTTGGGTAGATGGTGGCTCGTCAACCTGGGAAGGTAGCCCATCTAGGGGTAGGTAAACCCTGATTTCAAACCTCTGCTGCCTTGCGGCACACCCGGTCACAGGAAAGGCTTCGGGAGTCAACCCTGAGGAAAAATCCGGAGTCGGAGTCCCTAAGGCAGTTCTCTGTTGTGCTCAACATCGTTCTGGCAGCTCCTGCGACGGCGCTGGTGCCAAACTGTAGCAGCCCTGCTGTTCCTTTGGATTCATCAGTGATGTGGAGAGGGGGGACATGCTGCATGGGCAATATCTTGTCCTCCATATCTTCCTGCCCAGGCTTGAATCCTACCAACGCCCAACGCTGGAAGGTAGAACACCGGATCACTGGAGAGGACACTCCAGCTTCTCCTTTGGCATAGACAAAACACGGGGAATGACAGTTACTGGTTATAAGCCACTGCTCAATTGGCGTAGAACGCGCCGTCAGGGCTTGTTCCCGACGGTGGGAGGGATCATCGGATCTCACTGGACAGCTACCGCCCACCTCAAGCTGGGCAGCCCCCAGGCAATAAGGTGTTGTCCCGCCACAGCCTGCTTTCCTGATTGGGTACATGGGGAAGAGGAGAAGTCCGAACGGCAGGCTGAGAACTTTCGCACCAGGCAAGACAAAAAAACAAAAGAGACCAACTCTAAAACTGGGAACTTGGAACGTCCGCACTATGATGACAGGACTCGCTGCTAACCTCAAGGACATCAACGACACCAGGAAGACTGCCATCATCAATAATGAGCTGAAGAGACTGGAAGTGGATATCGCCACTCTCCAGGAAACACGGTTGGCTGATGCAGGCACACTGAGAGAGAAGGACTACACATTCTACTGGCAGGGAAAGAGCAGTGACAAACACAGGGAACACGGAGTGGGCTTCGCAGTGAAGAACACCTTGCTGAAGATGGTGGAACCGGGCAGCAATGGCTCTGCACGACTCCTCACCCTCCGCCTCAACACCACTCAAGGCCCAGTCACCCTCGTCAGTGTGTATGCCCCAACACTGACAGCCACACAAGAGGCAAAAGACGAGTTCTACGAGAATCTCGCAACAACTGTCAGGATCATCCCCAACTCTGAACAGCTCATTCTCCTTGGAGACTTCAATGCCAGAGTGGGTGCTGACCACGACTCCTGGCCCTCCTGTCTTGGACCATTTGGCATGGGCAGAATGAATGACAACAGACAGCGGCTGCTCGAGTTCTGCACTTATCACGATCTGTGCATCACAAACTCGTTCTTCAAGACCAAGCCCCAACACAAGGTTTCCTGGCGACATCCGCACTCAAAGCACTGGCACCAGCTGGACTTGATCCTGACCAGGCGCACCTCACTGAAGAACATGCTAATCACCTGTTCGTTCCAGAGTGCAGATTGCGACACAGACCATTCATTGGTGTGTTGCAAGGTCAAGCTGCAGCTGAAGAAATTCCATCGTGTTAGACAGCCTGGAAAGGCATGGATTGACACCAGCAAGATGACCCAACCAGAACTTGTTGAGCGGTTTGCCTCCACCTTTGAGAAGGAACTCAGTGTACCACAAGAAGGAGAATCTGCAAAGCAGAAGTGGGAAGAGCTGCGAAACACCATCCACCACACAGCCTTGGCTACCTTTGGGAGGAAGACCTCGAAGTCACAGGACTGGTTTGATGCCAAGTTGACAGAGATGACCCCCGTCACTGAAGCCAAGCGCTCAGCTCTTGCCGAGTACAAGAAGTACCCAAACGAGAAGAATCTCCAGATTCTCAGGGCTGCGAGAAGCAAAGTTCAGCAGACTGCTCGGCGCTGTGCCAACGAGTACTGGACTCAGCTCAGCCAAGACATTCAAACTGCTGCCATAACAGGGAACATCCATGGTATGTACGATGGCATCAAGAAAGCACTTGGTCTGGCTCAGAGCAAGACGGCCCCCCTCAAATCCTCCACTGGGGAGATGATCACAGAAAAGAATAAGCAGATGGAGAGATGGGTGGAGCACTACTCTGACCTCTACTCCAGACAGAACACCGTGACACCGTCAGCCCTTGATGCCATCGACTGCCTGCCATCCATGGACAAATTTGACGCCGAGCCAACCATCGACGAACTCAGCAAGGCCATTGATAGCTTAGCTGCTGGCAAGGCACCCGGCAACGACGGCATACCCCCCGACCTGATCAAGCACTGCAAGACCGCCCTACTGCTGCCATTGCATGACATCCTCTGCCAGTGCTGGAAGGAAGGTGCTGTACCACAGGACATGGGGGACGCCAAGATCATCACCATCTACAAAAACAAAGGGGAGAGAAGCGACTGCAACAACTACAGGGGCATCTCCCTCCTCAGCATTGTTGGCAAAGTCTACGCACGAGTTGTTCTCGTTCGTCTACAGAAGCTTGCCGAACGTGTCTACCCCGAGTCTCAGTGTGGCTTCCGCCCTGAGCGATCAACGGTAGACATGATATTCTCCATCCGCCAACTCAAGGAGAAATGCAGAGAACAGAACATGCCCCTGTACGTCGCCTTCATCGACCTCACCAAAGCGTTGATCTGGTCAGCAGAGAGGGCCTTTTCAAGATCCTGCCAAAGATAGGATGCCCACCAAAGTTGCAAAGCCTCATCAAATCGTTTCACACCAACATGCAGGGGATAGTGCAGCATGACAGCAACGTCTCAGAGCCATTCAACATACGCAGTGGAGTGAAACAGGGCTGTGTACTTGAGTCAACCCTCTTTGGGATTTTCTTTGCTATGCTCCTGAGGCATGCCTTCAGCACAGCAACAGAGGGAATCTACCTGCACACAAGATCTGACGGCAGGTTTTTCAACCTCGCCTGCCTGAAAGCCAGAACCAAAGTATGCGAGGCTCTAATCAGAGACATGCTGTTTGCAGACGACGCTGCAGTCGCTACCCACACACAGCAGGAGCTTCAGACCCTGATGGACCGCTTCTCCCAGGCATGCAAGGACTTCTGGCTTACCATCAGCCTGAAGAAGACTAACGTCTTGGCACAAGGCACGAAAGCACCGCCAACCATCACCATCGATGACTACGAGCTGGAGGTCGTGAATCAGTTCACGTACCTGGGGTCTACGATCAGCAGCAACCTCTCCCTTGATACAGAGATCGACAAGCGGATTGGAAAATCAGCCTCCACACTCGCTCGCCTCACCACACGAGTGTGGGAGAATCCCAAACTCTCTGTCAAGACGAAGATGGCAGTGTACAACGCCTGCGTCATCAGCACACTGCTCTATGGGAGTGAGACGTGGACAACATACGCCCGGCAGGAAAAGAGACTGAACTCCTTCCACTTGCACTGCATTCGCCGTATCCTGGACATATCCTGGCAGGACAAAGTGCCCAACACAGAAGTTCTGTCCCGCGCCGGCCTTCCCTCCATGTTCACTCTACTCAGGCAGCGCAGGCTCCGCTGGCTAGGCCACGTTCACCGTATGGAGGATGGCAGAATCCCCAAAGACATCCTCTACGGAGAACTGATGACTGGCAGAAGAGACGTTGGCCGCCCACAGCTGCGCTTTAGAGACGTCTGCAAGAGAGACATGATGGCCCTGGAGATCAACACAGAGCGCTGGGAGGACCTTGCAACGGACCGCTCCAAATGGAGAGGCACCCTGACCAGACAGCTCAAGGCGGGTGAAGAGAGACTGACTGCTGCAGCAGATGAAAAAAGGACCCGCAGGAGGAACCGCCACAGCTCCAGCAGCACGGAGACCACCCACAAGTGCGACCTGTGTGACAGGGACTGCAATTCGCGCATCGTTCTGTTCAGCCACAGGCGGTGCTGTTCCAGCAGAGTAGACGTTTAGGATTCTCTTCCATGGTCATCATAGACCGACAGAGGCCGACGACGATATATATATATATATATATATATATATATATATATATACACAGTGGGGTAAAAAAGTATTTAGTCAGCCACCAATTGTGCATGTTCCCCCACTTAAAAGATGAGAGAGGTCTCCAATTTTCATCATAGGTATACCTCAACTATGAGAGACAAATTGAGGGAAAAAAAATCCAGAAAATCACATTGTCTGATTTTTCAAAAATGCATTTGCAAATTATGGTGGGAAATAAGTATTTGGTCAAAAACAAAAGTTCATCTCAATACTTTGTTATATACCCTTTGTTGGCAATGACAGAGGTCAAACGTTTTCTGTAAGTTTTCACAAGGTTTTCACACACTGTTGCTGGTATTTCGGCCCATTCCTCCAGGCAGATCTCCTCTACAGCAGTGATGTTTTGGGGCTGTCGCTGGGCAACACGGACTTTCAACTCCCTCCAAAGATTTTCTATGGGGTTGAGATCTGGAGACTGGCTAGGCCACTCCAGGACCTTGAAATGCTTCTTACGAAGCCACTCCTTCATTGCCCGGGTGGTGTGTTTGGGATCATTGTCATGCTGAAAGACCCAACCACGTTTCATCTTCAATGCCCTTGCTGATGAAAGGAGGTTTTCACTCAAAATCTCACGATACATGGCCCCATTCATTTTTTCCTTTACACGGATCAGTCGTCCTGGTCCTTTTGCAGAAAAACAGCCCCAAAGCATGATGTTTCCACACCCATGCTTCACAGTAGGATGGTGTTCTTTGGATGCAACTCAGTATTCTTTCTCCTCCAAACACGACAAGTTGAGTTTTTCCAAAAAGTTCTATTTTGGTTTCATCTGACCATATGACATTCTCCCAATCCTCTTCTGGATCATCCAAATGCTCTCTAACAAACTTCAGACGGGCCTGGACATGTACTGGCTTAAGCAGGGGGACACGTCTGGCACTGCAGGATTTGAATCCCTGGCGGCGTAGTGTGTTACTGATGGTAGCCTTTGTTACTTTGGTCCCAGCTCTCTGCAGGACATTCACTAGGTCCCCCTGTGTGGTTCTGGGATTTTTGCTCACCGTTCTCGTGATCATTTTGACCCCATGGGGTGAGATCTTGCGTGGAGCCCCAGATCGAGGGAGATTATCAGTGGTCTTGTATGTCTTCCATTTTCTAATAATTGCTCCCACAGTTGATTTCTTCACACCAAGCTTACCTATTGCAGATTCAGTCTTCCCAGCCTGGTGCAGGTCTACAATTTTGTTTCTGGTGTCCTTTGACAGCTCTTTGGTCTTGGCCATAATGGAGTTTGGAGTCTGACTGTTTGAGGTTTGGACAGGTGTCTTTTATACTGATAACGAGTTCAAACAGGTGCCATTAATACAGGTAACGAGTGGAGGACAGAGGAGCCTCTTAAAGAAGAAGTTACAGGTCTGTGAGAGCCAGAAATCTTGCTTGTTTGTAGGTGACCAAATACTTATTTTCCACCATAATTTGCAAATAAATTCTTTAAAAATCAGACAATGTGATTTTCTGGATTTTTTTTTCTCATTTTGTCTCTTATAGTTGAGGTATACCTATGATGAAAATTAGAGACCTCTCCCATCTTTTAAGTGGGAGAACTTGCACAATTGGTGGCTGACTAAATACTTTTTTGCCCCACTGTATACACACACACACACACACACACACACACACACATACATTACGCCACGTGAGGATTGGCTCCAGTTCTCCAGGGTTTTGTTTGGTGTGTGGTGCGGAGCAGGGAGTGGCTGCATCTATGTCTGAGTGCAATGGACTCGGGCCATCGACGGTCAAATGGAATCCCATGTGGTCTGTGATGGAGAAGTCCAGTTCGTAGAATAAGTCATACCCCAGGATATTGTTGCCGTGACATGTCACTTGGACTGTGAATGCTGAAAGGATTCTTGGACTGTGGCGTACCGAGAAAGTGGCAGTTCCTACCATGCCAGTCTTCGTGTGTCCGTAGCCAAACAGTTCAACCACATCTGCCTTAATTGGTGGCCAGGGGAAAAAGCTTCCTAACCATGGACTCATTTATCAGGGATCTTTTAGCAGCTGTTGTTGTGTTGTTCTTAGGACATATTATGGTGTGACACGGGTAGTGGCTCCACCTTTCCGGTTCTGCCGCCACCCGGAGTATAAGAGGGCTGTGTGGAAGAGGGACGGTCTCTTTGACCTCACCCCTGCCTGACGAGAGCGTCTGTATTGTGCAGCGAGTCCATAATAAAGTTGTGTTCTATCTCCAGCCTCTTCATTGGTTCTTGTTTGCCGACATAACATTTGGCGACAAGGATAAAAGCATGGACGCAGGAGTCGATAACATTCAACTGATTTTGGAGGTTCCCGGTGAACTGCCGGTCCCTTGGACGAGGTGGTTCGCCGCATTCCAGAATTATTTGGTGGCATTGAACCTCGGTGAACTGTAGAAGTTACGAGCATGAGCAGGGTTGGTTCACAATTTAGGTATGGAGGGACAACACATCCTTAGTACCTTGAGTGACAGTGATAGTTTTGAGGATGTGGTTGAGCTATTGGCACATCATTTTCGCGCCCCTGAAAACGCCATCGTCCGGAGAATTCAGTTTCAGCAGCTCCGCCAGCGGACCCGCGAGTCAGTGCAACGGTATGTTGCGGATCTGCGTCAGCTGGCTGGGGACTGCCAGCTTAGAGCATTGGAGGAAGAGGTCCATGACCAGTTGGCAGAACACACGTTTTGCTCGGTGGTACGGTCAAGGCTCCTCACGCACTCCGGTGAACTGACATTAGCCATGGCTGTCGAGATGGCTCAGCAGTTTGACGCAGCGGGCAAACTATCACGTGACCTTGGTGAGAGAGCTACACTCCGCCAATTTGAATCACAGTCAACGGCACAGGCTGTGGACCTCGACAGCGATGATGGCATGGAAGATAAGGAGGAGTACTCTACTGCTGTGAAGATAAGGTCTGCCCCAGGATTGCCCAGGTGTTTGGGTTGTGGGTCCACTAAGCACCATTATAAGGCTAGAGAGTGTCTGGCAAGAGGAAAATGCTGCGGTAAGTGCGGATTTCTGCATCATTTTACCAGGGCCTGTAAGAAGTTTGAGCGAGGGGAGTGACAATGCAAAGTGGATTCGCCCACTACAACAACCTTCAGCTGTCTGATGGCTCATGGAGACATCCCAACGAGCTGTGGTGTGCCAGTGGTGAGAAGGAGATGTCTGGGCTTCGATGTGGGTTATCTCTGGGCGCAACGAAAAGAAAGTATTCTGGACAGGACCCGCCTGACAGGTTTCTGGGGGGTGGTTTCTCTACTGGGACTGACTGATAGTTGGGGCAATGTGTTTATTACATGATGTTGGAATGGGAGATAACCTGTTTATATATGTGTTCCGTTAAGGGAATTGTTTCATGTTATTTATTTTAGGAGCATGGTGATTTTATGTTTAAAGGACTGTGTTTTAGCAAAGGTGTCAGAATAATCTGTCTGGCCGTGTGGGGGTGAAATGGTAGCCCACCTGTTCCCCCCTAGCTTTAGTTGTTTGTGTGCATGGTTAGGCCTTTGACTTTTTGTTTGAGTTAGTGCATGTTTCAGGTTCCAAATTGGGGAGGGTTCCAATTTTGTGTGTGCGTTCTGGACCATTTTGGGGGGAGGGGTTGCTGTGTTGTTCTTAGGACATATTATGGTGTGACACGGGTGGTGGCTCCACCTTTCCGGTTCCACCACCACCCGGAGTGAGTGAGGACTGTGTGGAAGAGGGACGGTCTCTTTGACCTCACCTCTGCCTGACGAGAGCGTCTGTACTGTGCAGTGAGTCCATAATAAAGTCATGTTCTGTTATACCTCCAGCCTCGTCATTGGTTCTCATTTGCTGACATAACAGCGGTGTCTTGCAGCAGCAGTAGACTGACACCATCTAACTCTACTGTGCACCACTTGAATGGCGTGTTGCTGGAGTCCACAGAATGAATGGAGGTTGGGCTGGGCCAACTGGACAAGCGAGACTGCAGGCTTGCAGGAACCAAGCAACACACTCTGGTGAAGTGGTTGAGCTTACCACAGCATTGACACGTCTGTCCTGTGGTTGGGCAGGCAAGTGCATGTGTGCAGTGTGAGGAAGAACAGCAGTTACCACAGGGTCAGTGTGCTGTGGTGCCTTGTCATCCCACAATGTTTACCTCAGGGCCGTTGTGAAGAGACGTGGAGCCGTCGTGAGCAGACGTGGGGTCGAAGGGCTGAGCAGCCGGGGTAACGGCTTGTACCAGTTGAGCTGAATGTGGGGAGCATGGATTGGGGGCCACTAGCTGTGATGCTAACTGGACAGCTGCTTGTAGCTGGGTCATCATTTCCACTGCCCTGGCTAACGGCAGGTTGTCTGGGGCCATTAACAGCTTTTCCCACAGCTTCGAATTCGTGGTGTGCGCTGTTAACTGGTCTCGCACCATCTCATCTTCCAACTGTCCAAACCTACATGAGCTAGCCAAACAGCAGAAGTCAGCGACATATTGCTGAACCAACTCGCTCGTTCGCTGTTGGAGCTGACAAAACATAATTCTTCATACCATTACACTCTGTGGAGCAGCGAAATGTCCAGTCAACAAGGCCACACAGTCATCTTATGTGTCTGCGGGTCCGAGAGTCCGAAAAATACGCTGTCCTTCACTGCCATGGTTGTGAATTAGCATGGCCCTTAGCCTCACTTTAATAGCTTTGGCTAGGTCGATAGCAGTTATGAAAGTTTCAAAAGATTCATACCAGCAGGCCCATGGAATCGGCGGATCACCAGGCAGGGCGAGGAAGTAAGGTTTCCATCCCCAATGTTATGTGGGTCATCCCCGTCGCCAATGTTATGTCTGAAGAATGGGCGGACAACGATCATGTGCTGACGGTAGCTTTATTGGGCTTAAAATAAGTGTACAGATTATGGAACAGTGTGTAGAGGAGCACAGGAAGAGGCAAGAGACCTCGTGTTGCAGCGCTGTCTACTATATACCCCTGACATGCTGACGTCACCTGTGCATGTCTGCAGTGCCGCATGTCACGTCACATTGCATATACTACAAAACAGAAGTAAACAAAGAGTACTGTCAAAACAAGAATCAACACAGAAATGGTCATGGTAAATAGCAATAACAATAATGATAATCACACCTAAAGGTAACAAAGCGTACGTAATAGATTCTTATCTTTGGTTTCTGAAAAATATATTTTCCTCTTAAGTCATAATTTTCCTCATCTAGAACAACTCTGGGTACTAGCAGATAACTGACAAGTTTTTCACTTTGAACATAATCTGCAAAATTTTGAAATCCTTTAATTCATAGAATTTTGAAGTACACAATTCTTATTTTCTCTTGTAATAAAAAAAATGACTTAATGATTATTTTATATGTATTTCCCCATACTTCCACACCATATATCAGGGCTTGTCAAATATTGTTGCCAGGGGTCCACATTTGTTATTTATGGACGTCCGGAGCAGTGCTAACATGCTGGATGGGCGGATATTTCATTTCCATGTTGATGATGATGACGATGATGATGATGATGTTGGGAGGGACAATAAACAGAACATTTTCTCCAGAGTAAATATTGAGGGGAACACTATAAGTATTGTTGTAGTTGTGGTGTATGGATATGTGTGTCTGGGATGCCGTGTCCACCCACAGGGTGACGTCAGGCGGGCACGGCCCATTCTGTTTATAAACCTTGTTCTGTATAATAAAGTTAGAGTTGTTTGCTGCATGAAGACTCGCCTCGCTCGCCGTCATTTACAGACATAACATTTGGCCACGAGGTGCAAAATGGGTGCGTGTTAGTTTGAGCAGTGGCTGTGGCCGTTTCTAGAGAGACCGGGTGAGCCGTTGATTTTGTGCCACATTAGAGACGGGACTTCGAGGGGTATGTCGCCTCTTTGGGTTTCCCTCGGCTTGACAGGAGACAATGGTAGGCCCTCCTGGCTTGTAACCTCGGCGCGGAGGGCCGAAGGATTCTTGACTCGCTGGGCACGAGTGAGGGCTACATGGAGGCTGTTGGGCTCATGGAGGCCCACTTCGCGGAGCAGTCAAGGGCCAGAGAGTTGTGGGCAAAGAGGCTGATGGCGTTGGTCAAGCAGGAGCTAGCTAGCTTTGGAGGGTTAACGGCTCAGTTGGAGCCTATGGACAGGCTAGCTGACAAGCTAGTTTTGCACTGAAACGAGGCTAATGGCGCAAAACTGGGCCTCGAGACAGAACCGAGGCCACATGTGGAGGATCCCCTGGCCATTGACGCGGTAATGGCACAGAGGAGCACCGAGACCGGGAGTGCTGGGAAAGATGACCAGGAGCCGGTGTCGGAGGGCATGACCGGAGAGGGTGACGTCGAGAGCCCCAGAGAGGTGATGTAGCAGGGGTCGGCCCCGCTGTTGGAAGCTGTACAGTGGGCGAGCGGGACAGTGCAGGCCGAGGACTTCGGGGAAGAGCCGCAGTCAGACGCGATGGCGGTGCAGCAGAGCACCGACGCTGAAAGCAATGGATGCAGCAGTGAGGAGCCCAGGTCGGTGAGCGAGCCCGATGACGGTGATGGTGCAGACCCCGAAAATGAATGACGAGAGCCGGGCACGGTGACGGCGCAGCGGAGCACCGGGACAGAGCACTGGATGCAGTAGTGAGGAGCCTGGGTCAGTGAACGAGCCCGGCGAAGGTGATGGTGCGGGCCCTGGAGGGGAGAGACAGCAGCCACAACACATGGTGGCAGCGAGCGGCGCCGATGAGCGGATTTTGGCGGTCCCAGGAGCACGACCACAGGAGTTTGGAGTGTTCGAGACCAAAAGAAAAGAGAGCAGAGCAGGACATTTTGGCGCAGTTTTGCTGAGCGCCAAACGCCATTGTCAGAGCAGGAGTTTGGACCGGGTCAGCGGGACGGCGCGACGCAGAATGGGTGTCCAAAGACGACGTGGCGGGCACGGGAGACCGGGTCGGGTTTCCCTGTGGGTCGACAGTTGTGTTCAGCCCAGAGAGAAGAAGCCAGTTTGGAGAGGTGGAGACAGGCTGGCCAGAAAGGAGAGTTTCGACCCTGAGGGGCAGCGACCAAACTTGGGGATGCTGTGGGGGTGCCCAGGACCTCCGTGGCTACTATGTGACTGGTGGCTGCCCAGAGACTATGGTGTCACTTAATAATTTATTTGTGTAAATAGTGATATGTATATATGTTTGTATATATATGTATCTGATGCTGGTGTGCATGTGAGTGAGTGAGAATATGGGATTAATTTTATTTTTCAGAGACTAGGTCCAGTTCTATTGTTTGTGTGAATGTGATAGGTTGTTTTATTACTGTTTTCTCCCTGTTCTTAGTGTGTGAGTCGGGTTACCTGGTTTGGGTGGGTTTCCTGTGTATTTGATTTTTTTTTTTTTGAAGGGGGGGGAGAATGTGATATATGGATATGTGTCTGGGATGCCGTGCCCACCCATAGGGTGACGCCAGGTGGGCATGGCCGATTCTGTATATAAACCCTGTTCTGTAATAAAGTTAGAGTGATGTTTGCTGCATGAAGCCTCGCCTCGCTGTCCGTCATTTACAGACATAACAGTAGTCAGTCACAAATTTATGAGAAAGAATGTACAAATGTGCACTTATGGCAAAAAAAGCTGCAAATTTACAAGAAAAAAAGTCATACATTTTTGAGAAAGAAAACTGCAAATTTACAAGAAACAGAAATTTCCAACAAGTCAAGTTTACTAGAAAAAAATAGCAAATTCATGAGAAAAAATATGTAAATTCAAAAGAAAAGAGACATTTATCAGAAAAAGGTTAGAAATTTACAAGAAATTTCAGATTTAAGATGCAAAAAACACAAATTTATAAGGAAGAAGTGTTAAATTTACAAGAAAAAGTAGCAAATTTTGTCAGGGTCCACCTCCAACAAAGAGGGAAAGAATGACTCCTTAAGGCAGGCAGGAGTGAAGTGCAAGAACAGTTTATTAAATAATAAACCAAAATACAACTCAAGGGCTCATAGCTGTGCTGCAAAACTGAACAGGAGTCGGTGGGAGAAGGCTGTGATGTCCCAACACTAGGTAACAAAAAGTGATAACTTCTATAAGGAACAAAGTAATTAGAAACACCAGACAGCTGGGACACTAGTCAAGAGCTGAATGAAAACAACAGGGGAAGAAACTACAGGTAGGGAAACAAAAGAGTCACAGCTAGAAACTAAGAATAAACAGAAAATACTAACAATAACACAACAATAACTGTCCAACAAACAACCAAAGACATGGACATGGTCACATACCATGTCCAAACCATGACAAATTTACCAAAAAGTGGCAAATTTGTAAGAAAACAAGTTGCCAATTTAAAATGCAAAAATGACATTTAGAAATAAAAAGTTTTACATTTACAAATAAATGTGGTAAATTAATGAGAAAAGCTGTAAATTTTAAAGACCCCCCCCCCCCCCCGCATCCCGTTGATTTACGTCTATGTCCCCAGGCTGTCCTGCTGTGGCAGTAGCTGGGTGAATGCAGCGACTTTCAGCGGCAGTTAGCTGAACATTAGTGCATGTGCGACACATGCACACACGGGCCACGGTCCGAGGCTTGTCCAGCTTTGGTGGCAGCAAGGCCAAGTTGGTGGTAGCAGTCAGGCGGCTGTGTTTGGAACGGAGTGATGGGGAGCACAGGGGTCCCTTAAAGTGCTGATGACATGTTTTTGACTTCTCCTAATTTTTCAACACATAATACAATATGACAAAATAGGTTGGTCTGTGCAGTTCTAAGTCAAACAGGCTTTTTTTCACACAAATATCTGACGTTTTCATGAGCACCACGTCACCAGTTGCGTCAGTGGCTGGAAAACCACCTGGCCATGTTGTGACATCATTGGCAGAACACAGCGCTTGGCTGCCCGTTGTACACACAGGATGGAAGCGGCTGAAAACATCCATGATGGTTCCAGCACATGTAGTCTGGAATTGGTTTGTGTTGTCCAATCTTCAGTTGATTATAGTTCAGAAGAATGGGATGATAATGAAGAATCTGGGGGCATCAGACCGTATAGGTTTGAGCCGTGCCAAGCGGGCATCGCGCCTAGCGAGTCAGACTCAGAGAGTGACGGTGGAGAGGCACACATGCCCGCCGCAGCAGCAGCGACAAACACACGGCAGGGGAACACCGAGTGTTATTCTTTTGTTACAGATATTGCAACAAATTATTTGTTCATAAATATAATTTATTTGAACCCGTTTTTTCAATAAAATCAGAGCAGTGTATTCTCTGTGGCTCAGGCATTGGGTTTATTATGGATTATATTTTGAGTTCTTGTTGTTTTGTACATGTGTTTTATATGCGTTTTGAGCCACTTTCAGGTGGACACTGTCCAAGATTCGCCGGTCTGACCACACGTCCTCCCTCTTTGACAGTGAGCTGTTCATGGTTTGTGTGCATCATCTGCCGTGTTGTCAGCCAGCCAATATTGCTAACACTATCACGACGTGTTAGCCACTCCACACAGCCGTGGTTCTGTTGCACCCTTGAAGTGATGGTGGCCCTGGGGCGCAACCATGGTTAATACGTCTCCTTTCCATGTTCGCTGGGCGATGTCGGCCCCGAACGCCAATTGTAAGTGTTTCTGTTTATTTTTGTAAGTCTTCACCTTTTGGGAACTGTTGTCATCATTCTTATGTTCAATACATGTGCTGTGGTGAATTCTGCAACTAAATCCATTCATCATGACCCTCCGTGCGCTCTTACGCAGCGCATGGAGAGGGAGGATGAAATAATGAGGATTTGCGTGCAGGGTTCACCACAGCACATGTAACACAGAAAGACAGACAATTCCCTGATAGGTGAAGACGTACAAGAAACAGACACACTTACTGGTGGTGTTCGGGGGACGGCATCGCCCAGCGAACGAATGAGAGGAGACGCGTTAGCCACAGGTGTGCCCCAGAGCCAACATCGCTTCAAGGACGCACGAGAACCACGGTGAACATGAAGTGACTAACACGTAGTGAGAGTGCTGAAAATACTGGCAGACCAACAGCACAGATGACAATACTATGGACCAGCAGTGCATGACTGGCAAACGGCCGCTAATATGTACATGCACTGCTGGTGATGGTGTGATGAGAAGCACCTGGGCGAGGACCGGGAAACATGATCAGCGGGATTTTGAATCAGCTGGTGATAATGATAGAGGGGACGTGGCCGGACCGGCGAGAGTCAGCATGTGATCACAGAAAATAGGTCAAAGCTGCGCGTAAATTCATTAATCCTTCCCCTCCTCGTGCGCTCCTACTGTGTAAAAGCGCACGATGAGACTCAATAACAGTTGAAGCTGAAGCGTGTGATGTGGTCTTTCACGATTTGATGTTTATCTAAGCCTGCGACACAACGCGAAAGCACAGTCATAAAATTAAAACAAGAAACCAGAGAAACTGTGAGCTACAAAGCTGCTGTCTTTCCAGTCAGCAACACCAGAATCCGTTCTCCCGCTTACGTCACGGGGGTGCCGCCCTTAATTCGGTGGGCGGCACCACAGTCCAGTCAGTGGCTGTGGTTTTTTGATAACTTGTTTTTGCAGGCGTGGTTGTAAATGTTATATTGATCATAGACAATGACTTCTGGATTTACACAACATCCTAAAAAATGTCAAAATCGTGTCATCAGCACTTCAATGTACGTACACAATGCTGATTCAGTCACGCACAGGCAGCGCAGCAAAGTTGGGAAACACAGAGCAGCTCGTAGATTAGAGGAAGGTGAAGGAAAATAAACTAGTAACCTAGTCCTTCAGTCAAAAATACACTGATTTTCTAACATATGAATATCAGACTTGTAATAAAAACTACACTATACCATAGTTACTATATTTATTGATACTGTACTCCCTCTCATGTAATATTGCTTAATGATACAATATTTTTTTTCTTTCAGCAAACATTTTATAAACCTTTACTGAATCACAGCTTATTTAGTTAGTTAGTTATGTGCACTTTTTCTATTAGAGGGAAGGTATATTAAGTAAGTTATTTCTAAAAAAAAAAAAAGTCACAAGCTTCATTTGTATCCTGTGAATAAGCTGTACTCCAATCATGTTTGATGAAATTGCCTTTAAACATTAAACATTTCTAACACAGTTCATGCCTTTGATCTCTTTCTACTAATGTACTGTGACCAAAGGTGGAAAGGGACAAAGAGAGCGCCCCAACAGTAATCCTCCAGTGGAAATCAAGATACCGTGCACTCAGTGACCTACGTTAAAAGATTCAGTTAGCAACGGGCTCTGGGGGATGTTTTTTATATATAATCTTCCAATCTAGTTATGTAAGCCACACACAGTAATTCATTTTGGTCATCACTGCAAGTTTAGCAGCAGAGCGATCAAGTCACAGCTCTCTAAAGTGGATCACAGCATCCTGACGCCCTTGAAGTAGAGAGAAATGACAAACATGCCACACTTCAGAAGATTATTGCTCGTCATATTAATAAGATCCCACTTATGCAAATCCAGAAAAAGTTTGAGGGAGATCAAACTGTCAGACAAAGTTATCAACCCCCACCCCCACTTACCAGCAGAGGTTGTGATGGTGTCTGTCAGGCCAACACACACAGGACTTCCAGTGCTAGAGCGCCACAAGATCAGCAGCTATGGCTCCATAATGGCACCAAGAGGATTTCTGAGGACCAGTTTGCTAAAGAAACATTGTGCGTCTGAGCAGTTGACCCCCCTCACATATGAACACAAACCTCATTCTCAGCTCCTTGAAAACATTCCACTATAGTCCATTACTTGTTTCCTACATTACTGCCCTGAGGTTACTGGCAGAGCCGTTGTTGTTCATTTAACAGCTAACAAGTTTAATGGCTGAGATGGCCTAAAAATCCATATTTATTTATTGAACAGTAGAGGACAGATGAAATTTAATGTGCACAAAGAACTGTTTACATCTCTGGTGCTGGAAGGGTGAGAGAACCATAAAATGGGATTCTGCAAGAAATTGCACCAAATCAAGAAGGCCAGTCTATTTTAAAACATATTTTATTTTTGCATTAAGGGAAAACAAACATACAGGTTTCATATTGTTTTGCATTCTCTTTCTGTGTGATCAAGCAACGCCAGAAACAAACCAACAGATGCAGTGCCTGAAGTAAACATACAGGAACACATCATTATTTTCCTGAGACTGGGCATGCAGTGTAATGTAAGAACTTCAACAGTTTCTCATTAACAAGTGCAAGGTAAAGCAAAGCATTTAAATGTGAACTTTGCAAATCTAACTGGTAGTGAGACGACTGAAGATTAACACGTCTAGAACCCGGAGGAACCGAGGGTCAACACTCATGTGGACAGAACAGAGCTGGAGTCAAAATTAATAAAACAAAACTGATATTTGACTGAAATAACAGTAATAGAATGTGTTGATGAATTGTTCTATTGATTCTGTTTGTTAGAACAGTTTACTTTGCAGCTGTAACAAGCTAAATCGGAATTTTGCATGTTTACTGCAAGTTATTTTTCTGAAGAAGTCAATGTCTTTTTGCAAGATAATTCAATAAGTTTCCTCAATATTCATTACAGACAGAGTGAAACATTTCAAACCACTCTGTTTTAATATAGATGATTACGATTATGGTTTTTAAAGTAAAATTATAAATCATGATACTGACTGATGAAGAACCTCTTCACTTTAGATGGGGGGAGGGGTAATGCACCACACAGGGTGTCATACAAGCCAGGACTGCCACTGCCTGAAGGTTTGCCCAAGTCAAGGAATGCACAGCTATTTCCTCATTTTTAAAGGCCCTGTGTAAGATTTTGTCTAAAACTGAGAAGCTGCGAGCTCCGGTAAGAGCCGTGGGGGGGGGGGGGGCTATGCATCTATGATAACAAGAACTGGTGCGTTAACGCCACGTTAGTATCTAAACACTGCTAAACACTGCTCTCCGTTGGTGGAGTTCCTTATTGTAAATTGTCAGCCATTTTATCTGCCGAGGGAATTCACCAATGTGTTTGTAGCTGCTGTTTACATAGCGCTGAGCGCTAATGCTAAAGCTAATGCTAAAGAGGCACTCGGAAAGCTGCACAGTGCTATTAGTGAAATTCAAACTTCACACCCGGACAGTTTTGTGGTGGTTGTGGGGGATTTTAACCACACCAGTTTAAAGACTGTGCTCCCCAAGTTTAAACAATGTGTAGACTTTAAGACCAGAGGAGAGAATATGTTTGACTTAGTGTACACAAACACAGATGATTATAAGACAACACCTCGCCCCCACCTCGGCCTTTCTGACCACATGTCCATGATGCGGGTGCCTACCTACAAACCTTTACTGAAGCGTGGCAGGCCAGTAGTGAAACAAATCAGGATTTGGCCAGAGAGTGCAACCTCAGCACTTAAAGGCTGTTTTCTGCACACAGACTGGGAGGTCTTCAAAATAGCAGCCTCCCAGGAAGACAAGACAGATGTGGAGGAGTATGCTGAAATGGTCACCAGCTACATCGCGAAGTGCACAGAGGATATCACTATAGTGAAGACTATCACTGCACGGGGCAACCATAAGCCCTGGATGACTGCAGAGGTGCGCTCGCTGCTCACAGCCAGAGATACAGCCTTCAGAGCGAAGGACAGGATCGCCCTCCGCTCAGCCAGGTCTGCGCTCTCAAAGGGAATTAAGACGGCGAAGCGCTCCTATGCGGAGAAAATCCAGGGACACCTCTGTGACACTAGGAACACCAAACGGATGTGGCAGGGAGTTCGGGCGCTGACGGACTATAAGTCTAGGCAGGGGGTTGATGATTACGACGCTTCGCTTCCAGACAGGCTCAACAACTTCTTTGCACATTTTGAAGCATCAAACTCGACAATCAGAGGGAGTTCTGGCCCATCTCCACCATCGGTTGGGCCAGCTATCACCATCAACACAGCGGACACACGGAGGACCCTAACCAGGGTCAACCCACGTAAAGATGCAGGTCTGGACAACATCCCGGGACGTGTGCTCCGAGACTGCGCGAGTGAGTTGGCAGATGTCCTCACTGACATTTATAACATCTCCCTGAGTCAGGACATCGTTCCCAGATGCTTTAAGACCTCTACCATAGTACCGGTGGCAAAGAAACCAGCTGTGTCCTGTCTGAATGACTATCGTCCTGTTGCACTGACACCAATTGTGATGAAGTGTTTTGAACGGCTTGTCAAACCACACATCACAGCCTGCCTCCGTGCATCACATGACCCGCTCCAGTTTGCATATCGTTCAAACCGCTCCACGGAGGATGCTATAGTCACCACTCTGCACTCTGTCATCACCCACCTGGATCAGAAAGACACCTACGCCACACTCCTGTACAGTGTTTTCAGTTCAACATTCAACACCATTATTCCCCAGAGACTGATAGAGAAATTACTCCTTCTTGGTCTGAACACCACCACATGTCTCTGGATCCTGGATTTCCTGACTGAGAGACCTCAGTCTGTCCATGTTGGAAATAACATCTCCAACTCTACCACGCTGAGCACCGGATCCCCTCAAGGTTGCGTACTCAGTCCACTGTTGTTTACACTTCTAACACATGACTGTGTATCCAGACACGAGGGGAACCAGATTATTAAGTTTGCAGACGACACCATGGTGGTGGGACTTATTCAGAGGGATGAGGAATCAATGTACAGGGAAGAAGTGAGAGACCTGGAGGGCTGGTGCAGGGAAAACAATCTGGTGCTCAACGTGGACAAAACAAAGGAGATGATTATTGACTTCCGGCAGACACAGCCTGAACACGTCCCTCTCAGCATCAGCGGCCGTTTAGTGGAGAGAGTGGAGAACATTAAGTTCCTCGGAGTGCAGATCTTGCAGGACTTGACCTGGAGCAAGAATTCCTTGGGGATCAGGAAGCAGGCCTCAGCAGAGACTGCACTTCTTGAGGAAACTCAAACAGGCCTCTCTCCCCATCTGCATCCTCAGGACCTTCTACAGAGGTGTGGTGGAGAGTGTTCTGACATACTGCATTGCAACATGGTACTCCAGCTGCGGTATGTCAGACAAAAAAGCCACCGTTGTAGGAGAAGGGCACTGAACATTGTCAAGGATCACTCTCACTCTCTGCACAAACACTTTGAACTTCTGCCATCTGGCAAACGATTCCAGAGCATCAGAGGCAGAACCACCAGAGTGATTAACAGCTTCCTTCCACAAGCTGTTAGGATGCTGAACAGTTGATCCGGAATCTCTCATACATACTACTGCACCTATGGACATTATGTACAGTATATTATTTGTATATTATAGTCCTGGTTAGTTTTCAAGTATGTCTAAGGGAAGTGTGAATGGCTGTGTTGGGGTGGGGGGTGAGGGTGTGTGTGAGTGTGTCTTAAATTATTTATTTATTTTTTTTACTTATATGGATGCCGAGAGAAACGCAATTTCATCTTGCCTGCACTACAGTTGTATGTACAGCAATATGACAATAAAGGTTGATTTGATTTGATTTGATCTTGTTCTTTTATTAAGACAAAGCAAAGAGATGTCTCATACCGCTAACATGTTTCAACTGTCCTCTGCAGTCTTCTTCAGAAAGCGTTGTCTGATGTCCGTGACATGTCACATCAGCTGTTTTGTGCTTTCCGTAGGCATGACTGGCTTAACAGATTTAATAGATCTGCCAGGTCGGTCACGCCCCCTGTCGTGCGATGGTCTCTGGAGGAGAGAGTCCCAGGTCTGCTAGAGCATGAAGGCTTCATCATCTCGGTTCATGGTGTTGTGGGCTCGCTTCCTGATTTCAATTGCTTCTTTGATCCAGCGTTTGTGTTTGTTGTCCTCTGCCTATCTTTGTCATCATCATCAGTGTACATGGTTTGGTGGGGACAGATGCCTCTTCGCTAATCTAGTTTAGAAATATTTCTAAAAGTCAGTGATTACAGCTCTTGACACTATGGTGCTGAGATTCACCAGCTTAGGAGTCCTGCTCAGCTGCTAGGGGCCCTTAGCATTTGCTTACTTTGCTCAATGGAGGAAAAGGCTACTATTCACCATGCTTGTAACCTATGAGGGGTGCTGAATAGTTCATCATGGTCAAATCTGACCATGATGAACTTTTCAGCCAATGAACTTTTCAGCCCCCCTTCGTAAACATAGTAAGATGCATGAAAACTCAGAGGTGAATAAAAAACAGCTGTTTCAGAAATACAGATCTGAGTTCTTCCTCAGTTAAATCTGAAGTATTGTAGTGTTTAAGAATGAACATGAACTTGTTTTCTTTGCATTATCCGATTCAAAAAGCAACAGCAACAACAGCAGAATGATGACTAAGACAAAAGTCTATTTTAAGATTCTTAAAAAAATGTATTCTTGAGACTTTTTAAATCAAAAGGTTAATGGTAAAACGGTAAATGGCGTTCACTTATATAGCACATTTTACTCATCTCTGGATGACCAAAGTGCTTTACAGATCCTGCTAGTCAGCCATTCACACACACATTCACACACTGATGGTGGCGGGCAACCATACACAGGCACTGGCCTGAACCACCAGGAGCAACGATCATAGTTAACTACAAAAGTTAATATTAATAGAAATTTCTGTACATTCTATGAGTCCATCTTTGAGAAAGGAGAACATCTCTTTTGTCCTGTAATTTCACAAAGTTTCTGGCAAACTTTACAGTTATGGATAACACCTAACAAACTTCTCCAACTTTATTGGACCATGTAAGATTTGGCATTCAAATGCAAAAAAAAAAAAAAAAAAAAAAAAAAAAAAAGAAGAAGAAAAAAAGAAGGAATAATCATTTGGAAAAGTTTTTCATGCATAAATGTAGCTGCTTTAAAATTAGTCCAATATTTGATGCTGTCTTGAACAAAATAAAACTGTATAAAGGTCTTAAAACACTGTAATATTATAAAAGCCTAACTTGTCTATTACTATATTAGCACCTTAACCTCGCAATTTGTTAAGCAAAAATTATGTTTTAATTCCTTTGAAGGTTTGGTCCTCAGTGTGGGGCCTGTTGGCAATCTTGGTTTGAACCCAGTTCTCTTTGCCATAGTTTATCATCCTCCCACGACCTATTCAGAGTTTTTATCGGAATTTGCTGAATTTTTAGCTGATAGTGCTGAAATCCGATAGAATAATTATTGTAGGGGACTTTAATATACATGTTGATGTAGAGAGTGACTGTCTTAATAAGGCATTCAATTCAATTTTAGACTCAATGGGGTTTTCCCAAAAAGTAAAAAATTCTACCCATTATTTCCACCATACATTGGACCTTGTTTTGACTTATGGTATAGATATGGAAAATCTGGTAGTGTCTCCTCATAATCCCGTACTGTCTGACCATTGTCTGTTAATTTTTGATTTCATTATCTCTGATCACTAATTTCCTAAAGAAAAATACTACTACAGCAGATGTCTTTATGATGACGTTGTTGCTAAACTTTTGCAGATTGTCTCCTCTGTGCCATGGGTCAACACAACAGAAACAACAGAAATAATAGATGGAGAGTCTGCTCCATTCGTGATTGATTGCATGGTTGATGGTGTTACTGCCTCTCTCCATCGGAGTCTAGATTTGGTAGCCCCTTTAAAAAAGAAAAAGTCTAACCAGAGATTTCTAACCCCTTGGTTTAACTTAGAAACTCGTGGCTTAAAACAGAAAACTCGTCAATTGGAAAGGAAATGGTGTTCAACTAATTCAGATGAATTCTACTTAGCGTGGAGAAATCATTTCTTAATCTATAAAAAATCTCTTAGAAAAGCTAGATCAAGCTATTATTCTGCATTAATAGAAGCAAACAAGAATAACCCCAGGTTTCTCTTTTTTGACATTGACATTGATTTTTATTTGAACATTCTTAAAAAAAAAAAGAAAGAAGAGAGTTCAAAACACAACAAAAAAACAAACCAAAAATAAAATGTTCAAAAGGAGTGGGAAGAAGCCAACGCTTATATAGTCCCACCCCTTTTCCATACCCAACAAATTACAGTATTACTCATAATCATCATTATCCCACAACCGCATTCACCATAATACACCCATAGTCAAATTATACAACAAAAATGACACAACAATGACAGTCCATATTGACAACAATACCAACATCCAACAATATTACAACAACAATAAACATACACTTCTGGCATGTTCAGTACAAACACAGACAACACCATCACCTTCACAATCACCATAACACAACAACAACCTTCCCTCACTGAAGACACAATGTAACATCACTGCCCTTCATTCTCATACTGCTCAAAAATCATTTCTTTATATGTTGATTACCTCCGCCAGGCCAAAAAGGCCAGGAGGAGGTTATGTTTTTGCCGGGGTTTGTCTGTTTGTTTGTCTGTCTGTCTGTCTGTCTGTCTGTCTGTTGGTTAGCAAGATAACTCAAAAAATCTTGGACGCATTTCCATGAAACTTTCAGGCGTTGTTGGAAATGGTACAAGGAAGAACTGATTAAATTTTGGGGATGATCCGCATCACCGTCTGCATACAGGAATTTTTTAAAGCATTTTTCCACACTGTGACATATGGCCATTTCCAACATGTGCGCAGGCGCAATGGAGGCTGCTGGGCGTCGTGTCTGACCAACACAAACTCCGCCTTCTTCAACGTTTTAGCCACAAAAGCATGCGGAAAACACTGGTGGCCTGGGCCCGCCAGCCATAGGCGCTGCGCAGATTGCGCTGGTCGTCGTGTCTGACCAACACAAACTCCGCGTTCTTCAACGTTTTAGGCACAAAAGCACGTGCAAAACACTGCTGGCCTGGGCCCGCCAGCGTGCCTGTTTTTGCGCTACGCTGCAAAACCTGACACGGCCACCTGTCCGCCCCCCGATTATTTGCCACAAATTCCCCGCCCAGCTATAGGCGCTGCGTAAAAACGACCTCTCTGCCGGGGAAAATTCTAAATTCTGTTTTGCCGTGGAGCGCAACCCCAATATAATATAAAACCCACGGCAACCTGTCTAACCAATCTGCATCCATCAGTGGAGGAGATGGACACACCAACACTTCACTTTATTACCTCCGCCAAGGAGGCAATGCTTTTACAACTGTAAAACGGGGCTATAAGGGACGGCGGGGTAATATGGGACACTTTTCTAAATGTAATTCTGCTTTTTTAATTTTGCTTCCGCCTACATTTGATGAAGGATTCATGGATATTTGACAATAACAACACAACTCAGCGTCCTGCTCAAAATAAAAAAAGCACAATTACATTTAAAACATTTCCCAGAAAAGTGTCCCTTATTAACCCGCCGTCCCTTATAGCCCCGTTTTACACTACTGAACCACTAATCCTATCACTATCACATTGATTGTCATTCATTAATTGTCTGTTTATTGCACTGTCCATGTCAAATAAACAAATAATCATTGTGAATCCAATTGCTAGTCATATCTTTTCATGCTCAGGGAATCTGAAAACGTACACACAAACACTGTATGGGGGGAACTGTGCCGCTTGGCGGAGGTCTGCGCTCTCCGAGTGTTTTTCTAGTTTAAATATGTGGATGTTTGGACATTGCCTGTGTTTCTCAGAATCAGAATCAGAATCAGATTTATTGCCATTGTTCATGTAGTACACAAACTAGGAATTTGTCTCGGTGCAATGCTGCAACATTAAACATGATAAAATAAAAGAAATAAACTATACATGCCAACCCATTCCACAATTTTACCCCACACACAGACACACAAAAACTCTTCCGTGTAGATCTTACTAAGTGCATTTTAAATTTTGTATTCCCTGTAAATTATATTTCCCTTCTCTCTCCCTGAAAAGATTTTGTATATTGTGTGGCAAGAGGTTTTTATTAACTTTAAACATTAATTGTGCTGTGTAACACTATATACTATTGTGCTCTTCAACACTATAGCCAGGCTTACAAAGAGCCAGGACTCGGTCAATCTTCGCATCCCCCCTGAGCTTTCTAGTCAGGACTTTCTGAACTTTTTCAATCTTAAAATTTTATCTATTAGAGATGAAATCAGTCAGAATCTTCCTACCGTAAACTCAAGTACATTAACTACTGCAACTCCCTCAATTGATATCTGCTTAGATAAGTTTACTCCAATCGACCTCTTGGAGTTGGATAAAATAATTTCCTCATCTAAGCCTTCATCTTGCCTTTTGGAACCTATTCCTTCCAGGTTATTTAAAATTATCTTCCCAATTATTGGTAGCCGTATTCTTCTTATAATTAATTCTTCTTTAACTCTGGGTTATGTACCACTGGCTTTTAAAACTGCTGTAATTAAACCCTTACTCAAAAAACCGACGTTAAATCCTGGAGTTTGGGCCAATTATCGACCAATCTCTAATTTGCCCTTCATTTCAAACATCTTGGAAAGAGTTGTTGCTGTGCAATTATCTGACCTTTTGCAGGGAGTTGGTTTGTTTGAGGTGTTTCAATCTGGGTTCAGAGCTCATCACAGCACTGAAACTGCCTTAGTCAAGGTCACTAATGACCTCCTGACTGCATCTGATAATGGACTTGTCTCTGTTCTTGTTCTTTTAGATCTCAGTGCAGCCTTTGGCACTATCGATCATGCCATTCTACTTGATAGATTAGAACACGTCGTTGGACTGAGTGGAACTCCGTTGCAGTGGTTTAGATCTTATTTGTCCGATAGATTTCAGTTTGTCCATATCAATGATGAATTTTCTTCCAACTCTAAGCTCAGTCACGGAGTTCCACAGGGATCTGTGCTGGGCCCTACTCTTTTTAGTCTATATATGCTCCCGTTAGGTAATATCATCAGAAAGCACTGTATACATTTTCACTGTTACGCAGACGACACACAACTATACCTGTCAATGAAGCCCAATGATTGTAATCAGTTAGCCAAGTTAGATGCCTGTCTTAAGGACATCAAAGCTTGGATGACTTGTAATTTTTTACTATTAAACTCTGATAAGACTGAAGTCATTCTTGTTGGCCCAAAACATCTTAAAAATTCCTTTTCAAATTATGCCCTTAATTTAGATGCTGCCACTCTCACTCTGAACAGTTGTGTGAGGAACCTTGGTGTTATTTTTGATCAAGATTTGTCCTTTAATTCACATATTAAAACTGTTTCTAAGACTGCCTTCTATCATCTACGCAATATTGCCAAGATCAGGAGCATCTTGTCTCTGAATGATGCTGAGAAACTGATTCACGCCTTTATCAGCTCTCGATTAGATTATTGTAATTCACTATTATCTGGTTGTCCTAAAGTATCCTTAAAAAATCTTCAGTTGATTCAAAATGCTGCTGCTAGAGTTTTATCCGGTTCTAGAAAAAGAGATCATATCTCCCCAGTTCTGTCCTCCCTTCATTGGCTTCCCATGGAATCTAGAATCAAGTTTAAAATTCTTCTTCTTACTTTCAAAGCTCTTATCAGATCTTTTTATATATTGGGGGGGCTGATTGTTATTACCTTACCATCCTAATAGAGCATTACGCTCCCAAAATGCTGGCTTACTTGTGGTGCCCAGAATCTCCAAAAGTACAGTGGGAGGCAGAGCCTTCTGCTACCAAGCCCCTTCTCTCTGGAACCAGTTACCACTCTGGGTCCGGGAGTCAGACTCGGTCTCTGTTTTTAAGAACAGGGTAAAATTCTTCCTTTTTAATATTGCTTATGTTTAAGGAGGGATTTTGTGTCTCTTAACCCCACTTTTGTTCTGTTGTTATCTGATCCATACTGCTGGTTGACCTCCAATAATGTACTTGGAATCTTACTGTTATGCTCTTTATGTCTGTCCTCTCCATCCTCCCTATCCCCTCACCCCCAGCCAGTCGCAGCAGATGACTGCCCCTCCCTGAGCCTGGTTCAGCTAGAGGTTTCTTCCTGCCAAATGGGAGTTTTTCCTCTCCACTGTCGCTTAGTGCTTGCTCATAGGGGATCGTCTGATTGCTGGGTTTTTCTGAGACTGTGTTTTTTTTCTGCACTATGGTGCCACGAGACGGCTTTTGTTGTGATGTGGCGCAGTATAAATAAAGCTGAATTGAATTGAATTGAATTTGCATTATACTTCATTTATTGTTTACTTCATCCTCTTGTTCTAACAACTGCATTTTTTTCTTACTCAGTATTGTACATTCAATATATGCTTTTATGACTTGAGAAACTGTATCTTAAATTTAAAAAAAGAGCTAGCAAGCTAATGCTACTAGTGAGAGCAAATGTAACATGGGCCCAATCCTTTGCCCCGGAGGGGCCGTTCATGACAGAAGGTTGCCGTCATACCTGGACTCAGCATACAGAAGGAGGTTGGCAGTGGGTGGCCTCAATGTGGATGAGCTGTGGGGCAGCCCAGTTTATCAAGGGCTTTGTCTTGGACGCTTGCACCTCCTGCACACTGGAGGAGGCCCTGGAGTGCCTGGATGCCACAGCTGGGATTGTGGAAGTGCACCCCAGCCTGCGGACTGACTCCGGGCTGGCGGGACTACTGGCTACCGTTCTCAACCTTTGCAGGACATATTGTGGGCTCGCAAGGAAGTCATGTGGGGCACCAGAGTTTGTGCCAACGAGGCAGTGTCCCCTGACTCTAACTTCCCCTTCTCCTCGCTGTTCACCATCCTCGCAGTCATGCCACGGGCAGGGGAGGCACTCGCCCGAGACGTCAGAGACTGTGCAAACGAGACGGCATCTCCTTGCTCTAACATCTTCAGCCTTTCCTCGTCCTCCCGCCGCAGTCAGCCTCCTTCAACCCTGCAGCCACACCACAGGTTGGGGAGAGACTTGTTGGGAGCACCGGAGCCTGATCCGATGAGGAAACGTCCCCTGGCTCCAGCGCCTTGCCCACTACACCATGCCCCAGCATCTACACCTCCACGCTGCTCTTCAACGTCCACTCCTGTGCTGCAGAGGTCATCGGTTGTGGAGCACTCTTTATTGCCAGCTCCCACGGCAGCTGCAGTTTTGCCAGCCATTATATCTGCAGTTTTTCCTGTCATCATGTCAGAGGGATCACCTGCCATCACGCTTGCAGTGCCGGCTCCACCATCTGCTATACTGGTGCCCCTGCCCACTCCTACATGTCAGAGCGCCTCATCTGCCGCCCTTCCAGCATTCCCAGAGGTGGAGGTCACCTCTTCAGCAGCAGAATCTCCAGGGTCCTCTACAGCAGAGGAGCAAGAGCTAAAGCAATTTCTAATTTTCTTGTTAACATCTAAAATAGAGGAGGTCTGTTCTTGCTTCTGGTGGCGAGGCCCATTTGCAGTGCCCATCTGCTTCTGAGCTCCCCCCGCCAAGCTCTTCTGCTGGTAGTGGTGATATGGATGTGATATCTGCCCGAGTTTCTTCCTCCCCATTCCAGGGGGCTGTGTTTGGGATGGAGGAGCACACTTCTACCCTTGCTGTCTCCGAGGTGCACGCTACAGCTCCAGCTGTTTCTGAGGTGCACGCCACAGCACCAGCAATCTTCGAGGTGCACGCCACAGCTCCAGCAGTCTCCAAGGTGCATGCCACATCTCCAGTGGTCTCAGAGGTGCATGCCACGGCTTCAGCTGTCCCGGAGGTGCATGCTTCAGACCAGCCTGCTTCATCGCTGTGGATTGGTCATCTTGAGGTCATTATGGCCAAGGCAGTGGAGCCACCTGGGCTGGCTACTGACCTGTCTTCATCATCTGGTTTTGCCGCTGATCAACAGCCATCATCTGGTATTGCCACTGGGATGCCACCCGACACATCACACTCTCTGGTCGGGTGGTCCAGGGATGCTGGGAGACCACCTGACATAACATGCTTCTTGGTCTGGTGGTCTAGTGACTCTGGGAGACCACCCAACACATTACGCTCTCTGGTCTGGTGGTTCAGGGACACTGGGAGGCCACCTGAGACAACACGCTCTCTGGTCAGGTCATCCAGGGAAGCTGGGAGACCACCTGACACATCACGCTCTACGGTCTGGTTGCCCAGGGACGCTGGAAGGCCACCCGACACATCACACTCTATGGTCTGGTGGTCCAGGGATGCAGGGGGGCCACCCGACACTTCATGCTCCTTGGTCTAGTGGTCACAAAGAAACTGGGAGGCCACCCCATGCATCATGCTTTCTGGTCTGGTGACCCTGGGACACTGGGAGACCACCCGACACGTTATGCCTTACGGTTTGGTGGCTCAGGGATTCTGGGAAACCAGCTGACGTATCCCGCTCTCTGGTCTGGTGGTCCTGGGATGCTGGGAGGCCACCCGACGCATTACGTCCTATGGTTTGGCGGATCAGAGACACTGGGAGGCCACCCAGTGCATCACACTCTTTGGTCTGGTGGCCCAGGGACTCTATTCAGCCACTGGACTTGCCATGCTCTCTTGTTTAGGGGTTCAATGCATCTGACTGTTTTGTTCTTGTTTTGGGGTCTGTGTGTGTGTGTGTGGGGTTGTTGGTATTGTTTTGGGGTGTCTGGAATCCACCTCTTAAAGGCGGAGCTCTGTCAGATTCTGCGCATGGTTAGGGGACCATGTTCACCCTTTAAGTTTATTTTTGTTTTTCACTGTGTTTTCTTCACCTCAGCTCAGTTTGGTTATTGTGTTTATGTTCACAGTCATGTCCCTAATTATGTTCCTTTGTATTTTCCATTTATTTCTGTCTGCTATGATTACACAACATAACAAAAATCATTTTTTTGTAAGTTGTCTGTGTTTTTTCAACTGATTTAAGACAATTTTGCACTGCTGAACCCAAAAATGACATCCGTTTCTCTTGATCAGGTCAGGCTTTTATGCTAAGTTGTAAGCAGTTGTACAGCAGTTGTACAGTTGTACTGTAAATTGAATAGTAGACAATGATAAAGGTAAGTACATGTGAATTGAATATTACATCATCACTGTTCAAAATTCAGAGAATTTCAAGAAATGAAAAAGAATTTTGCATCATATAAAGTGAAAATACCCGTACATGTAAACAAAAACGTATAAAACAACATGTGGCCATAGTTCAAAAAGTTGACCTGATTGAGCAAAACCAATGTGATGTTTGGATTCAGCACATCAAAACTGTCCTAAATCAGCTAAAAAAAAACTAAGACAATAAATTTGGTGTTGACCAGTGTAATCTTCTTAGTTCAGTCTATTCATTCTCCTTACCTTAGTCTTAGCTTAGTTCTTCATTGTTCTGTTTATTAGTTTTATGTTTATCATGGTTACCATTATGTTTGGTTTATTTGTGTCTGTTGGTTATCAGGATTTGAATCAGACCGTGCTCTTGCTTTAAGTTCATGTTTAGACTTTGTTTATTAAGGTTATCATGTTTTTGGCTTCATTTGAGTTTTATTATCAGGGTCATGGTTTTGTTTCGTGATGATTATTATTTTCATGGTTATCTCGCCATGTTGATTCCTGTCATGATCTAGGTTTGGGCTTTTGTTTTGACAGCGCCTTTTGTTTAATTCTGGTTTTGTGTTGTGAGTTTTTGCTTTGTTAATTATTCACGGCTGTTTTTGATTTTTTGATTATTGATTGCTCACAGGTGTTCTTGCTTTTGTTCCCTTATTTATAGAGGTCACACGTTGCCTTTGCTCCTCCGGGGCATTCATGACAAATAGGCTGCGTGTCCACAGGGAGAGTAAAAACACTCTCTACCTGTTTTCCTGAGTGCTTTTCATGCGTTCATTAAAAAAGCGCTCTGCCCGGTATCCTAGCAACCGCTTGACATGTCAATCAAAGCATGTGGGGATTTCACAGATATTTGCTCTGAAACGCTCCACTCACTAGACTAAACCACATCAAACTGGTAAGAAAATACACGTCCCTCCAATCTTTTGCTGTTGAATATTGATCATGGTGTACTTTTATGCTGAATCTGATAGGCAGGTGACTGAGGTGTGCAGCTGATGAGCGCTGCAGCACTCTGAAAGTTGAACTTTTTTCAGCTGCACTCAGTGCCATGAGTGCAGTGACAAAATACACTGACCGCTGAGAGCATTTTTGCGCCAAGGGCGCTGGATGCATTAAACGCTGGACTGCCTAGAAAATGAACAGAAAATAATCACCCTCAGTGGAAATAAACACATTTGGTGGACACGCAGCCTTAGTGCGTGGAGTGGCCACTAGGGGGTCCAGGTGTTGGTCAGGGGGGCCGCTGCCACCTGGCCACCACCGGGGGGTGCCCCTGTTGCATATGAACCCATGCAGTTACGATATTGCTTACTCTATAGATTCCGTAGACTTGTTCTACACTCTCAAATTAGCATATTTACCTAGTTTGAGTAATCAGAAGCATGCCCATTAAAATGTTTTGGGATTGGGAAAATAAAGGTGCACAGTTTCTTTTAGCTGAGAGACCAATGAAAGAAAGACTACATAATTGATTGCATTAAAAAGCTAGCGGAGAAGACACTAACCTGTGTGTGCACGTGTGTCCTTCTCAGGGGCTGACTGCAAACTTTTGTTCTTTACAGCCTTGTATCTTTCAGGTCTAACAGACGGTGAGTGAACTATCAAAAGATACACTCAGGAGATTAAATCTCCTACTAAGCTGCGAGCGTTTATCCTTGGAGTGTGACTCTGGCTTCTGCTGTGGTTCTTTAAACATGTTTACACTACCTGTGAGAGACTTGCAGTGGGTGATGTGTCATTTCCCAGTTTTGGTTTCCGTCTTTTTTAAATGCCATGCTCCATCCCTTGGGAATGCAATGAAGAAAAAAAAATAAATGGAGAAAACAAGTGACTTTTGCCGAGCATTCACGTTATTATGACCGTGTTACGCATGAATAGGAGATATCAGGAAGAGAACCGGGCTGAACTTTGAGCCCCTAGTATATCCACGAGAAACTGTGGCTTGACTGCACAGAAACGCTGCCGGTGAGGCCAGATGATGTCGGTTTGCTCTTTGATCACACACCCAAGATACGGCTGAGCTTCCACCGTTTCACGTTTTTATCTCTGAATGCTGTAAGCCAAGACTCTTCTTGTCTGTATCATGCATCTGCCGCACTATCAATTCTACTGTCTCTTAACCAGTGGCAGTGCTGGGGGCTGTCAGCAAGACGAGCACAGAGACACAATGGAAAGGAGCTGCAGTTTTGTTTGTGGCTGAGTGGGCGGTTTGGCTACGTTCATCCCTCAGACCTTCACGCTCGGCTCAGAATCGCTGCTTATATCTGATGTTCTTGGCTCACCGTCCCAGTCTATTCTAGGATGCATCTGATAGCAACATGAAGTGACAGCAATGTCAGAAGCACAACATAGCACAGAGGTTGCACATGCATTTCCGTGTACGAAACCTCCTGCCTGCTGAGAACACATTTTGGGGACATTCAACCTTTGAACTGAGATGTTCCCCCTCAGGATGCTAATCGGAGCAGGCAGTCGACTTTGCTGAGTCTGGCTATGCCACAGTCCGTGATGATAAGGCCCTCTCATCGATGTGTCAGAGCTGATAAATTCTCCTGTAGCACATCTGCACTGTAAAAATGAAAAGGTTAGAAAAATCAAAATTTCAAGGCAGTTTGCTGCAATAGATCTCTGAGTTTTGTTAACTCTCACTCGTCAGTTTTGAAGAAAGTTCAAAATTTTAAAGGAACTCACTGCACAAAGTTTCTGAATTGTGAAGCCAGTTTTAATTCAGAGGTCCATTTGGCCTTAAAATCACCTACAGGTCCATGTGGGCCCCACCAAAGCTTAAAGCTGGGCTGTCTTATGGGTCCATGTGGGGTTGTCCACATGGACTTTATCTGGTTCTCTAGTTCTACTGATTTTCTCATAAATTTGCTTTTTTCTTGCAAATTTATGACCTTTCCCCCCCTAATTTGATGATTTTTTTCTTGCAAATTTGGAACTTTCTCATAAATTCACAACTTCTTTACTGTACATTTGCAACTGTTTCCTCATGAATTTGTTAGTTTTTCTTGTAAACTTGTGATCTTTTCTTGCAAATTTGTTAACCTTTTCTTGTACTTTTGGAACTTTCTTGTAAATTTGCCACTTTTTTACTGTAATCTTGCAACTGTTTCTCGTAAATTTGTTACTTTTTTCCTTGTAAATTTGTTTATCCCAGAAATTTGTGACATTTTTCTTGTAAATTTGGAACTTTCTCAGAAATGTTCAATTTTTTTTTACTTTAAACTTGCAGCTTTTCCTCATAAATATTGAACTTTTATTAATAAATTTTCTATTTATTTACTCATACATTTGCTACTTTTTTTTTTTTTGCTAATTTGCAGCTTTTTCTCATTTTTTCATCAAAAATTTATGACCTCCCAAAAGCCAGTCCTGAGAGCCGGGGATCAGACCGTGAAGGTCTCTGCCTTTGACCACCACCTGATCCATATAGCACCTGACCCCCATGGTCCCTCCTGCAGGTGGTGAGCCCTCTGGAGGGCGGATCCATAGAACTCCTTTGGGCTGAGGTCCTTCGGCTCGAATCCTTGATTTTTTATTCATGATGGGAGTTAGTTGGGTGGTTCTTAGTCTGGCCCTTCACTCAGGACCAGTTTGTCTTGGGAGACCGTACCAGAGGAAAATTGCCTTGGACAACATAGGTCCTGGGATTACTGGGGCACGCACCCCCCCCCCCCCCACCACGATAAGGAGGCGATCAATGCGGGGTGACCTTTTTCTTGTAAATTTGCTACATTTTTTCTTGTAAGTTAATAAATATTTAATATCTCATAAATTTGACTTTTTTCTAGTAAATTTGTGACTTTTTTTTAGTAAATTCATGACTTTTTTTTCTCATAAATATGCTACAGCTGTTTTTTTTTGTTGTAAATTTGTAACTTTTTTCTTATAAATTTTAACCTTTTTTTTCTCATAAATTTGTGACTTTTTTGCCTAATTTTGCATGAGTGTTACTGAAACCTGCTCAGCCACATTAAACCCATGAGGGGCCCAGTGGGCTTAAAGCAGCTACACAGATTATTTGCCGACCTGCACCACAGGTAAGGTCCATGTGGGCAAACACAGATGGGGCCAACATGGAACCCCCAGACAAACCCATATGGGACCCATAAGATGCCCAGTTTTAACCTGTCATGGGGCCCACATGGACATGCTGACTGGGGTGTATCAACTAATTAACTTTTGTTCAGATAAGTAAAATTTCCCATTTAAAAAAACATTTTATGTTCTATTACTACAATCTAAAGTGCATGTTTGCACCAAGCTTCCTGTTTTGCACCTGTGGATTTGTTAGTTTATGTCATAGCCATTTTCTCCATAGGGCAAAGTGCACAAATGCTCACCCCTTGGGTGAGACACAGAGCACACAATCTCAACTATGAGAAAACTCACTTCATTGATTAAGTAATTTTCTATACCATCCACCCATCCACCCATCCATCCATCCATCTTCAATCGCTTAATCCTTTTCAGGTCTTGGGAGGGCTGGAGCCTATCCCAGAATCTTTGGGTGAGAGGCAGGGTCCACCCTGGACAGATCGCCAGTCCATCACAGGGCCAACACAGAGAGACAGACAACCATCCACTCTCACAGTCAGACCTAAGCACATGTTAGAATCCCCAGTTGATGCCAGTTAACCTAACCTGCATGTCTTTGGCCTGTGGGGGGAAACCGGAGTACCCGTTGTAAACCCACGCAGACATGGGGATAACATGCAGACTCCACACAGAAGGGTCACCAATGGTCTGGGGGTGGGATTGATCCTGTGACCTTCTTGCTGTGCTGCCACAGCAGTGCTAACCACTGTTCCACCATGCTGCCCCATTTGTCTATACTACCAGGGGTCCGCATTAGTTTTTTCCTATGGGCTGGAAGCCCGGAGCAGTGCCAACATGGTGCATGGGCGAATACTTCATTTTAATGTTGGGAGGGACAACAAACAGAACATTTTCTCCAGCGTAAATGTTGAGGGGACATTTAAGATATATTTTGTTGGGAAAAAGGCATTACAAACCAACTTTTTTTTCCCCACAGATGTTTACAGAGCACCAGGTGCCGGCACATCAGGATAACATAGGTGTGGATTTTGAGGACTCTCTCTTTTCAGACAGGGCCTCACTGTGAAAAGGTATGCAATACAACATTACAATCTTCACACACTGTAAGACGATGCTAACGTCATTACAGCAACGCTGGAGTGGAGTGATACTGTGAAACCGTAACCGTTTCTTCCGTAGGGCAATATACACAAATACTATGGGTCCCCAGCTGCTTGGAGGGGGAGGGCTTCAAGCCATAGAATGAAACACATCACTCACACTATCAGTCATTAGGAAATTCAATTTATTGACTAGTTTTTTACACTGACTGTCTATTATGATCCACCAGGGGGCGCTTTTCACACAGCGCAACAAAGGGGTCTCTATCTCCAATACACCGAGGGGGGGGGGGTGAAAAAAATCATTGTGGTCAAATTGGACCAAATGTGGTTTATTTTTCAATATAGTCTCTCCTTTTGTCCACACTCTTCTTCCATCAGTGTTGCAGCACTTGGATCCCTGTGGTTGAAAAATAAAACACATTTGGTCAAGTGAGAGTCTATAAGAAAAAACATGTTTATTTTCTAATATTTACCATTTCCTATCAGCCCTTGCAGCTGCATTTACCGAGAAGATAACAATAATTCTGGGAGAATTAAAGTAGCTGTCTTCATAGGTACCATCTAAGCCCCTCATATGTTTAGTGAAGTCACGGCTGTCACGGTGGAGGAATTTCGCCTGCGGTGACGGTGGATAGCTCAACAGCGTGATATGCGGTATTATTGCAAGAGTTTTTAGAATTCTGTGGTCTCGTAAATTAGACAGGGTTCATAACTTATGTGGCAAACGATGGAAGCTGTGTTGAGAAACTCGCTGTCAAACTCTGCTCTCATCTTATGTGTGGGTGACAATTGTGCAGAGCTCAGGTCTTCCTAGTCATGAACTGCTGATTCTGTAAAAAAAAAAAAAAAATCATAAAGCAGTGGTGGTAACTCCAGCATTTCAACTACAGGGTGTGTGGACTGGGTGGAGACAGCTGCAACATTCAGCTTATTTAAACAGGACAGACTCCGTGCAGGACCCCGCATGGCTCTTGTCTTCCTGTCTCTCCATAGTGATTTTTGGACAATGCCGCTGTCTGAAAAATCTCGTTCACACAGCAGACAAGCAATAGACTATGCAGTAGCTGTTTCGCTCTCAGAGCTTAATTGTCAGGCTCATAAACACTCCGTTCAGAAGGAGCCCATCCAGCCATTATTTTATTAAATTTAGGATATTTTTTCCCCATCTGCTACAAGCAATCTGATCTCACCAAAAGTAGTACAAATAACATGTTTTATGCCTGCTAACATGCTGTTGGCAATAAAAATACACTTAACATTTAAAAATTTATTTAATATTCAATAGGGGCGCATAAATGAAGAAGATTTAGCCACACACAAAAAAACTGAACACTGCGATTGTTGCAGTGGCTCGTTATCCTCCGTGGTAGACTTGTCCATAGCACGGTACTACATAATTGCAGTTATCACAACAGCCCTAAGTGAAGCACATCTAAACTAAATGTAAAATATAAGCAATACTACATTGGAGTGACAACAAAACTTTATCAGGGTAATCAATTTGATATACGCACGCAGCTTGCACTTCTGGAGTGACAAGGTCACTTCCTCCCTGTCTTTTGCTGTTATGTTTCTAAGTTGTCGGCATGTCACAGAAAAAGAAGTTCACATTTCAAAAAACCAGAGTAAAAACAGAAAAAAAAGCAGGGGGAATTAAGTTGAGGGATATGTGGATAATTTATGCACATACATTTGGTTAAAAATCGATGCAGTTAATATATGTGTAGTTAAGCTACGGTCACAAAGATTCTTATGAACGATAGGTTCGTAAGAATGTCACAGTTCCTATGAATTCTGGAGTTCGCAGACGTTTGTGGAGGGGGTCATAGTTTCTTACAGCTGCTGTTCAATTCGCTAGAGCAACTTGAGGCATTCTTGAGCAATGAGGTGCTTTTCTGTCATACGATAGCCCTAGAGTTCTTACGTTCTTGGTAAGGGGGCCTTGTGATCTTCCTACAGCATAGTTACTGCCATTTTATGAAAATTTTTGTGTAACTCATGGCACTCTCAAGTTGTTGGTAGGAAGATCTTATGGCTTTTGGCACATTTTGTCAGTACAAATGTCCCCCGAATGAAGAACTTCCACCTTATGAGTGCCTCACTACCACCATACACGCACTGTACAAATCTCCATACGAGCTGGGACTCGTATGGCGTTTCCTACGGCCGCTGCAAGGGGCCCTCAAGAACAACTTAAGGTGTTCTTGAGGCATATTTAGGGACAACATCTTGCATAGATCTTATGTTATTCCTATGGTCTTTGTATGGCCGCTCTACGATGAGGGGTTTTCATGGGGCTTTCATAGAAATCTTGGACAAGACTATCAACCACAACCTTACGAACTGTCTACGAACACTGGAATCTCCTACAGCTTCCTTAAGAAGGCCGTACAAAATGGTCCAAAAACTGTTTTTATTGTGTTCCAAGCCATTCATAAAGGTACTTGTGACCGTAGTTTTATTGTATGTGAACATTATTAAGAAAGAAAAAAAAATTAATGTCAAGCAGCAGGGATGTGGTTTTGCATTCAAGGCCAGCAGAAATCATCAGATCAGTGTCATACTGTATGTAACAAGAAAATAATATATTCTAAATTGAGGACTCTTCTTCCCTGAGACGTGGCTGCAGTCTTTGCTGGCATGTCAGCATGTGCAGGGATGTGTGTGATACACACATTTCAGTAACAGAATGTGACTGACCTTGCTTTTACGCCCGATGAAGTCCAAGCACTGGAATGTAGGGCAAAGCTCATAACCCTCTGACAAGCTGAGTTAGAGCAAATCAAACCAGCTATACTTTGGCACATTTATAGAGAAAATGTGAAGAGTGGGCTCCTCCCGCATCTTTTGAAGTCTCCAAATTTTGATAGTGGTGGGAGGGGAAAAAAATCCCTCCCAGGCCTGGTCTGATAACAAATGATTGAAACGTTATCGATGTGGGGTTGTTTGAAGGCGGATATAAAATATCCTGAGCAGAAAGGAGTCTGGGAACGCTAAGCACAGTTGCTGAGACACTGGATTGCTTCCTACTCTTGTCACAGTCTCCTGTGCCCCGGGCCTCCTATCGCCATGCACTGCGGTGCCAGCAGTTAGAGCAACAGCTGGTCTCTATGCTTTTCCTTTTCCTCTCTTTCCCAGAACACCCAGCTACTATAGCTTCTCATCAAGTCCTGTGAGCCAATCCAAGCTTTCATCTTGTGACAGCTGATGCTCTGCTACAGATGCTACTTTAAATTATCCATATACAGTTTGACTCGCTGCCTCAGAAGATATGTCATCCTACTGGAAAGTACTGAGATGTCATCTTCTTTTTTTAATTGCACCAGTACTGGTCTTACCTAGTTCATTAGTCAGAGAAGATGGGTGGGGATTTTCAGAGTGGTGCTGCTCTCTCCATCAACTGTAATTCAGATATGACACAGTGCTCATAAGGCTGATGAAGCCTTAGCTCATAGCAATAGGCTGAGAGGCTCAGGGAGATTGCCTACTGCAGAGGCACGGGGCTTTGGTAGTTTCCACTTGATTAAGCTTGACTCAATGCGCTCAGCTCTTGCTTTAATTTGAAAACTGCACGGAGGGAAAAAAACGTAATGAGAAAGTCAAATTCATAGATATGATGTAATTGACTTTGCTGAACATCTAGGAATCTGGAGGAGTTTCATTAGTGGAACCTAATCACGGTTTAATTAGTGGACTTAGACTAGATATGGCTTCCGTGGAGGATCCTATGGAACAGCGGCTCAAGAAGGCGGCAGCAGACATTGATTGAAACATCACTTATGTTAACATCTACTCCTGCCGCAGCTCTCCTTCTCTTCTCGGCTGATTTAGATTTACTTTCCATTCTCAGATTTTTGATTCACCATCACACCCTCTTCCTTGATTGCAAGCCGCTCTGCTAAGAGAGTACATTGTATCCTGAGCTGCTGCTGACAGCCAAAGAAAGCTCTCCGCCTTATACTTATCTTGTCATGATTTTTTCCGCTCCATCTTTACTCCGTGTTTGTTGTACACCAGCCCGCTTTTCAAGGTGCTTTGTGAGGTATAGTATTCTGTGGCATTGCCTGCTGTTGCTGCTCTTTCTGTTGCTGTCTAGCTATTTCTATTTTGCCTGTTTTCATGTTCTCTTTTCTATCTACTGATCTTCTCCAGAGCGGAGATAAAACGAGACATTTATCACAAGCTGTTTTTTTTTAGATTCACATTTCTTGTTGTGGATATAAGGGACTTTTTAGTGTAACAATTCTGCATTGTTTTTATGACTGACTTCAGGTACTTTGAATAGAAATTAAACAGTTTTTCAAAATAGATAACAAGAGCACTCTGAAGCGAGGGCAATATTCCCCGCCTCCGTTTTCTTTGAAGATCCCAAAACTTACTGAACTCCTGCAAAAATCGATCAGAGCCAAATTGCAATATGCACATAATCAGTGTAGATCAAACCCTGGTACTAAGTTTCAGAACAATTGGAACAAAACTATAGGAGGAGTTGATTTCACAAACGTGGGACAGACTGACAGACGGACTGCCCCATAACATGATTGTTATGTATGAGATAAGTGAGCCGTGATCTGTCTTATGCCGAAAAAACAACTGAACTTTATTACAGAAGAAATGGATGGATATACAGAGACCACAGCCCGCCTGACATCATGACGCCTGACGCCCGACGCCGGCTACAGCAAGCTCCAGAGCTCAACCCCTCCCCCCCAAAGTCACACATCACCCCCCCTTAGAAAAATGCAGAACAACTCATAACTTAGCAAGTCAACTTCCTTATTATATCATAAAGAACACTCCCCTTTTCCTTTTTTTTTTTTTTAAACTTAGAACTAGGGTCCACGGGTGGACCACCGCTGGACCCAGCATGGCTAATTGGATTATTCTGCCACTTTTTTTTAGCCATGCTCGTAACTAAAAAGTCATTCTTTTTTTCCTTTTTTTTTAAGTCTTCCATGGGAGGAACAGTTCTGCCTGAGGGGTTTTGTGGCGGGCCCGTGGCAGCCTCCTCCCTGGAGCTTTGAAGCAGGCCCATTGCAGCCACTTCCCTGGAGCTATCGGACCCCTGGGGTCATTCTTCATGACGCCGGGCCCCGGGTCCCACACTACAGTAGCTGACTCCCTCAGAGTCTCGCCATCTGGAGCAGCCACCTGGACACGTCATAATTGGTTTGCGTACTGAACCGAACTGTCTGTCAGCAGAAAACACACTGTTCCCAGCTTCGCCACGATCCTCAGCGGTGCCCATTGTTGGCTGCCGCCTGGCCAGTCGTCGTCCCGGTCTCTCATTGGTGCAAACCTGAACCCAGTCCATGACTTAGAGCAGCACTTTACTTGGTCTTATGTGTTGTTGTGCTCCCGGTGGCTCTGAATGCTCATTTGGCTTGGGACATCCGTCATACTGCAGTGGTTCCATAGTCACCGTATTCGTTGCGGACCCTTCACTCGCTGTCTCCGTCATTCATTGAGGCTTGTCGGGGGTATAGAAGGTGTCTGGTGCCTCTCCAATGTTGCTCGTTGAAGCGGACTCCTCACCCATCCGCTCGGTCGTAACCTCCGTAGCTTATTGAGTGAGGGCATGGGAGCAGTCCAGTTCATCCTCTCTTCTGCCTGAAGAGCTCTGCTGTGCTAAATCTTGCATTGTGTTTATGCTTGTTTGCTGTCACTGTGCTTCGAGGGTCTCTGCACGCTCGGGGTCCCTATTCCGTGGCTCCAATTCTGGCTGAGGGGGGAACGGAGGCAAATCCAGCTGCTCCCCCCTCCGGGTTGTTCTCCTCCTGAGAGTGTGGGGTGGCTGGTGTGGTGCCAGTCTTAATCACGTCATTGTCATCCAGGTCTACTGTGCCACAATTGCCACAACTGGACCATTCAGACCCAGCACTGTCTCTGATAGCGAAGCCCAGTTTGTAGAAAAGGTCACACCCCATGTTGTCACCGTCTGCTGTCACCTGGAACGTGAAGTTGTACACAATTTTGGGCTTGCAGCAAACAGTCAGTTCCACTGCTCCGACATTGCACAGTCTGTGACCACCGTATCCGTACAGTGGTGTTGGGTTCTTCTTTATTTTGTGGTTGGGGAAAAACTTCTTCACCATGGCCCAGTTTAACATCGACCGCACCACCGCCATGTTGAGCAGGAGTGGTGCAGCTACTCCGTCTAATTCAACCATGCTGTATGAATAATCATTGACATAGGGGCTTACCGAATAAATGGTCATTGTTGGCGGGCGGGCTGGCTTACTTGGCGGGCCCCATGGTGCTGACGACCGGCATACTCTGGCGAAATGGTTCAAGCACCCACACTTGTTACATTGTTGTCCTGCTCTGTCCTGATGCACCGGGGACCCACAGCCCCCGCAGACAGGGCCTCTCGAAGCAGACCTTCAGCTCACTGCATTCGTCTTGCACTCTTCTGCCATGTTCTCTTCTTCCTCCGTGTTCACCGAGCTAGCTAGCATCGTCTGTCTGGCTAACCTTTGTGTTTGGCGCCCATTTAGCTCCTTGGTAAACTTTTCCGTTGTTTCTAGCTGCTAGCTCTACTGTGCTAGCTAGTACCCTGTTGTTTGGCACCATTAGCATCTTAACTCACAGCCTCGTGTTACGTGTGTGTTCAGCAACGTAGCTAGCAAGAAGTTCAACACCATCCACATATGACTCCATAGGTCCTAGTGTGTGGAAAATTCTCCGACCCTCTACGTCGAGTCTGTGGACAAGAAGTGCTCGCTTCCTTACTTCGTCAAGTTCACCCGGACCCAATGCTGCAACGTAGGTCTCGAACGTGTCCAGCCAACATGGCCACAAGACTGCTGGTTCCCCTGGGTGCTCAAGAAAAGGCTGTAGTGGTGTCCCACAAGCCTCCATGGTTTTACCTCTCGTTGCCAAATGTTATGTATGAAATAAGCAAGCCATGAGCTGTCTTATGTTGAACAACCAACTGAACTTTATTACAGAAGAGATGGATATACAGAGACCGCAGCCCACCTGACATCATGACGCCTGACGCTTGACGCTGGCTATGGCAAGCCCCAGAGCTGAAACCCCCCCAAAGTCACACATCACAGTGATCCCCCTTTGGTCTTTGTCCAAATGGCTCTTTGAAACCCGTTGGGCTTCGACCAGTGAGGGATAAAAAAAAGTAAAGGTGTATTCAAACAGGATGTAAACACACACGGTCAATTTCTCTAAATTTCACAGCTCGGTTTGAATTATCACAAAATAAGAGTAGAGTTTAATTTTCTCATCTTGGTTCCAGGCTCATTAACACCCACAAATTAGTGATGGGATCTACAGTTTACAAAATGTACTGAATCTCTTCCGTTCATTCACTAAAAAGATCTGTTCTAAAGATTCGTACACCAAACCACTCAGTGCTGTACTGGAGCTTTAAAACTGTGTTCACACCATGCATACAGTACAAAATCAATGGAAAGAGGCGAGCACATGCAAAATCGCATGTTCACATCTGAGGGATAGCGCTAATCTGGAGATTCTGCCGTCATCGGAGTAAAAGTATCAACATTGGAGGGTAGACTAGTTTGAAAATGAGACTGGCACTTGCAGACAGAAGCACAGGGAGGTCTTCAACTGAATCGGGATGTTGGCGATATTTACCCATGGATTCCTGCCACAGATATGCTAACTAGACTAGCAGGCTAGCCTTGGCTAGCGGCTGCTCAGCGGGTGGGGCTCGCTGCTTCACTGCTCTTCAGTATGCTTACTGACTGAACTGATGAGAACATGAGGGAGACAACTGCTGTACGAATCAGCTGGTGTATCGGTCTCTGCTCCCGAGTCAGTACATGTTCATGTACTGAGAACGTGCGGAAGGCTGCTGAACAAAGCAGGAGGCAAAACAGCTTGGATTCGTGCTGTGAGTTTAAACATGGTAAACAGATGTAATGGATTACTATTATTATTTTGCTGGATTATTTTAACAGTATATTTATCTGTTTTATTTTAGTACTTGGGGGTTTATGCATTTTATTGGTTTTAATTGAGTTTGCTGTTTTTCTTTTTGTTTTTTGACCAGTTGATTTTTTGCATGTTATTATTATTGCATGTTTTTTTTAAGAACTTAAACAGTGATCGTAAACTTAACTCCACTCCTATAGATAGATAGATAGATGTACTTTATTGATCCCAAACTGGGATATTACAGTGTTGCAGCAGCATGACAGTAGATGACCAAATGACAGAAACACACACAGCATAATAGACAAGGATTACTCATGGAAAGTAAAACTGCTAAAAAAAGCTTATATACATCATAGATGAACAGCTGGTGACCCGTATAGATACATGAATCATACCCGCTGTACAGTGCAGGAGTATCAGGTGAAGGGTGAAATGTGAGGCACCAACTAGACTGTAAGGTGCAGTACGGAAGCATAGTTTTGACCAGAATTCAACATCAGAGTGAGTTATTGTACAGTGAAATGGCATGTGGCAGGAAAGATTTCCTGTACCTAACCGTTTGGCAGTGAAGCTGTAGCAGTCTGCTGGAGAAAGTGCTCCGCTGTCTGTCCAGTGTGTGGTGGAGGGGGTGATCAGGATTGTCCATGATGGATCACAGTTTGTTCAGTGTCCTCCTTTCCACCACAGTCTCAAAGGTCTCCGGCCTGAGACCAATTACAGAGCCAGCTTTCTTGATAATCTTGTCAAGTCTGTTGGTGTCTCTGGCCCTGATACTGCTACCCCAACAGACAGTAGCAAAGAAGATGGTGCTGGTGACAGCGGTCTGGTAGAAAAGCTCCAGCATCCTGTTGCACACGTTGAAGGATCTCAGCTTCCTCAGGAAGTAGAGTCTGCTCATCCCCTTCTTGCACGCAGCATCGGTGTTGGATCTCCAGTCCAGTCCATTGTTAATCATGACACCCAGGTATTTGTAGTCCTCCACTTCCTCCACTTCCTCCCCCCTATTCTGCAGTGGCTGAGAAGGTGTCCTCTTCTTCCTGAAGATAATCACCATCTCTTTGGTCTTGCTGACGTTCAGCCTCAGGTGATTCTGCTCTGTCCACACCACAAATCTGTCCATCAGTTCCCTGTACTCCCCCTCCTGTCCCCCTCTTATACATGGTGTATAAGGTGAAAAGGAGAGATCACAGTCCCCTGTGGAGCTCCCGTATCACTAACCACCACGTCAGACAAGACACTGCCCAGCCAGACAAACTGATGCCTGCCTGTCAGGTAGTCAGTAATCCAGAAGATCACAGAGCTTTCGACCCCCATCACCTGCAGCTTCTCACCCAGCAGCAGTGGCTGGATGGTGTTGAAGGCACTGGAGAAATCAAAGAATGTGATTCTCACAGTGTCTCCTCCACCATCCAGGTGCAGATGGGCTTGTTGCAGCAGGTAGATGACAGTGTCTTCAACTCCTAAATGGGGCTGATATGCAAACTGCAGAGGGTCCAGCCACGTCTTCACCTGCGGCCTCCGGTGGACTAAGACTAACATAGGATGTGAAGGCAACTGGTTGATAGTCATTCAGGTCAGATGGAGATGATTTCTTGGGGACAGGAACCAGGCAGGACGTCTTCAACAGCACCGGTACTCTCTCCAGACTCATGCTCAGGTTGTACAGATGTTTCAGTACCTACGCTAGCTGGTTGTCACAGGTCCTCAGGATTCTGGTGGAGATGCCATATGGCCTGACAGTGATTGGTAATAAACCTTGTTTAAACAGTACTGCCTACTGTTTCTTACTGAGGTGCAAATGAGCAGATGTGTGTGTCATATAAAAACAGATTCAGCAAGTAAAGGATATATTTCTCACTTCAAAATCACTTTTGCTGTTTCATTTTGTTGTGTTGAATCCATCCATTGTTTACTTCCTGGTTCCCGCAGGTCAGGCAGGAGGAACCTTTCGTGAATGACTCGTCCAATAAATGGTAAATGGTGTTCACTTATATAGTGCTTTTTCTCATCTCTAGATGACCAAAGCACTTTACAGATCCTGCTATCCACCCATTCACACATACACTCACACACTGATGGCGGCACCTTCTGAGCTCCAGGTTTGCAAGGCTGCATACCTGTCAAGGCATACCTCATGCCTCCCTTATTGGTGGGGCTTTCACACCTGTACTGAGTACTTAAAAACTGTATTTATCGGCAGATGAAAGAAAACTGAAGCAAAAAAAAAAACAAAAAACAAACAAACAGCAATTGCAACATGAACTATTTCAAACATATTTATTCAACTGTACACTTATATGGACACAGTCTTGAGCCATAACTTTTTGGTAATGTGAAAATAATAAGCCAAGTAGCACAAAAAAAATAAATTAAAAAATAAATAAATAAATAAATAAATAAATGATATTAATAATAAATAAATAAAAATAAATAAAAAACAATATTTTTCAAATTTACATTAGCACAAGGTAGATTGCTTAATTTGAAAGTACACAATAAGAATTATTCTGAATATAGTTCTTAATTGTCAGCTAGATACACTACCGTTCAAAAGTTTGGGGTCACTTAGAAATTTCCTTATTTTTGAAAGAAAAGCACTGTTTTTTTTTCAATGAAGATAACTTTAAACTAATCAGAAATACACTCTAATATCTAATATACATTGCTAATGTGGTAAATGACTATTCTAGCTGCAAATGTCTGGTTTTTGGTGCAATTTTCTTTCTGTTTGTTGTTTCTTTATACACCTTTCACTCTGTATATATATCACGGACGCACGGATCGCCCCGGGGGTCTCCCGGGTCGGCGGACGGAGCCACGGTTTGCAGCGGGAGACGTTACAGCGGGGAGGAGCTAGTGCTAGCTAGCACTTGGCCGCCGCCCGGTGCTAATGGGAAACTCGACATACCGGGAGCTGTAGCGAAAACGAAGCGGGTGCCGGGCTGGAGTTTAGGCGGCGTGAAAGAAATATAAGACAGAATAATAAAGAGCGATGGCAAGAACCAAGTAGACCGCCCGTAAAATCTACTGGAGGAAGAAGCCCCCCAGGAGACAGCTAGCCACCAGGGCTGCTCGGAGAGGCGCTCTGGCCACCGGCAGAGTGAAGAGGCCTCGCCGTCACAGGTCCGTGGCTCTGAGAGAGATCCGTCGCTACCAGAAATCCACGGAGCTGCTCATCCGTAAGCTGCCCGTCCAGCGCCTGGTGAGGGAGATCGCTCAGGACTTCAAGACCGTCCTGCGTTTCCTGAGTTTCGCCGTCATGGCTCTGCAGGAGACCAGCGAGACCCACCTGGTGGTCTCTTCTTCGCTAAGGGGGTCACCATCATGCCCAAAGACTTCCAGCTGGCCCGCTGCATCCGCGGAGAGAGAGCTTAGACTTTCTGCTGCACATCCACCAGCCATAATGCTCTGCACTGTGTGTCTATATATATACATTTATAGTAATATGGACATATGTTTGCTAGATGTTGTTTTTTCTTGCCTTCTGATTGTTGCTCTGAGTGTTGCTGTCCCTGTGCTGTTGCAATCCTGGAATTTCCCCATTGTGGGACTAATAAAGGCTTATCTTATCTTATCTTAATATCTACATAGGTGTATAGAGGCCCATTTCCAGCAACTATCACTCCAGTGTTCTAATGGTACAATGTGTTTGCTCATTGCATCAGAAGGTTAATGGATGATTAGAAAACCCTTGTGCAATCATGTTAGCACAGCTGAAAACAGTTTAGCTGGTTAGAGAAGCTATAAAACTGACCTTCCTTTGAGCAGGTTGAGTATCTGGAAAAAAATATTATTTCAAATACAAATCATTATTTCTAACCTTGTCAATGTCTTTACTATATTTTCTATTCATTTTACAACTCATGGTGGTAAATAAGTGTGACTTTTCATGGAAAACACAAAATAATTGTCTGGGTGACCCCAAACTTTTGAACGGTAGTGTATATACACTTGGAATTAAAGAGTTTTTAATGGTCAGCTTTGTTACACTGATGCACTTGGATGAACATGAAACAAGAAAATGTTCTCTGATGCTGCTTGTTATAGTTCCAAGTAGCAGCCTTTGCTGACTCTAGCATTTCTTTTGAAGGCTTGACCTTGAAGCATGGTGTGTAACAATTCATTTTCTCTTGCATGAAAGAAGTCAGAGTTTCTGGGAGCATACTTTTTCTGAAGTCGGTGTGAATCTTCCTGACCATGCTGAAAGCCCTCTCACTGTCAGCATTGCTGTGAGGAAGGCAAAGCAGTGCTGAGTACACTTTGAGGAGCTGGGGGAAGCGGGGCACATCAAGGGCTGTCTTCAAGGCCATCACCTGACCCCAGTAGACATCAACACTGACAGGCTTGCCATCCTTGTCTTGTAGAGGCACTGTGTTTTCTGGCAGCAGTTGCAGGTCCTCCCATTCTTCTTTCAGCTCTTCTGTATCAACAGTGGGGCAAAATGCAGCAGCAAGCTCTACAATGGGGCCATAGGTCAGGGACTCTGTTTTCCTGGGGTCGAGGACAGAGAGGTGTGGCAGAATTTTGTCGTCAAAGGGGAACTTGTTGAGCATCTTTCTCACTACAGCTTCATAGAAGCCTCTTACTGCTTCAAAGAACTTCTGCTCTGTGCATGGGTCAAGTTCATGGGTTTGTAGGGCTTCTCTGGTTTCCAGTCCAATGGCGATAACTCATCAGAGTGCTGCAGGTCACTGTCCAGGAAATCCAGCCTTCTTAGGTCATTGGTCGCCTTTACATACTTCATTTGAACAAATTTGACCAATAGTTTTCTCAAGAGACAATCCATTTCAGGGAGGAGACTGCCTATCTTGCTCTCGTCTGCTTGAAAGATGGTGTTGAAGTTGTTGATGATAGGCAGGATGAACTTCATGAAGAGCGGAAGAAGTTCTGTGAGGGGGTCATGTAGCCTGTCGTTGATGGACTTGACTTTGCCTGGCTTCTCAACATCCTCATGGCTGGCAAAGTATGACTTGAGGGCAGGAAGCTGTGATAGCGTTCTGTTGCCAACTTTCTCCAGTGACAGCCAGCGAGTCGGGCAATGCTTGAGTATTTTCTCTTCTTCTACCTGAAACATATTATAAAGAAATATTGTAAGTCTACCTTAGCACTACATGTAGTGTTTGACAAATAATGAAAGCATATTAACAGCACTGTTATTATGATGCCTGTTATCACGAAATGCAGATTTCTCATTAAACTCAATTTTACTTTATGGAACAAATACCTTGGATTTAACATCTAACTTACCTCAGTGAACTGCTGGAATTCCTTGAAGTCCGTCAGTCTCTTGGAGCTGTTGTGGAAGAAATAGAAGATATCGACTAGGAAATCATCCAGCTTCATGGGCAGCGCTTTCACTCCAGCTTTCACGCACAGGTTAGCCAGATGACATATGCAGCCAATGCTGAAACAAAAGCAGAATGGATTTTTGTTTCATAAGTTAAGTATCAGAAATAATTCTCTTTGAAATTGTGTTAATAATAATAACAATGAAAATATCAATCTTATTCAGCCTTTTCAATATAATGCTATACATTCAGATGTAAAGCAAAGTTCCAAGATACAAAATAACAGTACACTATAGGGGATTTTGGCTACCTCTAAGCATGTTTGTTAAGATTTTAAAGCATTTTTTTTTGTTATATTTAGGTAATATTTGAAGGTGAATAATACTGCCCATACCTGAAAACATTTGGAGATTTCTCCTTCAGTCTGGAAAGGACAGAATTGTCTCGACCCACCATCGTGTTGCAATTGTCCGAAGCAAAGCCCACAACATTCTCCCATGGAATATTGTGCAATCTAAAAATAAATAAATAAATAAATAAAAAATAAAAGAATTTGGTCAAAAGTGGTCTGTATGCAAGCAAAAAAAAAAAAAAAAAAATCCATTTCGTACCTCAAAAATGTAGGTGGCTTTTCCCGATGCTGGAATGGGCATGTCCAGCAGCCTGGTCTGGGACATCTCCCCATCGAAAATTCTTGCAAGGATGACGAGACGCTTTTCGGTGTTCTTGTCGTTGCTCTCATCGACCATGATTGAGAAAGGCCCCTTCCTGCATGCTTCTATGACTTGTTCTGTGTAGGCAGGCGCCAGGCTCTCTTTGATGATCATGGTCGTTTTGGTTCTTTTGCAAGCAAAGTCTTGAGCGCTCTTGCTGTCAGGAAACAATGTTGGCACCAAATCACTGAAGTGATCTGCCACCAATGGGGGTAGATTGTGCTCTGCCACAAAATGACAAAACATCACTTCTGCTAGTGATGCTTTGGATTTGGAAGGCATCGGTTCTCTCACTGGCTGAAAATGTTCATCCATCGATTGATACGTTTTCGATTTGGCTACACAGTTTTTGTGGCCCTGTGTAGCGAAGTGCGACTTCAGGTCGAAAATCCCCGATGCAGTCACTTTTATGCTCCTCCTACATGGAACACAGAAGGAGTGTGTAGGGCCCTCTGGAGACGCCTTTATCCATTTTCCCTTCTCGAAGCTAGGACTCTCCCATTCTTTTCGGTGACGTCCAGTCCCTCGACTTCCCTTTTCTTCAAGCTTTGTTTTCTTCGCCGGCGGCACGCTGCATGAAGCCATTTTGAAAATCACAATAGGGATGTGATTTTTCCGCTAATTCGCGGAATTCCACTTTTTTTTTTATCTTCCAGGAAGATAAAGTACGTTAAGTACGTTAGTGGCTTGTGGTCCATGAACGCAGTGAAGGTGCGCCCTTTCAGGCAGAACTGAAAGTGGCGTATGGCCAGGTGGAGAACCATTAACTCTCTGTCGAACACGCTGTATTTACGCTCACTGTCGTGCAAAGACCTGCTAAAAAAGGTGAGCTGCTGCAAGAACCGGCAACGCATTGCTCCACGACGGCCGCTATGCCCATGTCCGAGGCGTCGGTAGTGAGCGCTATCCGAGCTGCCGGGTCTGGGTGCGCCAGTAGTGCAGCGTTCGCCAGAGCTGTTTTAACCTCAGAACGCCTGCTCCCGCTCAGGAGTCCAGTCGACTCTGTCCGTCGGTTTCCGTTTCTAGAGTGCAGCGTACAACGGCTGTATGAGCTGGGCTGCGCGGGGGAGGAAACGGTTATAAAAGTTAACCATCCCCCAAAACTCCTGCAGCGCCCTGACATTGATGTTGAGGAGAAAAACATAGCAAAACCATTTAGTTAGATTACTTTTATGATTCCAAACAGTTTGACAGTGCACAGTGGACATTGACTCATAACTTTTGAATATTTCTAAGACTTGGCTACATCAGTGATTGTGCAAAATGAACTGCTCAAGACTCAATGGAGATTGAAACTGGTGATCTGAAATGAATGCTGAAATTATAAAAAGTAATGGTATGAATGAATTTTATTTCTATTATGGAATAGATAAAATTAACTGATTTTGATTTGATCAAGTGTTAAAGCATGTGATGGATAATGCTTGTTGGAATATTTTAGGAATGCTATCTTCTTGGAACATAAGTCAATATTATACAGTAATAAGTGGCATTCAGCTGTTTGTTTTATGTCACTTAAGCACAGTTCTGGTACTTAAAAATCATAAAAGCCCAGGAGCTTTGGGGGCTTCGCCCCCCTTGCCCCCCCCCCCACCAGGGCTCTGCCCCAGATCTCGCTGGGGGACTGCGTCCCCCAGACCCCCTGCTATTTTCAGATAATTTCCCCAACCCCAAATCACATCCCTTCACAAAAACACTGCTTAGGTGCGCTTGTGGAGGATCGAAATAAGTGCAGGCGGACACGGCAAACTGAAGTTTAAAAGGGTGCTTCATGCAGACAGTCAACTTATATACCCGGCTACAGACAATGCATGCATGGCACATTAGCATCATAGTATACAGCAGGAAAGCATGGACATTTGCATTAGAGTCACACATATCAGGCGCAGGATTACTGGCACCGGAATTCCTCTCTGTTCCGGAGCTGCAGGACAAAAGAAGGTGCGAGGCGCATCTGCATAATGATCAGTCCACACCTCTCACTGTTCTGATAATTGCTCACACTGAATGCTCTGCCAGCCCGGTAGGCTGTGGGGGTCACCACACGCTCAATTTTTTTTTTCACATTTTTTTTTTCTGTATATTTTTCTTTTTGGCGTACAGAAATGGCAATACGCCTGTATTTGCTAAAATTGCATTTTCCCTGTATTAAAATACGGCGAAACCGTATTACTTGACAAGTATGAGGCTGTAATAGGCTGCGGGTGCTCAGTAACGTGGGGGAGGCCAAGGTAACACTGCCTTTACCTTGGCCAGATCAGCAATCAGCTCTCCCTCAGCCACGATGAAGCCCAAGAAGGTGGTAGATGGTGTAGAAAACTTACACTTCTCAGCCTTCACGAACAACTTGATCTCCAAGAGCTGTTGTAAAATGGCTCTCAAGTGGACCTCGTGTTCCTTTGGCGAGCGGGAGAAAATCAAAATATCATCAAGGTAGACAAACACAAATTGATAGAGCATATTGCGGAGGATGTCATTAATTAACCGCTGGAAGCTGGCAGGGGCGTTAGTGAGTCAGAATGGCATCACTAGGTACTCGAACTAGCCCTAGTGCGTTTTAAAGGCCGTCTTCCATTTGTCGCAATCGCGAATGCGAACCAAATGATATGCGTTTCTAAGGTCTAACTTGGAGAACACCCATGAGCACTGAAGGAGCCTGAACGCTGAGTTGATTAAAGGCAGGAGGAGACCCTAACACAAGAGGAAGGTTAATGGTAACAGCACTGAGCTCCCGGTAGTCGATGCACGGGTGCAGTGAGCCATCCTTCTTCCCGACGAAGAAGAATGCGGCCCCGAGTGGAGCTGAAGATGGCCGAATGAGGCCGGCATTCGGCGATTCCTTTATGTACCGCTCCATCGCCTCTCTCTCCTGGCCGGAAATACTGTACAGCCGGCTGGACGGCAGCCTCGCCCCCGGGATGAGATCTATGGCACAGTTGTAAGAGCGATGAGGTGGCAGGGACAACACTCTCGACTTGCTAAAGACCTCGCCCAGAACATGATAAGCCCGAGGGACAAGGCTGAAGTCTGGCGGCTCAGCCCGGGAGGGAGAAACGGAAAGCGACGGGGAGCAATCAGCCGAACGCATACACTTGGCCATACAAAAAGGTAGAGATGGTAGTCTGAGCTCAATTAATCGTTGGACTGTCCTCCTGGAGCCACGGGTAACCTAGAACCTCCAGGGAAGATGATACGGGGAGGACCAGGAATGCTAGTTCCTCCTGGTGGTTCCTGGAAAGAAAGATGGGAATAGGCACTGTGCTTAGGGTAACCACCGCGAGCTTGCTTCCGGAGATGGCAGGGACTCTCTGCCTGTGGGGCAATTTACGTATGGGAATGCCCACCTGTTCCACGAGAGCAGCTGAAACGAAATTACCCTCGGACCCTGAATCAATCAGCGCCTCAACCCTCCTCTCGACCCCCGGCAACTGCACGAGGGCCGAAATACACAATTTACTGGGGGGAGAAGAATAAGTTGCACCTGCCAGACCCCCCGCGGTTACTGACGGGCCATATCTTTTTGGCTGCCGGTGGCATTCGTCCAGACTGTGGTCGAGCGAACCACAGTACATGCACATGCCAGCCCTTCGCCTTTGCCGACGCTCCACGTCTGTGATATTCCGAGAGAGCTTCATCGGTTCGGGTGAAGACCTGGTGCCGCCAGTCTCAGCAAATGCAGTGGGCACGCGGTTGGCGCGCGGACGAGGGATGGGGCCGCGCTCCCTTGCGCGCTCACAGTGTCGATTGTCTAGCCCTACAGCCTAATCTATCAAGTCATCAAGTGTCTCCAGGACAGGATGGACCGCCAATTCATCACGGAGTTGGTCGCTCAAGCCGTGGAGGAACTCAATGCGTAGAGCAGTCTCGTTCCACCCCAACTCAGACGCCACAACCCGGAACTCCACTGAGTACTCGGCCAACGACTGGGTACCCTGGCGGAGAGTCAACAGGTGGCTCATTACATTGCCCTGACGCTCAGTCCTACCAAACGCGCTAGAAAATGCGGCCACCAATTGGTCAAACGAATATCGGTGCCCCTCAGGGTTGTCTTGAGTGGCCTGGGTTCACTCCAGGGCTCGATCCCTGAGCAACAGAACAAAAAGCCGTATTTTGGCTACATCCCCCGGATACTCCTCCCCAACCTGCTCCAAGTACATTTGAAGTTGGAGAAGAAATGGTTTGCATTTTCCTACCTCCCCCGTGTACGGGGAGGGTGCGGGAACGGAATAAGCACAGCGCATAGTGCGTGGAGCAGGCTGGGGGGGGGGGGGGCGGCGATGATCCATAATGGATTGCTCCTGCAGTGAGGCACCGGCTGAGCTACCTTCCTGGCTGGCTCGTTCTGTCATGATGTGTTAAATCCTTGACAGCTCACGCGCACGATACCAAACACAAGATGGAACCACACTGAGGGGCACGTTTGACAGCTTTTATTAAATGGCAAAATAACAACACACAGCTACAGAAACAGTCACTCGCCAGAGGAAATGGACCTGCGGAGAGAAGACGAGAGCTGTGAGCGGAGGAGTAGAGCAAGGGGAAAATGGGCGAGCCAAATTGCCACTTACTTAGGAAATCCAGGGATGGCCGGCAGGACCCAGTGGGGGAATAGACGAACCAGTAGGGTAGGAGGGGAAATGGAGCTGATGGTGCCTGACCGGGGAGATGAAGGTGCTGAAGGACAGTGAGGTGAGGCAGGAGAGTGTGCGCAGTCCCGGCGACACACCTATACGATGGCAGCAACATGGGAAGAAGGAAAGAGAGATTATTAACGGCCTGTTAACGATTGCAATAATAAGCAAGTCTGAACATGGGCAGTATACCCAGACGAGCCAGCGTAGACTGTGCGGAGGGAACCTCGTTAAGAACGCTGGCTGATGAGCGGGCGCAGGTGTGTCTTCTGCCTCAGGTGCAGTGATGAGTTGAAGAAGGTGAGACCGGAGGGGAGGGGCGCCCTCCCGCTGCCCATGACACTAATAGAGGTTTTGGACTTTTCTGGTTTCCCACGGAGAAGAACTCAGACCTCGTGGGTGAAACTGCCTTAATGCACTTTTCCTCCAGCCTTTAGCTGTCCTGTGGGCCGTGGACATCCTAAATTTCAGACTGGTTGCCAAAAAACGTCATGCCTGGCCTGGGGCTTAGCCGCTAACTCCACCGGCTACACTGTCATGAGCCCCCCCGCCCCCACCCCCGGTTGAGTCCTGTGTTCTGAAAACTGTCTGGGAGAGCCGCTGAGCCTTCCCCAAACAATACCACCGGCTGGTGCCGACCACCGCTGAATACCTGGAGCTACAGCTGTTCGTAACTGAGACTCCCACTTTCCTATCTGCAGGGTTTAAATGAGATGTCCCAAATATCAATTATAATTGAACATAACCAATATTTCATGGTACAATTAAGGCCCTTTTCCACTAGGGTCAGTACGGTACGGTTCGGTACGGTTCAGCACCCTTTGTCCGCTTTTCCATTAGGCATCCGATGTCCTAACGGTTCTGTTTTTTTGAACTGTCTCTATTTTATTAGCACCGATCAAGAGTGGGTCCGAAGGGTACCGGAACGGTTTCGTCACGCCACTGCTGGCCATTGATTGGTCTGGGCGTAGCGTGATGAGAGTGGGCGTTACCTTGACGTTCCAGAATCCATTTGCAATTTTTCGTCCGTGAGCCCGCGAACAAGTGATATTATAACAACGATAGAATGGCTTAACAGAAATCAGCAGAAATCAACACAGCGGTACAGCAGAGTTTTCTGTGCATTTCGGCTGATGAGAGAATGCAGAGGGAAGCAGACTAAGCTTGCAGTGGGGAGCACAAGCAGACGCACTAGAAAATAGATGGAAACGCACCGGAAATTAGACCCAGCCACCCGAATTGGATTGAATGTACAGCCGCAACGCACCCAACTTCAGCAGTTGAAGCCGTGATATTGTGATATACAGGACGGTGAGTGATGTGATATTCATGTTTTACGTTATATTTCCCAGCAGTGGAAAGTTCACTGTGGACAGACGAAACTTAATCGTGTTTAAACGATGACCTAGCTCAATGCTACGTCCGTCCTAGTATGTTGCCTTGTGTTGACAATATCTGATGAAATAAGCTAGTTGTAATTCTGGTTAAAAAGGTGTTTTTTACATGTTGCATTTTCGTGCTGTGTATGAACTTAAGGTGTGTGTATTTCGACTGTAGAGTCCAAACAGGATCTGCTCGGAATGGCAACGTTTTGACAGCAGTATTGTGACAGTTAAACAACACATCAATCATATTTATAGTCAAATCTTTTGCTTTTTAAGTTAAAGTATAGGTAAACTGCTTGTTCTTCTTCTGTAAATTCCCAGTTTGGGATCAATAAAGTACATCTATCTATCTATCTATCTATCTATCTATCTATCTATCTATCTATCTATCTATCATTTCTGTGATCCTTTATGAGTTATAGTCATAATAGTGTATCTTGCATCTTGGGGAATGGGAGTTGCTCAGTCACCATTAGAATTTAGTTTTTCATCTTTAAACTCATCCAGTAAAAGAACACATTACAAATATTTGAGACCCATTGTAGTGCTTCCTTTTATATTTTAGCAATACAAGCACAAAACACCACCCACACTTGAAACCAGGCAACACAGCGGTGGCTAAACTTTTATTGACAACGTTATTTCACACCATCACAACAACTCAGTATCTAAACTCAGTGTAAATGGTGTAGAGATTGAAAGGGTATCCAAAGTTAAAATCCTTGGCATAATAATCGATAAAAACTGTGTTGGAAGTCACATATTAATTATATTAAAGGTAAAATATGCAAATCAATCACAATACTACACAGAGTGAAATATTTGCTGAATCAACCCACACTATATACTCTGTATCATTCATTAATACTCCCATACATGACATATTGTACTGAAGTATGGGGAAATACATATAAAACAAACATATATCCAGTCTTTATGCTTCAGAAGAGAGCTATTAGAATAATAAACACAGCTGCTCACAGGGAACCAACAAACCCACTTTTTCTCAAATTAAAAGCTCTCAAGTTGAAAGATCTGGTTGACTTTAAAACTGCAGTAATAATGTTTAAAGCTAAAAATCTATCACTGCCCGCAAATATCCAAAAGTTGTTCCAAATAAGGGAGAAACAATATCATTTCAGAGGAACATGTATATTTCACAAACCTTCAGTGAGAACTACCACCAAGCAACATTGTGTCTCAGTGCAAGGAGTCAGATTATGGAACGCTTTTGGACCTGAATTAAAATCATGTACAATGCTTGGACAATTTAAACAAAAGCTAAAGGAAGAAATACTCCAAATATATATACAAGATGACATATAAAATCACATAAGGATTGTCATATCCAGTCTGTGTTGTGCTGTTGCTTAGTTTTTATCATGTTTTGTCTTGTCTTTGTTGTGATTTGTAATCACTCTTATTTTATTTTATTTTTGAATCCTTAGATGGAACATGGGTGGGCAATATAAGCTGCGGCTTCAGCCATCACCCATTTCGGATAAGTTACGCTGAATTGTATAATCCGAGGAGTTGCTGTTTAATTTGACCTTATTGATTTTTTCCCTTTGTTCTATTATTCTGTTCATTTCTTTTAATCTAATCTATCCAAAATAAAGATTCATTCATTCATTTCTCAAATATGTTTTAAACTTGCTTTAATTATCCACCACCCATTTCTGTCCTTCATCTAGGCAAGGGGAAAACGATCCACCCAAACCAGACCTTGCCTCACTATTTACAGAGATGCAGGCTGAAGATCTGCTGAACCAGGACCAGTACAAGGGGCCGATCCAGTTGCTGCTCAGTGAGGCAGCGTGGCTGGCGTGTGTGGCCCATTCCAGTTTCTTTTTTTTTTTTTTTTTACAATTTGAATTTTGCACATTCTAAATAATCTGTAATTTGCTGCCAATTGGAATAAACAATTTAGTGATTTATGTGTTTGCATCATGATTTTCTATTTTGCCTGTTCAGACACCGGTGGGAAAAGAGTCAACAGTACGAACCATTTATCAGTGACTGAAAATAACGGCTCATTTTTAAGAAAAGTAACCAAAACAATTATTTGCTGAAGACTGTAAAACAAAATAGAGACATCTGCAAAAGTACAAAGGTTTATTGTCAAAATTCCCAGGGCAATACTACATGAATACAAGTATAGTTCACTGTTGATGCAGAGAATATATATTTTTACAGTATCTACATGTAGTCAGCGATACTCAATACATTTCCAGTTAATCCACGTATTTCTCCATGTAACTTTGTGACTGCATTATTTTAACCACTTGCGCTCCGTTGTTCCGCGGGCGGGCAAGTCTCTGCGTCCTATGACACACGAGGGCGCACGAGAGCGCGCTCGTGCGCCCTTGTGCGCATGACGCATGATAAGGATATTGATGGTGATGGTGTAGGTGGTGTGCCCTCCAAGCGCCACTGAAAAAAAAATCTGCAAACACAGCCGCGAACAGATTAGTTTATCTGATTGACCTCTCATTCGACTAATAAGAGCCTTGAATTGGGTTTCTGAAACCTTGAGGAGCCAATGAATGAAAATCTAGGAAGGAGGACCCGCCTACTGTGAACGCAGGAGCCAATTGAAGCACAGAAATTCAGGCTGGGTGAAGCGATATTTACTGCTGCAGAAGGACTCTGTACGAATCTACTACAGACCCAGGCTCACCCAGCAGCATGGAGAACACCCACAAGTGGGACCTGCACTCATTCCAGCAGAATAGACGGAGGCCGACGACAAAAGTCGTAAATCATTCGCCAAAACGGCAATAATGGGATTATGTTGATCGGGATCCACGAGCGGAGTAGCGTCGCGTTCGTCTGACAATGGGGGAAGAGCTGTTCGCCGCAACTCTGCTGCTTTGAAGAGGTAAGGTGTTATAAGCTAAATTATTATTTATCCCTGAAAACTGTAATCCAAAAATGACTTTTGACCGATCGGTAAATTACAACTGTACTGCGCACAAAGTACGTGCGCCGCGATAAACGGTTCATTTGCCGTGTTCAGACCGTGAACGCCCCCCCCCCCCGCCCCCCGCTGCAGAAGAGGAGCGGTGGGGGGCACGGTCCGAACGCCCCCCGGTCCGCGGGAGGAAGCATATCAGTCTATTCCATCATGTAGCGATGGCCCTCTTCTGTAGCGAGGGGGGGGGGCGTTCACGGTCCGTTCACGGTTCCCCCCACACACACATACACACACAGTAGCGAGGGGGGGGGAGCCGCTGTGAAAGCATGCAAGGAGTGTAATCCGTCATGTAGAGGGCCGAATTTGGTCCTTGGTAGCGGGGGGGGGGAACGACCCCCCGCCCACACACACACACACACAGACACAGCCCTGAGTGTGACCTTTCATTAGAGCCTAAAATGAAGATTCTACATTGAATTATTCAAAAGTTACAGACATTTTTCCAAACTGTGCCATTTGGCACAATTTGGCACAGTTCCAAAACGCCTGGGAACAGCCTGAGAACAAAGCTGTGTAAAATATTCATTTTTTGTGGTATTGTTACCAAATTTGGATCTCAGCTGGATAACACTTGGTTCTACATTTCTGTTGCATTTTCCAGCTGGATCGGACAGCTGTGTGTTATTTACAAGCATTTGTATCCAAAAAAACACTGTGTCCAATTTTTTTTTCTTCAAGTTCAGTATGTTTAGATGACTGTAACTCAGTGGCCGGAGCACGTAGAGAGATTATGTTTTTTTTGCCAAAAAATTCAAAGTGTTTTCTTTTAAATGAGACCAATCCCATGAAGATGCTGCAAAGGGTTGAATAACAGCTTTCGATTTACTTTGGGCACGTTATTTTTTGGCATTTTTAGGAAAATTGCCCGGAGTGCAAGTGGTTAATTACTTTTAATCCTAGATCCATTTATTTTGGCTTAAAATGCATCATAATTGTTAAATATGATCCAAGATGGCGCCCACAGTGGCCGCCATGGTGTTTCGCTGCGCCCTTCTTTGTATGTTTTTGTTTGTCAGTTGTGTGTCTGCCTGCTCTTACACCCGTGAAGAGCTACTAAATATCAGGACTTTCACTCCCACGGACCTACTCCCAGTTTTTTTAGCTCCTGCCGCTGATCTGGTTCACTGTTTAGCTCAAAAAGTGAGACGGCGAAAGAGAGGAAGGCGAGCGGGCGCTCTCGTGCGGCTTCGCAGGAGAGGCATGCGCATGGCTTTGCCTGGCATATTTCTCTCCAATGCCAATTTTCTCTCTAACAAGGTAGATGAACTGTGACTGCTGATGCGATTTAAGGACCTCTCTTCCTCGTCTGCCCTCTCTTTTACTGAGACCTGGCTCAGGGAAAATACACCAGACAGCGCGCTCCTCCTCGAGGGATTTCAGCTGTTTCGTGCTGATCGTGACACAGAGCTCTCCGGTAAGTCCTGAGGAGGAGGAGTCTGCTTTTACATTAACAGCAGCTGGTGCTCTGATGTAACGGTGCTCTCCCAACACTGTTCTCCCGCCCTGGAATATCTATTCATTAACTGCAAGCCATTTTATTCCCCGCGGGAGTTCGCTTCATTCATCCTGGCCGCTGTTTATGTCCCGCTCGACGCGGACGCGCGCGAGGCTCAGTGCGCGCTCGCAGGTCACATTCAACATACGGAGCGGACTTTTCCAGACTCTCTGGTTATTGTGGTTGGCGACTTTAACCAGAGCAACCTAAGCCACGATCTCCCCCGATACAAACAGTTTATTAAATGCCCAACCAGAGGAAAGAACACGCTGGATCACTGTTACACCACAGTGAAGGACGCGTATCGCGCTGTTCCCCGCGCTGCGCTTGGACTAGCTGATCATGTGATGGTCCACCTTATTCCCACATACAGACAGAGACTGAAGCTCACTAAACCTGTTGTGAGCACTACGAAGAAATGGACCAGTGAAGCTGGGGAGAAGCTGAGCATGTGCATGGAAATAACTGACTGGGGCATGTTTAATGGAGCCACGCATGATCTGGATGAGTATACGGACACTGTGAACTCATATATCCACTTTTGTGAGGAGAGCATTCTTCCATCGCGCACCAGGGTGAGGTACTCTAATGATAAGCCCTGGTTCACTGCTAAGCTCAGACAGATCAGGAAGGAGAAGGAAGCAGCGTTGAAAAGTGGAGACAGGGACTGCTACAGGGAGGTTAAATACCGGTTTAGGAGAGAGCTGAGGAGAGCTTAATCTGTGTATTCTGAGAAACTCCAGCAGCAGTTTACTGCTAACGACTCGGCTTCTGTGTGGAGAGGACTGAGGCAAATCACCAACTATCAGCCTCAGGCTTCTAAAGGTCAGGATGACAAAACCCTTTGTCAAAGACTGTCCCAACATTATACCCGTTTTGACACCTCGTCAGCTGTGTCCATCTCCCCCCCTCCCCCCAGCTCCACTGCCTCCACGGTCCCTACTTCATCAAAGGCGCCCCCCCCCCCTCCTCCCCCCCTGCCCTTGTCATCAGTGAGCAGGACGTGCACAGACAGTTCTCAAGACTGAACCCACGCAAGGCCCCCGGTCCGGACAGCATGTCTCCCTCCACCCTGAGACACTGTGCGAAAGAGCTGACTCCTGTCTTCACAGACATTTTTAACACCTCCCTTAAGCTATGCCACGTGCCGACCTGCCTCAAATCCTCCACCATCATCCCTGTCCCCAAGAAGCCACGTATCACTGGACTTAACGACTACAGACCTGTAGCGCTCACCTCTGTAGTCATGAAGTCCTTTGAGCGCCTGGTCCTGCCCCACCTCAAATCCATCACCACTCCCCTCCTGGACCCACTGCAGTTTGCCTACCGAGCCAACAGGTCTGTGGACGACGCAGTCAACCTGGCCCTCCACTCCATCCTGCAGCACCTGGACTCCCCGGGAACCTACGCCAGGATCCTGTTTGTGGACTTCAGCTCTGCATTCAACACCATCTGCCCCGCTCTGCTCCGGGACAAGCTGTCCCTGCTCAACGTGCCTGACTCCCTCTGCAGGTGGATCACCGACTTCTTGACGGACCGGAGGCAGCATATGCGGCTGGGAAAGACTGTCTCAGACTCTGTTAGCATCAGCACCGGATCACCCCAGGGCTGTGTACTTCCCCCCTACTCTTCTCCCTTTATACCAACTCCTGCACCTCCAGCCACCAGTCTGTCAAGCTGATCAAGTTTGCGGACGACACCACCCTCATCGGGCTCATCTCCAACGGCGACGAGTCCGTCTACAGGAGAGAGGTGTCCCAGTTGGCGTCCTGGTGCAGCCACAACAACCTGCAGCTGAACGCTCTGAAGACAGTGGAGATGATTGTGGACTTCAGGAAAGTCATAACCCCTTTGCCCCCCCTCACCCTCACAGGCTCTCCCATCACCACTGCGGATTCCTTCCGCTTCCTGGGCACCACCATCACCCGGGACCTCAAGTGGGAGCTGACCATCAGCTCCCTTATCAAAAAGGCCCAGCAGAGGATGTTCTTCCTGCGGCAGCTGAGGAAGCTCAAGCTACCCACCAAGATGTTAGTGCAGTTCTACACGGCCATCATCGAGTCCATCCTCACCACCTACATAACCGTGTGGTACGCAGGAGCCACTGCCAGGGACAGACTAAGGCTGCAGCGCATCGTGCGCGCTGCTGAGAAGGTGATCGGCTGCAAGCTCCCATCTCTCCAGGACCTGTACATCTCCAGGACCCGGAGGCGTGCAGGCCGGATCATAGCCGATCCTTCACACCCTGGTCACGTACTGTTTGCCCCCCTCCCCTCAGGTAGAAGACTTCTGTCCATTCAGACTAAAACCTCCCGTCACATGAACAGCTTCTTCCCCTCTGCCATCAGACTGCTGAACACTAAGTGACTTATTGACTCTTGTGCACTATGTACAGCAGCTCAACCAGACTCATGTCAATCATCACTGTTTTCTTTTTGCATTACTGACTGCACTATGTGGTACTCCACAATATCTGCTGCTCGCTAATATATTTAAAAACTGCTTTGACTAGTATTACTCATTCTTATTCTACACTTTATTGCATGCATAGTTTTTTATTTCTTTTATTTTATCATGTTTAATGTTGCAGCATTGCACCGAGACAAATTCCTAGTTTGTGTACTACATGAACAATGGCAATAAATCTGATTCTGATTCTGATTCTGAAATATATCTTATGCCTAACTCAGTACTGTTTACCTGTTGAAATATATATTTAACTGCTCAAGGATTAAGCGGAAGAAGATGGATGGATATGCTACAATATGGCACCTGATCCATGTTTTGCCACGACACCACTGGCTGGAGCAGGTAAATTCCATGACGTCTCAACAGTCTCTCCATGATTTTGACACAGATCAGAGCAATTTGTTGCACAGGAAGCTAAACATTTCTACAGACATTATAGCCACTTCGCGTTCGTGAAGTTGGGGTCACATCACTGTGTTGAACGTTAACCCCCAATGTTTGAAGCGATATTTTTGCCACAAGAGAGCCATCTGAAACACACACACACAGAGAATACATATTTTAGCACCTAATATCGATAACTTGCCGACATTACAATGTTGTACGGCAGACTTAAAAGCAAAGTAGCATTAGCAATCATTAGCTTACCGTCATACGTAATGTAGTTGGTATCCTCATGGCTTCTCCTTTATACTGCTCTATGGATTCCTAAATGGTCAAGTACTTTTCCAGAGTTTGCTGTTCTCCTTTTTTACATTTATTCAGGTAAAAAAAGACAGAGAAGGCAGACGCCACGTAACCTGCCAGCTTGTGTTTTGTGTAAGGTTACACTTGTTTTACGCCAGTTACGCTGGTTTTACGTTACGGGGAGGAGAGGGTTGCGCCGCCTCCCTGTAAATATATTCCCACCTACTTCAAATGGGACCTAGTTCAGTGGAAAAACAAAGCGGGCCGAACTGTACTGTCCTGTCCCGTACCTTACTGACCCTAGTGGAAAAGCGCCTTTAGTCCTTCAGCCGTAGGACAAAGCTATAAACTGAAGGAAAATTCTTATTCTTTTTTCCAGTAACCTCCGTTCATTTTTGAAGATAAATTCAGAAGTTTCTTTTTTCAGATAATCAGCTTATGTAATTTTTCCCCATAAAATTGCGTTCTGATTTTGTTAGTTACCTCAGCCTTCCATTGCGTTACAGTTGAAATATAAAATCTGGTTTCCTCTTGGTTTCACAAAGGTTTAACTATAGATTTTATGTTCAGGAATCCATTAACAGTTGATGTGATATCTGACCACTGTTGATCATTTTGAACCTGCTTACAAATCATTTGAATGCAATGTCATGTAACCTGAATGAGTTTCATTTAATAAACTTGTAAACAAGAGAAGTTGAAGTGTCTTCCTTTGCATATACGCTTTCCTGGGTCACGGCAGTAAAGAACTCACTAATTTTTGAGACTGATTCATTAAGTTATTGAAAGTACAGAAATTAATTAATAATTTGTTCTTTTGGAACTGGTGCCCCCTTATTTACGGGTACTTTTCTCTCTTATTTAGTGAGTGTTGGGGTGACTGTTTAACTCTGTCACCACGCACACACATTTCTATCCATCCATCCATCCATCCATCCATCCATCCATCCATCTTCTACCACTTTTCCGGAGGTCCGGGTCGCGGAGGCAGCAGTTCAAGCAGAGAAGCCCAGACTTCCCTCTCCCCAGCCACCTGCTCCTGCTCTTCAGAGAAGGTACCAAGGCGTTCCCAGACCAGCTAGGAGACATAGTCTCTTCACCGAGTCCCGGGTCTGCCCAGGGGTCTCCTCCCAGTGGGTCGTGCCTGAAACATCTCAAGTGGGAGGCATCGAGGAGGCTAACTAACCTGCACTTATATAGCGCTTTTTCTAGTCACAAAGACCACTCAAAGCGCTTTCACTAGTACTAACCCTCTATTCTAAGGGCCTATAGGAAACAGATATCTAGGGACAATTTAGAACAACCAATTAACCTAACATGCATGTCTTTGGATTGTGGGAGGAAACCGGAGCCCCCGGAGTAAACCCACACAGCACATGGCATCCTAATCAGATGCCCATACCACCTCAACTGACTCCTTTCAATGTGGAGGAGCAGCGGTTCTACTCTGAGCCTCTCCCGGATGACTGAGCTCCTCACCCTATCTCTGAGGGTGAGTCTAACAATCCTACAGAGAAAGCTTCATTTCAGCTGCTTGTATCCGCGATCTTGTTCTTTCGGTCATTACCCAAAGCTCGTGACCATAGGTGAGAGGAGGAACGTAGATTGACGGGTAAATCGACAGCTTTGCCTTAGAACTAAGCTCCCTCTTCACCACAACAGACCGGTACAACGTCCGCATCACTGCAGATGCTGCTCCAATCCGTCCATCCATTTTCCCCTCACTCATGAACAAGACCCCAAGATACATAAACTCCTCCACTTGGGGCAGGAGCCTGTCCCCAACCCAGAAAGGACAATCCACCTTTTTCCGGATGAGGACCATGGACTCGGACTTGGAGGTGCTGATTCTCATCCCAGCCGCTTCACACTCAGCGGCAAACCGTCCCAGCAAGAGCTGTAGGTCATTGCTGGACGAAGCCAACAGGACAACGTCATCTGCAAATAACAGAGATGAGATCCTGTGGTCACCAAGCATGACACCCTCCATTCCCTGGCTGCGCCTAGAAATCCTGTCCATAAAAATTATGAACAGGATCAGTGACAAAGGGAAGCCCTAGCAGAGTCAGAATCAGAATCAGAATCACTTTATTGCCAAGCATGTTTACAAAATAAACATACGAGGAATTTGACTTGACATTGGACGCGCTCTATCAGCGCATCCCAATGATGTGGCAGCCATGAAGGCGCCTGTCATGCAGTGAAGGGTAAAGAGGGGAATGGGGGAGGGAATGACACAATGGGCAGAGAGAAAAAAACATAGTTAATCAAAATAAAGCTCGTTATGAGCAAAATTGTGATTAAATAGAAAAAAAAAACCCTCAAATGCACAATTAGCAGACAACAGATCACACAATAACAAAGGAGCGAGAGAGACCAGTGTGTGTAGTCAGCATATAATCAGTATGAATGCAGTGTGGATGTATCAGTTGCTGGTGAACAACAAAGGAGCGCCTCCTGGCAACGGATGGATGTTATGTTCATGTATTCTAAACACAGATAAGCATGTCCAAGAGTCTATCTCTCTTCGTGCATGCCAGATGGCAAAGTTCTGTATTAGACACATGATAACACTGTCCTTGAAGAGCTCAGTCTGCTGAACAACAGCAATTGTTTGCTGATTGTTTGGGTTAAAGAGAAGCCAAAACTCTCTTCTGCTTTGTCTTCATCCAGGAGGAGAGTAACCTTCAGGGCGCCGAATCAAGGTCTAAAGGCACAGTTCACTCAGAGCATAGAATTTTCATCTCTCTTGCGATTCCGTGCTTCATAATTTCCATATACAGGCTTTAAAATCAACTGGTCGAATTGTTGTTGAAGGAGCTTTGCCGGGTCCGCATTTTGATCAGCTCTCCCAACTTCTTTAATTTCTGATACATCAGGAAACTCCAGAGCCAAAGTAGAAATCCTGTGATCATAAGCCAAACAGATAGATGTCTTCCGCATCTCAGTCGAATCACACAGACACATGAGTTCCCAATTGTCCATGAGTCCCCCACTTGGGCTCCCCCTGGCCCGATCTTCTTTTGAAGTGGTGTCAATCGCATTTAAAGCCCACCAAATCCATAATTTTCCGTTTGGAATAAGATTCAGCCAGAAGAAGAGCGACACAGACAGAACACAGCAAGCTGGAATCAGTAAGGGAATAGGAGGGAGGAGAGGGGAAGAAAAGCGTCTGCTCTCTCTGAAAGCCGGAAGAAGTCTAGCACAGTCTAGCAGTCTAGCAGAGTCCAACTCTCACTGGGAATGACTCCGACCGAGTGTTGGCAATACGAACCAAACTCTCACAACAGTTGTACAGAGACCGAATAGCTCGTAACAACAAGCCCGATACCCCATACTCCCGAAGCACCCCCCACAACAAACCACGAGGGACGCAGTCAAATGCCTTCTCCAAGTCAACAAAACACATGTAAACTGGTTGGGCAAACTCCCACGAACCCTCAAGAATTCTCGAGAGGGTAAAGAGCTGGTCCGATGTGCCACGGCCAGGACGAAAACCACATTGCTCCTCCTGAATCCGAGGTTCGACCAACGGCCAGACTCTCCTCTCCAGTACCTTGACATAGACCTTCCCAGGGAGGCTGAGGAGTGTGATCCCTCTAAAGTTGGAGCACACCCTCCGGTCCTCTTTTTTGAAGAGAGGAACCACCACCCCGGTTTGCCATGCCAAAGGCACTGCCCCCGACCTCCACACAATGTTGCAGAGGCGTGTCAACCATGACAGCCCTACAACATCCAGGGCCTTGAGGTACTCAGGGCGAATCTTGTCCACCCCTGGGGACCGGCCACCAAGGAGATTTTTTAACCACCTTGGCGACCTCAGCCCCTGTGATAGGCGAGTCATCCCCCTCGTCCCCAAACCCTGCTTCCTCTGTGGAAGGCGTATCAGTGGGATTGAGGAGCTCCTTGAAGTATTCCTTCCACCGCCCGACGATATCCCCAGTCAAAGTTAACAGTGTCCATACACAGTGTGGACAGTGAGCTGCTTTCCCCTCCTGAGCTGCCGGACAGTTTGCCAGAATATCTTCGAGGCCGAGCGAAAGTCTTGTTCCATGGCCTCACCAAACTCCTCCCATACCCGGGTTTTTGCTTCAGCAACCACCCAAGCTGCACTCTGCTTGGCCTGCCGGTACACCTCAGCTGCTTCGGGAGTCCCACAAGCTAACCAAGCTTGATAGGACTCCTTCTTCAGCTTAATGGCCCCCCTCACCACTGGTGTCCACCACTTGGTTCGGGGGTTGCCACCATGAGATGCACCGACCACCTTGCGGCCGCAGCTCTGGGCTGCCGCTTCAACAACAGAGGTAGAGAACATGGCCCATTCAGACTCCATGTCTCCAGACTCCCTCGAAATGTGGTTGAAGTTCTTCCGGAGGTGGGAGTTGAAGGCCTCCCGGACAGGGGCCTCAGCCAGACGTTCCCAGCACACCCTCACTATACGTTTGGGTCTACCAGGTCTGAATGGCTTCCTCCCCTGCCATCGGATCCAACTCACCACCAGGTGGTGAACAGTTGACAGCTCTGCACCTCTCTTTACCCGGGTGTCCAAGACATATGGTCGCAGGTCTGATGACACGATAACAAAATCGATCATCGACCTGTGACCAAGGGTTTCCTGGTGCCAGGTGCACATATGGACACCCTTATGCTTGAACATGGTGTTCGTTATGGACAAACTGTGGTTAGCACAGAAGTCCAATAACTGAACACCACTCGGGTTCAGATCAGGCAGGCCGTTCCTCCTAATCACCCCCTTCCAGGTTTCGCTGTTGTTTCCCACGTGCGCATTAAAGTCCCCCAGTAGGACAATGGAGTCTCCAAGATGAGCACCCTCCAGCACCCCAGTCACAGACTCCAAAAAGGGTGGGTACTCTGAAACATCATTTGGTGCATAGGCACAAATGATGGTCAGGACCCGTTTCCCAACCCGAAGGCGCAGGGAAGCAACCCTTTCGTCCACCGGGGAAAACTCCAATATAGAGGCAGCAAGGTGGGGGGATACAAGAATACCCACCCCTGCTTGTCGCCTCTCGCCCGGGGCAACTCCAGAAAAGGCCAAGCTCCAGCCCCTCTCCAAGAGACTGGTTCTGGAACCTGAGCTGTGTGTTGAGGTGAGGCCGACTATATCTAGCCGGTATCTCTCAACCCCGTACACCAGCTCAGGCTCCTTCCCCACCAGGGAGGTGACATTCCACGAACCAAAAGCCAGTTTAGAAAGCTTGGGATCAGTCCGCCAAGGTCTCCGCCTATGACCATCACTTAATCCACATAGCACCGGACCCCCATGATCCCTCCTGCAGGTGGTGAGCCCACTGGAGGTCGGACCCATGTAACTCCTTCGGGCTGAGCCCGGCCGGGTCCCATGGGTGGAAACCCGGCCACCAGACGCTAGCCTTCGAGCACCTCCCCCAGGCCTGGCTCCAGGGTGGGGCCCCGGTAACCCCATACCGGGCGGGGTACACTGAACCCTTGATAAAGAATTTATCATGAGAGTCTGTTGGATCGTTCTTAGTCTGGCCCTTCACCCAGGACCAGTTTGACTTGGGTGACCCTATCAGAGGCAAATTGCCCTCTAAATAAAATAAATTCCTGTACCTTATTACACTATATTTTATTAAATATTGCTACACTGTGGTTGTAGAGCACAGACTTATGAGATGAATTTTTATTTAGAAAAGGTCTTGGTTCATACCAAAGACCACATTAAAGAAATGGTACTTTCTGCCTTCTAGCTTGGTGCTCAGCATAATAGAATGGGGAAAGAAAGTTAACACTCAGAGCTACCAGAAGACTGACCCCCCCCCCCCCCCCCCCCCAGTTTTCACTACTTGCAGTAGCTCTGTGGCCCAGGGTCACAGAAATGGAGATAGGCACCACCCATATACATCATATGGTGTCTCACATACCGTGGAAGGTGACTTAACTTGGTTCCATTTAATTTAGATTCATAAAGACTAAAAGGACATTCTCACCTTAAGTACAATCTGAGTACTTGTGGTGACAACTAGGCTCTTTTGTTGCATGTTCACACCAGGTACCAGGAGCTATTCTAGTTATAAAAATTTCCTTCCAAATAACATACATAGCTCTTATTGCAGAGTAGGTGAAGTCAGGGAAAACTGGAATGTTTCCTAAAGTAGGCACAGTGGGAAAATAAGTATTGAACACGTCAACATTTTTCTCATCAAACATATTTCTGATGGAGCCATTGACCTAAGATTTTCACCAGATATCAGTAACAACCCAAGTAATCCATACATACAAAGAAATCAAGGCAACTGTGTTCACAAAACAAGTTATATTTGATAAAATGGAATGGCACAGGGAATAAGTATTGAACGCATGAAGAAAAAGAGGTGCAAAAAGGCATAGAAAGCCAAGAAACCAGCTGAAATCCATCAGAATTTAGGAAGCAGTCCTGTCCCCCATTAGTGCAAATTAATTTCAACTGGTTAAGTCCTGATTGATAGCCTTTAAATAGGTCTGTGAATATCAGATTGTCACACCACAAAGAACTCATGATGGGTAGAAGCAAAGAGCTCTCTCTAGACTTTGCAACCTTATTGTTGCAAAACATAATGATGGCATTGTTTACAGGTGCATTTCTAAACTGCTGAATGTTCCAGTGAGTACTGTTGGAGCCATAATTTGGAAGTGAAAAGAACATCATTTTACCATAAACTGGCCAAGATCAGGAGCTCCTTGCCAGATTTCTGATAGGAGTCAAAAGAATTATCAGAAGAGTGATCCAAGAGCCAAAGACCACCCGTGGAGCACTCCAGAAAGACCTGGAGTTAGCAGGTCCTGCTGTTTCAAAGAAAGCAATAAGTAATGCACTCAACCTACATGGGCTCTATGCCCGCTCACCTCACAAGACTCCATTGCTGAAGATTCTGGGACAATATAGTCTGGTCAGATGAGACCAAAATTGAACTTTTTGGATGCCCCAATACTCAGCATGTTTGAAGGAAAAATGGCACTGCACATCAGCCCAAAAACACCATACCAGCAGTGAAGTTTGGAGGTGGGAGTATCATGGTATGGGGGTGATTTTTAGCACATGGTACAGGCAGACTTCATATAATTGAAGGAAAGGTGAATGGACAAATGCACAGGGACATCCTTGATAAGAACCTATTGCCATCTGCCAGGATGCTGAAGATAATATTTCAGCAAGACAATGATCCCAAACACACAGCCAAGGAAACTCTTAATTGGCTCCAGAGAAGGAAAATAAAGCTGCTAGCATGGCCGAGTCAGTCACCTGACCTGAATCCAATTCAAAATCTATGGAACGAACTGAAGATCAGAGTTCATAGAAGACACCCATGGAACCTTCAAGATCTGAAAACAGTTTGTGTGGAAGAATGGGATAAAGTCACTCCTGAGCAATGCCTTTTCCTAGTTTCTCCATACAGGAGGCATCTGGAAGCTGTTATTACCAGCAAAGGCTTTTCTACTAAATATTGAATTAATTAAAATTAAAAATAAATTAATTTCACCAAGCATGTTCAATACTTATTCCCTGTGTCATTCCACTTTATTAAATATAACTTGTTTTGTGAACACAGTTGCCCTGATTTCTTTGTATGTATGGATTACTTGGGTTGTGATATCTGGTGAAAACCTCAGGTCAATGGCTCCATCAGAAATATGTTTAATGAAAAAAATGTTGACATGTTCAATACTCATTTTTATTTTGTGTATCAGGGTAAAACCCTAAATGTATCACGATACATGTTAAAAGCCATATCGCCCAGCCTTTCTAACATTTAACAATGCAGGAAAGAACTGATTTATCTAATGTGGGTCTAGACAAAGCATGAAAGTCATGAAGTTATTTTGAGAAGTGATGGCCTATTTAAATGGCAAAATTAAAACAAACCAAGAATCAACTGAAGAAAGTTAATTTGTAGTTCTAAACATATTTAGGGCATTTTTTACTCACTTTTTGTCTCTCCCACGACATTATTCTCCTCTCCTACAGCGTCCATCACAATTACATGCAAATGTCCAATCATGCATATTAGGTGATGATGTCATTTAGCAACTTTTAGGACCACCTATATTTACTTTCCTTACTGAGGAGTTGGCAACACTACATTCTATTTTATGCTGAGCATCAACAAAGTACCATTTTTATGGTCGTTGGTATCTCCTTGGTGGCCGGGCCCCGGGGGTGGACGAGATTCGCCCTGAGTACCTCAAGGCCCTGGATGTTGTTGGATTGTTATGGTTGACACGCCTCTGCAACATTGCATGGAGGTCGGGGGCAGTGCCTTTGGCATGGCAAACCGGGGTGGTGGTTCCTCTCTTCAAAAAAGGGGACCGGAGGGTGTGCTCCAACTTTAGAGGGATCACACTTCTCAGCCTTCCTGGGAAGGTCTATGCCAAGGTACTGGAGAGGAGAGTCCGGCCGTTGGTCGAACCTCGGATTCAGGAGGAGCAATGTGGTTTTCGTCCTGGCCGTGGCACATCGGACCAGCTCTTTACCCTCTCGAGAATTCTTGAGGGTTTGTGGGAGTTTGCCCAACCAGTTTACATGTGTTTTGTGGACTTGGAGAAGGCATTTGACCGCGTCCCTCATGGATTTTTGTGGGGGGTGCTTCGGGAGTATGGGGTATTGGGCTTGTTGTTACGAGCTATTCGGTCTCTGTACGACCGTTGTGAGAGTTTGGTTTGTATTGCCAACACTCGGTCGGAGTCATTCCCAGTGAGAGTTGGACTCCGGCAGGGCTGCCCTTTGTCACCGATCCTGTTCATAATTTTTATGGACAGGATTTCTAGGCGCAGCCAGGGAATGGAGGGTGTCATGCTTGGTGACCACAGGATTTCATCTCTGTTGTTTGCAGATGATGTTGTCCTGTTAGCTTCATCCAGCAATGACCTACAGCTCTTGCTGGGACGGTTTGCCGCTGAGTGTGAAGCGGCTGGGATGAGAATCAGCACCACCAAGTCTGAGTCCATGGTCCTCAGCCGGAAAAAGGTGGATTGTCCTCTCTGGGTTGGGGACAGGCTCCTGCCTCAAGTGGAGGAGTTTAAGTATCTTGGGGTCTTGTTCACGAGTGAGGGGAAAATGGAGCGAGAGATCGACAGACGGATTGGAGCAGCATCTGCAGTGATGCGGACGTTGTACCGGTCTGTTGTGGTGAAGAGGGAGCTTAGTTCTAAGGCAAAGCTGTCGATTTACCAGTCAATCTACGTTCCTACTCTCACCTATGGTCACGAGCTTTGGGTAATGACTGAAAGAACGAGATCGCGGATACAAGCGGCTGAAATGAGCTTTCTCCGTAGGATTGCTGGACTCACCCTCAGAGATAGGGTGAGGAGCTCAGTCATCCGGGAGAGGCTCAGAGTAGAACTGCTGCTCCTCCACATTGAAAGATGTCAGTTGAGGTGGTATGGGCATCTGATTAGGATGCCTCCTGGACGCCTCCCACTTGAGGTGTTTCAGGCACGTCCCACTGGGAGGAGACCCCGGGGCAGACCCAGGACTCGGTGGAGAGACTATGTCTCCCAGCTGGTCTGGGAACGCCTTGGTATCCTCTCTGAAGAGCTGGAGCAGGTGGCGGGGGAGAGGGAAGTCTGGGCTTCTCTGCTTGAACTGCTGCCTCTGCGACCCAGACCTCCGGAAAAGCGGTAGAAGATGGATGGATGGATGGATGGTATGATGGCGCCACCGGTCCGCCACATGAGTAGGCTGCCTGTTGCAACAGCCTTTTTTTTTTTTTTTTTTTTTTTATCTTCCTTCTTCTTTCTACACCTTTCACTCTGTATATATATCACGGACGCACGGATCGCCCCGGGGGTCTCCCGGGTCGGCGGACGGAGCCACGGTTTGCAGCGGGAGACGCTACAGCAGGGAGGAGCTAGTGCTAGCTAGCACTTGGCCGCCGCCCGGTGCTAATGGGAAACTCGACATACCGGGAGCTGTAGCGAAAACGACGCGGGTGCCGGGCTGGAGTTTAGGCGGCGTGCAAGAAATATAAGACAGAATAATAAAGAGCGATGGCAAGAACCAAGCAGACCGCCCATAAAATCTACTGGAGGAAGAAGCCCCCCAGGATGCAGCTAGCCACCGTCACAGGCCCGTGGCTCTGAGAGAGATCCGTCGCTGCCAGAAATCCACGGAGCTGCTCATCCGTAAGCTGCCCGTCCAGCGCCTGGTGAGGGAGATCGCTCAGGACTTCAAGACCGTCCCGCGTTTCCTGAGCTTCGCCGTCATGGCTCTGCAGGAGACCAGCGAGGCCCACCTGGTGGTCTCTTCTTCGCTAAGGGGGCCACCATCATGCCCAAAGACTTCCAGCTGGCCCGTTGCATCCGCGGAGAGAGAGCTTAGACTTTCTGCTGCACATTCACCAACCAACCATAATGCCCTGCACTGTGTGTCTATATATATATATTTATAGTAATATGGACATATGTTTAGTAGATGTTTTTTCTTGCCTTCTGATTATTGCTCTGAGTGTTGCTATCCCTGTGCTGTTGCAATCCTGGAATTTCCCCATTGTGGGACTAATAAAGGCTTATCTTATCTTATCTTATCTTATCTTATCTTATGACCAGGCTGGAGCTTGAACCCATAGCCTCCCAGCTGTGGGGCGGATGCTCTGCCACCAGAGTGATGAGTGGTGGTGAGTTCAATTAAACAGCAGCAGATTATGCATCAAAAGCAAGCTCAGCTAATTAGAAAAAAATTATAGAGATTGGATGTCAGTGAAATACAGGCATTCAGAGCATATTAATATATATACTGTATATACATGTAACTTTTCTAGTAATGCACTATATTTTTCTACTATCAAATATTTTTAAGCAATAACAGGGTGTACTCTGGAGCAAGTGATGGAGAAACATCAACGGTTATAAAGATCATTTGCTAGATTAGTGTTCTGGATTTTGTAAAGCACGCCTGTGACCACGAGGACACCTCAGCGCTTGCTTTGTGTGACATTTTAAGTCAGGAGTGTCCAATCATGTACCATTGAGGGCCAAGACCCTGCAGGTTTTCTCTCTTCAGCAGGTGTTTTCACTTATCTAACTAACTAACTACTAACTAACCTGCACTTATATAGCGCTTTTCTAGTCACAAAGACCACTCAAAGCGCTTTCATTAATACTAACCCTCTATTCTAAGGGCCTATAGGAAACAGATATCTAGGGACAATTTAGAACAGCCAATTAACCTAACATGCATGTTTTTGGCATGTGGGAGGAAACCGGAGAAATCCCGGAGTAAACCCACGCAACACGAGGAGAACATGCAAACTCCACACAGATCACTGTTGGTCGGGGGCTGGGATCGATCAGCAATAAATTGTCATGAACCGAGCCCGTGTTTCCTGTGGGCTCGGTTCTGATCGATCCTGGTGGCTCAGGCAGTGGGTTTATTATGTGGAGTTGTGTTTTGATTTCTTGTTGTTTTCTTGTCAATGCACTGTTTCTGTTCCTGCCTGTAGCTGCCACTCTGGCTGTCCGGCCACACCCCCCTCTTTCTGACAGTCAGCTGTTGGCCGCAATAATTATCTTCCCCGCGCTCGCCCAGGTGTTCCATATTTGTCACGCCCGCAATCTTCGGCCTCCGTCGGTCTATGATGACCATGGTAGAGAATCCTAAACGTCTACTCTGCTGGAACAGCACCGCCTGTGGCTGAACAGGCCGATGCGCGAATGGCAGTCCCTGTCACACAGGTCGCACTTGTGGGTGGTCTCCGTGCTGCTGGGTCTGTGGCGGTTCTTCCTGCTGGTCCTTTTTTCATCTGCTGCAGCAGTCAGTCTCTCTTCACCCGCCTTGAGCTGTCTGGTCAGGGTGCCTCTCCATTTGGAGTGGTCCATTGCAAGGTCCTCCCAGCACTCTGTGTTGATCTTCAGGGCCTTCATGTCTCTCTTGCAGACGTCTCTAAAGCGCAGCTGTGGGCGGCCAACGTCTCTCCTGCCAGTCGCCAGTTCTCCGTAGAGGACGTCTTTGGGGATTCTGCTATCCTCCATACGGTGAATGTGGCCTAGCCAGCGGAGCCTGCGCTTCCTGAGTAGAGTGAACATGGAGGCAAGGCCGGTGCAGGACAGAACTTCTGTGTTGGGCACTTTGTCCTGCCAGGATATGTCCAGGATGTGGCGAATGCAGCGCAAGTGGAAGGAGTTCAGTCTCTTTTCCTGCCGGGCGTATGTTGTCCATGTCTCACTCCCATAGAGCAGTGTTCTGATGACGCAGGCATTGTACACTGCCATCTTCGTCTTGACAGAGAGTTTGGGATTCTCCCACACTCGTGTGGTGAGGCGAGCGAGTGTGAAGGCTGATTTTCCAATCCTCTTGTCGATCTCTGTATCAAGGGAGAGGTTGTTGCTGATCGTGCACCCCAGGTACGTGAACTGATTCACGACCTCCAGCTCATAGTCGTCGATGGTGATGGTTGGTGGTGCTTCCGTGCCTTGCGCCAAGATGTTAGTCTTCTTCAGGCTGATGGTAAGCCCGAAGTCCTTGCATGCCTGGGAAAAGCGGTCCATCAGGGTCTGAAGCGCCTGCTGTGTGTGGGTTGCGACTGCAGCATCATCTGCGAACAGCATGTCTCTGATTAGAGCCTTGCGTACTTTGGTTCTGGCTTTCAGGCGGGCGAGGTTGAAAAGCCTGCCATCAGATCTTGTGTGCTGGTAGATTCCCTCTGTTGCTGTGCTGAAGGCATGCCTCAGGAGCATAGCAAAGAAAATCCCAAAGAGGGTTGGGGCAAGTACACAGCCCTGTTTCACTCCGCTGCATATGTTGAATGGCAATGAGACGTTGCCGTCGTGCTGCACTATCCCCTGCATGTTGGTGTGAAACGATTCGATGAGGCTTTGCAACTTTGGTGGGCATTCTATCTTTGGCAGGATCTTGAAAAGGCCCTCTCTGCTGACCAGATCGAACGCTTTGGTGAGGTCGATGAAGGCGACGTACAGGGGCATGTTCTGTCCTCTGCATTTCTCCTGGAGTTGGCGGATGGAGAATATCATGTCTACCGTCGATCGCTCAGCGCGGAAGCCACACTGAGACTCGGGGTAGACACGTTCGGCAAGCTTCTGTAGACGAACGAGAACAACTCGTGCATAGACTTTGCCAACAATGCTGAGGAGGGAGATGCCACTGTAGTTGTTGCAGTCGCTTCTCTCCCCTTTGTTTTTGTAGAGGGTGATGATCTTGGCGTCCCTCATGTCCTGTGGTACGGCACCTTCCTTCCAGCACTGGCAGAGGACGTCATGCAATGGCAGCAGTAGGGCGGTCTTGCAGTGCTTGATCAGGTCGGGGGGTATGCTGTCATTGCCGGGTGCCTTACCAGTGGCCAAGCTATCAATGGCCTTGCTGAGTTCGTCGATGGTTGGCTCGGCATCAAGTTCGTCCATGGATGGCAGGCAGTCGATGGCATCAAGGGCTGACGGTGTCACGGTGTTCTGTCTGGAGTAGAGGTCGGAGTAGTGTTCCACCCATCTCTCCATCTGCTTGTTCTTTTCTGTGATCATCTCCCCAGTGGAGGATTTGAGGGGGGCCGTCTTGCTCTGAGCCGGACCAAGTGCTTTCTTGATGCCGTCGTACATACCAGGGATGTTCCCTGTTATGGCAGCTGTTTGAATGTCTTGGCTGAGCTGAGTCCAGTACTCGTTGGCACAGCGCCGAGCAGTCTGCTGAACTTTGCTTCTCGCAGCCCTGAGAATCTGGAGATTCTTCTCGTTTGGGTACTTCTTGTACTCAGCAAGTGCTGAGTGCTTGGCTTCAATGACGGGAGTCATCTCTGTCAACTTGGCATCAAACCAGTCCTGTGACTTTGAGGTCTTCCTCCCAAAGGTAACTAAGGCTGTGCGGTGAATGGTGTTTCGCAGCTCTTCCCACTTCTGCTTTGCAGATTCTCCTTGTGGTACACCAAGTTCCTTCTCAAAGGTGGAGGCAAACTGCTCAACAAGTTCTGGTTGGGCCATCTTGCTGGTGTCAATCTATGCCTTTCCAGGCTGTTTAGCACGATGGAATTTCTTCAGCTGCAGCTTGACCTTGCAACACACCAATGAATGGTCTGTGTCGCAATCTGCACTCTGGAACGAACGGGTGATTAACACGTCCTTCAGTGAGGTGCGCCTTGTCAGGATCAAGTCCAGCTGGTGCCAGTGCTTTGAACGCGGATGTCGCCAGGAAACCTTGTGTTGGGGCTTGGTCTTGAAGAACGAGTTTGTGATGCACAGATCGTGATATGTGCAGAACTCGAGCAGCCGCTGTCCGTTGTCGTTCATTCTGCCCATGCCAAATGGTCCAAAACAGGAGGGCCAGGAGTCATGGTCAGCACCCACTCTGGCATTGAAGTCTCCAAGGAGAATGAGTTTTTCAGAGTTGGGGATGATTCTGACAGTTGTTGCGAGATTCTCGTAGAACTCGTCTTTTGCCTCTGGTGTGGCTGTCAGTGTTGGGGCATACACACTGACGAGGGTGACTGGGCCTTGAGTGGTATTGAGGCGGAGGGTGAGGAGCCGTGCAGAGCCATTGCTGCCCGGTTCCACCATCTTCAGCAAGGTGTTCTTCACTGCGAAGCCCACTCTGTGTTCCCTGTGTTCGTCACTGCCCTTTCCCTGCCAGTAGAACGTGTAGTCCTTCTCTTTCAGTGTGCCTGCGTCAGCCAACCGTGTTTCCTGGAGAGTGGTGATATCCACTTCCAGTCTCTTCAGCTCATTATTGATGATGACAGTCTTCCTGGTGTCGTTGATGTCCTTGAGGTTAGCAGCGAGTCCTGTCATCATAGTGTGGACTTTCCAAGTTCCCAGTTTTAGAGTTGGGCTCTTTTGTTTTTTTTGTCTTGCCTGGTGCGAAGGTTCTCAGCCTGCTGTTCGGACTTCTTCTCATCCCCATGCACCCAATGAGGAAAGCAAGCTGTGGCGGGACAACACCTTATTGGCTGGGGGATGCCCAGCTTGAGGCGGGCGTTAGCTGTCCAGTGAGATCTGATGATCCCTCCCACCGTCGGGAACAACCCCTGGTGCCGCACTCTACGCCAATTGAGCAGTGGCTTATAACCGGTAACTGTCATTCCCCGTGTTTTGTCTACGCCAAAGGCGAAGCTGGAGTGTCCTCTCCAGTGATCCGGTGTTCTACCTTCCAGCGTTGGGCATTGGTAGGATTCAAGCCTGGGCAGGAAGATATGGAGGACAAGATGTTGCCCATGCAGCATGTCCCCCCTCTCCACGTCACTGATGAATCCAAAGGAGCAGCAGGGCTGCTACAGTTTGGCACCAGCGCCATCGCAGGAGCTGCCAGAACGATGTTGAGCACAACAGAGAACTGCCTTAGGGGCTCTGACTCCGGATTTTTCCTCAGGGTTGACTCCCGAAGCCTTTCCCATGACCGGGTGTGCCGCAAGGCAGCGGAGGTTTGAAATCAGGGTTTACCTTCCCCTAGGTGGGCTACCTTCCCACGTTGACGAGCCACCATCTACCTGAAGCATCTGGTTTTAAGGCGCCAGAGATCCGCCCTCGCCCCTTCTCCTATTAGTAAAAGCAGTTCCGCCAGGCTTAGAGACTAAACCACACGGGCAGGCTAGGAGTTGGACTTAGTTGTCAGAGGCTTTTCGAGACGCACGCCATAAGGAGCATTTTATGAGCACTGGGAGCTTAACCCCAGTGCCGCTCCTGGCTATGACAACCTTGGAACCAAACGCCAGCAGCGTCTGTATTAAAGGAGCTTTTTGCTACACAGACGCCGCTGGATCATTGTACATGTTGGATGGTACATTCTCCGCTGTCAACTGTCACGTCAGTAAGGACTATTTCTGTGTGTGTCTTGGATTCTCGCTGTGACGACTCGGTCTGCCCCCCCCCCCCCATGAGTAACTGCCTGTGCGCTATTCCGCCACTGTTTATCTCCAGTGTGTGTTGGGCGTCCTAGAGAACTCTTAGCGTACCCGAGCTGTCTTGTCTCCGTTTGTTCACTGGTGTGTTAATAAATGTGTGTTTGGTGTAACCCTGCAATTAAATTCTCGTCCTTTTTTCCCCTCGCTGTGCGCCGTTGGAGAGGTGCACGGAGAGCTCATGACATCAGTGGGAAGACGTTCAGTGGAATTTGATGTTGAAGACGCTGGTTGGAGGTAAAGCCTGCAGGGTCTTGGCCCTCCATGGCACATGATTGGACAGCCCTGTTGCAACTTGTGTTGAAGTTACTACCCAGGGGCAGAAGCTGCGAAAAGCTCTGTGGCAAATAATGAAAAACGTGTTTTTAAAGGCATTTTTCATGCACAGTCCTGTGAAAAAGTATTTGCCCCTTCAAGATTTGTTATATTTTTGCATATTTGTCACACTTGTGCCACCCTTGGGGGCCAGTAACTGCATTCAAGCGTTTGCAATAACTGGCAGTGACTCTTTTGTTGAGGGATTTTGGTCTACTATTCTTTGCAGAACTGTTTTAACTCAGCCACACTGGAGGGCTTGAGCTTCATTCCTGGATTTTCTGGTAGAGAGCAGAATTCATGGTTCTATGAATTACGGCAAGTTGTCCAGGTCCAAAAGCAGCAAAGCAGCCCCTGACCATCAAACTACCACCACCATGTTTGACCGTTGCTTTGATGTTCTGTTTATGAAATACTGTTAGTTTTACACCAGATGGAACGGGATGCACACCTTCCAACTAGTCCAACTTTTGTCTCATGAGTCCACTGAATATTTTCCCAGAAGTTTTGAGGCTCATCAGAATGTTTTTATGGCAAACGGGACATGAGGCTTTGTGTTGTTTTTGCTCAGCCATGGTTTTATCTCATGGATGCCATTTTTGCCCTGTCTCCTCCTTATTGTTGAATCATGGACCAGTGTCCAAACAAAACTAAATTACAGTCTCACATAGAGCCAGGCAGGTTCAGATCACGTTAGCTCTTATTAAATGAAACCAGGATTTAAAAACTACATTTTGTACTTGGGAATCTTATTCAAACTTGTTTGATGACCTGAAACATTTAAGTGTGACGAATATGTAAATATAAGAAATCAAGAACGGGGGGTAACCAGCCACCAAGTCCATGTGGGCCCCACCAAAGGTTTACCTGGGCTGTCTCATGGGTCCATGTGGGTTTGTCATGTTGGCCCCACATGGACTTTATCCCTTTACCTATTTTTTTTTTACATATTTTCTCATACATTTGCTATTTTCTTGTAAATTTGTGACTTTTCCACCTAATTTGATCATTTTTTCTTAAGAAAAAACTTTAGCAAAAATTTATAATTCTTTTTTACTGTAAATTTGCAACTTTTTCTGATAAGTCTGTTAGTTTTTCTTGTAAAATTGTGACTGTTTTCTTGCAAATTTAACTTTTCTTTGTAATTTTGGAACTTTGTCATAAATTTGTAACTTTTTTAGTGTAATCTTGCAGCTTTTTCTCATGAATTTGTTGCTTTTTTCTTGTTAATTTGCTATTTTCTTGTAAATTTGTGAAACTTTCCCATAAATTTGTGACATTTTTCATAAAAAATTTGAATTTTCTAAAAATTCAACTTTTTTTAATGTAAACTTATAACTTTTCCTCATAAATTTGGGACTTTTTTCTAATAAATTTTCAGTTTATTTACTCATGTATTTACTACTTTTTTTTGTTAATTTGCAGCTTTTTCTAATTTTTCCTCATATATTTGTGACTTTTTTCTTATAAATTTGCAAAATCTTTCTTGTAAGTTTGTTACTCATTGTAGCAGGAGTGTCTCCTCAGGCCAATCCAGGAGATCACTTTTCTTCATTTTAAAGAAATTTCACTTTCTTCATCTTAAAGCATCTCTCACTCAAGGTCTGGTCAAGAATACTGTGTCTTCAACAGGACCCCAGTGTAAACAATTTCACTTTTGTAGAGAGACTTGAAAAGGATTTGCTTTTAAAGGCTTAAGTGGACCATAAACTCTTGGAGTCAAATCCCCAACTGGACAGTTCATGCTGATAGTATCCATTCGTGCCAGGAACTGATACTCTTAAAAAGTCATAAACTTCTTAAGTGGGCAGATATATGGCCCTCCTCCTTCTTTTAGACATTTCCCAGAACCCTCTAGGCCCCCCGCTCACATTCCTAAGACCTAAAAATTATCTACAGCTCGACAGTACCTCCTAACGGACATCTACGGAATGTTTCATTGTGCGTCTGTTAATTCTGACTAAACATTAAGCTTTTCTTCCAGCTATCATAAGATAAGATAAGATAAGATAAGATAAGATAAGCCTTTATTAGTCCCACAATGGGGAAATTCCAGGATTGCAACAGCACAGGGATAGCAACACTCAGAGCAACAATCAAGAAGACAAGAAAAACAAGAGCAGCGAATATCCATATGTACATAAAAATATATATACACACAGTGCGGAGCATTGTAGCTAGATGGAATAAATATATAAATATATATACACACAGTGCGGAGCATTGTAACTAGATGGAATAAACAGCATAACCGTCTACTTAGTTATCCTACATCGTATGAATATGTACACATACATATTGTCATCCTCCGTAGCGACCGATATTGTCCTAGTTGTATACTAGAGGGGACCATGGTGTAAGTCTATTGCGTCTTTTGCATTCAATACTATTAGGTCATCACGTTTTTTTGCTATCTCTGCAAGCAGCCCTGCTTAGGTTATACAGTCTGACAGCCGTAGGTAGGAAGGACCTGCGAAACCTCTCGGTTGCGCACCTAGGATGATGTAGTCTGCTACTAAATGAGCTCCACAGTGCGTTCAGTATATCCTGCATAGGGTGGGACTCGGACTCCAGCAGAGATGACAGTTTAGCCACCATCCTACTCTCTCCTATCTCCTCCACTGGGTCAAGGCGTTTCCCCAGGACGGAGCTAGCTTTCTTGATCAGTTTGTTCAGTCTCTTCCTATCGGCTGCTGTAATGCCAGTGCCCCAGCAGACCACTCCAAAAGTGATGGCTGATGCCACCACGGTGTCGTACAATGTCTTCAGCAGCGCCCCTTGTACACCAAAAGACCTGAGTCTCCTCAGTAGGAACAGCCTGCGCTGTCCCTTCTTGTAGAGTGCATTGGTATTGTGTGACCAGTCTAGTTTATTGTTCAGATGAACACCCAGGTACTTGTAGGATGTCACCATCTCAATGTCTGTTCCCTGTATGTTTACTGGTGCTGTGAGGAGTTGTCCTTGCCTGTGGCAGTCCACCACCAGCTCCTTAGTGTTCCTCGCGTTGATCTGGAGGCAGTTCCGATGGCATCAGTCCATGAAGTCCTGGATAAGTCCTCTGTACTCAGCTTCATCTCCGTTGGAGATGAGGCTGACGATCACAGAGTCGTCAGAGAACGTCTGTAGATGGCAGTGTGTTGTGTTGTGTGAGAAGTCCGCAGTATAAAGGGTGAACAGGAAGAGAGCCAAAACTGTTCCCTGGGGGGCCCCTGTGCTACCGATGATCGTGTCGGACACACAGTCCCAGGTTCTCACAAACTGTGGCCGGTTATTGAGGTAGTCCAGGATCCATGATGGCAGATGCTGGTCCACCCCTGCGCACAGCAGCTTGTCCTTCAGGATCATTGGTTGGATGGTGTTGAAAGCACTGGAGAAGTCAAAGAACATGATCCTCACCGCATTCCTGGGCTTCTCAAGGTGGGACAGAGAATGGTGAAGGAGGAAGATCACTGCATCCTCCACCCCAATGCCATGCTGGTAGGCAAACTGGAGTGGATCCATCGCTGGTCACACCAGGGGGCGGAGGTGAGCAAGGAGCAGTCTCTCCAGGGTCTTCATCATGTGAGACGTCAGGGCCACTGGTCTGTAGCTGTTCAGGTCTTTGGGGTGGGAAGTCTTTGGTACAGGTACCACACAAGATATTTTCCACATCTGTGGTACCCTCCCCAGCTTCAGGCTCAGGTTGAAGATGTGCTCCACAATCCCACGCAGCTGGTCTGCACAGGACTTGAGGAGCTTTGCGCTGATGCCGTCCGGACCTTCCTCGCCTTGATCTTCCTCAGCTCCGTCCTCACCTGGGTCTTAGTGAGGGTCAGGTTGGGGGGCTGTGTGCTGGGAGTGGGGGGGTGTTGGTGGAGTGGGGTGTGGGCAGCAGGACTCGATGTCTTTAGAGGCAGCAGTGGTTGTTGTACAGTCGGGGGGGAGGGCGGTTGGTCAAACCTATTAAAAAACAGGTTCCGATTGTTCGCCCACTCCCTGTCCCCCGTAGCCTGGGAGGAGGTATTCTGGAGCCCAGAGATGGTTTTAAGGTTTCTCCAGACCCCGCTGATGTTGCTCTGTTGCAGCTTGTCCTCCATCTTCAACCTGAAGCTGTCCTTGCCTTCTCTGATCTTCCTCCTCAGCTCCCTCTGTACAGACTTCAGCATCTCCCTGTTCCCCAACCTGAAGATCCTCTCCTTCTCTCTCAGAAGTGTTTTTATCTCAGGGTTGATCCATGGTTTGCTGTTCGAGCAACACCGTACGGTCTTGGTGGGTACGGTGTTGTCCACACAGAAGCAGATGTAGTCCGTGATGGTGAGACTGAGGCCATCGATGTCCTCACCATGTGGATCGCAGAGCTGCTCCCAGGCAGTGGCTTCAAAACAGTCCTTTCGAGCGTCCATTGCCTCCTCAGACCATAACTTCACTGTGCGCATGACCGGAGGTTGTCTGTGCACTAGGGGTTTGTACACCGGCAGGAGATGAACCAAGCTGTGATCCAATCTCCCGAGTGGGGGGAGTGGTGATGAGGTGTATGCCTCCTTAGTGTTTGTATAGAATAAGTCCAGTGTTTTATTGTCTCTAGTGTGGCATGTGACATACTGGGTGAATGTGGGTAGAATGGGAGACAGTGAAATATGGTTGAAATCGCCTGAGATGAGGAGAAGAGCATCTGGGTGCTCTGTCTGCAGCCTGCCAGTTACCAAGTGGATGACGTCACGTGCTGTCCCAGTGTTCGCCGTTGGATTTGCATGAATAACAATGCTGATCACGTGTGAGTATTCCCTCGGGAGATATGTAGGCCGCATGCTAACAGCTAGCAACTCCATGTCTTTGTTGCAGTGTTGTTGTTTAACCGTGATATGTCCCGGTGTGCACCAGTTGTTATTGACATACATTATCACTCCTCCGCCCCTTGCTTTCCCACTGTCTGCTGTTCGGTCTGCCCGTATTACATGGAAACCCTCCAGTTCAATGTTAGCATCTGTTGCTAGTTCTGTTTAGCCACATCTCCGTAAATAGCATCAAGCTACTCTCTCTGTATATGCTCTCGTAGCGGGAGATAGCCGCTAGCTCATCTGTTTTACTGAGTAGCGATTGTACATTCCGCATAATAACGGATGGGAGGGCAGGTCTGTACCTTATATTCCTCGCCTGCTGTCTTACTCCAGCTCAAGATCCACGCCGTTTCCATCTTATTTCTCCCGGTATGTCGAGTTTTTGCGTTAGCATCGTGGGCCGGTTAAGTGCTAACAGCTGGCCCCTATTGTCCTGCCTCCTACAAGAAACAGTGACTCCGTCCGCTGGCTCAGGAGACATTTGGGTGATCTACGTGTCAGTGATGGATCAAGGTGTCACCGAAACAGAAAGATTAGCAAGAGAGCCAGATAGTAAATAGAAATAGGAAGAAATTGATCCGCTGTTGCAAAAAGGCAGCCTACTTGTGTGGCACCGGAAGTTGAAGTCATCTCCCTGGGATTCTAAGGACAATGTGGAAAATCATCACCCTTTTGATCACCAATAATGGTTTGCCATGATTCATTAATCCTTGATTTAAATGTGAGTACATGGCTTAGGAATGTTTTATTTTCATGAGTGTTATTCAAATGGATGTTAAAATTATTAGTAATGGTATAAATGCATGGTCGCTGAATATTAGCCTTGAGTCACTTAAATTAGTTACATTTTATATTGAGTATGTAATTCCATATAGCTGAATGTTTTCTGAATCTCTGTCCGTCTTCCTTCTCATGATAACCAATCACCATGCTGCCTTTCTGCTGGATAACATACTGGCATTTGATTGGCTGTTTACAAACAAAGGGATGTTCCCTCATTGGACAAAAGCTCATTCAAACTCCTCTTTATGGAAGATGATTGGTCCGCCTTGCGGCCAGTCTCGTTTTATGACCCAGCAGCGCGCTTCAGTTAAATGCTTCAGAGCTGCCCTGCATACTCAGAAAAAGAGTTTTTCCGTTCTTTGTACTTCTTTGCAGTTTTCTTTTGTCTAAATTGCTCTGTGAGTTTTAAGAAGTCTTTTGTGTGTGTGAACCTTGTCAAATCCTGCGTTAACTCTCCTAAATTGTCTTTTGATAAGCTTTACTTGTTTTCTGGTTAACTGAGGAGAAATCATTTTTCTTTCTATGAGCTCACCTTAAATTGTCCTTAGGTATGACTGTGAGAGTGAATGGTTGTCTGTCTCTCTGTGTTGGCCCTGCGATGGACTGGCAATCTGTCCAGGGTGTACCCTGCCTCTTGCCCAAAGATGCTGGGATAGGCTCCAGCCCCCCCGCGACCCGAAAAGGATTAAGCGAAAGAAGATGGATGGATGGATGGATGGAGCTCGCCTTAAAGAGAGTTAAACTCTCAAATCTTTTTTTTTTTCCTTCACCTCAGAAGCCATTCTTATTCTATTTAAATGTTTTTTCTTGGACCTTTTTGACTTTTCATGCAGTTAAAGTGGACTTTTTAACTTTCCTGTTTTAAAGTGAACTGATATTTTTTTTTTTTTTTGACATTTCTTTTCAGGGCTCATCCACGTCTGACCCTGTAAAGAAACTAGGAGCTCATGGGTGAAACTGACTAAAACATTCTTCCTTCAGTTTTTGGTCTTGTTCTGCGGGCCAGAGACATCCCAAATTCGGACCGGTTGCCAAAGGTCTCCACACCTGCTCCGGGACCAGCCTTCACTGCCGCCTGTTCCCAGCCCTCACTCTGTTGCCAGCCTTCGCTGCCTGCCCCATGGGAGCCCCCAGCCGAGTCTACGCTTCTCACAGCTGTGAACGATCTGAAAGCCGATCAGCAGTCGCTTTCCCCCGGTGTTCTGAATGCTGTCTGGAAAAGCCGCTGAGCCTTCCCGAACTTATACCACCGGCTGGTGCTGACCACCGCTGTACACCTGGACCTACAGCTGTTCGTAAGTGAGACTCCCATTTTCCTGTCTGCTGGGTTTAAACATGATGTCCTAAAATATTAATTGCAATTGAGCAAAACCAATATTTCATGGTACAATTAGTCTCTCAGCCATAGGACAAAGCTATAAACTGAAGGAAAATTCTTATTCATTTTAAGTAACCTCTTTTTTTTTTTGTAGATTAATTCAGAAGTTCCTTTTTAGATAATCAGCTTATGGAATTTTTCCCCATAAAATTGCATTCTGGTTTTGTTAGATATTTCAGCCTTCCATTACATTACAGTTGAAACATAAAATCTGGTTTCCTCTTGGTTCCACAAAGGTTTAACTATAGATTTTATGTTCAGGAATCCACTAACAGTTGATGGGATACTGAACACCTGTTTATCATTTGAATCTGTTTATTCATCATTTTAATGCCATGTCATGTAACCTGAATGAGTTCATTTAATAAAATTTGTAAACAAGAGAAGTTGAAGTGTTTTTCCTTGGCATGTATGTTTTATGGGTCACAGCAGTAAAAGAACTCACTAAATTTTGAGACTGATACATTAAGTAACTGAAGGTACTAAAATTAATTAACTGAAATTAATTCATTAACAAGTTGTTCTTTTAGATCTGGTGCCCCCTTTTCACGAGTGCTCTTCTATTTTATTTAGTGAGCGTTGGGGTGACGGTTTAACTCTATCCCCTTGCACACCCACTATTAAATAAATAAAATAATTCCTGTACCTTATTACACTATATTTTATTAAATATCACTACATCATTTTACAGTTTTTTTGTGTAAATTGGCAACTTTTTTCTCAGAAATTTGCTACTTTTTTTGTAAATTAGTTACTTTGTACAAATTTATGACAAAAAAAGGGAAAATGTCTGACTTTGTGTAGCTATGAATGAATGAATGAATCTTTATTTCGGATAGATTAAAAGTAAAGATTAAAAAAGAAACAGAATAATATAACAAAGGGGAAAAAAGAAAAAAAATCCAACAAGGTCAACTTAAACAATAACTCCTCTGATTATACAGTTCAACATAAGTTATCCGAAATGGGTGATGGCTGAAGCCGCAGCTTATATTGCCCACCCATATTCAGAATCAGAATCAGATCAGAATCAGAATAAGATTTATTGCCATTGTTCATGTAGTACACAAGCTAGGAATTTGTCTCGGTGCAATGCTGCAACATTAAACATGGAGTAGCACTAAAGATAAAAATAAAAAACTTTGCATGCAATAAAAGGTAGAATATGAATAAGTAATACTAATCTATGCGATTTTTAAATATATTAACAAGCAGCAGATATTGTGGAGTTCCACATAGTGCAGTAGGTAGTGCAAAAAGAAAACAGTGATAATTGTCATGAGTCCAGTTGAGCTGCTGTACGTAGTGCACGAGAGTCTAATAAGTCACTTAGTGTTCAGCAGTCTGATGGCAGAGGGGAAAAAGCTGTTCATGTAGCGGGAGGTTTTAGTCTGAATGGACCAAAGTCTTCTGCCTGACGGGAGGGGGGCAAACAGTGCGTGTCCAGGGTGTGAAGGGTCGGCTATGATCCGACCTGCACGCCTCCGGGTCCTGGAGATGTACAGGTCCTGGAGGGATGGGAGCTTGCAGCTGATCACCTTCTCAGCAGCGCGCACAACGCGCTGCAGTCTTAGTCTGTCCCTGGCGGTGGCTCCTGCGTACCACACGGTGATAGAGGTGGTGAGAATGGACTCGATGATGGCCGTGTAGAACTGCACCAACATCTTGGTGGGTAGCTTGAGCTTCCTCAGCTGCCGCAGGAAGAACATCCTCTGCTGGGCCTTTTTGATGAGGGAGCTGATGGTCGGCTCCCACTTGAGGTCCCGGGTGATGGTGGTGCCCAGGAAGCGGAAGGAATCCGCAGTGGTGATGGGAGAGTCTGTGAGGGTATGGGGGGGGGGGGGGCAGGGGGGCTGTGACTTTTCTGAAGTCCACGATCATCTCCACTGTCTTCAAAGCGTTCAGCTGCAGGTTGTTGTGGCTGCACCAGGACGCCAGCAGGGCCACCTCTCTCCTGTAGACGGACTCGTCACCATTGGAGATGAGCCCGATGAAGGTGGTGTCATCCGCAAACTTGATCAGCTTGACAGACTGGTGGCTGGAGGTGCAGGAGTTGGTGTACAGGGAGAAGAGCAGGGGGGAAAGTACACAGCCCTGGGGTGATCCGGTGCTGATGCTAACAGAGTCTGAGACAGTCTTTCCCAACCGCACATGCTGCCTCCGGTCCGTCAGGAAGTCGGTGATCCACCTGCAGAGGGAGTCAGGCACGTTGAGCAGGGACAGCTTGTCCTGGAGCAGAGCGGGGCAGATGGTATTGAATGCAGAGCTGAAGTCCACAAACAGGATCCTGACGTAGGTTCCCGGGGAGTCCAGGTGCTGCAGGATGGAGTGGAGGGCCAGGTTGACTGCGTCGTCCACAGACCTGTTGGCTCTGTAGGCAAACTGCAGCGGGTCCAGGAGGGGAGTGGTGATGGTCTTGAGGTGGGGCAGGACCAGGCGCTCAAAGGACTTCATGACTACAGAGGTGAGCGCTACAGGTCTGTAGTCGTTAAGTCCAGTGATCCATGGCTTCTTGGGGACAGGGACGATGGTAGAGGTTTTGAGGCAGGCCGGCACGTGGCATGACTTCAGGGAGGTGTTAAAAATGTCAGTGAAGACAGGAGTCAGCTCCTCCGCACAGTGTCTCAGGGTGGAGGGAGACACGCCGTCCGGACCAGGGGCCTTGTGCAGGTTCAGTCTGGAGAACTGTCTGTGCACGTCCTGCTCACTGATGGCAAGGGCAGGGGGGGAGGGGGGCGCCTTTGATGAAGTGGGGACCATGGAGGCAGTGACGCTGGGGGGAGGGGGGAGTTGGACACAGCTGACGAGGTGTCAAAACGGGCATAGTGTTGGGACAGTCTTTGAGAAAGGGCTTTGTCATCCTGTCCCTTAGAAGCCTGAGGCCGATAGTTGGTGATTTGCCTCAGTCCTCTCCACACAGAAGCAGAGTCGTTAGCAGTGAACTGTTACTGGAGTCTCTCAGAATACACAGATTTAGCTCTCCTCAGCTCTCTGCTAAACCGGTATTTGGCCTCCCTGTAGCAGTCCCGGTCTCCACTTTTCAACGCTGCTTCCTTCTCCTTCCTGATCTGTCTGAGCTTAGCTGTGAACCAGGGCTTGTCGTTGGAGTAACTCACCCTGGTGCGCGATGGAAGAATGGTCTCCTCACAAAAGTGGATATATGAGGTCACAGTGTCCGTGTACTCATCCAGATCATGCGTGGCTCCTTTAAACATGTCCCAGTCAGTTATTTCCAAGCACGTGCGCAGCTCCTCCACAGCTTCACTGGTCCATTTCCTCGTAGTGCTCACAACAGGTTTTGTGAGCTTCTGTCTCTGTCTGTATGTGGGAATCAGGTGGACCATCATGTGATCAGATAGTTCGAGCGCAGCACGGGGAACAGCGCGATACGCGTCCTTAACTGTAGTGTAACAGTGATCCAGCGTGTTCTCTCCTCTGGTGGGGCATTTAATAAACTGTTTGTATCGGGGGAGTTCGTGGCTCAGGTTGCTCTGGTTAAAGTCGCCAACCACAATAACCAGAGAGTCCGGGAAAGTCTGCTCCGCTTGCTGAATGTGATCCATGAGGGCGCGCTGAGCCTCGCGCACGTCCACGTCGGGCGGGACGTAAACAGCGGCCAGGATGAATGAAGCAAACTCACGCGGGGAATAAAATGGCTTGCAGTTGATGAATAAATATTCCAGAGCAGGAGAACAGTGTTGGGAGATCACAGTTACATCGGAGCACCAGCTGCTGTTGATGTAGAAGCAGACTCCTCTGCCTGTGGTCTTGCCAGAGAGCCCCGTGTCGCGGTCTGCACGAAACAGCTGAAATTCCTCGAGGAGGAGCGTGCTATCCGGTGTCTTTTCCTTGAGCCAGGTCTCAGTCCATCCAAGAATTCAAAAGAAAAACAAAAGTGGCACCAGTGCTCCTGAAAGCTGCTCAGCCGTGTTAAACCCATGTGGGTCAGCAGAACACGGGTGATGTGCATGTGGGCAGCACAGACGGGGCCCACATGGGCATGCTGGCATGCTAAATGTGCATGTTTACATTTTGGCCCCATACATTGGCCTCTCTTTCATCCACGACATAACAGCAACAGTGTTAATTGGTGTCTCATCGTAAATGGATGTTTGCCTTCAATTTTCTAATTTGTGATTGCACACTTGCCACTGATAATTCCAAGCCCAGTGAGGTGCAATGCTGCGCTTCTGCAAATGAGTTAACAAGGTTATCAACTTTGGAAACCACCCTCTTAAAAATCCCACTAATTGCTATTTATTGCTTACTTTACATGAAGCATAGTGATTGATAATTCCTAGGCTGGCTTACGTGGAACAATTCAACATCAAAGCAAGTGTGGAGAGGATGTTGAGAGGGTTCTTTGGTGAAAAACTCAGCTTTGCATTTATTGCCTGACACACAACAGGCAACCTGCGTCTGCTTGAGGAAGAGCAAACCACAGACCTGTGGTCAGGAGATGAGTTTCCCAGCCATAAGATGGACGCCTGTGTGTTTCGCCATCCCTGCTGCTGAACTGGAAGGAGCCCACCAGAGTGGCGTGGCTCCCTCCTCCCTCCATGTTCATCTCTCTGCGTGCACCCAGGCCCGGCCAGCATGCCATGTGGGCCCCACCAAGGGGGGAACCAGGCTTTTTTTGCATCCATGTGGGTTTTTCTGCGGCTTCCATGTTGGCCTCATCTCTTTTTGCCCACATGGACTTCTTTACCTATTTTCAACTTGTTTTCTCATAAATTTGCATTTTTTGTAAATTTGTGATTTCCCCCAAATTTGATGCATTTTTCTTGAAAATTTGACTCTTACATTATCTTACTGTTTTTTTTTTACTGTGAACTTGCAACTTTTTTCTCATAAATGTGATTTCTTTGTAAAATTAGCAACTTTTTTTCATAAATTAGTTTTTCTTGCAAATTTGCTAACTTTGTCTTGTAATATTGGAACTTTATCATTAATTTGCCACTTTTATGCTGTAATCTTTCAACTTTCTCATAAATTTGTTTTTTTCTTGTAAGTTTGTCATGAGTCTGAGCTCTATTTTCCCTCTGAGCTCAGACTCAATTCATTCCCAAGTTTAGTATATCTGTTATTGTTGTGTTGTCAGTTCTTGTATATTTTCTGGTTTTTGACAGAGCCTTTCCTCATGCTCCAGACACTCCCTACCAGCTGCTCTCTGCCTGCTCCTTTTCCATCTCAGGTGTGGGCAGTTGTAATTAGGTCACCTGCTCACTCAGTGGCACGCACCTGTCGCTCATCTGTTGCCTGTTATTTAAGACTAGCTGCACATTCCCTCTCATCTTACGCTCAGTCATTTCATGTTTAAGGCAGCTTTGTGTCATGTGTGCCCCTCGGGGCAGAGACAGATCCAAGTGCTGAACTATTAGTGCCATTTATGAACAGAAAACAAAACAACCTGTACATGAAACAAAAATGCAAACTTATAGTAATTTACAAGAGTAGGATTAGTCCAAATGAGTCCTTGGACATGATTTGACAAAGCTGCTGCACTGAGGGAATGTGCAGCCAGCCTTAAATATTAGGCAATCGATGAGCGACAGGTGCGTGCCACTGAGTGAGCAGGTGACCTAATTACAACTGCCCACACCTGAGATGGAAAAGGAGCAGGCAGAGAGCAGCTGGTAGGGAGTGTCTGGAGAACGAGGAAAGGCTCTGTCAAAAACCAGAAATATACAAAAACTGACAACATAATAACAACAGAGATACTAAACTTAGGAATGAATTGAGTCTGAGCTCAGAGGGAAAAATAGAGCTCAGACTCATGACAAAATTTGTGACTTTTTTTCAATAAATGTAAAAAAAATTTGGCAAATATGCAAGAAATTTGAATCATAAATTTATAACTTTTTTGTCAAACTTTCAATTTATTTGCTCATATATTTGCTACGTTTTTGTTCATTTGCAACAGTTTCTCAATTTTTCTCCTAAATCTGTGACTTTTTTCTTGTCATTTTCTTCTGTGGTGCCATGCGTGGCCCAGGTGGGGGTAATGCAGGGAGCTGACCCGCTCACCTGCACCACAGCTAAAGTCCATGTGGGTATGCTGGCTGGGATGACCCGTCCCTGTGTGCATCTCCCACATTTCCAAAGCCATCCTGGCAGCCCTGTCAGGCAGTCGAGCTCTTTCCAAACGCAGCCTTGCACATCGTGATTTTTTGTTCTTTTCTAGCAACCACCAACAAAGCTGCAAGTGAAGGGTGGTTCACGGAGAAGGAACCTTCCGCTGATTAATCCTTAGTCGCCCTGCTTCCTCCAGATGGAATCTCTCCAGGGAATGTGTATTAAAGTCTATGAGCCTCTCTGCTGCTGCCACCAGTCTATCACCGCCTCCTCTGCAGGAGCGAGCAACCAGGAAAGATCCATTCGCCTCTTGCCCCCTGTGATGTCACTACTTCCCACTCCATCAATACAGATTTATGCCTGTGCACATATGAAGGAGGTATTGACATTTAAATCAAGCAGAGGGATTATCAAGAGCAGACAGCTGCTACTTAAGATAGACACTTATATACATAAAAACTAGACATGTAGCACAAGACCTTCAATATTCACCGCTGGGATTGAAATCTTACACTCCTGAGAAATAAGGATTGTAGTATCCCTGTTGTGTGTCATGCTCCACATACGCCACATTTTCCTTGACGTGTATACGAATGAAAGAATGAAAGATGCGTGTGCATTCACATGTGGCACACATCCCCACAGTCAAGCTGCTGGGGCAGCAGAGGGGCATTTGTCATGGCAGAGTCCACGCTGAGCCTGATTTTTTTTTGACTTTTGCGTGTTCCCAAGAGATTGGTTTCCATCCAGCTGAAATTACAAACTGCTTATCAGGTGCATACTTCATACAGAGTTGGCAGAATTGGCTGCATGACCCTATAAATCAGCACTCTGCACGCTGCCTAATGGCAATAGCTTCCCACACTTATTCTTGGAGAAAAAGTCAGATATTTTTTTTTTGTTGTTGTTGAAAGTTGAACAATCAGGAAAACCAGGAAAAAAAAAAAAAAACCTCTCCCAGAAATGGTGCTTTTTTTTCACTTTTTATAGTTAACAAAGGGTCTGGATGCAAAGCTTAAAGGAGTCACTGACTGCACTTTTTCCACATTTTAACAGCTGACTCATGTCCAGCTTTGGGAGTAACGCATTACTGTAACGCCACTACTTTGGGAGTAATACGTTACTGTAACGAAATTACTGTTTAAAAATTCAGTAATGCGTCACAGTTACTGAAATTTGATCAGATGTGTTACTCGCATTACTCATTTTATTAATATGGATAGATATTTTTAGCACAAATAAATGAATATACAAACTGACCCTACCGTAGTGGAGATGTAGCCGTCAGTCGACGTGACCTGTTGCAAAGCACCGAGTCTTCATTACTGAGCGGAGGAAGAGATGAAGCTACTTTGTTTTTGTGGACATACACAGATTATTTTTCCTTTGTCATGGTCAAGGACAAAAGCATATTGGTGGGTTGCAAGCTAATGTGCTGATGGAATCTTCAGAATCACCTGAAAACAGCAACAAGCTCCGACAAAGCTAGTGCTACGGTAAGTACCTGCTAGCCATGCTAACAACTCACACCATGAAGTGGATCTCACAGCAGGATGTAAAGTGGAAATACTCTTATCTGAACACCCACAGCTGGATTTCAATCACAGGTATGCATCTTTACAGTTTGTGACCCAGCTAGAATTTTAAACCGACTGATTGCCAGACGCGTCGTTACAGACTGAAGATATAACAGTCACTTTCCATCAAACAGCTGGACTGTGATCCACTGATGTTTAAACACATTTACCTTCTACCTGTATAAAGATTATTTAAAAATGGATTTTGATCTCCAAAAGGAATTTGAGAGGCTGGATCATGTCTCTGCAGCAGAATTTGGACTGTGGATAATTTACATTTTCTTTGGATCACTGCACATCGGATTAATCCATAACATAAAGGTAAGATAAACATGGACAGCTTTCATCTCCCAGACTGACACATGTGCAGCAACACCACCATTAAAAAAATCCAAAAAACTGTTGATGAAGCTAAATCTGAAACTGTGTGTGTTCAGCCCGCTATTAATAAGCCCATAATGTAAATTAATTTATGTGTGCAAGATGATTTAAGTATGCATTTAAAAGTAACATGAAAGTTACTTTTCCAAGTAAGTAGTTACTTTAATCATGCAGTAATTGGTAAAGTAACTCAATTACTTTTGAAAAGAAATAACTAATAACTGTAATTACTAACTACTTTTAGTAGTTAGCCCAACACTGCTCATGTCTTAATGAAGTGTTTGTGACATATTTTGTTCAAATTTTCTTTAATTTTTTGATTATTGAAGCAAATTTGTTTTGTATTTTCCTGGTTTTCTTGAAATGCTCTGATTTAAAGCCTATCACTTTAAGAAACATCCTTCACCTATATAACTCCACCCTCCCTCTTATGTCAACTAGCCATTAGCTGACTAGCTTCTAGCCTTTCTAGTCTTTAGCTTCTAGCCTCCTTATAGCTTGGATGAGTGGCACTAGTTCACTGATCCACAGTTGATGGTGTGTCTCGCGTCACTCTGGCCCATTTCCCAACAATTTTGTTGTGATTCCACAGCAACTCACTAGAGAAATCGAAAAACATGGTCATTACAGTGCTTCCAGGCTTCTCCAGGTGAGAGAGCGCACAATGCAGGTGGAAGATCACTGCTCATTTTGAATCAGTTCTGTGTTCCACCTTTAGTCTTACTTCAGTCTAAAACACCACAATTTTTTCCCTTGTTTTTTTTTTTTTTTTGAAATTTACGGCCAATAGACCTTGTTTACATAAAGGTATACCCTGCTTTTGAGTTGATCCTCATGTTGGTTTGGGGTCATTCTGATCCCAAGGACATTATGAAGGTTAAATAGCTCAAAACAACTAATTACAAGTAGTTTCTCCAAATTCAACACAAAATGCGACTTTTAATGACTACTGCAGTCTCAAAACTATTCAACTCCTTCATGCCAAGCGTCTTTAATACTTAACAGAGCATCCTTTTGCTGTTATGACCTGCTGTAAACATGATGCATAAGCTTAGCCTTCGTGGACTTTGAGGTATGCTTGGGATCATTGCCCTGTTGGAAGGTCCAATGACGCCCAAGCTTCAGCTTCCTCACAAACAGCAGGACTTTTTAACCCAGGATTTCCTAATACTTGACTGAATCCATCTTCGCTCCACACCATGCAGGTTTCCAGTGCCAGTGGAATTGAAGCAGTCCCAAAACATCACTGAGCCACCGCCATGCTTCACTGTAGGCAGGGTGCTCTTTTCAGCATACCACTGAGCCATAGGCCCAAAAAGTTCCAGTTTTGTTTCATCACTCCACAGAACAGAATCCCCAAACCTCTTTTATTTATATAGTTCTGAGCAAATTGGAATGACTTTTCTTGTGCTTTTGGGTCAGTAAAGGTGTATGTCTTGGCATTCAGGCATGTAGCTGTTCAGCATTTAGTATGCACCGTACTGTAAAAACTGAAACCTCAGTGCCCACAGGTGTTGCTGCCGGTCTTTTTGCAGTCAGTCAAGGGTTTTTGACGACCTGTTTCCCCAGGACTCTGGTGGCAACCGCTGTTGGTTTCATCTTTCTGCAACATCCAGGTAGTGTAGCCACTGTTTTTAACTTTAAACTTGCAAACTGTGCTTCAAACTGTATCTCTACTGCTGCACAAATACAAACAAAGCCTTTGGTGGAGATTTGCACTCTCAGATCATCACCAAAATCTAATCATCTGTTCCCCGTGCCGTTGCACACTTGTCCTGAACATTTCATCAAAATCTGTTCATAACTTTTTGAGCAATGTTGCTAACAGACAGACCAACCAACCAACACCAGTAAAAACAGTACCTCCTCCCTTGGCGGAGGTAATGATGCACTTATGACCACAGACCTCCTTTTTCTGGATCATAGCATGCACTATAATACCAGTGTGCATGTGACTGTGCACTGCCACACCTCTTTGAAATGACTCTCCACATCCCAGCGCAAAGCAGGTGCACTGTCTACTGGTAATTAGATGATTCAATTCAATTCAATTCAACTTTATTTATATAGCACAATTTCACAACAACAGTCATCTCATAGCACTTTCAACTGTAGGGGGGGACCCCCACAGTTGCAGAAAGACCCCAGCAATCAGGCGATACCCTGTGAGCAAGCACTTGGCGATGGTGGAGAGGAAAAACTCTCTTTTAACAGGACGAAACCTCCAGCAGAACCAGGCTCAGGGAGGGGCAGTCATCTGCTGCGACTGGCTGGGGGGTGAGGGGACAGAGAAGATGAAAAGAACAGACATGTAGAGAGCAAACAGCACGATGAGGACTCAATCTATGGGAGAGAACAAACAGATGTTAATGACCAGCAAAAAAAAATATTTCATTGAGAGTGAAGAAAGGAGTGAGGCCCAGTGCATTATTGGAGGTCCCCCGGCTGACTAAACCTATTAGCAGCATAACTAAGGGAGGGTTCAGAAACACATGATCCCTCCCTAATTGTAGGCTATATCAAAAAGGTAGGTTTTAACCCTATTCTTAAAAACAGATATCGAGTCTGACTCCCGGATCCAGATTGGCAGCTGGATCCACAGGAGAGGAGCTTGATAACTGAAGGCTCTGCCTCCCATTGTACTTTTGGGGATTCTAAGTATTACAAGTAATCCTGCATTTTGGAAGCGTAGTGCTCTGTTAGGATAATACGGTAGTATCAGATCTTTTAAATAAAAAGGAGCCTGATTGTTTAGAGCTTTGTAAGTAAGAAGAAGGATTTTAAACTTAATTCTAAACTCTATGGGAAGCCAATGAAGGGAGGCCAGAACCGGAGAGATATGATCTCTCTTTTTAGTACCTGTTAAAACTCTTGCTGCAGCATTTTGGATCAGCTGAAGCCTTTTTAAAGATGTTTTAGGACAACCTGATAATAAAGAATTACAAGAATCTAATCTCGAGCTAACAAAAGTGTGGATCAGTTTCTCAGCATCACTCTGAGACAAGATGCTCCTAATCTTGGCAATATTACACAAATGATAGAAGGCAGTCTTGAAAACAAATTTAATATGTGAATTGAAGGACAGACCTTGATCAAAAATAATTCCAAGGTTCCTCACAGAGCTATTAAGAGAAAGAGTAACTGCATCCAAACTGAAAGTTTGATTTGGAAAGGTATTTCTAAGGTTTTTTGGACCAACAAGAATGACTTCAGTCTTATCTGAATTTAATAGCAGGAAATTACAAGTCATCCAAGCTTTGATTTCAACTTAAGGCAGGCTTCTAACTTGGCTAATTGATTACTATCATCTGGCTTCATTGACAGGTATAATTATGTGTCATCTGCACAACAATGAAAATGTATAAAGTGCTTTCTAATAATGTTGCCTAAGGGAAGCATATATAAACTAAAAAGAGTAGGGCCTAGCACAGATCCCTGTGGAACTCCATGACTGAGGTTTGTGTTGAAAGAAAACTCATTATTGACACGAAGTTCCATTAAGTCCAACTAGTGTTCTAATCTATCAAGTAGAATATTATGATCGATAGTATCAAAAGCTGCACTAAGGTCTAAAAGGACAAGTACAGAAACCAGTCCATTATCAGATGTGATGAGGAGGTCGTTAGTGACCTTCGCTAAGGCTGTTTCAGTACTATGATGGATTCTAAACCCAGACTGAAACTCTTCAAGTAAACCATTTCCCTGCGGGTGGTCAAATATCAAAATATATGTGACGCAAAGCGTAAAAAACAGACAATGCATTGACAGAAACTAGCAAAAACAGTGGTGCATGGAAGTTTTTGTGGTTAGCACTGTTGCCTAACAGAAGGTTCCAGTCAAATCCCCAGGCTGTCTGGGGAAGGAAACTTTCTGAGTGGAGTTTGCATGTTCTCCCTGTGCTACGTGGCTTTACTGTGGGAGCTCTGGTTTCTTCCCACAATCCAAAGACATGCATGTTAGGTTAATTGGTCATTCTAAATTATCCCTAGGTATCTGTCTCCTATTGGCCCTTAGCATGGTGGGTCAGTACTAGTGAAGCACTTTGAGAGGTCTTTGAGACTGGAAACAGTGCTATCCAAGTACAGATCCTTATCCCTTATCCTTAAGTCTGGTGCAAAAGTCCACTGAGGACCGCTGATGGCCCCAGGTATATGAGGTGATCTATTTGAAGCACACCTGATGCAAGTAATGAAACCCTTGATTGGCTACATCAGGTGTGCTTGAGACCACACCTGATATGCAAATGTGTGCTCTTATGAGGGACTCTATTCAGGGGGTTCAATAATTTTGAGACTGCAGTAGTCATTGAAAGTAGGATTTTGTGTTGAATTTGGATAAAATCCTTGTAATATTAGTTTTATCTAACTATTTAAACTCTTCTTGTGTAATTTGTGTATTGCAAACACCTGACACCCCCCCGCCCCAACACAAGCCATAATTTAGACGTTGTATTGTGGGCTACATCAAGTCCATCGGTCCAAGCCTTAACTTAATGGATAAATCGGTTGGATAAACCGATAAAGCTACAGCTGCAGCAAACAATTATATTTTAAACGATTAATCTAACGACTCTTTTTCCCGATTAGTCAACTAATCTAATGACTATTTTCTCTTTAATCGATTAATTCTTTGGTCAAAGTCAAGCATTCGTCTTACAAGAAATAGACATTTCAAATTCAATGTGCTAAGAATTCAAAAAAGGGATTTTAGACAGACAGACAGATAGATAGATGTACTTTATGGATCCCAAACTGGGGAATTACAGTGTAACAGCAGCATTACACAGTAGACCACCCAACCAACAGAAATACACACAGCACAATAGAAAAGGAGTTACCAAGGGAAGTAAAGTAAAAATGCTTAGATGACTTTAACAACATAGGCTACTACTAAGCTAAATAGATGATGATCCTTATGAGTCTATGGATAGTACTGACTGTACATAGAAGGATTATCAGGTGCAGGGTGAAATGTGAGGTACCAATTAGACTGTAAGGTGCCGTATGGCAGCATAGTTATGACCAAATTCAAAATCAGAGTGAGTTATTGTACAGTGAAATTGCATGTAGCAAGAAAGATTTCCTGTACCTAAATGTTCTGCTACGAAGCTGTAGTATTCTGCTGGAGAAAGTGCTCCGCTGTCTGTCCAGTGTGTGGTGGAAGGGGTGATCAGGATTGTCCATGATGGATCACAGTTTGTTCAGTGTCCTCCTCTCCACCACAGTCTCAAAGGTCTCCAGCCTGAGACCAATCACAGAGCCAACCTTCTTGATAATCTTGTCAAGTCTGTTGCTGTCGCTGGCCCTGAGACTGATACCCCACCAGACAGCAGCAAAGAAGATGGTGCTGGCACCAACGGCCTGGTAGAAGAGCTCCAACATCCTGTTGCACATGTTGAAGGATCTCAGCTTTCTCAGAAAGTAGTCTGCTCATCCCTTTAGCAATTACCATATGGCATTAGGACATTATTAGATTATTTATATAGATTATTATTTACATATATTTATATTACTTATATTAGATTATTATTTATATTCATCAAATTAAACGGATCGCCTGAAGAAGCCAAGGTCATTAACATCCGTAATATTATGGAACTGGACAATTATCAATGAATGTTATGAACTGGAGTCACAGCAACAATTCAGACAACTATAGGACACTGAAGGATTTTACTCATCTGCAAAAAAAAAAACATTCAACAACATGAATCAAAAAATCAACAAACAGGAACAACAGGAACTGAAAATTTTTGAATACACAGATCACAACCCACAGGACGTAAAATATGACATAGACCCTGATAATAATTTTTTTAACTCAATCAATAATGACTGTAATTATTACACAGATGAACAGTTTAACACAATGATCACATGTGATTTCAATATTTCTATGATCCACTTCAACAGCAGGAGTCTCTATGCAAACTTTAATAACATTAAAGATTATTTACATCAGTTTAAAGAGCCATTCAATATTGTGGCAATATCAGAGACGTGGCTCAGTGAAGAGAAAGGAGTGGATTTTACCATGGATGGCTATGAATTAAATTATAAAATAGAAAAGTGAAAAAAGGAGGAGGAGTTGCAATTTATGTTGCCAAGAGCTTGAAATACAAGGTTGTTGAAAATCTGACAGTAACTGTGGATGATTTATTTGAATGTATTACAATAGAAATCTGTCTGGACAATGTGAAGAATGTAGTAGTGAGCTGTGTATATAGAACACCTGGGTCAAACATTGACTTATTTAAGGACTGGATGGAAAAAATGTAAGCAAAACTAACTCATAAAGTTATGTTCATCTGTGGGGATTTCAGTATAGATCTGATGAACTCAAAACAACATAGTTTGACAGAAGAATTTATCAACACAATATACAGCATGGGCTTACATCCAATAATTACCGGACCTAGCAGAATCACGTCACACAGTGCCACACTAATAGATAACATATTCACAAACATTATGGAAAATAATATCAGGAGTGGGCTCTTATTGAATGATATCAGTGACCACCTGCCGATTTTTGTTGTCTATCAATGTGATTATAGGAAGAAAAAGTATACCAAAAATATTAAATATAAAAGAATAAGAACCGAAGAATCAATGTATTTACTGACAAGGGAATTATTAATACGAGATTGGAAGATAGTTTATGATGAAAATGACATAAATAGAGCATATGATAAATTTTTACAAATATTTCAATCATTATACAATAAATACTGTCCTATAAAACAATACAGTGACAGACAACAACAAAAAAATATTCCTTGGGTCACCAAGGGGTTAATAAATGCATGTAAAAAGAATAATACATTATATAAACAATTCATTAAATGCAGAACTGTGGAAGCTTAGATCAAATATAAAAGATATAAAAATAAGCTTACTACTATAATGAGGACCTGTAAGAAAGAATATTACAACAGAATACTAGAGGATAACAAAAATAACATAAGAGGAATATGGCAAGTACTCAATGGGATTATTAGTGATCGTCCTAAGAATGCAAATTATCCAGAATATTTTATCGAAAATGGCAGTTTGATTAATAATATGGAAGATGTGGTCAGTGGTTTCAATAAATTTTTTGTAAACGTTGGTCCTGAATTAGCAAAATCAATAGTGACACCGGAAACAAACCACAGTGGTTCTGTGAATGAAATAGAGGATAGAAATCCAAACACTATCTTTTTGGGTGCAGTTACTGAAAAGGAAATTATCGAGACTGTGAGTAAATTTAAGAACAAAAAATCAACGGACTGGAATGAAATTGACATGACAATAGTGAAAAAAGTAATTGAGGGAATTGTTAAGCCACTCACTCACATCTGTAACCTGTCATTTCAAACTGGTACATTTCCAGACAAAATGAAAATAGCAAAAGTAATACCTCTATACAAAACAGGAGACAGTCATCGCTTCACAAATTACAGGCCAGTCTCTTTACTCTCACAATTCTCCAAAATACTCGAAAAAATCTTCACTAAGAGACTGGATGATTTCACTGAAAAACACAACCTCCTTACAGATAGCCAGTATGGTTTTAGAGCAGATAAATCTACATCTTTGGCACTGATCGAACTTATAGAAGAAATTACTAGTTGTATAGATTAAAAAAAAGGTTGCTGTAGGAGTATTTATAGATTTAAAGAAAGCTTTTGACACCATTGACCACAGAATACTACTAAGGAAACTGGAAAGGTATGGGATAAGAGGGGTAGGACTGAGTTGGGTGGAAAGTTATTTAAGTAACAGACAACAATTTGTACAAATTGGAGAGCACAAATCACTCTTCATGGACATCACTTGTGGTGTGCCCCAGGGGTCAGTTTTATGACCCAAACTCTTTATTTTGTATATAAATGACATATGCCAGGTATCAAAAATTCTGAAATTTATTTTGTTTGCGGATGACACAAATATCCTTTACACTGGTGAGAATTTGCAGCAGGTTTTAGAGGTGGTCACAACTGAAATGGAAAAAATTAACGCAGTGGTTCAACAAAAATAAATTATCTCTAAATCTAAAGAAAAACAAAGATTATGGTGTTTGGAAATTATAAAATAAATCATGAAATAATGGTAACGATAGGTGATACCAGAATAGAAACAGTACAGGAAAATAAGTTTCTGGGGGTGATGCTAGACAATAAAATCTGCTGGAAACCTCACATCAGTCACACCCAGGCTAAATTAGCAAAATGTATAGGCATACTGGGGAAGACAAGACACATCTTGGACTATAAATCATTGGTCTTATTGTACAATTCACTGTTTTTACCTTATCTTAACTACTGTGTAGAAGTCTGGGGAAACACCTACAAGTCCAACCTACAGGCAATATGCACATCACAAAAAAGAGCTATAAGGATAATAAACAATGCAGGATATAGATACCATACCAATTTGTTGTTCTTAAGGTCATATGTCATAAAGTTCATCGATTTAGTTAAATTTAAGACAGCACAAGTAATGTACAGGGCAATTAACAATCAACTCCCAACTAAAATACAAATAATATTTAAAAAAAGAGACAATGATCATAATTTGAGAGGAGACTTAAACTTTACAAAACCCAAGATACGTACAACCAAGAAAAGTATGTGCATATCTGTCTGTGGGGTGGATTTGTGGAACAGTCTGGAGCCGGAACTGAAACTATGTACAAACAGAAATCAATTCAAAAAGAGGTATAAGCACCATTTGCTGAAAGGATATATGTTAGAAGGGTAGTATTTATATGTACGATTCATTATGTTCACCCTGGGACATTATGGGACACTATGGAATGGTGGGTGGGACAGCACTGTGTATATCTGTGTTGTTTGAGACTGGTTTTTGGATGTATGGACTTCATTGTATGTTAGAATGGATGGATGTTAATGTTGATTTGTAAAAAATACAGTAAATTGTTTACTTGGGGTCTTAAAGGTGGTAATTTGTATAAAATTCACATGGGTGTATCTATGGAAAAGAGGAGTTGGAATTAATAAGTGTTCACTTCTTCCTTCTCCCTTTCGAACAGTGTATACTGTAACTTTATTGCATTTGCCATTTGCTTGTTTTTTGTTATATTTTTGTGTTCGAAATAAACTATCTATCTACATATCTATCTATCTATTTATTCCACAAGTAAAACAACTTCAGCCCATAACAAACAGTGAAATAATATTGTTTATGACATCATTCACTTTAAAATAAGTTCCACCCAACATAAATATTAAAAAAAAAAACATTCTATGGCACCATTCCCTTCAGAGAATAAGTCCACCATAAATTCAGCCCAAAATAAATTGCGCAAAACAGACCTAATTCACTTAAGTCAAACATAAGGTCAACCCATCTTTCAGCCCATCTTTCACTTTCATATCCATAAACCCAAAATAAATTCAGTCCTTAGTAAACAGTGCAAAATAAACGTGATTCACTTTGGTCCAACATAAGTTCAGCCCAACATAAATTGTGATAAAGTGCAACAAAATGACTTTAGGGCATCTTTTGCTTTAAAGTGCAACATAAAATCAGCCCAACATAAAAGACTCTAGAGCATGTATTAAAAAAATGTTGGACCAGTAAGTCCAGACCAATCATCATAGCAGTCTGTCGTGGACGTTTCATTTAGGTCTGATCAGATTCCTCCACACAGCTCTGTCCTTAGCCTTCCGCTGCCAGGAACTCCTGTCTATGTCCAACTTCTTCAAGTTTCTTTTTACAGTGTCTTTAAATCTGAGCCTTGGTCTACCTTGATTTCATTTGCCCTAGTATAACTGTGAGTAGAGTAACTGCCAAGGGAGACGCTGGTGGTCCATCCTCTCAACATGTCAGAGCCATCTCAGGTTCATCTGTATTAGCATGGCCTCCATTGATGATAGACCAGCTCGTTTCAACACTTCTGTGTTGGTTATCTTGTCTTTCCATGAGATGTTCATTATGGCTCAAAGGTGTCTCATCATGTATGCATGGAGTTTCTTTACCTGCACTCTGTAGACAGTCCAAGTTTCAGCACCATACAAAAGAGTAGCCAGTACTGTAGCTCTGTACACTTTGCATTTCACACAGATAGACACATGTCGATTGTTCCACAGTCTCTCCCTCAAGTTTCCAAACACAGCGCTCGTGCTTCCCATTCTGAGAGATAGTTCATCCTCCAGCCTAGCATTCTCTGAAACAGTACTCCCTAGATACTTGAAAGTCTTGCACTTGACTAGTGACTCTGTACCAATGCTGATCTCTTCTGGTAGTGATGTTGATAATTGGAACTTTGGTGGTTGATAAAGGCACCCCGTCTTCTTGATGTTGATTTGGAGGCTGAATTGGCTAGCTGCTCTTGCAAATTTCTCCACTAAAGATTGAATATCTTCCACACTGTGTGCAACTAGAGCACTGTCGTTGGAAAAGAGCATTTCTCTTACTACCTTTATCAATGTCTTACTCTTGGCTTTAAACTGTGCCACACTGAACAAGTCTGCTTCTTTCCTTGTTTGAATGTATACTCCTTCTAAAGTGTCTTTGAAGGCCACCTCAAGCATGGCTGCCAGATATAGCGAGAAGAGTGTAGGTGTCAGCACACACCCTTGTTTCACCCCGTTGCTTACTGAAAAGTCTTTAGATACTGAACCACTCATTGCCACGTTTGCTTGCATACCCCTATGGAGTGCCTCGATCAGGCTGACAAACTTCTCTGTACAGCTATATTTCTTGAGTACCTGCCAAAGTCCTTGTCACGAAACAGTATTGAAGGCTTTACTGAAGTCTATGAAGACTACATAAAGTGGCATGTTCTGTTCGATACACTTTTCTTGAACCTGTTTCAAGCAGAAAATCATGTCCATTGTGCTTCTTCCACTTCTAAAGCCACACTGGGTTTCCGGTAGTACATTCTGTGAGATGTGTTCGTTGTGTCTGTTCAGTAGTACACGTGAGAGAATCTTACCAACAGTGGCTAGCAGTGATATACCTTGGTAATTTCCACAATCTTTCCTGTCACCTTTCTTGAACAAAGGCACAATACTTTCAGTCTTGAGGTACTTTCTGGGCATCCCATATCTCTTGGATGAGCTTGTGCAGGCAGTTGGTCAGCTGAACACCACCAAATTGCCACACTTCTGCTGGAATTCCATCCCTTCCTGGAGCTTTACCATCCTGTGTTGTCCTGATAGCTGCCATTAGTTCATCAAAATTTGACGGTTCATCCAGACTTGATACAGCTGGTCACTGCACTAGAGCTTCTTTAGCCTCTTCAGTGAGCTCTCCAAGGTTGTTTAGTAGTTGGTCAAAGTGGTCTGCAAATCTGTCCAGGATCTTGTCTTTCTCCTGCAAAACTGTTTCACCATCCATAGCCTTTAGTTGGATCAGTCCTCTTGGTTTAGGGCCGTAGATTTCTCTCAAACCTGTGAAGAATGTTTTCATGTCCTTCCTGTCTGCTGCAGTTTGAAGTTTCTCCGCTTTTTCATCCCACCAGTTGGACTTCATCTCTCTGGTGTACTTTTGTAGCTCACTCTGAGCCTTTGAGTATTTCTTCTTCTTCGACCTTGTGTTACACTGTAGGTTTTCCTGCCTAATTGTATTCCTCTCTTCTAGTAGTTTCTTCAGGTGTTCATCATGCTCATCAAACCAATGTTGATGTTTCCTCTCAGGGTGGCCTAATACATCACTTGCAGTCTGATACACAGTATCCTTAAGTGTTGCCCATTTCTCTTCTATGTCATTCTCTGAGTTGTTGCTGTCCCAGTCTTTCAAGTTTTCATCCAAGTCCAGAACAAGGCAGTCCAAAATGAGTACAAAATAGACATCATTAAATCTATGCCACTGCCAACATAAGTTCAGCCCAACATAAATTGTGCAACAGTGTAAAAAAAGATTTTCACTTCCACCTTATTACTGTAAGGAAGGGGTGTCCAGTCATGTGCCATGGAGGGCCAAGACCCTGCAGGTTTTCTCTTCTACCCAGTCTCTTCAGCAGGTGTTTTCACTGATCAGCAATCAGCGGGAAGAAATTCAGTGGAAAACAGCTGTTGAAGACACTGGTTGGAGGTAAAACCTGCAGGGTCTTGGTCCTCCATGGCACATGATTGGACACCCCTGCTGTAAGGTGACCTTGAGTGTCATGAAAGGTGCCCAAAAATAAAATGTATTATTATTATTATTATTATTACTGGGGAAGATTCATGGTGACAGATGTGAAAAAGAAAAAGAACAAACTGTGGGCACATATGTTGGTTACATGTTCTCCACAAATATATCGCTGTATGTTTATTGTGAGCTACACGTCTCATGGAACAAAAAGACTGAGCCTCTGAGAGACAACGGAAGAGTGTGAGATTCGGCCTTTGTTTCAGGGAGACGACCTGGAGAGATTTCCGGACAACCAGAGACTGAAGGACAATGGTGTGAGATCAAAGGGGTTACTTTGTGATTGGGATTAAGTACCATGTGACTGTATGTTTGATTAAACACCATGTGACTGCTGTTTCGTGTCCGGGGTATAAAACCCAGATGTGAGATTATACTTCCTCTTTTCTTGCTTTGAGATTGTTGGAGTATGTGATCTGTGAATAAAGCTGAATCTGAGGAATAAACTCAGTCTCATCCTTGAGCACATTCTCCACAAAACGATGAAATAAATGGACTTATATATAAACTTTATGCTCACAATCACTGTATAAATTAATACTCTACAAACTGCAAATTGTAATGAAGCGGTCGTGGTGTTAGCAGTTGGTATATGGCAGGATACAATGGAGTCTTAGTTGAGTTACCATTAAGCTAACAGACGGACGAGAATTTGCACTGGAACGTCAATTGTGGTAATGTATTGTCACTTTCTGTATTGCTGTCTGTCTGTGTGGTTAGCTCTCCTCACTCTCCTGAGGATTTTGCTTTTAATTATATTTTAATCAATTTTTTCCATCTACCGTTAGCTCTCATTTCTGTTTATCAAGCCTCTTGCACCTGTGTGCGCACTCAGTGTCACCTAATCACCCTCTTTAGCCTTCTGTTCATCTTTCACCGGTGTTTTTGTTAGCTTCGGGTTAGCCATTAGCTATGGCTACTAGCTTTCCTTCCTCTCCTCCTCTGGTGTGCTCTCTCTGTCAGATGTTTAGCTACACCTCTGCCTCTTTTAGTGATAGCGGTAAATGTAATAAATGTTGTCTTTTTGAGGCGCTCGAGGCGAGGTTGTCTGATTTGGAATCCCGGTTCCACTGCATTGAAACACCATCTGCGCCAGTTACTCTTGACGGACGTCCCCTAGCTGCAGCGGAGCTCGCTAGCATAGGCCCCATTAGCGGTCCTCCGGTCCTCCTCAGCAGCGAGGAGACTGGGTGGGTGATGGTGAGAAGGAAGCCTAGCCGCAAAGCCCTGGTTCACCACCAACCTGTTCACGTTTCTAATCGTTTTTCCCCGCTCAGCGACACACCCGCTGAGGAAAAAACTCTGATCATTGCCGACTCTGTAGTCAGAAACGTGAACCTAGAGACTCCAGTGGCCATAGTCAAATGCATTCCTGGGGCCAGAGCAGGCAACATTGAGTCAAATTTGAAAATGCTGGCTAAAAGTAACTGTAAATACTCCACAATTGTTATTCACGCTGGCATTAATGACATCCATCTCCGGCAGTCGGAAGTCACGAAACTTAATGTAGAATCGGTGTGTGACTTTACCAAAATAATGTCTGCCTCTGTAGTATTCTCTGGGCCTCTCCCCAATCTGACCAGTGATGACATGTTTAGCCGCTCGTCATCCTTCAACCGCTGTCTGTCTGTGTGGTGTCCTGCAAACAACGTGGGCTACATTGACAATTGGAGCTCATTTTGAGGAAAACCTGGTCTTATGAGACGAGACAGCGTCCATCCCACTTTGGATGGTGCGTCTCATTTATCTAACAATCTGGCATCTTTTTTATCCAAATTTCCAAAATCTTGACAACTCAAAGTTGGGACTAGGAAGCAGAGTCGCAGTCTTACACGCCTCTCTGCAGCTCCTCTTCATCCGCCACCCCTCAGCTTAGCCCCTGTCTTCCCCATCAGAGAATCAGTGTCTGCTCCCTCCAAAGCAAATAAAAATATAATATATAAGAATCCCAAAGTGATTAAACAAAAAGTTGGTAAAACTCAAATTAAACATGAAGCCTCTAAATTGAATGATTTGGCATCTGTTCCTCCTCATAATTTAAAAATTAAATGCGGTTTGTTAAATATTAGGTCTCTAACTCTCAAGTCTCTGCTAGTCCATGATCTGTTAATTGATCATCATATTGATTTAATATCCCTTTCAGAGACTTGGTTAGGACAAGAGGATTATGTTGATTTAAATGAATCAACTCCCTCTGGTTATTTAAACTGTCAAAATCCCAGAAGTTCTGGTCATGGAGGAGGAGTAGCAACAATTTATCATTCCAAATTACTAGTTAATGTAAAGCAAAAAACATGTTATAATTCCTTTGAAGGCCTGGTCCTCAGTATTGGGCACTTTAGCAATTTTAGGCTAAACCCAGTTTTATTTTCCATAGTTTTTAGCCAAAGTCAAATTCCTTGTATGTGTTGTGCATACTTGGCCAATAAAGCTGATTCTGATTCTGATTCTGATTTACCATCCTCCATCAACCTACTCAGAATTTTTATCCGAATTTGCTGAATTCTTAGCTGATTTAGTGCTGAAATCAGATAGAATAATTATAGTCGGGGACTTTAATATACATGTAGATGTAGATAGTGACTGCCTTAATGTGGCATTTAATTCAATATTAGACTTGATGGGGTTTTCTCAGACAGTAGGAAATTATCTCCACCACACATTGGACCTTGTTCTGACATATGGTATAGAAATAGAAAATCTGGTTGTGTCTCCTCATAACCCTGTACTGTCAGACCATTGTCTGTTAACCTTTGATTTTACTATTTCTGACTATTTGGCCTCTAAAGAAAAATATTACTACAGTAGATACCTCTCAGATGAAGCTGTTATTCTATTCTATTCTATTCTATATTATTTTTTTATTTTTTTATTTTTTTTTTCCGGTTCCGGTTCCGCCGGACCGGCGGCGCCACACGAGTCGGCTGCCTGTTGCAACAGCCTTTTTTTTTTATCTTCCTTCTTCTTTCTACACCTTTCACTCTGTATATATATCACGGACGCACGGATCGCCCCGGGGGTCTCCCGGGTCGGCGGACGGAGCCACGGTTTGCAGCGGGAGACGTTACAGCGGGGAGGAGCTAGTGCTAGCTAGCACTTGGCCGCCGCCCAGTGCTAATGGGAAACTCGACATACCGGGAGCTGTAGCGAAACCGACTCGGGTGCCGGGCTGGAGTTTAGGCAGCGTGAAAGAAATATAAGACAGAATAATAAAGAGCGATGGCAAGAACCAAGCAGACCGCCCGTAAAATCTACTGGAGGAAGAAGCCCCCCAGGAGACAGCTAGCCACCAGGGCTGCTCGGAGAGGCGCTCTGGCCACCGGCAGAGTGAAGAGGCCTCGCCGTCACAGGCCCGTGCTCTGAGAGAGATCCGTCGCTACCAGAAATCCATGGAGCTGCTCATCCGTAAGCTGCCCGTCCAGTGCCTGGTGAGGGAGATCGCTCAGGACTTCAAGACCATCCTGCGTTTCCTGAGCTTCGCCGTCATGGCTCTGCAGGAGACCAGCGAGGCCCACCTGGTGGTCTCTTCTTCGCTAAGGGGGTCACCATCATGCCCAAAGACTTCCAGCTGGCCCGCTGCATCCGCGGAGAGAGAGCTTAGACTTTCTGCTGCACATTCACCAGCCATAATGCCCTGCACTGTGTGTCTATATACGTATATATACATTTATAGTAATATGGACATATGTTTACTAGATGTTGTTTTTTTCTTGCCTTCTGATTGTTGCTCTGAGTGTTGCTATCCCTATGCTGTTGCAATCCTGGAATTTCCCCGTTGTGGGACTAATAAAGGCTTATCTTATCTTATCTTATCTTATTCTGCATTAATAGAAGAGAACAAGAATAATCCCAGGTTTCTTTTCAGTACTGTAGCCAGGTTGACAAAGAGTCAGGACTCTGTCAATCCTAGCATTCCCTTAGAGCTTTTTAGTAAGGACTTTATGAACTTTTTCAATAATAAAATTTCATCCATCAGAGATAAAATCAATCAGATTCTTCCCACCGTCAACTTAAATACAGCAGCTACTACAACTCCTTCAACTGATATCTGTCTTGATGAGTTTACTCCAATTGACCTTTTAGAGTTAGACAAAATAGTTTCCTCATCCAAGCCTTCAATTTGTCTTTTAGACCCTATTCCTCCCAGGTTATTTAAAGAAGTCTTCCCATGTATTGGTAGCTTTATTCTTCATATAATCAATTCTTCATTAACTTTAGGCCATGTACTGCAGGCTTTTAAAACGGCTGTAATTAAACCCTTACTCAAAAAGCCAACGCTAGATCCAGGAGCTTTAGCTAACTATAAACCAATCTCTAATCTTCCTTTCATTTCAAAAATCTTAGAAAGAGTTGTTGCTACGCAATTATTTGACCACCTGCAGGGAAATGGTTTACTTGAAGAGTTTCAATCTGCGTTTAGAATCCATCATAGTACTGAAACAGCCTTAGCAAAGGTCGCTAATGACCTCCTCATCACATCTGATAATGGACTTGTTTTTGTACTTGTTCTTTTAGACCTTAGTGCAGCTTTTGATACTATCGATCATAATATTCTACTTGATAGATTAGAACACTGTGTTGGACTTAATGGAACTTTGTTGCAGTGGTTTAGATCTTATTTATCTGATAGGTTCCAGTTTGTTCATGTCAATAATGAGTGTTCTTTCAACTCAAAGCTCAGTCATAGGGTTCCACAGGGATCTGTGCTAGGCCCTACTCTTTTTAGTTTATATATGCTTCCGTTAGGCAACATTATTAGAAAGCACTTTATACATTTTCATTGTTACGCAGATGACACACAATTATACCTGTCAATGAAGCCAGATGATAGTAATCAATTAGCCAAGTTGGAAGCCTGTCTTAAGGAAATCAAAGCTTGGATGACTTGTAATTTCCTGCTATTAAATTCAGATAAGACTGAAGTCATTCTTGTTGGTCCAAAAAAACCTTAGAAATACCTTTCCAAATCAAACTTTCAGTTTGGATGTGGTTACTCTTTCTCTTAATAGCTCTGTGAGTAACCTTGGAATTATTTTTGATCAAGATCTGTCTTTCAATTCACATATTAAATTTGTTTCTAAGACTGCCTTCTATCATTTGCGTAATATTGCCAAGATTAGGAGCATCTTGCCTCAGAGTGATGCTGAGAAACTGATCCACGCTTTTGTTAGCTCGAGATTAGATTCTTGTAATTCTTTATTATAGGCTGTCCTAAAACATCTTTAAAAAGTCTTCAGCTGATCCAAAATGCTGCAGCAAGAGTTTTAACAGGTACTAGATAGAGAGATCATGTCTCTCCGGTTCTGGCCTCCCTTCATTGGCTTCCCATAGAGTTTAGAATTAAGTTTAAAATCCTTCTTCTTACTTACAAAGCTCTAAACAATCAGGCCCCTTTTTATTTAAAAGATCTGATACTACCGTATTATCCTAACAGAGCACTACGCTTCCAAAATGCAGGATTACTTGTAATACTTAGAATCCCCAAAAGTACAATGGGAGGCAGAGCCTTCAGTTATCAAGCTCCTGTCCTGTGGAATCAGCTGCCAATCTGGATTCGGGAGTCAGACTCGATCTCTGTTTTTAAGAATAGGGTTAAAACCTTCCTTGTTGGTATAGCCTAGAATTAGGGAGGGATCATGTGTTTCTGAACCCTCCCTTAGTTATGCTGCTAATAGGTTTAGTTAGCTGGGGGACCTCCAATACTGCATTGGGCCTCACTCCTTTCTTCACTCTCAATGAAATATTTTTTTTTTTTTGCTGGTCATTAACATCTGTTTGTTCTCTCCCATAGATTGAGTCCTCATCGTGCTGTTTGCTCTCTACATGTCTGTTCTTTTCATCTTCTCTGTCCCCTCACCCCCCAGCCAGTCGCAGCAGATGACTGCCCCTCCCTGAATCTGGTTCTGCTGGAGGTTTCTTCCTGTTAAAAGAGTTTTTCCTCTCCACCGTCGCCAAGTGCTTGCTCACAGGGTATCGCCTGATTGCTGGGGTCTTTCTGCAACTGTGGGGGTTCCCCCTACAGTTGAAAGTGCTATGAGATGACTATTGTTGTGAAATGGCGCTATATAAATAAAGTTGAATTGAATTGAATTGAAAGTCCCACCCACTAAGAATTAACTCTAAGAAAAACTTCCTCTTCTGAGTTTGCTCCTTGGTTTTCTTGAAGTTGGAGTGCTCCGATATGTTTTCTTTTAAAATGTTCGTGCATAGCAGTTATGCTGCTGTGGTCGGCCATTTCTGTTCTGCACAGGGTGCAGAGCACCATCTTATTAGGTCTCTTTTTAAAAAATTTCTACACTTAAGAGCATTTGCTCCACGCTTTTACAGAGTCTGTTTGTCTGCCCGTGACTTGGTGGTGTCGCCATTTTGGTTAATAATGTAAGCACAGCGATGGGTTGACGTATTGTACGTAAGTCAACTTATCTACGTAATCGACATAATTGATGACATCTATGCGTCGCTGCAGCTCTAGATAAAACTGATCAGCAATCAGTGGGAAGAAATTCAGTGAAATCACCTGTTGAAGACACTGGTTGGAGATAAAATATGCAAGGTCTTGGGCTGGGTTGCCACCTTCAATACAGAAACATAAAGGACTCCCCACCCACCCCAAGGTGATGTTAGTTGTGGTTTATCAAAACTTAATCACTGATTAATAAAGTATTAACATAGTATTCATAGGCCAACGCTTGAAGTGCCACCACACGCCATAGAAAACACCCGCTGGCATATTTTGCAGTTTGCCTTGTACTTGTTGTCTTTGACGTTCTCAAGCAAATAGAAAGTGCTCCATGCTGGCCGAGGCATGTCTGGACCATTTCATTTGGACAGACACACGTCCCTGGGATCGGGATCAAGGTAAATCTGGTCCTGGTCAGATTTTTTTACTGCGAGAACAGGAAAGGTAAATGTAGGAAGTAGGATGACTACTGTGCATTTATGCAGTTCTGGGGAGAAAATATACAAATCGTAGCGTAGTCTACGGGGGGTTTTCATCACCCTGGTTATAGTTTATTACATTACGTGCATATACCACTTTCAGCAATCATACAGTTTGAAAACGAAGAGCAACAACGGATGGAAAAAACATGTTAATGTGCATCAGTCTTCCAGAACCGTGACATGCTCAGCCACAGATATTTTTGAAGATCCATCAGGTATGTACAGTGGCATAAAATGTTTTACCCTTTGCTGCTGGTCTTGTTTTAGTGCGGTCCCTTTCTCACCTGTAGGACCGCACCAGAGTTCACCAGGTGATTCGAATCAAGACCATCTGAAAGAGGGGGTCTTGGTACGGTTGTTTTGGTGCACACCTGAGTACAATTACTGTGTTCTCACCAGACAAAATGAACTGCACTAATGGAGAAAACAAACTCAAGTTTGATTAAAAAATGAACTAAAGCCTGCAGGTGTGAAAGCACCCTTAGTGTGGGATGTATTAAATTTTCATTAAAATATCAAAAAGCAATCTGGGTCCTCAGCTGGATGAAAGCTCAGCAGACTAAACTTTACAGAGAAAAATCAGGTTTAATGCTGACTTAAGTATAGGAATCAAAGAAGAAAAACTTAAACACTAATGCGCATAAAATAAGTATATAAAAAGACACCGATTAATTGGAAAAAATAAGAGAATTAGAGGGAGCTGCAGCTCTCTCACAGGGACAAGCGTCACGGACATGAAGGGTCCTCACAGAAAAAGCTAAAGGTGCATTCAGACCAAACATGAAGCAAATTTTTCATGCAGCGCAAATACATACAAAGTCAATGGAAAAGGGCAATCACACATGAATTTCGCATGTTCGCGTCTGAAGAATAGCACTAGCTAGTATGGGATGAGATTCTGCCTTCAATGGACTAAAAGTATCGACACTGGAGAGTAAACTAGTTTGAAAATGACACTGCCACTCACCTGGAGACATGTGGACTGGGGACTCTGCAGCTGAATTGGACTGTGGGAGTTATTTACCCACGGACTCCTGCCACGGACGTGGTAAAGGGCTAGCAGGGTAAAAAACTACCATCCTGGTGAGTTTTGGAGGCAAACAAGGTCAGTGTGCATCATTATGCCAATCTTAAAATGGGGAGGAAAGGAGAAGTGTTTATTTTAAAAGGTTCAGAACCCACTAGTCTCTTAATGTCATAAGTGCCCCTTCGGGGCAGAAACAATGGACCCAGGTGCTGATGAAGGAATGAAAATGAAAAACAACTTCCCTGAAATAGAGATTAAAACCCATTACATAACAAGTGACAGGTGTGGGTTCACATGAGCGGGCAAAAGGAAACAATGAGTGGTGATTGAGATCAGCTCAGAGAGGTGAGGGAGGAGTGGCTGGACTGACAGCTTTACAGACGACGCCCCCTGCAGAGCACAAACCCAGAAATATCACCTGACAGCTGTCAACCCAGAGAAAAAATCACAGAATAAGATAAGATAAGATAAGCCTTTATTAGTCCCACAACGGGGAAATTCCAGGATTGCAACAGCACAGGGATAGCAACACTCAGAGCAACAATCAGAAGGCAAGAAAAAAAAACAAAAAAAAAAAAACAAGCAAGCAAGAGCAGCTAATATACATATGTACATATTACTATAAAATATATATATACACACACACACACAGACACACAGTGCAGAGCATTGTAGCTGGATGGAATAAATATATGAATATATGAACACACAGTGCAGAGCATTGTAGCTAGATGGAATAAATATGTAAATATATAAACACCCACAGTACGGAGCATTGCAGCTAGGTGGAATAAATATGCAAGTATATAAACACACACAGTGCGGAGCAATATAGCTAGATGGAATAATATGTAGATATATAAAAACACAGTGCGGAGCACTGTAGCTAGATGGAATAAATATATAGATATATAAATATAAACACACCCAGTGCTGAGCATTGTAGCTAGATGGAATAAATATGTAAATATATAAACACACACAGTGCAGAGCATTGTTGCTAGATGGGATGAAACAGCATAACCGTCTACTTAGTTATCCTACATGGTATGATTATGTGCCCACACATATTCTCACCCTCCATAGCGACCGGTATGTTCCTAGTTGTATGCCGGAGGGGACCATTGTGTAAGTCTATTGCATCTTTTGCATTCAAAAAACTATTAGTTTGTTACGTCTTTTTGCTATCTCTGCGAGCAGCCCTGGTTAGGTTGTACAGTCTGACAGCCGTTGGTAGGAAGGACCTACGAAACCTCTCGGTTGTGCACCTGGGATGATGTAGTCTGCTGCTAAATGAGCTCCTCAGTGCATCCAGTATGTCCTGCATAGGGTGGAACTCGGACTCCAGCAGAGATGACAGTTTAGCCACCGTCCTTCTCTCTCCTATCTCCTCCATCGGATCAAGGCGCTGCCCCAGGACAGAGCTAGCTTTCTTAATCAGTTTGTTCAGTCTCTTCCTATCGGCTGCAGTAATGCCACTGCCCCAGCAGACCACTCCAAAAGTGATGGCTGATGCCACCACCGTGTCATAGAATGACTTCAGCAGCACCCCTTGTACACCAAAAGACCTGAGTCTCCTCAGCAGGAACAGCCTGCTGTCCCTTCTTGTAGAGTGCGTCAGTATTGTGTGACCAGTCTAGTTTATTGTTCAGATGAACACCCAGGTACTTATAGGATGTCACCATCTCGATGTCTGTTCCCTGTATATTTACTGGTGCTGTGAGGGGCTGCCCATGCCTGCGGCAGTCCACCACCAGCTCCTTAGTTTTCCTCACGTTGATCTGGAGGCAGTTCCGATGGCACCAGTCCACGAAGTCCTGGATAAGCCCTCTGTACTCAGCTTCATCTCCATTGGAGATGAGGCCAACGATCGCAGAGTCATCAGAGAACTTCTGTAGATGGCAGTGTGTTGTGTTGTGTGAGAAGTCCGCAGTATAAAGAGTGAACAGGAAGGGAGCCAGCACCGTTCCCTGGGGGGCCCCCGTGCTACTGATGATCGTGTCGGACACACAGTCCCGGGTTCTCACAAACTGAGGCCAGTTCGTGAGGTAGTCCAGGATCCATGATGACAGGTGCTGGTCCACCCCTGCACGCAGCAGCTTGTTCTTCATGATCATCGGTTGGATGGTGTTGAAAGCACTGGAGAAGTCAAAGAACATGATCCTCACCATATTCCCGGGCTTCTCCAGGTGGGACAGAGAACAGTGAAGGAGGAAGATCACCGCATCCTCCACCCCAATGCCATGCTGGTAGGCGAACTGGAGTGGATCCATCGCTGGTTCCACCAGGGGGCGGAGGTGAGCAAGGAGCAGTCTCTCCAGGGTCTTCATCAAGTGGGACGTCAAGGCCACCGGTCTGTAGCTGTTCAGGTCTTTGGGGTGGGAAGTTTTTGGTACAGGTACCACACAAGATGTTTTCCACAGCTGTGGTACCCTCCCCAGTTTCAGGCTCATGTTGAAGATATACGTCACAATCCCACACAGCTGGTCTGCACAGGACTTGAGGAGCTTTGCGCTGATGCCGTCCGGTCCCGGCGCCTTCCTTGCTTTGATCTTCCTCAGCTCCGTCCTCACCTGGGTCCTGGTCAGGGTCAGGATGGGGGGCTGTGTGTTGGGAGTGGGGGGGTGTTGGTGGAGTGGGGAGTGGGCAGCAGGACTTGATTTCTTTAGAGGCAGCAGTGGTTGTTGTGCAGACAGGGGGGAGGGCGGTTGGTCAAATCTATTGAAAAACAGATTCAGGTTGTTCGCCCACTCCCTGCCCCCCGTGGCCTGGGGGGAGGTATTCTGGAGCCCCGAGATGGTTTTGAGGTTTCTCCAGACCCCGCTGATGTCGCTCTGTTGCAGCTTGTCCTCCATCTTCTTCCTGAAGCTGTCCTTGCCTTCTCTGATCTTTCTCCTCAGCTCCCTCTGTACGGACTTCAGCATCTCCCTGTTCCCCGACCTGAAGATCCTCTTCTTCTCTCTCAGAAGTGTTTTTATCTCAGGGTTGATCCAGGGTTTGTTGTTTGAGTGACGCCGTATGGTCTTGGTGGGAACGGATTTGTCCACACAGAAGCTGAGGTAGCCCATGAAGGTGTGAATGAGGCCATCGATGTCCTCACCATGTGGATCGCAGAGCTGCTTCCAGGCGGTGGCTTCAAAACAGTCCTTTAGAGTGTCCATTGTCTCCTCAGACCATAACTCCACAGTGTGCATGGCCGGAGGTTGTCTGTGCACTAGGGGTTTGTACACCGGCCGGAGATGAACCAAGTTGTGATCCGATCTCCCGAGTGGGGGGAGTTGTGATGAGGTGTACGCCTCCTTAGTGTTTGCGTAGAATAAATCCAGTGTTTTATTGTCTCTAGTGTGGCATGTGACATACTGGGTGAACGTGGGTAGAATGGGAGATAGTGAAACATGGTTGAAATCGCCTGAGATGAGGAGAAGAGCATCTGGGTGTTCTGTCTGCAGCCTGCTGGTTACTGAATGGATGATGTCACGCGCTGTCCCAGCGGTCGCCGTCGGATTTGCATAAACAACAATGCAGATCACGTGTGAGTGTTCTCTCGGGAGATATGTAGGCCTCATGCTAACAGCTAGCAACTCAATGTCTTTGCTGCAGTGTCGTTGTTTAACAGTGATATGTCCCGGTCTGCACCAGTTGTTGTTAACATACATTATCACTCCACCGCCCCACCCGAATAAATATAAGAAATAAAAATAATCAATGCAGACTGGGTCACCAGTGTAGAAGAGCTTGGAATAACGAAGCGATGTGATTTTATAAATCAAAGTTTAATTTCAGCTTCACTCCTCTAACAAGTCTCATCTCGGTGCAGAGGCAGAATAAGAGGTCGAACGCAGTCAGACCTTCATATTTATACCCACACTCAACAAAAGACATTGCATATCAAAGCTGACATCCCGCATTACATAATTCCCCCTCCATTGTCCTCAGTCTCCTCCACCTGACCCTGGGTGGTCAGGGAGATCGATCCGGTCTCCACCGCTGCGACTCTGTCTGTTCTTTGATCCTCACTGGCGGTTGAGACCTCTTGTCCTTTTCTGAGGCTTGAGGTCATTCCACATATGTAATCACTAAACATTCTAATATGTCTATACATATGTAGGTATGGAATATATGATTAATATAAGCCACACAGACTGATAAATCATTATAAGATAAGCCTTTATTAGTCCCACAACGGGGAAATTCCAGGATTGCAACAGCACAGGGATAGCAACACTCAGAGCAACAATCAGAAGGCAAGAAAAAAAAAAAAACAAAAAAAAACAAGCAAGCAAGAGCAGCTAATATACATATGTACATATTACTATAAAATATATATACACACACACACACACACACACACACACACACACACACACACACACACACACACACACACACACACACAGACAATAAAATAAATAATAAATAAATAAACATAAAACAAAACAGGAGCCTAAACAGAAAAATAGAAAGCAGTACGTAAACTCAAAGGCACAAAATACGATAAATTTATATTTAAATACAAAGAAAGAGCCACGAGACCGAGTCTGGCAGAACATCCAGAACTCAGCTCATGACACTTCGGAGGAAAATCCTTGTTATGATGGGTGAAACGTAGGGCTGGTTGACCAAGGGGACATCTGCTGGACCAGAAGACTAAAGAATGTGGGGGAGGATCATCTGCTTTCTTCTGATACCACTGAATTTCATGTCTAACCAGGTCATGGCTGGAAAGATTGTATTTGTCTTGAAGGGTGTGCATTTCCTTGAAAATTATATTTTTAATAAGCGTCATACTTTTTGTAGGATGCCTGTCACCTATATTTGGTATATGTCAAACATTGTGAGCCATCCAACAGAATATATAATTCAGTGCAGCAGCTGACTTAATGACTCAAGTTGATGACCCATCTGTGCACAGTGCTATCCATTCTGCACTATGAATCATATATGTTTGCATGGAACATAAGTAGTTGTAACCTAGTTACTCATATGTGATTCTTAAACAACAGGGCGGGCAAATGAACCATAGGGGTTCCAAATGCTGCAGCTAGCAGATTATGTGACAGTGAGAGTCAGTCCCCAGCAGAATGTTCCTGCTCTCTGTAATAGCTTGTAAGTACATTTTTTCTTCAACAAAGATCAGGGTCACATTGGAGCTGAGTGACAGAATTTCAAGAATAGATCAGAAGCAGTTCTCCTTCTTTTTTAGCACTCACAGATGATGGTCTGTGCCTGAAAACAGTCCTGACTTCCCTGTAGAACAATGTAAAATACATAGGCGTTTCAAGTATTGAGGTTTTATTTATCACATAATGCCACAAAGAAGGCATATGATCAAAGAGGCTCATGCAAATTCTATCGCCTGAAGATAGAAGCAGTGCTATAAAAATATAAATATAGTCATGGCTCCACAAGAAGAGCAAGTGCTGTAGTTGTGCAACAGATGGTCTGACCCCCCACAGAGTCCCCATCTGAACATCGTGGAGTCAGCCTGAGATACATGCAGAGACAGAAAACAGTGGGACAGTTAAAACCCACAGAGGAACTTTGGCAAGTTTTCCCAGATGCGCTGAATAATCTTCTATATGAGAGTGAGAAAGCAAGTGTAGCAAGGCGGGGCTTATGGTTTTTTTTTTTTTTTTTGCCTCTAATGTCCATGATCATGGGTATGAATGTGTATAAATGTCCGGTAGTGGTCAGAGAGGCTGCTGGCGTGGATTGGCAGCCATGTTTCTGTCAGTCTGCTCCCGGGCAGCTGTGGCTACAGTAGTAGCTTACCACTACCATTGTCTGTGGAGTGGATGAATAATGGACTCATTGTAAAGCGCTTTGGGTATCTTGAAAGGCAGTATATAAATGCAATCCATTATTATTTTTTAAGAAAAAAATTGTGGCAAAACTCTTAGTAATTCAGGAATACTAGCCTGTGATCTATTAGAGAATATAGCAATAAGAAGCTGTAGTGTCAGGTGAGGGCGTCCTTTGGTGGGACCTTGGCAGCTGAGTGATTGCATCCACCTGCTCCTGATTGCCTGTGATGTATAGATAGGAGTGGAGAGCAGACCACTGTGGTCTGCTCCGACTGAAAACAATGAACTGAAACTGAAAACAATGAACTTGATCTTGAAGTCTTGTTCATCAACTCTGGAAAATGACTTTTGTCTGCTCTCAGGTAAAACTGCCTACCTTCCTGTCTGCCAGTTGGTTGCAGAGTGATGAATAAATCAAAACTTTATGAAGCACTGAACCCTTTTGAACTCCTTGCCCTGAAAATGAGTTACTGCTTCAAACCATTTGATACAGTTTTGAACAGTGACATCTGCTGACTATGCCTAAATACTGCATCTGACTGAGAGTTGAACGAAGCTTGTAATAAGATTCAAAATGCCACTGGCTCATAGATTAATGTTTGAAGTGTGTAATAAAAGTGATTTGTTTGAAAATCGGGTAAAATGTGTATATGTCCTTTATAATATCATTTTGACACACACATGACATCACAAGGCCTTGTCTTGGAATAGTCACATGATTTTTGGGCAACCCAAAGTAAGTATCAAATCATATCACCATGATACTTCTGCTTGAAATGCTCGATACAGTATCAAGTGGTGTGGCTCGAGCGTAACATTACTATGGCTGCCCCAGTTGTGCACGCTCACCTGCCTATGCCACCTCTGCTCCAGCCTGGGCTCCTAACCGACACGCACCCCTCCCCCAACTGGAAGAAGAAAAAGACAACTTTATTGTCATTCATTCCACACAGCCAATCATGTACAGAAGGAGAATCAACTAAGTCTGGAAACATTTGCCTATCACCAGTCTTGTCGGCCACAGACTCATCCTTGTTGCCCTGACCTTGTGTGGATGTGGAACCCTGTGAAAGGAGAAAGGGAAAAAGGGTATTAAAGCAACTTTCATCTAGACCCAATTTGAAAATTAAGTAAAACTGTGGTCACAAATACCCTTACGAATGGCTGCGAACACCGTATGAACGTTTTTTGGTCTATTTCATACAGCCTTCTTAAGACAGCTGTAGGACAATCCAGCATTTGTAGACTGTCTGTAAGTTCCTGGCCAGGTCAATGGTCTTGTCCAAGATTTCTATGAACGCCCCATGAAAACCCCTCATCGTGGGGGGGTTGTACAAATGCCATAGGAGCATTTTAAGAACTATGCAAGATGTTAGCTGTAAGTATGGCTCAAGAACAGCTTAAGTTGTTCTTGAGAACCCCTTACAGCAGTCGTAGGAAATGCCATACAGTACCATTCCCATTTGTTGGGAGATTCGTACAGCGTGTGTAAGGCGGGAGTGAGGCGCTCATAAGGCAGAAGTACGTCATTTGTGCGACATTTATGCTAGCAAAATGTGCTGAAAGCTGTAAGATCTTCCTACTAATGACTTGATAGTGCTGTGAGTTGCACAAAAATTTTCGTAAGATAACAGTAAGCATGCTGTAGAAAGACCCCAAGGCTTATGAAGAAATGGTCAATGGCGTTCACTTATATAGCACATTTTCTCATCTCTAGATGACAAAAGCGCTTTACAGATCCTGCTGTCCACCCATTCACACACACATTCACACATTGATGGCAGCAGAGCTGCCATACATAGGTACTGGCCTGACCCACCAGGAGCAACTTGAGGTTCAGTGTCTTGCTTAAGGACACTTCGAAATGCAGACTGCAGACAGAGCGGGAATCGAACGCCTGACCCTCCGATCAGTAGTCGGCCACACTACACCTGCGCCACAGCTGCCCAAACGTAAGAACTCTAGGGCCATTGTACAACAGAAAAGCACCTCATTTCTCAATAATGAAGTGCGAATTGAACAGCAGCCGTAAGAAACTATGCCCCCCTCCATGAATGTCTGCAAACTCCAGAATTCGTGGGAGCTGGGAGATTCTTACAACCCCATCGTTCATAAGAATCTTTGTGACTATAGGTTAAGCTGCACAATATCTCAACCTAATCCTCTTCTTGGCTACAGAAGAGGACCACCTGTCCTACCTCCCTGACTCACCCCACCTGCAAGAAAAATCATATTTACTCACTGTGATGATCCCAAGCTCTTTGGGCTAGGGTGTCATCTAATCCCTCTCAGCTGTGTCTATCCTGCAGGTGCTGATTGCAAGTAATGGTCATGGGTTACACCTGGGTTCAGTGTTGTCTGGCTATAAAGTTTTGTCTTTACAGCTCTGCAGGGCTGGCACTTTGGAACTGAGCTGTGAGAGAAAAGGGGTTCCTCCTCCAGATCTTACTGTGTCTGTTTGTTTGTTTGGTTTGTTTGCGCCTACACATTCACTCATCCAAACACTAACTTGCACTACTGATTTATTGATAATTAAACATTTACCTAAGTTGATTGATTTTTGTTAAGCATAACGGGCTATTTGAATTACTTTATCCACTTGACTTGTTTCCCTTCTTTGTGACAATCCATGAGCCAGATCGTGACAAATAGGGGCTCATCCAACGCTTAATAAATTGGTTAATGCTGTAGCTTGTTATCTGAGTCCATAGATTATTCTGCAGTATTTCAGCAAGGCACAGTCTGTGGGGAGACGGTCAAGTGGGTAATATAGTTTGGCCTGTACTTGATTGTTTTGCTGCTGTTTGTCCTTGATAGGTGAAGGAGGGATTCCCTTTGGAGTCTGTTGGGGGAGGCTCCATTAGTGCAGTGTGAACGTGGTAGTTGCAGTTGGCTCGGGAGCACATCCAAGGTTGCAGGTGGGTCACCGTTCTTTGGTTGCCTTTCCGGGCCTGTGGGATTTAGTGCATAAGTACCTACCACAATTAGCACCTGAAGACTAGGGGGGAGCTAATTAGACCATTGTGGGTAGTTTGTGGGACAGAACAGTGGTGACTGTATGTATGGGCCATTTAGTTCTGATTGTTAGGTTTAAGTGCCAGTTTTATATATCTGTCTGTTGTATTTCTCTGTGTATAAATAACATCCCTGTGTGTTTCAGTTATGGCTGCTGTTGAGGAGTTTTTCAGATCTCCATCAGAGGAGTCATTGGACTCCTTTTCCCGTGAACAGTTGGTGATGATCACAGATCATCATCATCATCATCATCATCATCATCATCATCATCATCATCATCATCATCATCATCATCATCATCATCATCATCATCATCATCATCATCATCATCATCATCAAGCCTCTTGCATAGTATGCGTAGAGCCAAAAGGAGTAACCAGTCTTTGTCACTTCCCTCTATCCCGTGCTAGTCGCTGGGCCTGGTGCAGAGATATATTATGCTGTTCCAAGTGACGTGAGGGGATGTCCATCCAACAGGTGCGGGGGACCCCCCCCCCCTTAGTCATCTCCACCCCACCTGTACAGGGTTAAAGTTGAACTTGCAGATCTGAGATTTACAGCTAATGCTGAGAAAGACTGGATGCTGTTCAGGAATACTGTCTACTCATCTGCACATAAAGTCCTGGGCATCTCAACATAGAAAAAGCATGATTGGTTTGATGAAAATGATGAGGAAATCAAAGCTCTACTAACAGACAAGCATAGCCTTCATCGTGCCCATCAAAACGATCCCTCATCCTTCTCAAAGTCACAGTCCCAAGGCCGAAAGCAAACAGCCCTGAGAGCACCTTGCGGTAGGACCTGCCCTTCGCATACTACAACTAAACGTTGAAGGCCTATCTGCAGCCAAGCGAAGCCTTATCGAAGTCCTCGCCTTCCAACACTCAATTGATGTAATCTGCCTCCAAGAGACTCATATTGGCACAGAGGAAGCTGGCCGCTACACCATCAATGGCTTTGACCTCCTGTGCTATGTTTCACATGCCAAACATGGACGTGCCACCTATGTGCGTTCTGACATAGTTGAAGTAAACCACCTGGCAACAACACATTTCTCAGACACCATAACCATTGGTGGCTTCCATATTGTCAATGTGTACAAGCCCCCTAGTGCCAACTGGGATCTGCAGGTCTTATCCACCCTACCCCACCCTGCCATCTATGTGGGGGACTTTAACAGCCATCACCCTGACTGGGGGTACCCAGCAGTGGATAGTGATGGGGAAGTACTTTCAGACTGGGCATCTAGAAATGATCTCGTTCTGATACACGACCCCAAACAAAGAGGAACCTTCCACTCTGCTAGGTGGAAGAAGGACTATTCTCCAGACCTGTGCTGGGTCAGGTCTTTGAATGGGATGCCATATCCTACACAGATCCTCATTCTTGACGATTTTCCACACAGCCAACACTGGCCCCTGCTTGTACACATTGGCCTAAAACTTCCAGTCATAAACAGCCCAAGGAAGATGCGCTGGAACTTCCGCAAAGCCAACTGGAAGAAATTCAGTGAAACCCTGGATCGGAGTGCTGTTACCATCCCACTCCACACCATCACTGTAGATGAAGCATACAATCGCTTCTGCAGCGCAATCTTCAAGGCTGCTCGCACTGCAATCCCACGAGGCTACCGACCCCTCTATGTCCCATGCCTGGACGGAGAAAGCGCTGCCCTCATAAAATCCTATCAAACATCAGGGGACCCAGAGATAGCAGACCATCTCATTGAATCGCCAAGTACAGCCCAGCGAAAGAAATGGGAGGAGACAGTTGCTGACCGGAGCTTTACCCACTCTAGCAGGAAATGTTGGAGCCTCATCCATTGCCTAGGAGCTGCAAAGAAGCCCCCTAGCCAAAGCCGAGCATCTGTCACACCCAACCAAGTTGCATCCCACCTACTGACCATTGCCAAAGCACCCCAAGATAAAGACACCAGAAGAGCAGTTACAACTGAGCTAAAAAAACACCAAAAAATGCCCGTAGAGGAAACGAACCCTGAACCCTTCGAGGCTGCTGAACTGGAGAAAGTCCTACAGGGCCTGAAATGTGGAAAGGCAGCAGGATACGACAACATCTTCCCAGAATTCATGAAAAATCTTAGCCCCCGAGCCCTAACCTGGTTGACACAACTCTACACAAGGATCATATAAACAAACTTGATCCCAAAGAAATGGCGGACAGCAAAGGTCATTGCCATACCAAAACCTGGCAAAGACCACAAACTACCAGCAAGCTACCGCCCAATCTCCCTACTCAGCGTTCCTTATAAAATCATGGAGCGCCTAATACTGCAACATATTTCCCCAGGAATAGAGGAAATTTTAAGTGTGGATCAAACAGGTTTCCGCAAGGACCGCAGCACAGGAGAACAAGTACTGGCCCTAACCACCTTCATCGAAAATAGCTTCGAGAGCAGACTGAAGACAGGGGCTGTGCTTCTCGATCTTACAGCCGCCTATGATACGGTCTGGCACAAAGGCCTCCTCCTGAAACTTATAAAGGCGATCCCTGCCTGGACAACAGCAATTATAAAAACCCTGCTGACCAACCGAAGGTTCAGAGTCCACCTTGGTCAGAACACAAGCGCATGGAGAACGCAGAAAAACAGACTCCCACAAGGCTCAGTTCTAGCTCCAACCCTGTTCAACCTCTACATAAACGACCTGCCCACTACAAAATCTCGCAAATTCATCTATGCAGATGAAATCTGTTTGGCACTCCAAGCACCAGACTTTGAGCCACTGGAACGGGTGCTCACGGAAGATCTTGCCAAACTGGACCAGTTCTGCAAAACCTGGCACCTAAAACCAAGCCCAGCAAAAACTGTCTCCAGTGTATTCCATCTCCACAATGTAAAAGCTGCCAGAGAACTAAACATCCACCTGAGCGGACTCAAGTTTAAGCATTCCTAGAATCCAACCTACCTATCCTTCAAGGAACATTTGAAGAGGACGGCTGCTAAGGTGAAGGCACGAAACAACCTGCTCTGCAAGCTCGCTGGTGCAAAATGGGGGGCGGCAGCCTCCACCCTGCGCACCTCAGCACTGGCCCTTTCATACTCTGTAGCCGAATATTGTGCCCCTGTCTGGTCCAGGTCATCCTACACACACCACATAGACACCCAGCTCAACACAACCATGAGAATCATAACTGGGACAATCCGCTCAACACCACTCCCCTGGCTCCCTGTACTGTCAAACATAGCCCCCCCCACAAATCTGGCGAGCAGCACTAACTCAAAGGATGCTTCAAAAAGCCAAAGACTCTCCTCACTTACCAATCCATGCAGATATCTATACCTCACCCACTGCCCGACTTCCATCCAGACGGCCAATTTGGAAAAACCCTCCCCCAGCTGACTTCACCATCCAGACAGCTTGGCAAGAGGAATGGGAGACCAAGGAGGTCCCAAACAAACACCTGGTGACAAACCCCAACCAACAGGTCCCGGGCACCAACCTCCCAAGGAGACAGTGGTCTACACTCAATCGCTTCAGGACTGGACATGGCCCCTGCTTGGCCAGCCTTCGCCGATGGGGGAGTAGCCCTAGCCCACTGTGCGCATGTGGAGAGGAGCAAACAATGGAACACATGATAGAGGCTTGCCTGCTCCAAAGACTGGAAGGAGGATTACACACCCTCCATACAGCAAACCAGGAGGCAATTGCTTGGCTTGAGGACTTTGCATTCGCTAAATAAATAAAATCCTTCTCCAAGAAGGTGGCTTTCACCAGCGCACGCAGGACAGTACAACTCAAACTCCAAGAGATGCAAGACTCATGGTTGAGTGCCAAGGCAGATGAAATCCAGAGCTACACAGACAGGAATGACTCAAAAGGATTCTACGAGTCTCTCAATGCCCTGTACGGACCCAAGCCATCAGGAAGCTCCCCACTCCTGGGTTCAGATGGTTCAACCCTCCTGACAGAGAAGACCCAAATCCTCCAAAGATGGGCTGAACATTTTGAAGGAGTCCTGAACTGGCCATCTACTATAAACAATGAGGCAATCGACAGGATGTCCCAGGTCGAGATCAACGTTGGCATGGGTGAACTTCCGACTGTTGCTGAAGTCCAAAAGGCTGTTGGCCAGCTATCAAGTGGTAAAGCACCAGGGTCAGATGCCATTCTAGCTGAGATATACAAAACAGGTGGCCCAGCACTCCTTGACTAACTAACTAACTAACTAACCTGCACTTATATAGCGCTTTTCTAGTCACAAAGACCACTCAAAGCACTTTCACTAATACTAACCCTCTATTCTAAGGGCCTATAGGAAACAGATATCTAGGGACAATTTAGAACAGCCAATCAACCTAACATGCATGTCTTTGGATTGTGGGAGGAAACCGGAGCCCCCGGAGTAAACCCACGCAGCACAGGGAGAACATGCAAACTCCACACAGAAAGGTTCTAACCCCTGCCAACCTGGGGATTCAAACCAGGAACCTTCTAGCTGTAAGGCAACAGTGGTAACCACTGCACCACCGTGCTGCCCATGGTGAGAAGCTGACTGAACTGTTCCGGTTCTTCTGGACCCAAGGTACCATTCCTCAGGAACTCAGGGATGCATCAATTGTCCACTTGTACAAGAGAAAGGGCAACAGACAAGTATGCAACAACCATCGACGTATCTCGCTACTCTCCATAGCTGGTAAGGTCCTCGCAGGACTCTTGCTAAATTGTCTGATCACTCACCTAGAACAAGGCCTGCTGCCAGAATCACAATGTGGCTTCTGTAAGGGTAGAGGGACCTTGGACATGATCTTTGGGGCTCGTCAACTCCAGGAGAAGTGTCTAGAACAGAACCACGAGCTCTACACCGTTGACCTCACCAAAGCGTTTGACACTGTCAGTCGCCAGGGACTATGGAGGACAATGTCAAAATTTGGCTGCCCAGACAAATTCATCCTGATGGTGCGCCAGTTCCATGATGGAATGAACGCATGCGTCCTAGACAACGATGAAGCATCAGAGGCTTTTCCAGTCACAAATGGCGTTAAACAAGGCTGTGTGCTTGCACCCACCTTGTTCAGTATGGTGTTCTCAGCCATGCTCACTGATGCCTTTCAGAATAGCACCACTGGGATAAGCCTCAGGTACAGGCAGGATGGAAGGCTCTTCAACCCGAGAAGACTCCAGGCTATCACCAAGGTAAAAGAGACTGTACTGAGGGACTTCCTCTTTGCCGACGACTGTGCCTTAAATGACAGCTCAGAGTGTGAGATGCAGTCAAGCATGGACAAATTCTCTATGGCATGTGACAACTTTGGCCCTCACTATCAGCACCAAGAAGACCAAAGTTATGCACCAGCCATCTCCAAATGGCCAACAGGCAGAACCACCTATTACAGTGATGGGGCAGAGACTGCAAGTTGTAGGCCAATTCACATACCTAGGTAGCACCCTCTCCCAGTCTGCAACAATAGATACCGAAGTCAACCACAGAATAGCCAAGGCCAGCATTGCATTCGGCAGACTCCGCAAAATTGCATGGGAAAGACGGGGCATTAGCCTAGAAACGAAGCTAAAGGTCTACCGTGCGGTTGTGCTCCCAGCACTCCTCTATGCCTGTGAAACATGGACGGTGTATGCAAGGCATGCCAGACAGCTCAACCATTTCCACCTCACCTGTCTTCGAAGGATCTTCAGCATCAAATGGCAGGACAAGGTACCGACACAGAAGTCCTTGAGCAAGCTAAAATGGAAATGGTCCACACCATGCTAATAAGAGCACAAGCCAGGTGGGCAGGTCATGTTGTCAGGATGCCTGATGAACGCATTCCAAAGCAGCTGTTCTACGGAGAACTCTCAGAAGGAAAAAGGTCGAGAGGGGGTCAAAAGAAACGCTACAAGGACACCCTGAAGGCCTCTTTGAAATCCCTCAATATAGATGTGGCGTCCTGGGAAACTCTAGCACAAGACCGCTTGGCCTGGCATATGAGCATTCAGGATGGCTGCAGAAGTCTAGAAGCCAGACGTATCAGCTAACGTGATGATGCATGCCTGCCCCACATGTGCCAGGACATTCCATGCCAAAATTGGATTGATCAGTCATCTCAGGACTCACCGTCAACCGTTAACTGATCAATAGAATTACGAGGTCATCATCAACAACGATGGACAAACAACAACAACAACAGGGTTAAAGTCCAGGATGGCCCTGGTGGGGTGTTCGGGGGGAGGTGCAGAATGTGGCCATACTACTGGACACATTGCAGTGTGGCAAGACCTGAGGCAGGGATTTGTTGAGTCCACTCTCTGAGTTCTTTATTGGTGATGTGGTCATGCCAACAGATGCTGATGATCCTCCTTAGGGCTCTGCTATCAAAGCCGTCAAGCCGGGCTGCCAAGGTGTTATTGAGTGGCCAGGTCTCAGAGCTATACAGTAGGACTGAAACGACAGAAGAGTTGTAGATACGAAGCTTAGTCCTTTGTGAAATGTGGTGGTGGTGCCAGAGAGGTCTCCACAAGGACTGCATCACTGCCGAGGCCAGCACACATCGTCGGTCAACCTCAGGCCTTAGGTCACCAGTCTGAGAACTTGTTGAGCCCAGGTATTTAAAGGTAGAGACAAAGTTGACCAGACATTGGTTAAACATGAGGGGTGCAGGGTCAGGACCTCCTCCAGTGTACATGAGCTCAGTCTTGCAAGAGTTGATACTGAGGCCAAGCTTCTTGGCCTCCTCATCGAACACGGTGAGGGTGTCTTGGAGTCGTTCCAGTTCATCAGTGAATAAGGTGGTGTCATCAGCATACTGGAAGTCTGCCAGATTGTATTCTCCGAAAGAAGCCCCAGTATGTGTACACTGACCTTTGTCATTAGGTAGTTGATGACACAGTTAAACAGGTCTGGTGCTGCCACACAACCTTGATGGACTCCACTGTTTATGGTGAACCAATCGGAATCCTTATTATTCACTCTGATGCAGCTCTCTGCATTGTTGTACATCTGTTGGAAGAGGGTGATTATCTTCGGCAGTGCTCCAAGCACTTTCAGGATCTTAGAAAGGGATGCATGGTCCACCGTGTCGAAGGTGGCTGTGAGATCTATGAAGGCAAAATAGAAATGTTGATCTCTTCTAAACTCACATACCTTTTCAATGGCAAGGCGTAGTGCGGAGATGTGGTCAATAGCTGAACAACTGGGTATAAAACCTGCATGCTGCGGGTGATGTCTGCTCCTGATGGCTGGAATCGCTCTGGTTAATAGGATATAGGTAAACAGTTTGCCTTGGATGGAAATAACATAATACCTCTGTGGTTACTTGAGATGAGCTTGTCTCCCTTCCTTTTCCAGAATGGTAAGGTGATACCCCATTGCCAATCATCTGGAGGCTTCTGTAGGATCCACATATGGTTTATGATCTGGGTGAGCCACTGGATCATATGGTCACCTCCAGCCTTCAGCATCTTGGCTGTGATATTACAGATGCCAGGAGCCTTCCCATTCATCAGCTTCTTCAGAGCAGTTTTGGCCTCATTTGATGTAACGGGAGTGATGGAACTTTCAATGTTTGAATCATCAGCAATGTTGGCAGCCTCAGTCAGTGTGGGGTCCTCAGGGACTGGAGGATGATTCAGAAGCTGGCTGAAGTGTTCCTTCCAGTGGCTGATGCAATCAGCTTCTGTGGATATGATGCCTACACTTTCTCTTATAAGGAAACTGCGTTGATGTGGGGCAACCGTGGCTTGGCGGAGAAGTCTGTAAATTTGGTGTTGGTCATCTCGCTGGGCTGTAGCCTCTAACTTTGCTGCTTGTTCGATAAAATAGTTCTTCCGATCCCGGCAAATGGCCAAGTTGCATATTCTATTGCAGCGTCAATAGTCAGGTCTCCTCATAGGCATGCAGTTCAATGACAGTTAATGGTGTCAAAGGTCTCCTGTGAGATCCATGGGTGTCTAAGGAAGGGTCTACCCAGCCGAATGTCTCCTTGGCTGCTGTGTAAACTTAACTTCTAAAATGCTGCCAGTGTAACGGGTCCCCTTTTTGGGCACCCTTAAACGGCTGTGATCGGGGACACTAGTGTATACGTGTGGGCGGCATATGGACCACGATGACACCAGACTGATGTTTCCCACAATTTATTTGCTCCTGTTGGAGAAATAAAACAATACACATCACTCTTCGTCTGTACCTCGATCCCACACAGGCTCCCCCAGCAAAGCAACGCGGTACTGTGGGGGAAAGGAGGAACTACCAGAGCCTCGGAGGTACGTGAAGAGCAGATGTGGGCAGTGTACCGCCAAAATAAAAGCACTCAAGTAAATAAAATTCACAATAATATAAAGGAAAACATTACTGAGAAAAGGAATGTTTAAGGTGCATTTTCGACTCCGTTACACCCACCCCACTGAATTTTATCAAACTTGAGCCACAGCTACACAGAACTCATGACAATATACAAAACACCCAGGGTTAGTTAAAGAACACCATCTGAAAGAGTGTCCCACACAAGGACAAAGTGGCATGAGAGCAGCGCTTATCTCTCAACCCAACTGCTGGTAATGGAGTGCCTTGTACACCCCACCAAAAACCCCAACTATTAGTGTAGTAAAAGCTCATGTATAATAAAATAAAATAAAATAGCTGATCACTAGAATTCAATGTCAAGTCCACAAAAGGATAGTCCACTCATGTTGCAATTAGTCATTCAGGGTCTGAAACACAGACCTACAAACAGCCTTAACATTGAACTTGTCCTGAATTACATCTTGCCTGGACATTGTCTGCACTAGTCTATTTACAGGTCTAATCAGGCGACCAAATCTTGACCTGATTTGAGATTGTGCATAGGGACGGTCACAATGTGTACGTGATGTCTGGTCAACAGTACAGCGAACAAGGGGAGTGTCTGTCTGTCTCTCGGCGTTAGGAACAGAAACTAGTTGACTGTCAAGTGTTTGTCCACCATGAGTATCAGTAGCAGCTGTAGTCACAGGTCTAGAGTCAGAGGACATGGGGTGATCTACACCTTGAGCAACAGGTGCAACTGAAGAGTTCTGGGGGTCAGAGGATACACTTGTCACATCAGAAACATCTGCCTGTGACACAGATGGTTCAGTGGGCTGCGTGATCCACTCAACAGTTCTCCTTTCAGAGTCAACAGGTTCTGGATCAACTAATGGTTCACGTGTTTCTCCACATGAAGACGGATCACCTGTACCAGCCTCACTCTCTCCCTCGAAGAGGTCCACAGATGTATCTCCCTCATCACCAATGTCTGTAGCTAAGGTTTCTGGAAGTAAGGTGGATGAACCATGGTTGGACACATCGCACACATCCACCACAGGAAGAAAATTTACCAGCATCAACAGATTCCTGTGGACCACTTTTGTCCGTCCAGTAAGAGTGTCACAAATTCTGTATGTATGGGTCTGCGGGTTCACATCCATTACAGTGTAAACAGTTGATTCCCACTTATCAGCAGTTTTCTTTTTGCCTCTCTCCTTCCTGTTGGCCAAAAGCACCCTGTCACCAATCTCAATCTTGGATCCTGTTACTTTCCTGTTGTAAAGATTAGCATGTCTGTGTTGCTCCTTAGCAGCACGGTCCTGAGCAACCATCATTGCTTCTTTTAGCTCACAGGTGAGAGTTGCCACATACTTGTCATAACTGGTTACATCAGCATCGCAAAGAACAGAACGAAACATGACATCTACTGGCAAACAGGGCACACGGCCATACATGAGATAAAAAGGAGGAAAGCCAGTCGTCTCATGGGCTGTACAGTTGTACATAAATATCAAAGTCTGCAACCGTCGTGGCCAGTTAGCTTTCACCTCAGGGGACAGTGCACGAATCATCCCACCCAGTGTCCTGTTAAACCGTTCGACACTCCCATTTTCCATTGGGTGGTAAGGGGTAGTGTGAGATTTCCTGACACCGGACACTTTGAGGAGTTCACTGATTAATTGACTTTCAAAATTAGTACCTTGGTCACTGTGGATTCTTTCTGGGAATCCAAAGACACAAAAGTACTTGTTCCACAGAACATTTGCCACTTGCTTAGCTGTACAAGGAAAGGCCTGAGCCATCCTAGTGAAGTGATCTGTTATCACTAGGACATCAATAGACTTGTTCCTAGAGTCTTCAGCTGACCAAAAGTCAATGCAGACCAGCTCCAGCAGTCTAGATGACAAGATGCTCTCTGAGGGAGTTCGTCCCTCAGGTTCAGCTGACTTGCTGAGGACACAACGCTGGCAGTGTCTGACATGGTCTCTAACATCTCTCTCAAGGGTCAGCCAGAAAAATCTCTGTCTGGATAAACTGAGGGTTCGCGACTGGGCTTGATGACCAGCATCATCATGCACGCCTTTCAAGACCTCATCCTTAAGTGAGTCTGGGACAACATACTGAAGTCATTTGGACTTGGTTCTCTGGTCTCTTGAAACTCTGTACAGAACACCATTGCTCACAGATAGCTTATCCCAGTGTTTCAGATATTTAATCACTGAAAATGATTCTTTCACCCTTTCTCTCCTTGAGGGTCTCTGATGTCTTTCAACATAAAACAGGACGCGAGAAAGAGTGCCATCCTCCAACTGTTTGTCACGCAAAGCCCTTTCAGAATAGGCAGGCAACGGGTCTTGACCTGGTGGGACTAACTGGGGCAAAAACTGCAAGGCTTCAATTGCCCGGGCCCTCGGACCAGCATCCCACTCAATGTGTGACTGCATCACAGCAGACACTTCTTCTGAATTCACAAGCTGAGTGTGTACCCGGGAGGTATGAGCATTGTCACACATCGCATCCACGTGACCACTGGATGAACGAAAAGCATCCTGAACAGAGGCAGGAGACACATTTTTGACTTCACTGAGGAGTTTCACATATGGCTCATTGAACAGTCTGTGACCAATATTTTCCTTGACAAAAGGCACATGGCTTAATGCATCAGCCACAATGTTCTGCCGCCCTGGAACATACTTTATGTCAAAGTCATACGCAGCCAACTTGGCTACCCAGCGTTGCTCACAACAGTCTAACTTGGGCTTTGTCAATATGTGAGCCAAAGGATTGTTGTCAGTCCAAACAGTGAATTTGTGACCCTTTAGCCAATGACTAAACTTGTCAGTGATGGACCATTTCAAAGCCAGAAATTCCAGTCGGTGCACTGGATAGTTTTTCTGAGACTGTGTCAGTGACTTACTGGCAAAAGCAATAGGTCTGGCATGACTTTCACCTTCCTGGACTTGGGACAGAACGGCACCTACCCCATCCAGAGATGCATCAGTTGAAAGCATGAAGGGACGGTCAAAGTTAGGATGAGCCAAGACCACAGTGTTAACAAGTGCAGATTTGAGACTTTCAAAGGCATGTATGTGCTCTTGGGTCCAGTCAGAAGCACAAAGCTTTCTGCAAGCCATCTTGGTTTTCTTACATCTGCCTTTAACTTTTCCACCTTTCAACAGGCTGAACAATGGCTTGGCAATGGCAGAATATCCTGGCACAAAATGCTGATAGTAATTAACCATCCCCAAAAAGGATCTAAGTCTTTTTTGGGACGGTGTCACACCATCAGTGTCCATAAGGTCAGCACAAGTCATTTTTGCGATGTTTTCAACCTTACTTGGGTCGGCTGAAACACCATTCTCATCAATTACGTGACCAAGAAACCTCACAGATCTCCTGAGGAAAAAACACTTTTTGGGTGCCAACTTCAAGTTGTGCCTACGCAGCCTGCTGAACACCATCTCAAGGTGCTGCAATGCACTCTCCTCATCAGATGCAAAAATCAGCAGATCATCCAAATAGCACAACAGAGTGAAGCAATTCTGGTCACCAAAAATGGCAGTCATCATGCGCATAAAACTAGCAGGACTATTGCATAATCCCTGGGGCAGGCGCTTGTACTCATATAAGCCCATCGGAGTGGTAAAAGCAGAATGCTTCCTGTCATCCTCATGAAGCGGCATGTTGTAGAAGCCAGACGTTAAATCCGCTGTGCTGAAGAGGCAGTTACCTCCCAGTGCTGCCAGACAATCTGCCTGGTGAGGGAGAGGGTGAGCGTCTTTCAGAGTCCTCTTATTCAGCCAGCGAAAATCCGTGCAGATGCGGAGGTCGCCATTCTTTTTCCACACAAGAACCAAAGGAGATGCATACTCGCTAGTTGATTTCCTGATAATGTCTTTTTCCTCCATTTCATTCAGCACCTGGCTTAATTTCTGATACTGACTAGGGGGTACACGCCTGTATGGGAGTCTGAATGGTTTATTATCAGATAAATGTATGCGGTGTACAAAGCCCTTAGCTTCACCGCAGTCTAGGTGGTGGCGTGAAAAGACATCCTCGTACTGAAGTACCAAGTCAGCCATTCTCTTTTTGCAGTCCTCTGACACTTGGCATGAATTAATGTCTATGTCACAAAGCCCCACTGACTTGAGTTTTTCTTTTACAGACTCCATACCGGCATCACATGCCGTTGTAGACTGTGTGTAGCAGGCCACTGGTACACTAGACTGCTCAGCTGCGTCCATGTCTTCAAGGGCTACACATGTGTAGACGTCAACTAGCTTTGCATTGCGCCGTAACAACACAGGCTTGTTGGACGTGTTGATGAGTTTGAGCGGGACCCACCTGTCACCCCACATAGGAGTTACAATCTTAGCTACTAGGACACCCCTTGGAGCTGAACGAGAAGATGTGGGCTCTGTCATGACTGTACTACCTGGAGATACAACAGTGTCTTTAGGCAATTTACCCCAAACAAGGTACTCACGCCCAGGTTCAAGGTAGGTGGCTGAGTTACATCTGACAGTACCAACTTTGTCAGGAATGTCATTTCCTTTCTAGGGGTTCAAACCAGTGAGCATAGACAAGAACTGCTCAGCTTCTGGTTCTGCAGTTGGGCAGGGGCCAGACACTGTTTTCCAATAGGACTTGCATTGTTTTGAATGGTGTAGGATGTGCTTTATGACATCGGTACTAATAATCAACTCATCATGCTGACCACAGACAACCAGAGAGGGGACTAGCATTTTACAACCATATACCTCCATCACAATGTCAAAAGCACTCTTTGGCCTGACACGCTGTCCGCCACACCCAACCAGCATCACATTCACATCAATCTGGTTCTGATTTGTTATCACTCCAGCAATTCTCAGTTTCTTCTCTGCATCCTCGTTGATACTGCAGGCCATGGAGCCACTGTACAGCATGCCATCAATTATCACTGCACCACCAAAAGCCACTGGTGTGTAGGCTGGAACTATTGCCAATTATGTGAATGTTCTGATATACAACAACTACATCATCGTATGAGCTTCTCACTGATGCAAGAATCGACTCAGCATCAGATGTGTCACTGCAGTGGGAGCTTGAGGTGGGACCTGCACTGCCTCCCTCCAAGTACAGGTCAGTTAGTTTCCCTGAGACTGAGAAGGAGGCTGACAGTTGTTGTTGGGACAGGCCAGTCTGGTATGACCAGGGGAAAGACAGGTAAAACACAGTTTCTCAGACATGCAATTCAATTCAATTCAATTCAATTCAACTTTATTTATATAGCGCCATTTCACAACAACAGTCATCTCATAGCACTATCAACTGTAGGGGGAACCCCCACAGTTGCAGAAAGACCCCAGCAATCAGGCGATCCCCTGTGAGCAAGCACTTGGCGACGGTGGAGAGGAAAAACTCCCTTTTAACAGGAAGAAACCTCCAGCAGAACCAGGCTCAGGGAGGGGCAGTCATCTGCTGCGACTGGCTGGGGGGTGAGGGGATAGAGAAGAAGAAAAGAACAGACATGTAGAGAGCAAACAGCACGATGGGGACTCAATCTATGGGAGAGAACAAACAAATGTTAATGACCAGCAAAAAAAATATTTCATTGAGAGTGAGGAAAGGAGTGAGGCCCAGTGCATTACTGGAGGTCCCCCGGGTGACTAAACCTATTAGCAGCATAACTAAGGGAGGGTTCAGAAACATATGATCCCTCCCTAATTGTAGGCTATATCAAAAAGGTAGGTTTTAGCCCTATTCTTAAAAACAGAGATCGAGTCTGACTCCCGAATCCAGATTGGCAGCTGATTCCGCAGGAGAGGAGCTTGATAACTGAAGGCTCTGCCTCCCATTGTACTTTTGGAGATTCTAGGTATTACAAGTAATCCTGCATTTTGGGAGCGTAGTGCTCTGTTAGGACAATATGGTAGTATCAGATCTTTTAAATAAAAAGGAGCCTGATTGTTTAGAGCTTTGTAAGTAAGAAGAAGGATTTTAAACTTAATTCTAAACTCTATGGGAAGCCAATGAAGGGAGGCCAGAACCGGAGAGATATGATCTCTCTTTCTAGTACCTGTTAAAACTCTTGCTGCAGCATTTTGGATCAGCTGAAGACTTTTTAAAGATGTTTTAGGACAGCCTGATAATAAAGAATTACAATAATCTAATCTCGAGCTAACAAAAGCGTGGATCAGTTTCTCAGCATCACTCTGAGACAAGATGCTCCTAATCTTGGCAATATTACGCAAATGATAGAAGGCAGTCTTAGAAACAAATTTAATATGTGAATTGAAGGACAAATCCTGATCAAAAATAACTCCAAGGTTCCTCACAGAGCTATTAAGAGAAAGAGTAACCGCATCCAAACTGAAAGTTTGATTTGGAAAGGAATTTCTAAGGTTTTTTGGACCAACAAGAATGACTTCAGTCTTATCTCTATTTAATAGCAAGAAATTACAAGTCATCCAAGCTTTGATTTCCTTAAGACAGGCTTCTAACTTGGCTAATTGATTACTATCATCTGGCTTCATTGACAGGTATAATTGTGTGTCATCAGCATAACAATGAAAATGTATACAGTGCTTTCTAATAATGTTGCCTAACGGAAGCATATATAAACTAAAAAGAGTAGGGCCTAGCACAGATCCCTGTGGAACTCCATGACTGAGCTTTGAGTTGAAAGAAAACTCATTATTTACATGAACAAAGTGGAACCTATCAGATAAATAAGATCTAAACCACTGCAACAAAGTTCCATTAAGTCCAACATAGTGCTCTAATCTATCAAGTACAATATTATGATCGATAGTATCAAAAGCTGCACTAAGGTCTAAAAGGACAAGTACAGAAACTAGTCCATTATCAGATGCAATGAGGAGTTCGTTAGTGACCTTCACTAAGGCTGTTTCAGTACTATGATGGATTCTAAACCCAGACTGAAACTCTTCAAGTAAACCATTTCCCTGCAGGTGGTCAAATAATTGCGTAGCAACAACTCTTTCTAAGATTTTTGAAATGAAAGGGAGATTAGAGATTGGTCTATAGTTAGCTAAAGCTCCTGGATCTAGCGTTGGCTTTTTGAGTAAGGGTTTAATTACAGCCGTTTTAAAAGCCTGCAGTACATGGCCTAAAGTTAATGAAGAATTGATTATATGAAGAATAAGGCTACCAATAAGTGGGAAGACTTCTTTAAATAACCTGGTAGGAATAGGGTCTAAAAGACAAGTTGAAGGTTTGGATGAGGAAACTGTTTTGTCTAACTCACAAAGGTCGATTGGAGTAAACTCATCAAGACAGACATCAATAGAAGGAGTTGTAGTAGTTACAGTATTTAAGTTAACTGTGGGAAGAATCTGATTGATTTTATCTCTGATGGATGAAATTTTATTATTGAAAAAGTTCATAAAGTCCTGACTAGTAAGCTCTAAAGGAATGCTAGGATTGACAGAGTCCTGACTCTTTGTCAACCTGGCTACAGTACTGAAAAGAAACCTGGGATTATTCTTGTTCTCTTCTATTAATGCAGAGTAATAACTTGTTCTAGCTTTTCTAAGATATTTTTTATAAATTAAAAGATGATTTCTCCAAGCTAAATAGATTTCATCTAAATTAGTGGAGCGCCATTTTCTTTCTAATTGACGAGTCTTCTGTTTTAAGCTACGAGTTTCTGTGTTGAACCAAGGAGTTAGAAATCTCTGATTAGACTTTTTCTTTTTTAAGGGGCCACCAAGTCTAGAGTCTGATGCAGAGAAGCTGAAACACTATCCACCATGTTATCAATTACAGAAGGAGCAAGCTGTCTATAGCTTATTTCCGTTGTGTTGACACATGGCATAGAGGAAACAATCTGCATAAATTTGGTAACAGCATCATCTGAGAGGCATCTACTGTAATAATATTTTTCTTTTGGAGCTAAATAGTCAGAAATAGTAAAATCAAAAGTTAACAGACAATGGTCTGACAGTACAGGGTTATGAGGAGACACTACAAGATTTTCTATTTCTATGCCATATGTCAGAACAAGGTCCAATGTATGGTGGAGGTAATGAGTAGAATTTCCTACTTTCTGAGAAAACCCAATCGAGTCTAATATTGAATTAAATGCCACATTAAGGCAGTCACTATCTACATCCACATGTATATTAAAGTCCCCTACTATCATTATTCTATCAGATTTCAGCACTAAATCAGCTAAGAATTCAGCAAATTCGGATAAAAATTCTGAGTCGGTTGATGGGGGACGATAAACTATGGCAAATAAAATTGGGTTTAACCTAAAATTGCTAAAGTGCCCAATACTGAGGACCAGGCCCTCAAAGGAATTATAACATGTTTTTTGCTTTACATTAACTAGTAATGTGGAATGGTAAATTGTTGCTACTCCTCCTCCATGACCAGAATTTCTGGGATTTTGACAGTTTAAATAACCAGAGGGAGTTGATTCATTCAAACCAACATAATCCTCTTGCCCTAACCAAGTCTCTGTAAGGGAAATTAAATCAATCTGATGATCAATTAACAGATCATGGACTAACAGAGACTTGGGAGTTAGAGACCTAATATTTAATAAATCACATTTAATTTTTTAAATTATGAGGAGGAACAGAGGCCAATTCATTCAATTTAGAGGCTTTATGTTTAATTTGAGTTTTACCAATATTTTGCTTTATCACTTTGGGATGCTTATGCATTATATTTTTATTTACTTTGGAGGGAGCAGACAATGATTCTCTGATGGGAAAGTCAGGGGCTAAGCTGAGGGGTGGCGGATGAAGAGGAGCTGCAGAGAGGCGTGTAAGACTGCGACTCTGCTTCCTGGTCCCAACTCTGAGTAGTCAGGGTTTTGGAAATTTGGATAAAAAAGATGCCAGATTGTTAGATAAATGAGAAGCACCATCCAAAGTGGGATGAATGCTGTCTCTTCTCATAAGACCAGGTTTTCCCCAAAAAGAGCTCCGTTTGTCAATGTAGCCCACGTCATTTTTAGGACACCACACAGACAGCCAGCGGTTCAAGGATGACGAGCAGCTAAACATGTCATCACTGGTCAGATTGGGGAGGGGCCCAGAGAATGCTACAGTGGCAGACATCGTTTTTGCAAAGTCACACACCGATTCTATATTAAGTTTCGTGACTTCCGACTGCCGGAGATGGATGTCATTAATGCCGGCGTGAATAACAATTGTGGAATATTTACAGTTACTTTTATCCAGCATTTTCAAATTTGACTCGATGTCGCCTGCTCTGGCCCCAGGAATGCATTGGACTGTGGCCGCTGGAATCTCTAGGTTCACGTTTCTGACTACAGAGTCGCCAGTGATCAGAGTTTTTTCCTCAGCGGGTGTGTCGCTGAGCGGGGAAAAACGATTAGAAACGTGAACAGGTTGGTGGTGTACCGGGGCTTTGCGACTAGGCTTCCTTCTCACCGTCACCCACCCAGTCTCCTCGCTGCTGAGGAGAGCCGAGGGACCGCTGACAGGGGGGCCTAAGCTAGCCAGCTCCGCTGCAGCTAATGGGCGTCCGTCAAGATTAACTGGCGCAGACGGTGTTTCAATGCAGCGGAGCCGGGATTCCAAATCAGACAACCTCGCCTCGAGCGCCTCAAAAAGACAACATTTATTACATTTACCATTATCACTAAAAGAGGCAGAGGTGTAGCTAAACATCTGACAGAGAGAGCACACCAGAGGAAGAGAGGAAAGAGAGCTAGTAGCCATAGCTAGTGGCTAGCTAGTGGCTGGAGAACAAACCACACAGGCAGACAGCAAAACAGGAAGTGACGATACGTTACCACAAGGAAGTGACGATCCCCACGATACTCCTTCATATTCACACGTCACTCCAGGCAATGTGAAATGGTGGAGTGACGTGTGTCATTACAGACCTTACAAGTTGCTTCTCTGGGGCATCTCTGACGAGGGGCACGTTTAAATCTGTTGCTCTCAGTCAGGTGAGGAATTGTACACTGCTGCAACTTCTCCATCATTTCCTGAAACATGTTAACCATGCGACCAAGGAGCCTCTCCTCTGACTGTTGGAGATTTTGAGCAATAACTGGCACACTGGCACAATCTGAGTTGAGGATATTTAGGGTAGGGTCAGAGATGGGGAATGGAGAGGGACCCTGACATGTAAACTGTCGAGTTTGAGGAAGTGAAGACGGAATGACTGGGGTATGGCACTGTTCTGGCATGGTCATGGCTGAAGATGGCAACCTGGGTTTGTCAGATGTTACAGTGGCCGTGTGACTCATTAGCTGTGGACCATCAGGTGCTCTGGCACTAGCTTTAACCTCTCTCTGATAATTGTCAATTCTCAGCTGAACATCACGTGAGGTCCATTCATGAGGTGGTTTCCACTTCAAGGTGCAAGACAGATCAGGATCAGGACAATTTTTGACGAACATGATAGCAACCTCTTTGCTCATGTCCTCAGTCTGCTTGCCTTGTCTACGCAGGCCCTCGAGAGCCAGGTCTGCTTCTTTGTTCAGCCTTATCCAGTAGTCCACTGGGTTTTCTCTGTGCCTGGGCAGGGTTGCATAAAAATCTGCGAGCGGAAGACATGAGGAGGCATCACAGAAGTATTGGAGAAGAACATCATAGATTATCTCAGGTTTCTTTTTAGCATCTAGCTCCAGGTCACTACGCAGGGCAACTTTCACAACATCTCTGGCTTTGCCCAGTAAATGACTCATTATTTCTCCTGCTTGCTCACACACAGGAATCTCTCTCTTCTTAAGGTCAGTCTTAGACAAGTCAATCCAGTCCTGCACTGAATATTTGTCAGTACTGTCACCTCTAAATGTGGGTAGTTCTCTGTCTGACTTAACATGGACAATCCCGTGTGGAGGGTCATATTTGGTAACATCACAATGTGCAGTTCGATCAGTAGGAGAAGTCTGGTTGTCATTGGTCATATTCACAACACCAGCAGACATTAACTTAGCAACTATAGACTCACCAATTTGAGCACCAAGCTGCCCTACCATATCTGTAAGTTGTTCAATGGCATCAACATTACTGCAGGGTGTGGAAACATGAGGACCTTCACCCATGAACTCACCAACAGGAATACAACCTGGGCTCTGACCTAACCCTGTATCCCCACCACTGTTCATGAATTTGGAATGTCCCACATCTTTACTATTAGCAATATCACCACGCCAAACACCTCTTCCTTTTGGCAAAACAGGTGTTGTATAATTATCCATGTCTTTTTGGTTGATAGTACTACTTTACACAGTGAAATGTACTTGCGTTGTGAATAACTCCAAAGTAAAGTGACATAAATTACAGTACAGGATCACAATTATTACTACGACTTCAAACACCATAAATGTACTGTGGGTAATCAGTTAAAATGCGTCTCAACAGTCCTTTATATATCTGACCACATATACGTCCCAGCGTAGACCTAAGTTGGTAATGCAGCATCCACGGTGACCGGCGTCGAGCTGATCTGAAGATCCAAGGGTCACAGCACCAGTGTAACGGGTCCCCTTTTTGGGCACCCTTAAATGGCTGTGATCGGGGACACTAGTGTATACGTGTGGGCGGCATATGGACCACGATGACACCAGACTGATGTTTCCCACAATTTATTTGCTCCTGTTGGAGAAATAAAACAATACACATCACTCTTCGTCTGTACCTCGATCCCACACAGGCTCCCCCAGCAAAGCAATGCGGTACTGTGGGGGAAAGGAGGAACTACCGGAGCCTCGGAGGTACGGGAAGAGCAGATGTGGGCAGTGTACTGCCAAAATAAAAGCACTCAAGTAAATAAAATTCACAATAATATAAAGGAAAACATGATTGAGTTCTGGATCCGTCATCCAGATAGGCAGCCGCAAAGTTCAATACTCTCCTTAACACTTGGTCATCATCAGCAGCAACCTGTTCTTCAGAAGACACATCAGCTCTTGATTTGTGCGACGGAAGTGGATGAGGAGAAAGAACAGTCCTTCCCCACAAATGTGTCAGAGCCTTATTTATTTGAAGTGTCTCATTTGCAGGTGGATCAGCGGAGAGAGTTAGAGACACTATTGGATCCAGAATTGTTTCAGGAGAGACCTGGTTTCACCACATTGGTACGTCATTAGGTTTATTTGAAAGAGGAAACTGTTCCACGTAGAAAATCATATAGGATCCCGGAACGATTGGTACCAAAAATGAAGCATGAAATTGATTTGATGTTGCAGCTGGGAGTGATTGAGGAGTCAGTCAGTGAGTGGTGTAGCCCGATTGTGCTGGTCCCCAAAAAGGACGGCTCATTAAGATTCTGCATTGACTTCAGATACCTTAACTCAGTATCTAAATTTGAGTCATACCCCATGCCCCGGAATGAAGAATTATTAGAGGAAGTGGGCAAGGCTAGATGTATTTCTACTTTGGACCTATGCAAGGGGTATTGGCAGGTGGCATTGGCACCAGAAACAAAGGAACTTTCAGCCTTTAAAACACCTTATGGCAGTTTTCAGTTCAGGGTCATGCCATTTGGCCTTCAGGGGGCACCTGCAACTTTTCAGCGGCTGATGGACCAAGTGTTAAGGAGAGTATCGAACTTTGCGGCTGCCTATCTAGATGACGTGGTCATTTATAGTCAGACCTGGGAAGAACATTTGATACACCTTAACCTTCAAGCGACCGTGTGGGGTCATTTACGACCCCAGCCATATAATTTAATGTGCCGTCTCTTTATTTTTTATCCGAATTTTCTTTCCTAGCATGAGTTTGTCAGTCTACTAATCCTACACACTTTCATAGTTTTTTTTGCAGGGATCAACCAATTGGTGTGGCGTAGACATCACAGACTCTTGTGGGGTCATTTATGACCCCGAAGAGAAGCACTGGTTTTTAAACATTGGTTTTATAAATTTTATTCAAATGTTCCACTTCTAATCAGTACTTTATATTGTATTGCAGTGAACCATGGCTAACAGACCTAGGATAGCAAGATTTACAGCTGCTGAAGCATTGAGACTAATACTTCAAGCCCAAAGTGATGATGAAAACAGTTCCATTGATGGAGACGAGTTGGCATCGGACAATGATGATCATATCTCTGAGATGTCAGACCATTCTGATATAGATTATATATATACAAGCCTCTCTTTGGTCTCTGGGAGATGGAAGACCAGTTTTCAAGGCCACGATGTCCAGAACTAGGTTCAGAGACATTTTAAAATACATGCGATTTGACAACAGAGCAATCAGGGCAGAGAGGCAGGCCATAGATAAGCTTGCTGCTTTCAGAGACATTTGGACAATGTTTGTGGCACAGTTACCCAAATACTACATCCCTGGTACTGATCTCTGTGTGGATGAACAGTTGGTAGCTTTCAGAAGCAGGTGCAGTTTCAGGCAATACATCCCTTCTAAACCATCCAAGTATGGCATAAAGATCTGGTGGAACTGCGATGCTGAAACATGCTACCCCTTGAAAGGAGACATATACCTAGGTAGGCAACCAGGTGAACAGCGAGAGGTTGGCCAAGGGGCAAGAGTTGTCAAAGATCTTACATCTCCATGGCGCAGAAGTGGAAGAAATGTCACTGCTGACAATTTCTTTACCTCAATCCCCCTTGCTGAAGAGCTCTTGAATGATGGTCTTACTTATGTGGGCACCATAAGGTCAAACAAACCACATGTCCCAGTGAAATGAAAGCTAACAACAGGAAAGAGGAGCACAGCTCAATGTTCGGATTCCATGACCAGCTTACCCTTGTTTCCTATGTACCAGCTAGAGGAAAGGCAGTTTTGGCACTTTCATCCATGCACCATGGCAACAGTGTTAGTGGTGATCAGCGAAAGCCAGACATCATCGTGCATTATAATAACACAAAGAGCGGGGTAGACAACCTTGACCACTTGGCAACAATGCACACCTCTCGACGCAAGATCAACAGATGGCCAATGGTCTTATTCTTCAACATGGTAGACATTGCAGGAATCGCTGCCTTCATTATCTGGCTCGGAAACTTCCCTGATTGGAAATCTTCAGAGGGCACCCGTAGGCGTCATGTCTTTCTCAGAGAGCTTGGGTATGAACTAGTGAAGCCACATGTAGAGAAAAGGTCACAGGTTCCAAACCTCCATAAAGCAACTAGGGAAGCAATAGCAAGCATTGGTGTTGGTCCTGCTAACCCTGTAGAGCAGCCTGCAGTTGCTGCAATACCTGGCAGTCGCAAGCGCTGTTCGTTTTGCCCACGCAACACTGACAGGAAAGTGTCACGTGCATGTGCTTCATGCAACAAGCCAGTGTGCCCAGAACATAGCCACAAACAAGTGGTTTGTGAAGATTGTGCTTGAAATATTACTAATAGTACATCGCTGAACCTAGCTTTGTGGGAACTTGTTTTCATACCTGGGATTCTCATTTTGACAGTTACAATTTTCAGTTATTTCAGTAACCTAAAGATTTTTTATATCATATTACACATAGTCTAATAGTCTAACACATAGTCTAACACATAGTCTAACACACAAAAGTCTAATCAGAGATTTTTAACTCCTTGGTTCAACACAGAAACTCGTAGCTTAAAACAGAAGACTCGTCAATTAGAAAGAAAATGGCGCTCTACTAATTTAGATGAAATCTATTTAGCTTGGAGAAATCATCTTTTAACTTATAAAAAATCTCTTAGAAAAGCTAGAACGAGTTATTACTCTGCATTAATAGAAGAGAACAAGAATAATCCCAGGTTTCTTTTCAGTACTGTAGCCAGGTTGACAAAGAGTCAGGACTCTGTCAATCCTAGCATCCCCTTAGAGCTTACTAGTCAGGACTTTATGAACTTTTTCAATGATAAAATTTCATCCATCAGAGATAAAATCAATTAGATTCTTCCCACAGTTGACTTAAATACTGTAACTACTACAACTCCTTCTGTTGATGTCTGTCTTGATGAGTTTACTCCAATCGACCTTTGTGAGTTAGACAAAATAGTTTCCTCATCCAAACCTTCAACTTGTCTTTTAGACCCTATTCCTACCAGGTTATTTAAAGAAGTCTTCCCACTTATTGGGAGCTTTATTCTTCATATAATCAATTCTTCATTGACTTTAGGCCATGTACCGCAGGCTTTTAAAACGGCTGTAATTAAACCCTTACTCAAAAAGCCAACGCTAGATCCAGGAGCTTTAGCTAACTATAGACCAATCTCTAATCTCCTTTTCATTTCAAAAATCTTAGAAAGAGTTGTTGCTACGCAATTATTTGACCACCTGCAGGGAAATGGTTTACTTGAAGAGTTTCAATCTGGGTTTAGAATCCATCATAGTACTGAAACAGCCTTAGCGAAGGTCACTAACGACCTCCTCATTGCATCTGATAATGGACTAGTTTCTGTACTTGTCCTTTTAGATCTTAGTGCAGCTTTTGATACTATTGATCATAATATTCTACTTGATAGATTAGAACACTATGTTGGACTTAATGGAACTTCGTTGCAGTGGTTTAGATCTTATTTATCTGATAGGTTCCAGTTTGTTCATGTAAATGATGAGTTTTCTTTCAGCTCAAAGCTTAGTCATGGAGTTCCACAGGGATCTGTGCTAGGCCCTACTCTTTTTAGTTTATATATGTTTCCGTTAGGCAACATTATTAGAAAACACTGTATACATTTTCATTGTTATGCAGATGACACACAATTATACCTGTCAATGAAGCCAGATGATACTAATCAATTAGCCACGTTAGAAGCCTGTCTTAAGGAAATCAAAGCTTGGATGACTTGTAATTTCCTGCTATTAAATTCAGATAAGACTGAAGTCATTCTTGTTGGTCCAAAAAACCTTAGAAATTCCTTTCCAAATCAAACTTTCAGTTTGGATGCAGTTACTCTTTCTCTTAATAGCTCTGTGAGGAACCTTGGAGTTATTTTTGATCAGGATTTGTCCTTTAATTCACATATTAAATTTGTTTCTAAGACTGCCTTCTATCATTTGCGTAATATTGCCAAGATTAGGAGCATCTTGTCTCAGAGTGATGCTGAGAAGCTGATCCACGCTTTTGTTAGCTCGAGATTAGATTATTGTAATTCTTTATTATCAGGCTGTCCTAAAACATCTTTAAAAAGTCTTCAGCTGATCCAAAATGCTGCAGCAAGAGTTTTAACAGGTACTAGAAAGAGAGATCATATCTCTCCGGTTCTGGCCTCCCTTCATTGGCTTCCCATAGAGTTTAGAATTAAGTTTAAAATCCTTCTTCTTACTTACAAAGCTCTAAACAATCAGGCTCCTTTTTATTTAAAAGATCTGATACTACCGTATCATCCTAACAGAGCACTACACTCCCAAAATGCAGGATTACTTGTAATACCTAGAATCTCCAAAAGTACAATGGGAGGCAGAGCCTTCAGTTATCAAGCTCCTCTCCTGTGGAATCAGCTGCCAATCTGGATTCGGGAGTCAGACTCGATCTCTGTTTTTAAGAATAGGGCTAAAACCTACCTTTTTGATCTAGCCTACAATTAGGGAGGGATCATGTGTTTCTGAACCCTCCCTTAGTTATGCTGCTAATAGGTTTAGTCACCCGGGGGACCTCCAGTAATGCACTGGGCCTCACTCCTTTCCTCACTCTCTATGAAATATTTTTTTTTTCTGGTCATTAACATTTGTTTGTTCTCTCCCATAGATTGAGTCCCCATCGTGCTGTTTGCTCTCTACATGTCTGTTCTTTTCTTCTTCTCTATCCCCTCACCCCCCAGCCAGTCGCAGCAGATGACTGCCCCTCCCTGAGCCTGGTTCTGCTGGAGGTTTCTTCCTGTTAAAAGGGAGTTTTTCCTCTCCACCATCGCCAAGTGCTTGCTCACAGGGGATCGCCTGATTGCTGGGGTCTTTCTGCAACTGTGGGGGTCCCCCCTACAGTTGATAGTGCTATGAGATGACTGTTGTTGTGAAATGGCGCTATATAAATAAAGTTGAATTGAATTGAATATACAAACAAGAGGTTTGTGTGGTTTTTTGTTTTAAACACAGGCATGATAGTTACATAGGTTGATCGAATGTGTTCTGAGTAGGATGACTTCCTTACCAGTTTTAGCATATTCCCTAGTCGGCAAGTCAGCTAATTATTTTTATTGATGTTAGCAGGATGCTAGCTCAACATAAGTCAAAATATTTCTACTCAAACATATTTTTATAATGTACGTTTTCATTTAGTGTGGCAAAAATATATTTTTCCAAGAGTGAACTGACAAGGACTGTCTAAATAAATGTAATGTTGTTCTTACAGTCTGCGTTTTTGTTATTTCTTGCAATAAAAGTATTATTAGCAAACACATTTTACATTAGATTATTATAAAATACCTGTCTTAAATACAGAGAGTAGTTTTGGTATGATAAACCTCCAACCAGCCATTTATAATAAGGATCCCTGTACAGAGCACAATGGGGTCATAAATGACCCCACTTGGTCATTTCAGTCCGTAAAATAGCTTGGTCGCTTGAGGGTTAAGCAGGTCCTTCAGTTAATTAAGAGGGCTGGACTGACAATCAATCCACGCAAATGTGCGTTCGGACAGCAGCAGTTGGAGTACCTGGGACATGTGGTTGGTCAGGGGGTCATTAGACCACGAGTAGGTAAAGTGGATGCCATCCGGACCTACCCTGTACCCACCACTAAAAAGAAAGTACGATCATTCATGGGAATGGTAGGATGGTACAGTAAGTTCATCCCCCACTTTGCTGAAAGAGCAGCAGTGTTTACTGACCTCACTAAGGCTTCAGCACCAAATAAGGTAAAATGGACAGAGGAGTGTGACAGAGCGTTTGAGGATCTGAAGAGGGCTATTTCTGGGGAGAAGGTTCTCTACAGTCCAGACTTTGCACGCCCGTTCATTTTACAGACTGATGCTTCAGGGGTTGGCATTGGAGCAGTACTTCTCCAGGAGGAGAAGGGAGAGCGACACCCAGTACTGTTCTTGAGCCGTAAGTTGTTGGACCGGGAGACAAGATACTCTACGGTAGAAAAAGAATGTCTTGCCATGAAATGGGCAATAGGGTCTCTAAAGTACTATTTACTAGGGCGTCATTTTTTGTTGGAGACAGATCATCGGGCCCTACAGTGGTTGGACAGAATGAAAGATGTAAACAGTCATCTTACAGGGTGGTATGTGTCCCTCCAACCTTATAATTTTACTGTTAGGTATGTGGCAGGGAAAACCAACCTTGTAGCAGATAGCCTTTCTAGAGTACATGACTCATAGAGTACTGTACTCTCGGGAAAGGGGGGAGGAAATGTGACGATGGGATGTCACCACTGTATGACTTGTTGAATTGTGTGATTATGTTATATCTGTATTGTTGTAAATGTCAGTATGATTATTTGTTAAAATGCACACAGTATTTTGGGATTTGTCTTTGTTAATTTGAATGCCCTTGGGAGATAACTATTATGGTTAAGTATTTGGTAAAATAATTGATAAAGGATTTATTTCACATACCTTTGCCAACATGCTTCCTGTGGGTGTCCAGGCAAAAGACTCTGTGAGGGGTTGAGGGCCTTTTGTAGGACACCAGCAGGAAGGAAACATGTATGGTAAGTTAGAGGGGTGGTTAAACATTTGTAAATAAGGGTTGAAATTATTTATTGAATTATTTATATTGTTATTTATTGTATGTTATTTATATTTATATTGTATATACTTGGGGAAATTATTTATGTATTTTTAGATGTTAGTGGGTATGTGTTAAGAATAGGAATGTTGATTGTTTTACCTGGGATTATGGTAGGGGCTAATTAGCCCTAATTATCTCGTATATTATATAACAGGTGTGAGATATCGAGTAACATTGCTGATTTGGCTTTTGCTTTTTGGCTGATGGCTGATTGCAGATTGTTTATTGTTCTTGGTATGCTTCTTGGTTGGCGAAGTGTATTTTGTTTGAAGGATCGTGTCGGATGTTTTTCCTGGAACTATTTACTTGTAAGTTAATTAAATAAAATTGAAAATTGGAATTGAAGCTCTGACCTCGCTTTGCTGCACCAATTGTCACAGAATGTTTAAGGTGCATTTTCGACTCCGTTACACCAGTCCGATAATGCATCCATTGTCAATGCACTAAATCGATTAGTAATAGCACATTGGTACAATTCTTGGCTCATCGGGTCCTTAAATCATGAGGAGTTAAGGCGTACTTGGCTCTTTGCAGATGGATTTGTCTTCAATTTAAGTGTCATGTGGGCCATCAGTAGCCTGTGATCTGTGTTACCTAGTTGGGTGCCTCGGTAGACTCAGTAATTATTGATAAATGTCTTCCAGTGGCTTGAGATGAGAATGTGGTCAATTGCTTTTCTGGTTCTTTCATCTGGGCTGTACCATGTCCAATGATGGATCCACTTATGGCAGAACCAGGTGTCAGCAATGCAGAGATTTGTGGCTCTGCACATCTCCAGCAGGTGGCTGTTATTGGTGGTCATGTCGACGGATATGGGGCCAATCACATCCTGCTGGAAAATATTCCGTGAACTGGCTGACAAGGTGGTGTTAGCATCAGTAAGAACTATGGTAATATCATGTGGTGGGGCATCTTGAATAGCCTCTCGCAGTTGGTTGAGGAATGCGTCTTTATCTGTATCTTCAGTGACCTCTGTTGGTGTGTAGGCAACAAGTCATTTTTCCATGTTTGTGTAAGAGACAGGCTGTAAGTAGCCAATCAGTCATTGGTTTTCAGCTGATGAGTGATCCTCTTAGTCGTGTGGGGATGGCTAGAGCCACTCCATAGAGTCCTCGTCCATCCTCTGGGCTGCTCCAAATGAAGAAGTGGTCTCCATCGTTGGTCTCCCCTGATCCAGACCATCAGGCTTTGTAGATACCTGCTAGGCATATAGTTGTATTCGGTCAGCTTATGTGTTTGAAGTGCTGCATATCCTGTGCGGAGAAGTGTTTGTACATTCCAGTTGGTGATCCATGTTATGTTGTGGAAATTCAGTATTCGTTGGTCAGAGACATGCAAGGTCGATTCAGTGAGGGGACAGGCTGGGTTCTTCTAGTTAGTGTTGTAACCAAAGTAAGAGTTTGCTATGCCGGGTGGATAACCCTGTGATGGCATAGTCAGATGGTGGGGCTGCCACCTCTCAGCATGTTGACATGAGGTGCGGGACTGCACAGCAGGTTTCAGGTCTCCCATGCACCAGGCACAGGATGGCAGCAGCTTGGGTCAAGCTGCTACACCTTGACAAGGCTACACAGCCCCTTGTCCTGGTGAGATGCAGGCCCCCAGGACTGTAGCAGGGATCGCAGATCACTTTGGGGTCAACGTTGGGGATAAATGTTTAAAGGACACTGCAAAATTGAATCTGAAAAAAAGTTCGGTTGAATTGGGGTTCTCCAATCTAAAGTCAAGCCTGCTGGTCCAGAGTTGGAGGCTGGGGGTGTTATTGCTGCAGTTTATGCTACAGGTAGCAGTGAATTATCTTTTGAACAGCGTAGAGAGTTAGTATTGTTGGAGGATGAGATTAAAAAACTTGAATTGGAGGAGCGTAGACTCACCATTAGTAGTGTTGATGGGTCTTGTACTCCTGTACATTCATTTGATGTGAAAACTAGCCTTAGCCTTGTACCATAGTTCTCTGAAAAGGATCCTGATACCTTCTTTTCACTTAATATTTTTTTCTTATTTCAAACAAGAACAAAAAGGAGATTTTTTTATACCTTACATGTTTCAACTGGTGACTGCAGTCTTCCTCAGAAGTGTCAGCTGTTCACTGTTAAGTGCCATCAGAATCAGAATCAGAATCAGAATCAGCTTTATTGGCCAAGTATGCACCACACATACAAGGAATTTGACTTTGGATAAAAACTAAACTAAACTTGCTCTCGTTTGTTCAGGTGTGAGATCTAAATAAGACTTCAATGACAAAAGATTATGCACAGCAATTCACAGTCTATCCACATCTCCACAAAAAGATGCAAATACATACAGAAACATGTGCCGCAGCTCACTCAGACCATCCACACTTTACGAGATATATGAAAAAATATACAGTCATACAGCATCACAGTGTGAACTCAAATTCAGCAACACAACAGACATCGAGATGGTGACATCCTATAAGTACCTGGGTGTTCATCTGAACAATAAACTAGACTGGTCACACAATACTGACGCACTCTACAAGAAGGGACAGCGCAGGCTGTTCCTACTGAGGAGACTCAGGTCTTTTGGTGTACAAGGGGCGCTGCTGAAGACATTCTATGACATGGTGGTGGCATCAGCCATCACTTTTGGAGTGGTCTGCTGGGGCAGTGGCATTACAGCAGCCGATAGGACGAGACTGAACAAACTGATCAAGAAAGCTAGCTCTGTCCTGGGGCAGCGCCTTGACCCAGTGGAGGAGATAGGAGAGAGAAGGATGGTGGCTAAACTGTCATCTCTGCTGGAGTCCGAGTTCCACCCTATGCAGGACATACTGAATGCACTGAGGAGCTCATTTAGCAGCAGACTACATCATCCTAGGTGCACAACCGAGAGGTTTCGCAGGTCCTTCCTACCTACAGCTGTCAGACTGTACAACCTAAGCAGGGCTGCTCGCAGAGATAGCAAAAAGACGTGACAACCTAATAGTTTTGAATGCAAAAGACGCAATAGACTTACACAATGGCCCCCTCCGGTATACAACTAGGAAAATACCGGTCGCTATGGGGGGTGAGAATATGTATGGGTACATAATCATACCATGTAGGATAACTAAGTAGACGGTTGTGCTGTTTCATTCCATCTAGCTACAATGCTCCGCACTGTGTGTGTTTATATATTTACATATTTATTCCATCTAGCTACAATGCTCCGCACTGTGTGTGTTTATATATATATTTATTCCATCTAGCAACAATGCTCCACACTGTGTGTGTTTATATATTTACATATTTATTCCATCTAGCTACAATGCTCCACACTGTGTGTGTTTATATATCTACATATTTATTCCATCTAGCTACAATGCTCCGCACTGTGTGTGTTTATATATATATACATATTTATTCCATCTAGCTACAATGCTCCGCACTGTGTGTTTATATATTGACATATTCATTCCATCTAGCTACAATACTCCGCACTGTGTGTTTATATACTCATATATTTATTCCATCCAGCTACAATGCTCTGCACTGTGTTTATATATTTATATATCTATCCCAGCTAGCTACAATCCTCCGCACTGTGTGTCTATATATATATTTATATTTATATTTATATGTACATATGTATACTTGATGCTCTTGTTTTTTCTCTTGCCTTCTGATTGTTGCTCTGAGTGTTGCTATCCCTGTGCTGTTGCAATCCTGGAATTTCCCCATTGTGGGACTAATAAAGGCTTATCTTATCTTATCTTATTTTACAATGTGAATGGAGCAAAAATGCAGTGTGAGAGTGTGAGAGTTATGCGCAGTGTAAAAATGAAAGAAAAGTCATGAGTACAGCAGCAGGCAGGACTAGGTGACTGTTAAGAATACATCAGAGTGATGGCTTGGGGAAAGAAACTGTTCCTATGATGGGTGGTTTTGACCTTCAGTGATCTGTAACGTCGGCCAGAAGGGAGAAGTTCAAACAGTTTGTGGCCAGGGTGTGACGGATCAGCAGAGATGTTTCCTGCCCGTTTCCTGATACTGGACCGATATAAGTTCTCAATGAAGGGTAGGTCAGTACCAATGATCCTCTCCGCAAATTTGATAGTCCGCTGCAGTCTGGTCTTGTCCAGTTTAGTGGCAGATCCAAACCAGACAGTAATGGAAAAGCAGAGGACAGATTGAATGATGGCGGTGTAGAAGACAACCAGCAGCTCCTGAGGCAAATCAAACTTCTTGAGCTGACGCAGACAAAACAACCTCTGCTGGGCCTTTTTCCGGACAGTGTCTATGTGGGAGGACCACTTCAGGTTCCGGGAGATTGTGGTACCCAGGAACTTGAAGGAGTCCACAGTGGACACTGTACTGTTGAGGATGGTGAGTGGGGGAATGAAGGAGGGTGTCACCTGAAATCCACAGTCATCTCCACCGTTTTGGCTGGGTTAAGTTCAAAATGGTTCCGGCCGCACCAGAGGATCAGCTGCTCCACCTCCCGCCTGTATGCAGACTCATCACCATCCCGGATCAAACCAATGACTGTGGTGTCATCCGCAAACTTCAGGAGCTTCACCGAAGGGTCCTCTGAGGTGCAGTTGTTGGAGTAGAGGGAGAAGAGCAGTGGGGAAAGGACGCACCCCTGGGGGGTGCCAGTACTAATTGTTCGGGAGCTAGATGTAATTCTCCCTAGCTTCACCTGTTGCCACCTGTCAGTCAGAAAGATGGAAATCCACTGGCAGGTGGAGGGGGGCACCCTGAGCTGGAGAAGTTTCTGATAAAGGATGCTTGGGATGATGGTGTTGAACGCCAAGCTGAAGTCGACAAACAGGATCCTGGCATACGTCCCTGGGGAGTCGAGGTGTTGCAGGATGTAATGTAGTCCCATGTTCACTGCATCGTCCACTGACCTGTTTGACCAGTAGGCAAACTGCAGTGGGTCCATCAGGGGGCCTGTGACGACCTTCAGGTGGTTTAGCACCAATCTCTCAAAGGATTTCATGACCACAGAGGTCAAAGCGACAGGTCTGTAGTCATTTAATCCTGTAACAGAGGGTTTCTTGGGAACTGGAATGATGATGGAGTGTTTGAAGCAGGAAGGCACTTCACACAGCTCCAGTGATCTTTTAAAGATCCGGGTGAAGATGGGGACCAGCTCGTCGGAGCAGACTCTCAGGCAAAACGGAGACACACCATCAGGACCTGCAGCCTTCTTGATCTTTTGTCCCCGAAAGACTCGGCGCACATCCTCTTCGCAGATTGTTAGTGCTGGTGGGAGGTCAGAGTGGAAAGGGAATGGAGTTTCTGGGGCTGCAGATAGTCCTATTGTATGGGTGGAAGGTGAAAACTGTAGGTTCTTTTCAAACCTACAGTAAAAGCTGTTGAGGTAAACAGCTTTTACTGTTTACCTCACCTTGAGTCTTGCAAGGTGAGCGGGCATAGAGCCCATGTTGGTTGAGTGCATAATTTATTTTTTCTTTGAAACAGTTGTAGGAAAATATGAAATTAATAAATATGATCAGGTATAAATTATTTAATTTATATTGATGTATGGGAATCTGAGATCAAATTTCGTTTCATATACACAAGAAAAGTTAATAACACTCGTGGGGGCACCAGCTTCTATCTTTAAGAAGCAATTTTAATTTTAATTTCACTTTATACCTGTTTAATCACTCAATAAATTAATTAATAATTAGTCTCAAAAATTTTTCCGTGAATTCGATACCTGGGCTTGAAACAGACTCAGAATGAAATAAATTCTCAACAACTTCTCTCATTTTTATATATTTATTAAATGAAATGATTAACAGATATTGCAGTAATTTCATTAATCATAAAATCAATCTTGTAAATGATAGATTAACAATGTCAATATTTTTGGAACCAGGGTTAACTGAGAAATGAATTTCTATCAGTTTAACAGATTATGGAAACAAGGCAAATTTATGGAGAAAGTTTACTAATTATATGAAAAGTCCTGGATTAATCTTAAGAAAATAAAAACAGAATTTTAATGAAAAGAAGAGTTATGTTAATGGCTTCTTAATTTGCATCTGATTAGATATACAAATTATTACCGAACCTCAGACATTTAATTCAGCAGATGAATTAAAGTTTGCAGCACACGTGATTCCTCGTTCGATGATTCCCCGTTGATCTGGTCAACGTTCTTTCGTCATCCTCATGAAGTTTTGATGTGTTGTTCAGGGCCAAAACCCAGAATATTTGTCCCGCAAATATTCTCGACGATAGATGAGATCGGATGTTTGATCTCAATGGTTGAAATTCAGCAGAAGCACGCTGATTCCTCAGCTGCGCGTGATGTGGGAGCTGCGTCTTCTCAGAGGCCTTTGGTAATAATTAATTAAAGACATCTAATCTGATCTCAAATTAAAGAGTTTCGGACTTTAGATAAAAATAATAGCTTCTGGTGTGTGATTGGTCAGGAAAAATATTATGAAAATAAAGTCAAGATTAAAACTTACATTAAAATTAAAACAAACGGTGGTTTTAGAGAAAGTTTAACAAAGAAAAAGAGATAAATAAAAATTGGAGTTTAACTCCGATTAAGAATTGAGCTCAAAGAAATAGGAATTCCTAGACATTTAAGAGAAAAAGAAAAAATAAACATTAAAATACAAAGTTACATAAACAAATTAAGAGTTATCTGCTCTGTGCTCGGAAAAGCAACACGTGGGAGAAGTCTTTGTTTGGACAGTCCTTTGTTCTTCCCAAAGTTCTTTCTTGTTGTGTGTAGACAATGGACAAAGAAGAGAGACAAAAGAGAGTGACGAACGGAGGCAAAAGAGCCAAAAAGAGCATCCTAAGAGCGACATTAAAAGAGACGAAAAAGAGAGGGTAGCAGGGGGTCTTTCTCCTTTTATAAGTTCTGTTGAGCTTTCGTGGGCTTCCGGGTTGACAGCAACCTCAGCCAATAAGCCTTCTTCGTGGGCGGGCTTGATGAACTTTAGTCCAATGACAGGCTTTGTCTGCGAGGGACCAATAGGATGGAGAAGTTGGGGCTCAGTGAAGGCTGGGTGAAATTTGATACCGGTCCCCATGGATACACACAATTTTAATACACTGGAATATGCTTTTACACACTTATGTATAACTAAGCTAACCTTAGTGATTAATGTAACTTATAAGCAGTGCTTCTAAATCAACATGCAGGAATAAACATTCATTTAAACATTTTTAACATGCATATACAGTGGGGTAAAAAAGTATTTAGTCAGCCACCAATTGTGCAAGTTCTCCCACTTAAAAGATGAAAGAGGTCTCCAATTTTCATCATAGGTATACCTCAACTATGAGAGACAAAATGAGAAAAAAAATCCAGAAAATCACATTGAAAGATTTTTAAAGAATTTATTTGCAAATTATGGTGAAAAATAAGTATTTGGTCAATAACAAAAGTTCATCTCAGTACTTTGTTATATACCCTTTGTTGGCAATGACAGAGGTCAAACGTTTTCTGTAAGTCTTTACAAGGTTTTCACACACTGTTGCTGGTATTTTGGCCCATTCCTCCATGCAGATCTCCTCTAGAGCAATGATGTTTTGGGGCTGTCGCTGGGCAACACGGACTTTCAACTCCCTCCAAAGATTTTCTACGGGGTTGAGATCTGGAGACTGGCTAGGCTACTCCAGGACCTTGAAATGCTTCTTACGAAGCCACTCCTTCGTGGCCCGGGCGGTGTGTTTGGGATCATTGTCATGCTGAAAGACCCAGCCACGTTTCATCTTCAATGCCCTTGCTGATGGGAGGAGGTTTTCACTCAAAATCTCACGATACATGGCCCCATTCATTCTTTCCTTTACACAGATCAGTCGTCCTGGTCCCTTTGCAGAAAAACAGCCCCAAAGCACGATGTTTCCAACCCCATGCTTCACAGTAGGTATGGTGTTCTTTCTCCTCCAAACACGACAAGTTGAGTTTTTACCAAAAAGTTCTATTTTGGTTTCATCTGACCATATGACATTCTCCCAATCCTCTTCTGGATCATCCAAATGCTCTCTAGCAAACTTCAGACGGGCCTGGACATGTACTGGCTTAAGCAGGGGGACACGTCTGGCACTGCAGGATTTGAGTCCCTGGCAGCGTAGTGTGTTATGATGGTAGCCTTTGTTTCTTTGGTCCCAGCTCTCTGCAGGTCATTCACTAGGTCCTTCCGTGTGGTTCTGGGATTTTTGCTCACCGTTCTCGTGATCATTTTGACCCCACGGGGTGAGATCTTGCGTGGAGCCCCAGATCGAGGGAGATTATCAGTGGTCTTGTATGTCTTCCATTTTCTAATAATTGCTCCCACAGTTGATTTCTTCACACCAAGCTGCTTACCTATTGCAGATTCAGGCTTCCCAGCCTGGTGCAGGTCTACAATTTTGTTTCTGGTGTCCTTTGACAGCTCTTTGGTCTTGGCCATAGTGGAATTTGGAGTCTGACTGTTTGAGGTTGTGGACAGGTGTCTTTTATACTGATAATGAGTTCAAACAGATGCCATTAATACAGGTAACGAGTGGAGGACAGAGGAGCCTCTTAAAGAAGAAGTTACAGGTCTGTGAGAGCCAGAAATCTTGCTTGTTTGTAGGTGACCAAATACTTATTTTTCACCATAATTTGCAAATAAATCTTTAAAAATCAGACAATGTGATTTTCTGGATTTTTTTTTCTCATTTTGTCTCTCATAGTTGAGGTATACCTATGATGAAAATTGGAGACCTCTCTCATCTTTTAAGTGGGAGAACTTGCACAATTGGTGGCTGACTAAATACTTCTTTGCCCCACTGTATATAAAATCACAGATTAATGCATTTCACACATATTATTGATTTTCCACATCAGAGTCCATTTGCTTTTCATAGTCCTGAAAAGAAGGGAAGATTTAGAATTGAGTTTGTAATAATGTACTTTAAAGTTCACTGGTTAAATCCAGCATGTCCCAGAGTTTAAGGAAATTAACTGAGTTGTGGATCTGTGTAGGCCATGAGGGCTCCAGGTCTTTTCCATGTTTATGGGGGAAATAAAGGGGTGCAGGAGGAAATAGGTTGAATTCTTTTAGACTGGTTTTCGCGAAGGAATGGGATTTCAGCTGTGGCCTGGGGAAGAAAATCAGTTCTTGACTGTCTTACTCCTGGGTGAAACAAAATGTCTTTAAGCAGAAGAACAATTATTGCTGAGCCAAAGTGAGATGATGCTACACAGTAGTACCTGCTAACTCCAGGTCTTTCTGGAGCTCTCCACCTGTGGTCTTTGGCTTTTGGATAACTCTTCTGATAATTCTTTTGATTCTTCTGTCAGAAATCTTGTGAGGACCTCCTGGTCGTGGCCGGTTTATGGTAAAATTATGTTCTTTCCACTTCCGAATGATGGCTCCAACAGTGCTCACTGGAACATTCAGCAGCTTAGAAATGCACCTGTAACCAATACCATCATTATGTTTTGCAACAATAAGGTTGCAAATGTGCCATGCTGATATTCTGCACTCAGTATGGTACAGAGTAAAGTTTATGCAACAGTAAAATCGGCTGTTTTAAAAGGCTATGAGCTAGTCCCATAGGTTTATTGCCAATGGTTTAGATCTCTCAAAAAATATGAGCAAACCCGCATGGAGTTTGACAGAGACCTAAACGCCCTCTTTAATAATTGGTGTACAGCACTTGATGTACATACTTATGAGGCTTTTTGTGACTTGATTGTATTGGAGCAATTTCAAAACTATGTTCCTAGTCACATTGCTACATATGCAAACATAAGGCTAAAACAGCATTTGAGGCTGCTTCATTAGCAGATGATTATGTGCTAACTCACTACAGGGGCCATGAAAATAGAGCAGACAGTTCTACCTGGCTTCAGGATGGTGGCAGATTTTCTCCACCCAACAGATGGAGGGAGAAAAGTCATCTGAATTCCTCTGCTTCAGGAATGTCTGGTCAGGTCCGTCCTCAGTCTGACTCGCAAAAGGTTTGCAATTACTGCAGAGGTTGGGGTCACTGGAAGGCTGAATTCCCAGCTAAAGCTAAGGCTAAAGGTGAGGCTAGTAGTACAGAGATTAGGCCTGTTGCACTTGCAGCTCCCGTGGAACATTTCATTGCTGGCAGCTCTGTTACTCTCCAAGAGTGTAAATCTGTGGCTGCTAGTCTTGAGAGAGTGGATTTTTCAGGATTTATCTCTAATGGCCATGTTTCACTGGAGGGGAGTGTCATAAAGAGACCAGTGAAGATTCTTGGAGATACTGGTGTTTCTAGAAGAAGAAGCCAGTTTTATTGTCATTCAATCCATACAGGTGTCCTGCAAATGTCCTGCAAATAATGTGGGCTACATTGACAATTGGAGCTCTTTTTGGGGAAAACCTGGTCTTATGAGACGAGACAGCATTCATCCCACTTTGGACGGTGCTTCTCATTTATCTAACAATCTGGCATCTTTTTTATCCAAATTTCCAAAACCATGACTACTCAGAGTTGGGACCAGGAAGCAGAGTCGCAGTCTTACACGCCTCTCTGCAGCTCCTCTTCATCCGCCACCCCTCAACTTAGCCCCTGTCTTCCCCATCAGAGAATCATTGTCTGCTCCCTCCAAAGTAAATAAAAATATAATGCATAAGCATCCCAAAGTGATAAAGCAAAATATTGGTAAAACTCAAATTAAACATAAAGCCTCTAAATTGAATGATTTGGCCTCTGTTCCTCCTCATAATTTAAAAATTAAATGTGGTTTATTAAATATTAGGTCTCTAACTCCCAAGTCTCTGTTAGTCCATGATCTGTTAATTGATCATCAGATTGATTTAATTTCCCTTACAGAGACTTGGTTAGGGCAAGAGGATTATGTTGGTTTAAAATTTAAACGTTTAAATGAATCAACTCCCTCTGGTTATTTAAACTGTCAAAATCCCAGAAGTTCTGGTCGTGGAGGAGGACAAGCAATAATTTACCATTCCAAATTACTAGTTAATGTAAAGCAAAAAACATGTTATAATTCCTTTGAGGGCCTGGTCCTCAGTATTGGGCACTTTAGCAATTTTAGGTTAAACCCAATTTTATTTGCCATAGTTTATCGTCCCCCATCAACCGACTCAGAATTTTTATCCAAATTTGCTGATTTCTTAGCTGATTTAGTGCTGAAATCTGATAGAATAATTATAGTAGGGGACTTTAATATACATGTGGATGTAGATAGTGACTGCCTTAATGTGGCATTTAATTCAGTATTAGACTCGATTGGGTTTTCTCAGAAAGTAGGAAATTCTACTCATTACCTCCACCATACATTGGACCTTGTTCTGACATATGGCATAGAAATAGAAAATCTTGTAGTGTCTCCTCATAACCCTGTACTGTCAGACCATTGTCTGTTAACCTTTGATTTTACTATTTCTGACTATTTGGCTCCTAAAGAAAAATATTATTACAATAGATGCCTCTCAGATGATGCTGTTACCAAATTAATGCAGATTGTTTCCTCTATGCCATGTGTCAACACAACGGAAATAAGCTATAGACAGCTTGCTCCTTCTGTAATTGATAACATGGTGGATAGTGTTACAGCTTCTCTGCATCAGATTCTAGACTTGGTGGCCCCCTTATAAAATAAAAAGTCTAATCAGAGATTTCTAACTCCTTGGTTCAACACAGAAACTCGTAGCTTAAAACAGAAGACTCGTCAATTAGAAAGAAAATGGCACTCCACTAATTTAGATGAAATCTATTTAGCTTGGAGAAATCATCTTTTAATTTATAAAAAATCTCTTAAAAAAGCTAGAATGAGTTATTACTCTGCATTAATAGAAGAGAACAAGAATAATCCCAGGTTTCTTTTCAGTACTGTAGCCAGGTTGACAAAGAGTCAGGACTCTGTCAATCCTAGCATTCCCTTAGAGCTTACTAGTCAGGACTTTATGAACTTTTTCAATAATAAAATTTCATCCATCAGAGATAAAATCAATCAGATTCTTCCCACAGTTAACTTAAATACTGTAACTACTACAACTCCTTCTATTGATGTCTGTCTTGATGAGTTTACTCCAATCGACCTTTGTGAGTTAGACAAAATATTTTCCTCATCCAAGCCTTCAACTTGTCTTTTAGACCCTGTTCCTACCAGGTTATTTAAAGAAGTCTTCCCACTTATTGGGAGCTTTATTCTTCATATAATCAATTCTTCATTAACTTTAGGCCATGTACTGCAGGCTTTTAAAATGGCTGTAATTAAACCCTTACTCAAAAAGCCAAAGCTAGATCCAGGAGCTTTAGCTAACTACAGACCAATCTCTAATCTCCCTTTCATTTCAAAAATCTAAGAAAGAGTTGTTGCTACGCAATTATTTGACCACCTGCAGGGAAATGGTTTACTTGAAGAGTATCAATTTGGGTTTAGAATCCATCATAGTACTGAAACAGCCTTAGCGAAGGTCACTAACGACCTCCTCATCGCATCTGATAATGGACTTGTTTCTGTACTTGTCCTTTTAGACCTTAGTGCAGCTTTTGATACTATCGATCATAATATTCTACTTGATAGATTAGAACACTATGTTGGACTTAATGGAACTTCGTTGCAGTGGTTTAGATCTTATTTATCTGATAGGTTCCAGGTTGTTCATGTAAATAATGAGTTTTCTTTCAACTCAAAGCTTAGTCATGGAGTTCCACAGGGATCTGTGCTAGGTCCTACTCTTTTTAGTTTATATATGCTTCCGTTAGGCAATATTATTCGAAAGCACTGTATACATTTTCATTGTTATGCAGATGACACACAATTATACCTGTCAATGAAGCCAGATGATAGTAATCAATTAGCCAAGTTAGAAGCCTGTCTTAAGGAAATAAAAGCTTGGATGACTTGTAATTTCCTGCTGTTAAATTCAGATAAGACTGAAGTCATTCTTGTTGGTCCAAAAAACCTTAGAAATTCCTTTCCAAATCAAACTTTGAGTTTGGATGCGGTTACTCTTTCTCTTAATAGCTCTGTGAGGAACCTTGGAATTATTTTTGATCAGGATCTGTCCTTCAATTCATATATTAAATTTGTTTCTAAGACTGCCTTCTATCATTTGCGTAATATTGCCAAGATTAGGAGCATCTTGTCTCAGAGTGATGCTGAGAAACTGATCCACGCTTTTGTTAGCTCAAGATTAGATTATTGTAATTCTTTATTATCAGGCTGTCCTAAGACATCTTTAAAAAGTCTTCAGCTGATCCAAAATGCTGCAGCAAGAGTTTTAACAGGTACTAGAAAGAGAGATCATATCTCTCCGGTTCTGGCCTCCCTTCATTGGCTTCCCATAGAGTTTAGAATTAAGTTTAAAATACTTCTTCTTACTTACAAAGCTCTAAACAATCAGGCTCCTTTTTATTTAAAAGATCTGATACCACCATATTATCCTAACAGAGCACTACGCTCCCAAAATGCAGGATTACTTGTAATACCTAGAATCTCCAAAAGTACAATGGGAGGCAGAGCCTTCAGTTATCAAGCTCCTCTCCTGTGGAACCAGCTGCCAATCTGGATTCGGGAGTCAGATTTGATCTCTGTTTTTAAGAATAGGGCTAAAACATACCTTTTTGATATAGCCTACAATTAGGGAGGGATCATGTGTTTCTGAACCCTCCCTTAGTTATGCTGCTAATAGGTATAGTCAGCCGGGGGACCTCCAGTAATGCACTGGGCCTCACTCCTTTCCTCACTCTCAATGAAATATTTTTTTTTACTGGTCATTAACATTTGTTTGTTTTCTCCCAAGGTTCCAAGGTTGTCATAGCCAGGAGCGGCACTGGGGTTAAGCTCCCAGTGCTCATAAAATGCTCCTTACGGCATGCGTCTCGAAAAGCCTCTGACAACTAAGTCCAACTCCTAGCCTGCACGTGTGGTTTAGTCTCTAAGCCCGGCGGAACTGCTTTTACTAATAGGAGAAGGGTCGAGGGCGGATCTCTGGCGCCTTAAAACCAGATGCTTTGGGTAGATGGTGGCTCGTCAACCTGGGAAGGTAGCCCATCTAGGGGAAGGTAAACCCTGATTTCAAACCTCCGCTGCCTTGCGGCATACCCGGTCACGGGAAAGGCTTCGGGAGTCAACCCTGAGGAAAAATCCGGAGTTGGAGCCCCAAAGGCAGTTCTATGTTGTGCTCAACATCGTTCTGGCAGCTCCTGCAGCGGCGCTGGTGCCAAACTGTAGCAGCCCTGCTGTTCCTTTGGATTCATCAGTGACGTGGAGAGGGGGGACATGCTGCATGGGCAATATCTTCTCCTCCATATCTTCCTGCCCAGGCTTGAATCCTACCAACGCCCAACGCTGGAAGGTAGAGCACCGGATCACTGGAGAGGACACTCCAGCTTTGCCTTTGGCGTAGACAAAACACGGGGAATGACAGTTACCGGTTATAAGCCACCGCTCAATTGACGTAGAGCGCGGCGCCAGGGGTTGTTCCCAACGGTGGGAGGGATCATCGGATCTCACTGGACAGCTACCAACCGGCTCAAGCTGGGCAGCCCCCAGCCAATAAGGTGTTGTCCCGCCACAGCTTGCTTTCCTCATTGGGTGCATGGGGATGAGGAGAAATCCGAACAGCAGGCTGAGAACCTTCGCACCAGGCAAGACAATAAAACAAAAGAGACCAACTCTAAAACTGGGAACTTGGAACGTCCGCACTATGATAACAGGACTCACTGCTAACCTCAAGGACATCAATGACACCAGGAAGACTGCCATCATCAAAAATGAGCTGAAGAGACTGGGAGTGGATATCGCCACTCTCCAGGAAACATGATTGGCTGACGCAGGCACACTGAGAGAGAAGGACTACACATTCTACTGGCAGGGAAAGGGCAGTGACGAACACAGGGAACACGGAGTGGGCTTTGCAGTGAAGAACACCTTGCTGAAGATGGTGGAACCGGGCAGCACTGGCTCTGCACGGCTCCTCACCCTCCGCCTCAACACCACTCAAGGCCCAGTCACCCTCGTCAGTGTGTATGCCCCAACACTGACAGCCACACCAGAGGCAAAAGACGAGTTCTACGAGAATCTCGCAACAACTGTCAGGATCATCCCCAACTCTGAACAACTCATTCTCCTTGGAGACTTCAATGCCATAGTGGGTGCTGACCATGACTCCTGGCCCTCCTGTCTTGGACAATTTGGCCTGGGCAGAATGAACGACAACGGACAGCGGCTGCTCGAGTTCTGAACATATCATGATCTGTGCATCACAAACTCATTCTTCAAGACCAAGCCCCAGCACAAGGTTTCCTGGCAACATCCACGCTCAAAGCACTGGCACCAGCTGGACTTGATCCTGACCAGGCGCACCTGACTGAAGAATGTGCTAATCACCTGTTTGTTCCAGAGTGCAGATTGCGACACAGACCATTCATTGGTGTGTTGCAAGGTCAAGCTGCAGCTGAAGAAATTCCATCGTGCTAGACAGCCTGGAAAGGCACGGATTGACACCAGCAATATTGCTCAACCAGAACTTGCTGAGCAGTTTGCCTCCACCTTTGTGAAGGAACTTGGTGTACCACAAGAAGGAGAATCTGCGAAGCAGAAGTGGGAAGAGCTGCGAAACACCATCCACCGCATAGCCTTGGCTACCTTTGGGAGGAAGACCTCGAAATCACAGGACTGGTTTGATGCTAAGTTGACAGAGATGACCCCCGTCATTGAAGCCAAGCGCTCAGCACTTGCTGAGTACAAGAAGTACCCAAACGAGAAGAATCTCCAGATTCTCAGGGCTGCGAGAAGCAAAGTTCAGCAGACTGCTCGGCGCTGCGCCAACGAGTACTGGACTCAGCTCAGCCAAGACATTCAAACCGCTGCCATAACAGGGAACATCCGTGGTATGTACGATGGCATCAAGAAAGCACTTGGTCCGGCTCAGAGCAAGACGGCCCCACTCAAATCCTCCACTGGGGAGATGATCACAGAAAAGAACAAGCAGATGGAGAGATGGGTGGAACACTACTCCGACCTCTACTCCAGACAGAACACCGTGACACCGTCAGCCCTTGATGCCATCAACTGCCTGCCATCCATGGACGAACTTGACGCCGAGCCAACCATCGACGAACTCAGCAAGGCCATTGATAGCTTGGCCGCTGGTAAGGCACCCGGCAACGACGGCATACCCCCTGACCTGATCAAGCACTGCAAGACCGCCCTACTGCTGTCATTGCATTGAGTCCTCTGCCAGTGTTGGAAGGAAGGTGCCGTACCACAGGACATGAGGGACGCCAAGATCATCACCCTCTACAAAAACAAAGGGGAGAGAAGTTACTGCAACAACTACAGGGGCATCTCCCTCCTCAGCGTTGTTGGCAAAGTCTACGCACGAGTTGTTCTCGTTCGCCTACAGAAGCTTGCCGAACGTGTCTACCCTGAGTCTCAGTGTGGCTTCCGCGCTGAGCTATCAATGGTAGACATGATATTCTCCATCCGCCAACTCCAGCAGAAATGCAGAGAACAGAACATGCCCCTGTACGTCGCCTTCATCGACCTCACCAAAGCGTTCAATCTGGTCAGCAGAGAGGGCCTTTTCAAGATCCTGCCAAAGATAGGATGCCCACCAAAGTTGCAAAGCCTCATTGAATCGTTTCGCACCAACATGCAGGGGATAGTGCAGCATGACGGCAATGTCTCAGATCCATTCAACATACGCAGCAGAGTGAAACAGGGCTGTGTACTTGCGCCAAGCCTCTTTGGGATTTTCTTTGCTATGTTCCTGAGGCATGCCTTCAGCACAGCAACAGAGGGAATCTACCTGCACACAAGATCTGACGGCAGGCTTTTCAACCTCACCCGCCTGAAAGCCAGAACCAAAGTATGCAAGGCTCTAATCAGAGACATGCTGTCCGCAGACGATGCTGCAGTCGCAACCCACACACAGCAGGAGCTTCAGACCCTGATGGACCGCTTCTCCCTGGCATGCAAGAACTTCGGGCTTACCATCAGCCTGAAGAAGACTAACGTCTTGGCGCAAGGCACGCAAGCACCACCAACCATCACCATTGACGACTACGAGCTGGAGGTCGTGAATCAGTTCACGTACCTGGGGTCCACGATCAGCAATAACCTCTCCCTTGATACAGAGATCAACAAGAGTATTGGAAAATCAGCCTTCACACTCGCTCGCCTCACCAAACGAGTTTGGGAGAATCCCAAACTCTCTGTCAAGACGAAGATGACAGTGTACAACGCCTGCGTCATCAGCACACTGCTCTATGGGAGTGAGACGTGGACAACATACGCCCGGCAGGAAAAGAGACTGAACTCCTTCCACTTGCGCTGCATTCGCCACATCCTGGACATATCCTGGCAGGACAAAGTGCCCAACACAGAAGTTCTGTCTCGTGCTTGCCTTCCCTCCATGTTCACTCTACTCAGGCAGTGCAGGCTCCGCTGGCTAGGCCACGTTCACCGTATGGAGGATGGCAGAATCCCCAAAGACGTCCTCTACGGAGAACTGGCAACTGGCAGGAGAGACGTTTGCCGCCCACAGCTGCGCTTTAGAGATGTCTGCAAGAGAGACATGAAGGCCCTGGAGATCAACACAGAGCGCTGGGAGGACCTTGCAGCGGACCGCTCCAAATGGAGAGGCACCCTGACCAGACAGCTCAAGGCGGGTGAAAAGAGACTGACTGCTGCTGCAGATGAAAAAAGGACCCGCAGGAAGAACCGCCACAGACCCAGCAGCACGGAGACCACCCACAAGTGCGACCTGTGTGACAGGGACTGCCATTCGTGCATCGGCCTGTTCAGCCACAGGCGGTGCTGTTCCAGCAGAGTAGACGTTTAGGATTCTCTTCCATGGTCATCATAGACCGACGGAGGCCGACGACAGTTATCTCCCATAGATTGAGTCCCCATCGTGCTGTTTGCTCTCTACATGTCTGTTCTTTTCTTCTTCTCTATCCCCTCACCCCCCAGCCAGTTGCAGCAGATGACTGCCCCTCCCTGAGCCTGGTTCTGCTGGAGGTTTCTTCCAGTTAAAAGGGAGTTTTTCCTCTCCACCATCGCCAAGTGCTTGCTCACAGGGGATCACCTGATTGCTGGGGTCTTTCTGCAACTGTGGGGGTTCCCCCTACAGTTGATAGTGCTATGAGATGACTGTTGTTGTGAAATGGCGCTATATAAATAAAGTTGAATTGAACTGAATTACAGCCAATCATGTACAGTAGAACAAAATTACATTTCTCTTATCTACAATGTTAATCACATCAGAGGGGCCGCTGGCACGCCACAAACAACTTTTTCCTTCCCCCATTCTATTATGCTGAGCACCAAGCTAGAAAGGGAGAAGTATCATTTTTATATGGTCTTTGGTATGACCCGGCTGGGGCTTAAACCCACAATCTCCCAGTTGTGGGGCAGATGCTCTATCAACCAGGGAGCACTCCGGTCTTCTAGTTCATTCATTCTGATTTCTACATTGCCTTTTCCCCCAAATACTGAAGCTGGGAAACCCATACAGGTTCAGGGGATGGAGTTAACAGTCTTTCCAGTTCCATCTCATAAGTTTGAGCTTCTTTGTTGTTTGGTTCAGGAGGAAGTTACCATGAGGGTGTGCCCAGCTCTACCGATTGAAGACATAAATGTCATTTTGGGCAATGACTTGGCTGGTAACCGTGTGTGGGTTGACAGTTCATTACATATGGCAGGTTTCTCTCCAACTGAGTCAGTGTTGTCTGAAGAAACAGTGCAGTGTCTTCCTGAAGTTCCCTCATGAGGTGTTGTTATACAGTGTACATGTGGGGAAAAGACAGAGCCTGTGGGCAATCAGGATAACACAGGGAGGAATATAGCTTTTGCTGTGTCTGTGCCTAACATGCTTTTGTCTGTTTCCCATAATGATCTGGCAGCTGAACAACGAGCTGATCCTTCGCTCGGTGAGTTGTTTAATTTTCTTTATTCTGATGATGCTGCAGGGGTTTATCTGCTTCTGGATAGGTTATTGATAAGGAAGGTGGTTCCACAGGGGGACAGCTTTGGTTATCTTACTGTTCAAGTTGTTGTTCCGTCCAATTTCCAGGAGGAAGTGCTGAGGACATCTCGTGATCAGTTGGGTCATGCAGGGGTCCGTAGGATGTACAATCATATTCGAAAGTTCTACTTTTGGCCTTGGTTGAAGAGAGATGTGTTGCGTTATGTTAAGTCTTGTAAAAAGTGTCACATGATGCAAAATCTCAGGCAGGCTTTTGAAATTAATCCTTTGACATCAGGTTCTACTCAGCAATCCCATTTCCTTTTCACATCTAAAGGTAAGAAAAAATAAAATCACAACACTCCATTCTATCATGTTAGTCACTTTGGCTCTAGTTTATGTAGCAGTAAGACAATAAAGTTCTATAAGAACTAGAGTGGACTACAATGGTTGTCTGCTATATGTGGACTGATGGATAAAATGATTTTTGAATATTTATGGAACATGAGATGTGGCTTGCTGTATTTGTGATGTCTTCCAGGTCACAGGATGTTTCCTCCTGTTACTCTTAAAGGTGCTTCTCCAGGTGTCAGGAGTTGAAGGGTTTTAGTATGGAGATATCTTGGGTCAACTTGGGCTTACAACAGGTTGTTGTAAGTAGGATCTGATATATTTGGGGTTTTTTTTAAAGTGAAGTTTATATAAAAAAGTTGCTTATAATTGTGGCTGGGTAATCCTCCTCAGCTGTGACTATCCTGTAGGTGCTGATTGCAATTAATGGTCATGGGCTACACCTGGGCTCATCTCTGGCTATAAAGTCTTGTCTTTACAGCTCTGCAGGGCTGGCACTTTGGACCTGAGCTGTGAGAGGAAAGGGGTTCCTCCTCCAGACCTTACCGCATCTGTTTGTTTGGTCTGTTTGCATCTACACATCCACTCATCCAAACACTAACTTGCACCACTGATTCATTGATATTTACACAATTACCTAAGTTGATTATTTTTTGTTAAATATAAAAGGTTATTTGAATTACTTTATCCACTTGACTTGTCTCCCTTCTTTGTGATGATCCATCAGGTTCAGATTACTTTATTTGTACCCGTAGGTAGATTAGATTTGTTTTGCAGTCAGGTGACATCCATATTTACAAACCACAATTAGATTCAACATAAACACAAACACAGGCACACATGAAGCTGACTATAAACACGATAAAAATACTCAAGGCTCCACCAATCAGGATATAAGACAAAGAAATGAGAGAAAAACCAGAGATAAGAGCGAAGGGTCATATTAAAAAGTTAAAGACTAGTCAAAGAGGTTAAAAACTCAAAAGTCTAAAACCCAATAAAAGATTTAGAACCCAAATAAAAAAAACTCTACAAAAATAAGTAAATATAAAATGAAATTAATAAATAGGTAACTAAATTATGTGCAATATATTGTTACAACTTGTTCAACTCTTTGACAGCAGCAGGAACAAAGCTGTTTTTGTAGCGCTGGGTTTTACATTTTGGGACAGCAAACCTCCGTCTGGAGGGAAGAAGCTGAAAGTTGCATTGCAAAGGGTGGGAGTCATCATTTAAAATGGAGGTAGCAATCCTCTGTACATGTCTGGTGTACAGGGATGTCAGGCTCAGCTGTGACTCACCAAACAAATGACTGGACCATCTAACTACCTGATCCAAGGATTTCCTCTGTTTCAGTTTTATCTGACCAAACCATGACACTAAAGAAAAGGATAAAACAGATTCAATAGATCCATGATCAGATCCATGAGCGAGATTGTGACATCACCTTGTTTGTCACACCAGTCTCACCATCTGAAAACTTAGTATCCTCACCTGCTGGGTATAGCTATCCAATCTGTCAGTTCGTATATTTCCATAATTACCAACAACCATACATACCGTGTGTTATACTTACCTTCTTACCTCCTAGGCTGTCTCTCTGGAGTGAGGTCTCTATTACACATTCAGTTCACTCTTGTTTGTTTAATAAAATCATGTTAAACAATCACTGCCTCCTGTCTCTGCCTCCTGTTGTGGTTCTCACATTTGGGTCCAGCTTTAGTAAAACATGACAGATATGGCCATCAAATGATCCACGACTGTCTCTGCTTCTAAAATACAAAACAAGGGATTCCTCAGCAACCAAAGGAAGCTTTAGGCATTAGTAAATTTAAAAATAAAATTAATTAATACAATAGCCTTTGGTTGATGGACAAACGTCCACATAACTACAAAGAATCCACATGGACTAGTATATTGGCTAAAACTACTTTCCACCTCCAGTGACTGATACACTTATTATTTCCTAGCACTGTATCATTGGGATGTTCTTGTGCCTGGGGGCACTGAAATTTTCAGTGTAAGTAAGGCCTTAGTTTATTATTGAAAAGCCAACACTGGCTTGAAGGACAAGGTAGAATGTACATTTCAGCAAAACTACCAACTTTCTCCCAACTTTATCAAAGGGTTGAGAAGAGGACTCATTTCCTGCTATTAGAAGGATAGCTTTTAACTCAACACAGTAGTAAAGTGCATTTATAAGATTTAAAAATTATTTTACTTCCTCTGAAAATCCTTGCAGTTCATGATGGCCATTACTTTTGCCTCAGCCTTGCTTTTAGCATTTATTCTCAGCCAGCATGAGCAAATGCACCGATTAATCAGAGTAGGAAAAGCTGTCTATTGTTTGAAGTCAGAATTTAAAGTCAGTGTTAACAAATTTATAAGAAAACTGGAACCATAGCATTGAGCTTCACATTATGGATAGATTCTTTGTGTTATGACATGTTCATGCTGTTGTTTTACTTATCTCTATTTTATATTAATTCATTATGACTTTTGAGGGATTTTAGGAGAATTATATTTTATACCACCAGAATGATAAAGACTTAGTGTCATGAATGGGCCCCTCCTGGGCAGAAAGACAGGTCCACGCGCTGGACTGTAGTGTGACATTTATTCAACAAAAAGACAAACAAGAATCCAAACAATGCATGATGAACAAAAAATACAAATGAGAACTTACAGGAAGAAACACTCTGGAGCCAACATCGCCCCATGAGTGTTGGTAGCGAGAACAGAGTAGGCAATCCAGTAAACATCTATATAAGACTGCAGCCAAGACAGAGTGAGTAGGCAGAGTTTAAATGCATAGAACATACTGAGCAGCAGGTGTGAGAGCTGAGCTGGCAGGTGAACTGATTGCATAACTGCTCCCAGCTGATAGGAGACCAGACTGGGGGCAGTGAGAGGGAGAGTAGCAGGTGTCCTAAAACACAATCACTCACAGCTGGAAACTGGAAAGCAGACTGTGAGTGAATGGTGAGTGTGTCTGGGAGATGATGAAGGAGGCTCGTGTCACACAACCAAAATAATAACAGAAAACTGACAAGAAAATAATAACAGACATAAGATACTCAAAAATACATAGATAGTCTGAGCTCTGGGCTCAGACTGATGACAGAGCACCCCCCCCCCCCCCAAGGGGTGGACCCAGACACTCCAAGGCAACACCAAAAGAACCCCCCCCCTTTCCCCCAGAGAAGGAGTACAGCAAAAAAACACCCCGGGTGTGAGATGGGGGCAAAAAGGCTAGGAGGGAAAAATAAGAAACCAGCTCAGGACCAACACCTACGCTACGCTGGGCCCCTGGGCCCTCTAGGCCAAAGAACCCTGCTGGTCAGGTGGCAAGGTGATATGGGTCGGGTGGCCTGCTGGAGAATATGGGCCACCCAACCGAGCAACTCAGTCTCTCAGGCTGAGTTTTTTAGCCACCAGGACTGCAGGGGTGACCCAGGAGGTGGCCTCCCCTGGGAAGATCCCCGATGGCGTTAGGCGGTGGAGAGGGAACCATGATGGTGCCAGGAGAAGGAGAGGAGGCCCCAATGTCCTCAGTGGTTCTAGACTGGAGCACTGCAGCACCCACGGTGGCTCTGGGCTGGAGCGAAAGTACAGCACCCGTGGTGGCTCTGGGATGGAGTGAAACTGCAGCACCCATGGTGGCTCTGGACTGGAGCAAAACTGCAGCACCCACGGTGGTTCCAGACTGAGTGAAACTACAGCACCCACGGTTGCTCCAGGCTGGAGCGAAACTGCAGCACCCGTGGTGACTCCAGGCTGGACTGAAACTGTAGCACCCACGGTGGGCTCTGGCTGGGCCAACGCTGCACCCACGGTGGACCCCGACTGGGCCATGGCTGCACCAATAGTGGACCCGGGCTGGGCAAGAGCAGCACCCACGGTGAACAGGCCGACCAGCGAGAGCAACAGGCCAAGGAGGTGATCCACCAAAGTGATACCAGAAGAGTGCGAGGGGGGAAGGTCCATGATCACCTCAGTGGGGGGAGCTGAACCCATGACGTCCTCTGGTGGTGAGCCTGGACCCACGGAGACATCTGGTGAAGTTGAATTTTCCCCAGCGACCCTGGAAGAAGGCTCAGAATACACAAGCAAAGGTACAAGGTCATGGCAGCAGCAGAGCCCGGCGAGGTGAGCTCAGGCACAGCTGATGGCTGCACCCGACTCTCCTCCACAAGAGCCAGGCAAGATCTGTCCAAAACAGATAACAGGAAAACAAGAGAGAGTACTTGCCTGAGCTCAAGCTCCACAGCTGTCCAGGACTCCATTGATCCAGACGACGACGTCTCAGGCCCGGTCACTTGGAGGTCCAGCACTGGCTCCCACTCTGCTGTGGCAGCCTCTGCAGCAGACATGATGGGGATAGCAGTCTTGTCTTCCCCAAGTAAAGGGACCCACACTGGTGACTTGTCCGGCGTGGCAGCTGGGGGTCAGCTCACCGCTGGTACCAGGATTGGATTCTCCTGGACCTCCGGCTCCTCCCACATCCGGCGGCTCAGTCCCCGGACTGGTGTGCACTCACGGACCACAGGACAGAACACAAAGATGGCTGGCTGGTAAGCAATTTATAACAGCAGCAGGTGGGAAGAGCTCAAGAGACTGCTTTTCCTGAGCCTCCCTACCAGGAATCAGGAAAGACATTTCATCAAAAAAAGGAGCAGAATGAAATAAAACATGCCAGTTTTCCCGGATCTGGATGTTGCCAGCTGCTGTACATGGAGCACAGGGGCTGGGACAGACGGCGGCTCGCCTCGCGGCGGACCGTCAGCTCGATCCCGAGATCCAACTATGAGCTTTTTAACTGCAGCAACTTTAAGATACGCTATTGGAGCTGGAATTTCCGCAGCTGCTGGCACCAGACTTGCCCTCCAATGGATCCTCGTTAAAGGATTTAAAGTGTACTCATTCCATCGTCCCTCTCTGTGACTAAGATGATCTTGGGCCCCTCTGTGGATTGTTGAGGAGCCACCCCTGTAGGCACTAGGACGGACGTAGCAGGTGGAAAAAATGGAGCACCTCTTGGCAGCAGGGAGAAACACCGAGGGATGGATGTCGCAGCAGTGACAGAGGGAGGTTGGGCTGGTGGAACAGCTGGCGAAGAAGAAGAAAAAGGGCGAGGATCTGCTGCGGGGATTGTTGGACACGGTGTCCAGGAAGAGTCTGTCAAAGAGGCAGGATTCCTCTGGCGGGCCGGGGCAGGACGACACTGTTGCCGTGGGGCTGCAGGAGAAGGCGAGGAGGAGGCTGGTAGCATAGGTGGAAATGGAGGAAGGGAGAGCCTAATTACCTGGGGTGGAAGTGCACGCTGGGCTTAACCTTCAGCAAATTCGTGACGCCACTCCAGCACAGCTTCTCGTCCCTACAGGATGAGCAGTTCCAAGCCCCAGTCGCCATGTCTTCATTTATGGAAATGTACTCCAGCTTATCCCGGCTCCACCTCCTCCTCCTCTGATCAACTTCGCCTGAAAGAAACATCACAGCTTCGCTGAACGGTTAGTAAAAAGGCAAAAGGGGAAAAAGCAGCTGGAGCCTAATTATGCCTGCAGTCTTTTGTCATGAGTGGGCCCCTCCGGGGCAGAAAGACAGGTCCACGCATTGGACTGTAGTGTGACATTTATTCAACAAAAAGACAAACAAGAATCCAAACAGTGCATGACGAACAAAAAATACAAATGAGGAGAGCTTACAGGAAGAAACACTCCGGAGCCGACATCGCCCCACGAGTGTTGGTAGCGAGAACAGTGTAGGCAATCCAGTAAACATCCATATAAGACTGCAGCCAAGACAGAGTGAACAGGCAGAGTTTAAATACATAGAACATAATGAGCAACAGGTGTGAGAGCTGAACTGGCGGGTGAACTGATTGCATAACTGCTCCCAGCTGATAGGAGACCAGACTGGGGGCAGTGAGAGGAAGAGTAGCAGGTGTCCTAAAACACAATCACTCACAGCTGGAAACTGGAAAGCAGACTGTGAGTGAATGGTGGGTGTGTCTGGGAGATGATGAAGGAGGCTCGTGTCACAAAGCCAAAATAACAGAAAACTGATAAGAAAATAATAACAGATGTAAGATACTCAAAAATACATAGTGTCTGAGCTCTGGGCACAGACTCATGAAACTTAGAAGTCAATACCTATATAGATAAAAATACACATTCCAACTGTGACTTCTCCCCCAAGTTTTAGAGGTCTGTATTTTGAAGCCTCAAAGTTCTGATTTTGGATTCCATCATGCTGTTGATCAGATTCAGAAAGGTGTAGTGCTTGCTTGTTTGGTAAATAACCTTCATTTGTTGACTGTACAGGTGCAACTGACCAACTCAGTGGCCCTCATTTATCAAATGTGGGTAAGACAGAACACTGATAGCATGAGCATTTCCACACAAAGGTGTAGGTTTCATTGCATGCAGGCAAGTTTTCAAGACAGGGTGGTCTTGCAGTGCAGCAGAGAAACCTGGCTGTGAGGAAGAATTATTTGTTGAACAGTGGAATCTATTAAATATAGTGACTGAACAGGATGTTTTAATTATTTACTTTAAAGATTGGAGAGTCTGCATCCAGGAATTACAAATATTCCAAACACAATTGCATCGCTGCAGATAAACAGTGTGGCAGAGGAAGGGAAGCAGGCCCAGAGCATCAATGAGTCACTGCCATGCTTCACTGTAGGCAGGGTGTTCTTTTCAGTTTACTGTTCATTCTGCCTCCTCCAAACATACCACTGATCAATACGCCTGAAAAGTTCCATCTTTAACAGGTTAATTTTGTCTCCTTAATGAAAAAACTGATCTTGTTCTTCTATTAAGACAAAGGAAAGAGATGTCTCATACTGGGTCGGTCACACCTACGGAAAGGAAAAAACAGCTGATGTGACAGGTCAGATGATTCAGATGAGTCAGATTTTTCTGAAGAAGACTGCAGATGACAGTCGAAACATGTCAAAGATATGAGACATCTCTTTGCATTGTCTAAATAGAAGAACAAGATCAGTTTCTGAAAAGTTCCAGTATCGTTTCATCACTCCACGTACAGACGTGAACAGGATTGTTGGTACCCCTCTGTTAATGAAAGAAAAACCCACAATGGTCACAGAAATAACTTTAATCTGACAAAAGTGGTAATAAATAAAAATTCTATAAAAATTAACCAATGAAAATCAGACAATGCTTTTGAATTGTGGGTCAACAGAATTATTTTAAAAAACAAACTCATGAAAAAGGCCTGGACAAAAATGATGGTACTGTAGAGACTGGTTTAATCATCTCAGACTGGTGGGTTAATCATCCCAGACTGGATGCAGAGGGTAAACAGAGAAGGACAATAGGCATGGAGATTATGGTGAGGTAGCAGGAAGAAGGAGTTGGGGGAGAAGGGATGAATGTATTGTGATGTGAGATGTCATGCAGATGTGAGATGGGCGGTTGATATAAAAGGAGAACCCCCGGTGTATTGAGGCATGCTTTTCTGTGTATGACTGATGTGAGAGTGAATAAAATTGTCTGCTGCATAAATCAGTCTCATTTTTTACACTCTCCACAGTACCCTTAACTTAATATTTTGTTGCACAGCCTTTTGAGGCAATCACTGCAATCAAACGATTTCTGTAACTGCCAATGAGACTTCTACACCTCTCAGCAGGTATTTTGGCACACTCCTCATGAGCAAACTGCTCCAGTTGTCTCAGGTTTGAAGGGTGCCTTCTCCAGATGGCATGTTTCAGCTCCTTCCACAGATGTTCAATAGGATTTAGATCAGGGCTCATAGAAGGCCACTTTAGAATAGTCCAATGTTTCGCTCTTAGCCATTCTTGGGTGTTTTTAGCTGTGTGTTTTGGGTCATTATCCTGTTGCAAGACCCATGACCTGCGACTGAGACTAAGCTGTCTGACACTGGGCAGCACATTTCTAGAATACCTTGATAGTCTTGAGATTTCATTGTACCCTGCACAGATTCAAGACACCCTGTGCCAGATGCAGCAAAGCAGCCCCACAACATAACAGAACCTCCTCCATGTTTCACAGTAGGGACAGTGTTCTTTTTTTGGTATGCTTCATTTTTGCATCTGTGAACATTGCGCTTAAAACCAGATGCTTCGGGTAGATGGTGGCTCGTCAACCTGGGAAGGTAGCCCATCTAGGGGAAGGTAAACCCTGATTTCAAACCTCCGCTGCCTTGCGGCATACCCAGTCACGGGAAAGGCTTCGGGAGTCAACCCTGAGGAAAAATCCGGAGTCGGAGCCCCTAAAGCAGTTCTATGTTGTGCTCAACATTGTTCTGGCAGCTCCTGCAACGGCGCTGGTGCCAAACTGTAGCAGCCCTGCTGTTCCTTTGGATTCATCAGTGACGTGGAGAGGGGGAACATGCTGCATGGGCAACACCTTATCCTCCATATCTACCTGCCCAGGCTTGAATCCTACCAACGTCCAACGCTGGAAGGTAGAACACCGGATCACTGGAGAGGACACTCCAGCTTCGCCTTTGGCGTAGACAAAACACAGGGAATTGTATTGATATGTGAAGTTCATAGAGTCACCACAAGAGGGCAGTATGACCCTGGCCATGACCTGAGTATATAAGGAGTTGTACACGAGCCACGGGGGTTGTTGGTTGCAGTTGCAGTTACCAGTAAACGTGCTGACTGATACTCGGTGTGTGTGTCTCGTCATTACATGGTACCAGGATAAAGATACGAACCAACGGTGAAGATGAACGCTCTTCGACAGCCGGACGAGTTAAAGTTGACCGGTAATGTCAACGAGAACTGGAAAGCATTCAAGCAAAGTTTTGAACTTTATTCGCTAGCTATCGGTCTTCGTGACGAGGAAAGGAAGATAGCATTAATGCTAACAGTAGCAGGGCGAGCTGCGTTAGATGTGTTCAACACATTCGTCTTCACGGAAGAAGAAAGAGGCAAATTCGATGTCGTGATGAAGAAATTCGACGATTATTGCACACCGAGAAAGAATGAAACGTACGAGAGGTATGTGTTCAGAAACAGACTTCAGAAAGAGTCAGAATCGATCGAACTGTATGTCACAGACCTACGGTTGAAAAGTCAGTCATGCAACTTTGGAACATTGAGTGAGTCAATGATACGGGACCAAATTGTAATTGGGGTCCAAGACAACAAATTGCGGATGCAATTACTTAAAGAGACTAACTTAACGCTGGAGAAAGCGATACAGATTTGCCAAGCGTCTGAGAGTACAAAGGCACAATTAAAGACTTTTAGCAGCAAGGAAAGCGAGACTGCTGAGGTCGATGCAGTGCAGCATGCAAAGCCGAAAGGAACGTTGCATGCAAGGAAAAGGGATGCAAACCCAGGGCAAGTGCGCGGGAACTGTGAGCGGTGTGGAATGCAACATGCGCCGAAGCAGTGTCCAGCATTCGGGAAGGAATGTCGCAAGTGTGGCGGAAAGAATCACTTCGCAAAGACCTGCTTCTCGAAGAAGAGGGTGCAACTCGTGGAGAAAAAGAGCGACAGCGAAGAGGATCAGTTCTTCATGGACGCCATCGAGGGTGAGACGAGCGCTGATGAATGGATTGCGTGCTTGGATGTGAATGGCACGGACATGTCACTGAAGCTCGACACAGGTGCGCAGGTAAACATCCTGCCAATGAAAGACTTTAAGAGACTGAAAAACAAACCGAAAATAAGAGACAAGAAGATTAATCTGAGAACATATGACGATAAGCCAATACCCACTAAGGGAATGTGCAGGGTTACACTGTCAAGCAAAGATAAGACAGTGAATGCATTGTTTGTACTTGTTGAAGGAAATAGACAAGCAATTTTGGGTTTGAAAACATGCAATCAGCTAGGTCTGATCAAGAGGGTGAATGTCATTGATACAGACAAGGTGACAGCACGAGAAAACACAGAGGCTACTACAAGTAGGCCCAAACACACTGACTGGGTGAAGGAATACAAAGAGGTGTTCAAAGGAATAGGCTGCCTACCAGGCAAACAAAAAATTAGGCTGAAAGAGAATGCAGAGCCAGTCATACATCCAGCAAGAACAGTGCCAATAGCTCTTAAAAAGAGGCTGAGGGAAACACTAGACTCACTGATAGCAGACGGAGTGGTCAGAAAAATTGAAGAACCAACTGAATGGGTTAACTCCTTAGTTATAGTGGAGAAGCCAAATGGAGAATTGAGATTGTGCATAGATCCGAAAGATCTAAATAAGGTGATACAGCGTGAGCATTACAGGCTACCAACAAAATCTGACATAACCAGCACAATGAGTGGAGCAAGCTACTTCACAAAATTAGATGCCAAATCTGGGTTTTACCAAATAGTGCTCGATGAGGAAAGCGCTAAATTGTGCACATTTAATACGCCATTCGGAAGGCATTGCTTTCTATGAATGCCGTTCGGGATTAGCTCAGCCCCTGAGATTTTCAACAGAACTGTGCAGCAATTGTTCAACGGAATAGAAGGGGTGGGAGTTTTTCTTGATGATGTGGTAGTCTGGGGGAAAACAAAAGAGGAGCACGACGAAAGGTTGGCTAGAGTTCTCACACAGGCGCAAAAGTCAGGTATGAAACTGAATAAGAGTAAGTGCCAATTTGGGGTACAGGAGATTACATACCTGGGAGAGAAGTTATCTGGGGCAGGCGTGCAACCAGATCCGGAAAAACTGCGGGCCATAGCAGAGCTGCCAGTACCGCAGGACAAAATTGACTTGCAAAGAGCCTTAGGGCTAGTCAATTACATGGGGAAATTTATCCCAAATCTATCAGCTAACACAATAGCTCTTAGAAGCTTGTTAGAGACCAATACAATGTGGCAGTGGATGGCAGAGCATGCCAGAGAATGGGAGTGGCTCAAAAGCAGTCTAATACAGGAGCCAGTGTTAAAATTCTATGATCAGGACAAACTGCTAAAAGTGTCCACAGATGCGTCCAAAGCCGGCCTAGGAGCTGTGCTATTGCAAAAACATGATACAGAGTGGTATCCAGTTGCATACGCGTCGCGCACCATGACAAGCGCAGAAAGAAATTATGCGCAAATAGAGAAGGAGACTCTAGGCGCAGTGTTTGGATGTGAGAAGTTTCACGAATATGTGTATGGACGGTCAGTAATACTAGGAACAGACCACAAACCACTGATTGCTATCTCACAGAAGCCACTGGGTGACGCACCGCCGCGCATCCAGCGTCTAATGTTAAGATTACAAAAATATGACTTGAAATTTGAGTTTACACCAGGCAAGCAACTAGTTGTAGCCGATGCGCTGAGTAGGGCTAGCTTGCGCAACACCAGCAGCACAACAGAGGAAGCTGTGCAAATACACGTAGACTCTATTAGGGCACACATGCCAGTGTCAGATGCAAAATGGACGAAGATAGTGAAAGAAACACAAAAGGATGAGAAACTAAAAAGAGTAATGGAACAGATACATCAACCAGGACAGGTTATGCTTGACAAGCCTTACCAACACTTTAAAGGTGAACTGTTTGTGTTAGATGGGGTTCTGTTAAAGGGTACAAGGATAGTCATACCTACCTCCATGAGATCAGAAATGGTTAAATTAGTGCATGAGGGGCATTTGGGTATTGAAAAGTGCAAAAGACGTGCACGTGATGTTTTGTATTGGCCCAGCATGCACAAGGACATTGAAGCATATGTGCAGCGCTGTGAGACTTGCCAGCGCCACAGGTATCAACAGCCAAAGGAGCCTATGAGGCCCCATGAGAAGCCTCAAGGTCCATGGAGAAAGGTGGGCATGGATCTATTTCAGCTTAAGGGCAAGGACTATCTGTTAGTCATGGACTATCATTCCACCTACCCTGAGTTTGCAGGGTTGAGTGACACAACAGCAGAAAGGGTGGTTGCACATACAAAGACAATGTTCGCACGCCATGGAATTCCAATGACTGTTGTAAGCGATAACGGACCACAATTCACGAGTCAGTGCTTCAAAGACTTTGCAGACACATATGGGTTCAAGCACGTGACCTCAAGCCCTCTGTACCCACAGTCGAATGGGTTAGCAGAGAAAGGGGTGCAAATTGTGAAGCGCATACTGAAAAAGGCTGCAGACAATGCAGAAGACCCACATCTGGCGATCCTGAATTACCGAGCATCACCACTGGAGAATGGACTTTCCCCAGCAGAAATGCTCATGAACCGGAAACTCAGAACGCGACTTCCATCAGCATCTCAGGTGATGGAAAAGAGAGATGTGAGGCGCGATGAGAGGCAAACTGAACTGTACAACAGAACAGCACGACCTCTGAGACCACTTGCACATGAGGACATTGTGCGAGTGAGATGTGATGGAGAATGGGGACCGCTGGCAAAAGTGGTCAAAGAAACAACTCCCAGATCATATGAAGTCATCACAGAGCATGGGAAAACAATGAGGCGAAACCGACGTCACTTACTGAAAGTGCCTCAGACAAAAATGAGAGTCACAGACAGTGAAACAAGCGACATGCCAATTCCCAGCCAAACCGAACAACCAGAAATGGCTGAGAACCAGAACTTAGAGACAGACACTAACGAACAGACTGAGGTGACACAAAACAGAAGCTCACAAAGGCAAATTGTGAAACCGAAAAGATTGATTGAGGAAATGTAAGGAGTACTGAGATGAATGGAAAAAAAAATGTTGATGTTGAGTTGTAAACAGAGAAAATTTTGAAGTTGTGATTCAGTGTACAAGGTTGACACAGAGATGTAAACAGAAATGGATTTTATTTTGTTTATTGAAATTTGAGAAACAGTTTATGGCTCAATAAGATTTAAAGTCCTTGAATGGATTGTATGTATTTGAAAGGATGTCAACAGTTTTAAGTTTATAGTTGGACATGACCTTTACTTGAAAAAAAAGGGAGATGTATTGATATGTGAAGTTCATAGAGTCACCACAAGAGGGCAGCATGACCCTGGCCATGACCTGAGTATATAAGGAGTTGTACACGAGCCACGGGGGTTGTTGGTTGCAGTTGCAGTTACCAGTAAACGTGCTGACTGATACTCGGTGTGTGTGTCTCGTCATTACAGGAATGACAGTTACCGGTTATAAGCCACTGCTCAATTGGCATAGAGCTCGGCGCCAGGGGTTATTCCCGACGGTGGGAGGGATCATCGGATCTCACTGGACAGCTACCGCCTGCCTCAAGCTGGGCAGCCCTCAGCCAATAAGGTGATGTCCCGCCACAGCTTGCTTTCCTCATTGGGTGCATGGGGATGAGAAGAAGTCCGAACAGCAGGCTGAGAACTTTCGCACCAGGCAAGACAATAAAACAAAAGAGACCAACTCTAAAACTGGGAACTTGGAACGTCCGCACTATGATGACAGGATTCGCTGCTAACCTCAAGGACATCAACAACACCAGGAAGACTGCCATCATCAATAATGAGCTGAAGAGACTGGGAGTGGATATCGCCACTCTCCAGGAAACATGGTTTGCTGACGCAGGCACACTGAGAGAGAAGGACTACACGTTCTACTGGCAGGGAAAGGGCAGTGACGAACAAAGGGAACACGGAGTGGGATTTGCAGTGAAGAACACCTTGCTGAAGATGGTGGAACCGAGCAGCACTGGCTCTGCACGACTCCTCACCCTCCGCCTGAACACCACTCAAGGCCCAGTCACCCTCGTCAGTGTGTATGCCCCAACACTGACACCCACACCAGAGGCAAAAGACGAGTTCTACGAGAATCTCGCAACAACTGTCAGGATCGTCCCCAACTCTGAACAACTCATTCTCCTTGGAGACTTCAATGCCAGAGTGGGTGCTGACCACGACTCCTGGCCCTCCTGTCTTGGACCTTTTGGCGTGGGCAGAATGAATGACAATGGACAGCGGCTGCTCGAGTTCTGCACATATCACGATCTGTGCATCACAAACTCGTTCTTCAAGACCAAGCCCCAACACAAGGTTTCCTGGCAACATCCACGCTCAAAGCACTGGCACCAGCTGGACTTGATCCTGACCAGGTGCACCTCACTGAAGAACGTGCTAATCACCCGTTCGTTCCAGAGTGCAGATTGCGACACAGACCATTCATTGGTGTGTTGCAAGGTCAAGCTGCAGCTGAAGAAATTCCATCGTGCTAGACAACCTGGAAAGGCACGGATTGACACCAGCAAGATGGCTCAACCAGAACTTGTTGAGCAGTTTGCCTCCACCTTTGAGAAGGAACTTGGTGTACCACAAGAAGGAGAATCTGCAAAGCAGAAGTGGGAAGAGCTGCGAAACACCATCCACCACACAGCCTTGGCTACCTTTGGGAGGAAGACCTCGAAGTCACAGGACTGGTTTGATGCCAAGTTGACCGAGATGACCCCCGTCATTGAAGCCAAGCGCTCAGCACTTGCTGAGTACAAGAAGTACCCAAACGAGAAGAATCTCCAGATTCTCAGGGCTGCGAGAAGCAAAGTTCAGCAGACTGCTCGGCGCTGTGCCAACGAGTACTGGACTCAGCTCAGCCAAGACATTCAAACCGCTGCCATAACAGGGAACATCTGTGGTATGTACGATGGCATCAAGAAAGCACTTGGTCCGGCTCAGAGCAAGACGGCCCCCCTCAAATCCTCCACTGGGGAGATGATCACAGAAAAGAACAAGCAGATGGAGAGATGGGTGGAACACTACTCCGACCTCTACTCCAGACAGAACACCGTGACACCATCAGCCCTTGATGCCATCGACTGCCTGCCATCCATGGACGAACTTGACGCCGAGCCAACCATCGATGAACTCAGCAAGGCCATTGATAGCTTGGCTGCTGGCAAGGCACCCGGCAACGACAGCATACCCCCCGACCTGATCAAGCACTGCAACACCGCCCTACTGCTGCCATTGCATGACGTCCTCTGCCAGTGTTGGAAGGAAGGTGCCGTACCACAGGACATGAGGGACGCCAAGATCATCACCCTCTACAAAAACAAAGGGGAGAGAAGCGACTGCAACAACTACAGGGGCATCTCCCTCCTCAGCGTTGTTGGCAAAGTCTACGCACGAGTTGTTCTCGTTCGTCTACAGAAGCTTGCCGAACGTGTCTACCCCGAGTCTCAGTGTGGCTTCCGCGCTGAGCTATCAATGGTAGACATGATATTCTCCATCCGCCAACTCCAGGAGAAATGCAGAGAACAGAACATGCCCCTGTACGTCGCCTTCATCGACCTCACCAAAGCGTTCGATCTGGTCAGCAGAGAGGGCCTTTTCAAGATCCTGCCAAAGATAGGATGCCCACCAAAGTTGCAAAGCCTCATTGAATCGTTTCACACCAACATGCAGGGGATAGTGCAGTATGATGGCAACGTCTCAGAGCCTTTCAACATACGCAGTGGAGTGAAACAGGGCTGTGTACTTGCGCCAACCCTCTTTGGGATTTTCTTTGCTATGCTCCTGAGGCATGCCTTCAGCACAGCAACAGAGGGAATCTACCTGCACACAAGATCTGACGGCAGGCTTTTCAACCTCGCCCGCCTGAAAGCCAGAGCCAAAGTACGCGAGGCTCTAATCAGAGACATGCTGTTCGCAGACGACGCTGCAGTCGCAACCCACACACAGCAGGAGCTTCAGACCCTGATGAACCGCTTCTCCCAGGCATGCAAGGACTTCAGGCTTACCATCAGCCTGAAGAAGACTAACGTCTTGGCGCAAGGCACGGAAGCACCACCAACCATCACCATTGACGACTACGAGCTGGAGGTCGTGAATCAGTTCACGTACCTGGGGTCCACGATCAGCAACAACCTCTCCCTTGATACAGAGATCAACAAGAGGATTGGAAAATCAGCCTTCACACTCGCTCGCCTCACCACACGAGTGTGGGAGAATCCCAAACTCTCTGTCAAGACGAAGATGGCAGTGTACAACGCCTGCATCATCAGCACACTGCTCTATGGGAGTGAGACGTGGACAACATACGCCCAGCAGGAAAAGAGACTGAACTCCTTCCACTTGCGCTGCATTCGCCACATCCTGGACATATCCTGGCAGGACAAAGTGCCCAACAGAGAAGTTCTGTCCCGCGCCGGCCTTCCCTCCATGTTCACTCTACTCAGACAGCGCAGGCTCCGCTGGCTAGGCCACGTTCACCGTATGGAGGATGGCAGAATCCCCAAAGACGTCCTCTATGGAGAACTGGCAACTGGCAAAAGAGACGTTTGCCGCCCACAGCTGCGTTTTAGAGACGTCTGCAAGAGAGACATGAAGGCCCTGGAGATCAACACAGAGCACTGGGAGGACCTTGCAACGGACCGCTCCAAATGGAGAGGCACCCTGACCAGACAGCTCAAGGCGGGTGAAGAGAGACTGACTGCTGCTGCAGATGAAAAAAGGACCCGCAGGAAGAACCGCCACAGACCCAGCAGCACGGAGACCACCCACAAGTGCGACCTGTGTGACAAGGACTGCCATTCGCACATCGGCCTGTTCAGCCACAGGCGGTGCTGTTCCAGCAGAGTAGACGTTTAGGATTCTCTTCCATGGTTATCATAGACCGACGGAGGCCGACGACGAATAGAACATTGCGCTGATGTGCCTTGTCAGAAAGTTCCAGTTTTGTCTCGTCTGTCCATAGGACATTCTCCCAGAAGCTTTGTGGCTTGTCAACAGGCAGTTTGGCAAATTCCAGTCTGGCTTTTTTATGATTTGTTTTCAACAGTGATGTCCTCCTTGGTGGTCTCCCATGAAGTCCACTTTGGCTTAAACAATGACGGATGGTGCAATCTGACACTGATGTACCTTGACCTTGGAGTTCACCATGAATGTGTTTAGAGGTTGTTCTGGGCTCTTTTGTTACCATTCATATTATCCGTCTCCTCCTGCGGCCACGTCCAGGGAGGTTGGCTACAGTCCCGTGGATCTTAAATTTCTGAATAATACTGTATGTGCAACTGTAGTCACAGGAACATCAAGCTGCTTGGAGATGGTCTTATAGCCTTTACCTTTAACATGCTTGTCTATAATTTTCTTTCTAATCTCCGGAGACAACTCTCTCCTTTGCTTCCTCTGGTCCATGTTTAGTGTGGTACACACCATGTCAACAAACAGCACAGTGACTACTTGTCACCCTTTAAATAGGCCGACTGAGTGATTACAAGTTTGTAGACACCTGTGGTGTTAATTAGAGGACAAATCTTGGTTGAACATGTCCCTATGGTCAAATTATTTTCAATCTTTTCTCGGGGTACCATCATTTTTGTCCAGGCCTTTTTCATGAGTTTGTTTTTTTAAAATAATTCTGTTGAACCACAATTCAAAAGCACTGTCTGATTTTCATTGGTTAATTTTCATAGAATTTTTATTTATTACCACTTTCATCAGATTCAAGTTATTTCTGTGACCATTGTAATAATGAATCGGTTTTATATAGCGCTTTATCATATAAACTCAAAGACGCTTTACAATTAGGTACATTATTCATTCACTCCAGACAGACAATGGTAGTGGCAAGCTACTTCTGCAGCCACAGCTGCCCTGGGGCAGGCTGACGGAAACGTGGCAGCCAATCTGCGCCAACGGCCTTTCAGGCCACCACCGAACATTTTTTACATTTATACACATTCATACCCAGTGTTATGGGCACTGGAGGCAATGCGGGTGAAGTGTCTTGCCCAGGGACACAACGGCAGTATATCTGGGGAGAGCAGGATTTGAACTGCCAACCATCAGGTTATTAGACGACCTGCTCTACCTTCTGAGCCACTGCCGCCTTGTGGGTTTTTCTTTCATTAACAGAGGGGTACCAACAATTTTGTCCACTGCTGTACAGCAGAGAAAATAAGTATAAAAACATTTTTCTCATTAAACATATTTCTGATGGAGCCATTGACCTGAGATTTTCCACCAGATATCAGTAACAATCCAAGTAACCCATACATACAAAGAAATCAAGGCAACTGTGTTCACAAAACAAGTTATATGTGATAAAGTGAAATGACACAGAAAATAGGTGCTAAACACGCTTGGTGAAATTCATTTACTATTTAGTAGAAAAGCCTTTGTTGGTTATAACAGCTAGCAGACACCTCCTGTATGGAGAAATCAGGTGCAGGCATTGCTCAGGAGTGATTTTAGCCCATTCTTCTTCACAAGCTATCTTCAGATCTTGAAGGTTTTGTCCATTCATCTTTCCTTAAATTATATGAAGTCTGCCTGTACCATGTGCGGAAAAACACCCCCACACCATGATGGGATGTGCAGTGCCATTTCTCCTCCAAACAGTGAGGAATAAATGCCTGTTGTGCCACAAATCCTCTCTCATTATTTATGTGAACCCTTGAAACGTCACAATATTTTTTTTCTTTTTTTAATTCTCCTTCTCTCTATTTCTCTTTCGTCCGTGCATGTCTGAAGTGAGTTTCGGTCTAAAAACATCTGCTTCCACCGGCATTTCAGTCAGTGTTTGCTAACTGAGCTTAACTTAGGTCGACTTAGGCAAACTCTGCATAACTTAGCCCAGGGCTCAGGAACTTTTACAAACTGAGAACAACTTTCACCAACTGTAACGTTACATCTGAGTTCCATTATACATGAATAGTCTCTGTGAATAGGAGACCCCCAACTCACCCTGTTTCCCAAATAAAGCTTCAAACGCCTCATTTCTTGTTTGACTTAAGACCCCAAGGATCCTCTTGGTGCCAGGAAGGTGCCTGGACGTTTATCATAAATTCCCTAGGAACATTTAGCCTCAAACAGTTTTATGTGTTAAATAGTAGTTTGATACAAGCCAGAAGACATCCACTACATTCCTGAGACCTCCTATCATTATCAAAGGGCTAACAGTGCCCCCTTCTGTTCAACTCAGGAACATGTTGGATCTAATCAACATTGGGACTGTGTTTTATCTGCTGAAAATAATCCTCTTTCCTCAAGACTTTGATATTCTTCCAGGAAATACTGCTCAGAACACTGCTGAAGATGACCGCCTCTGTGTTGGACAATGATGGGTTTGAAATGTTTCGTTAATCATTGATTTTAAATGTATTGCATGTCTGAAAATGTTTAAACAAGTTATAAAAGTGCATGCTCACTGAAAGTTAGTCATGAATCACTGAAGTTAGCTTAGATTTAATATATAAGTATATGATGTGAATTTCACTGTTAATATGTGTTTGCCTTCTAAAACTTATGCCAGTCATCTGCCTGGAACCAGCCAATCACCAGGCCATCTCTGTTGGATGATGACCCCTTTCATTCTATTGGATGGTTACAGACAAAGGAACGCTTTCTTATTGGACAATAGTCCATTCAAATCTGCCACGATAGCCGATAATTGTTTTTTTCCTGCTGCCAGTCATATGTTATGACCAAAGAATCGCGCTCAGTTAAAAAGAAGGGAACGCCCTAGTAGTTCAGTTCTCTAAGGTTTCTTTAAGTTGTCTTTCGTTGTCTTGCGGTTAAGTTCTTTCTGTTCTCTCTAAAGTTTTTGTCTCTTCTGTGTGTGTGTGTGTGTGTGTGTGTGTGTGTGTGTGTGTGTGTGTTTGTGTGTGTGTTTTCTGGTAGCTGAGGAGGGATCATCCTTTCTTGTTGAGCTCAATCCCTCTTACTTGGAGTAAAACTCCAAAACTCTGTTTTTCCCTCTCCTCAGACGCCATGTTTATTCTGCTAAACTTTTTCTTTTGATTTTCCTTAACTCATCATTAAAGTGGACTGATAGTGGTTTTTGAACTTTTTTCCCTTGAGACTTTCTCACTCATGTACCACAGTGTCAGAAGAACTAGGATTTTGTGGGTGGAACTGTTTTACATCCATTTTTCCTTCAGCCTCTGGTTCTTATCGGCTGGTGGACATCCCAAAGTTGCGGGCCATGGAAGGACCTATTGCCTATGAGAACACGTCACCTGTCCAGGGGCCAGCCGCTCACTCCTACTGCTGGCTCCACTGTCGCCCTGCTGCTGAGTCAGTAAGCTAGAACCGCTGCAATGATTGAAAAGGACTGAGGGCAGTCTTCCCCCCTTTTTCCATCTGCTGGCACTCAAGATCATCGCTGAGCTCTGAAGACACAGCTATTTGGAAGCCAGACTCCAACTTTCTATTTGCTGGGCTAAATTCATTCATTCATTCATCATCTTCCGCTTAACACTAGAAGTCCCAGAGAAGGGCCATTTGGCCTTTTTGGCTAGAAAACCCATAGGGGGACCATCAAGTGGCCACAAGAGGGCTAATGTCTGGGTATTCTAGTGTTAATCCTTTTTGGGTCGCGGGGGGGCTGGAGCCTATCCCAGCACTTTTGGCGAGAGGCAGGGTACACCCTGGACAGATCGCCAGTCCATCGCAGGGCCAACACAGAGAGACAGACAACCATTCACTCTCACAGTCATACCTAAGGACAATTTAGAATCCCCAGTTTGATGCCAATTAACCTAATTGTGATATTTAATTCTAACTGAATATGACCAATTTTTCATGTTATAGGTTAGTCCATAAGCTACAATAAGAGCTATAAAGCTGAAGGAAAAATATTATTCTCCTTTTCAATAACCATTTTTTTTGTCAAATAACTCAGAATTTCCCTTTTCATATCGTCAGCTTTTATCATTTTCTCCATAAAATTGCATCCAATTTTATGCCTATATTTGTTACAGTTATTTCACAGTCTCCCATTGCATTACAGTTTCAAAGTTCAAAATCTGATTTCTCTTGTTTCCACAAAGGTTTAACTATAGACTTTATACTCAGGAACCCATTACCAGCTAATATGATATTTGTTGATCATTTCACCTGCTTACAAAAGAAGAAGAAGAAGAAGAAGAAGAAGAAGAAGAAGAAGAAGAAGAAGAAGAAGAAGAAGAAGAAGAAGAAGAAGAAGAAGAAGAAGAAGAAGAAGAAGAAGAAGAAGAAGAAGAAGAAGAAGAAGAAGAAGAAGAAGAAGAAGAAGAACTTGAGTTTGATCATTAAAACTGTTAACAGTATAAAGAAGTTTCTGCTTGATTTCTTTTTGTGTCTGCTTTCCTGGGTCACGGCAGAAGAATTCAAAAATATTGAGACTGGTTAATGAAAGGTACAAGGATTAGTAAATTGTCCAAGTTTAGACTGGTGCCCCTACGAGTTGTTTTCCTTTTGTTTGTGAGGGTTTGTGGTCACAAAGTAAATCTCTGTTTACACACACACACACACACACACACACACACACACACACACACACACACACACACACACACACACACACACACACACACACCTCTATGTATAAATTAAATAATCCTTGTACCTTATCACACTTATAACTAATTGTTTCTACATATATTTATGCCCCCGTATGAGGCTGCGTGCACCCAAAAAAACAGATACAAAAAAAGAATATTGAGCCATAAGCTATGTGTGTCTTTTGCTCAGATTTGATCCACTTTATACAGTGAAGCTCTCTGTCTGCTGCCCTCCAGGGAATCCCCAGGAGGTGCGGCCAGTGGATGTGTGTGTGTGTGTGTGTGTGTGTGTCTTTTTTTTTTTTGTCTCCTGCAGTGAGTCTGTGTCTCTCTAATAACACGGGAGGGGGGGGGGGATCAACCCCACTCTCTTGCCTGAGCTGAGAGATTGTGTTTAAAGCATGCTGAAAGTTCCAAAAAGTGTGATCATATGTTAAATTAACTAAGATAAAGGCCTGGAGACACGAGATTGAGAAGAAATCTGATTCATGTTTTGTTAATTCAACTCGACCGGCGAAATTCCCTGTGAGGTAAATTGAATTAACATTTTTTTTTTCCTCAAGTGTTCAGTGACAAATCTAAATCATGCTGGACACTCAACATGATAAAAATTACTGAGAGGAAATTGTTTGAGGTAACAGCACTGAATTGTACGCAAAGTTAAAGTTGTAAGATTATTCTTGCATGGATAAAACCAAATTAAAGGGACATTAACTCTCCAGTTTGGGAAAAAAAAAAACCAAAAAAAAAAAAACAAGGCATGGTTGATGGTCGGGAGACCACATCCAAATTCACAGGACACGTGCGCATTCCCATTTTCACATGACCAAAATGGCTACGTACCCTCGCCTGTGCACGAGAACTGCGCATGCACAGATTAAGCAATGCAAACACCATTTTGAAAGCCCCCAGGGTGAGTCACCCTGGACGCCATTTTGGAGCTGAAACAGGTAGACCGCCTCCGAGCAACGTCACTGTGTCTCCTCCTCCTAGAGTGCAGAAGGAACTGCCTCCATCTTGTGGTCAACTATAAGAATTGCATTCCTTTCATCAATTTACACCCAGATTAAAACAAGGAGCGAATCTATTAAGCCGATTTATGAATAAATCGAGCTTCCAAATTAACTTCAAAGCAATCCATATTATTCAGAATAACCTAAATTTAAAACCAATTTTAAGTTTCTATGCCAAGAGCAGAAGGAAAACAAAAACTTGTTGGCTTCTGAGGTTGTTTTCATGGGTGGAATAGCTACTACTGCACATACACACAGCAGAAGGGCATAAAAGCATGCATTTTGTATTTAATCACTTATGTTAACCACACATTTTAATCTTTAAAGTTAAAGGCCCATACATTTACACATTTTATGCAACAATTGCAAATTGTTGAAGCTATATTCAATTCAATTCAACTTTATTTATATAGTGCCATTTCACAACAACAGTCATCTCATAGCACTTTCAACTGTAGGGGAAACCTCCACAGATGCAGAAAAATGCCAGCAATCAGGCGATCCCCTGTTTGCAAGCACTTGGCGACGGTGGAGAGGAAAAAACTCCCTTTTATAAGGAAGAAACCTCCAGCAGAACCAGGCTCAGGGAGGGACAGTTATCTGCTGCGACTGGCTGGGGGGTGAGGGGATAGAAAAGATGAAAAGAACAGACATGTAGAGAGCAAACAGCACGATGCGGACTCAATCTATGGGAGAGAACAAACTGATGTTAATGACCAGCAAAATAAATAAATAAATAAATTAAAAAAAAAAAAAAAAAAAATATATATATATATATATATATATATATATATATACACACGAGGGTCATTCAATAAATAAGGTGAATTTTTCGGTATAAGGACTTCTAATACAGATAGAAGCTTACTTTTTTAATTTTTTTTTTGTTTTACTTCTTTTTCACATGGATTTACTTTCTTTTGCAGATTCAAGAAAAACTTTGAGAGTTTTGGCGATTAACAAAGATGGCCGACCAAGAAGCATGCTCCAGGATTGAACAGCGGTCAGTTATCAAGTTTTTGGTTGCTGAAGGGTGCAAACCAGTTGAAATTCATAGGAGAATGTCAATTGTGTATGGTGACACATGTTTCAGCCGAAAAAAATGTCTACAAGTGGGCTAAATTGTTTAAAGAAGGACGGAGAAGTGTTGAGGATGAAGACAGGCCTGGGAGGCCTACAGAAGTGAGGTCTCCTGAGGTGATCGAATCAGTCAATGACCTCATTCAGTCTGACAGAAGAATAACAGTGGATGACATTGCAAGGACTTTGAGCTTATCTGTTGGGATAGCACACAAAATTGTCCATGATGACCTTGGCTACTCGAAGGTCAGCTGCCGGTGGGTGCCAAAGATGCTTACTGCAGAGCACAAACAGAGGAGGGTCGAGTTGTCCCAGCAGTGTCTCTCCCGCTATGAGAAGGATGGTGATGAGTTTCTGAAGAAGGTGGTAACATGTGACGAGACATGGGTTTGGCACTATGAGCCTGAGTCCAAACGGCAGTCCATGGAGTGGACGCACGTAGGCTCTCCAGTGAAGAAGAAGTTCAAGTCCCAGCGGTCCACAAGGAAGGTGATGCTCACCGTTTTTTGGGATATGCAAGGCCCAATCACCATTTCATTCCTTGAGAAAGGAAGCACTGTGAACAGTGCCAACTACTGTGAACTGCTGAGGCAGGTCAAGAAAGACATAAAGACCAAACGCAGGGGTCATCAGTCAGAAGGAGTCATCTTGCATCATGACAACGCAAGGCCTCACACAGCAGCCCAAACGGTGCAGACCATCAATGAGCTGGGCTGGGAACTGCTCCCTCATCCCCCTTACAGCCCAGACCTTGCCCCTTCAGACTTTCACCTGTTTGGTCCCTTGAAAGCGTTCACGAGAGGCACGAAGTTTGAAAGTGACGATGAAGTCAAAAGTGTTGTGAGCGACTGGCTGAGACATCAGTCCAAGGATTTTTACGCTGAGGGAATACGGAAGCTTGTGCACAGATGGGAAAGTGTGTGACATTGCTGGGAGACTACGTTGAAAAATAAAAAAAAGTAAGCTTCTATCTGTATTAGAAGTCCTTATACCGAAAAAAACTTTTTTTTCGATCCAAGATGGCGCCCACAGCGGTCGACATGGTGCTTCACTGCGCTCTTTGTTTGTTTTTGTTTGTCAATTGTGTGTCTGCTTGCACTTATACCCGTGAAGAACTTTTAAATATCAGGACTTTGACCCCCACGAACCTCCTCCCAGTTTTTCTAGCCCCTGCCGCCGATCTGGTTTATTGTTTGGCTCGGAAAGTGAGACGGCGGAAGAGAGGAAGACGAGCGGGCGCTCTCGTACGACTTCGCAGGAGAGGCTCGCGAACGGCGCTGCCTGGCATATTTCTGTCCAATACCAACTCTCTCTCTAACAAGGTGGATGAACTGAGACTGCTGATGCGTTTTAAGGACCTCGCCTCCTCAGCTGTCCTCTGCTTTACTGAGACCTGGCTCCGGGAAAATATACCGGACAGCGCGCTGCGCCTCGATGGCTTCCAGCTCTTCCGTGCTGATCGTGACACAGAGCTTTCCGGCAAGACCACAGGAGGCGGTGTCTGCTTCTACATCAACTGTAGCTGGTGCTCTGATGTAACGGTAATTTCCAAACACTGTTCTCCTGCCTTGGAATTTCTTGTTATCAATTGCAAGCCCTTCTATTCCCCGCGGGAGTTTGCTTCTTTCATAATGATCGCTGTGTACGCCCCTCCCGACGCGGACACGCGCGAAGCTCAGCGCGTGCTCGCGGATCACATTCAACACACAGAGCGGAGTTTTCCAGACTCGCTGATTATTGTGGCTGGCGACTTTAATCAGTGCAATCTGAGCCACGATCTCCCCCGCTACAAACAGTTTATTAAATGCCCCACCAGAGGATTAAACACACTGGATCACTGTTACACCACAGTGAAAGACGCATATCGCGCTGTCCCTCGAGCTGCGCTGGGATTATCTGATCACGTGATGGTTCACCTCATTCCCACATACAGACAGAGATTGAAGCTCACTAAACCTGTTGTGAGCACTACGAAGATACGGACCAGTGATGCTGAGGAGAAGCTGGAAACGTGCATGGAAATATCTGACTGGGGCATGCTTAAAGGAGCCACGCATGATCTGGATGAGTACACGGACACTGTGAACTCATATATCCACTTTTGTGAAGAGAACATTCTTCCATCACGCACCAGGGTGAGTTACTCTAATGACAAACCCTGGTTCACAGCTAAGCTCAGACAGATCAGGAAGGAGAAGGAAGCAGCGCTGAAAAGTGGAGACAGGGACTGCTACAGGGAGGTTAAATACCGGTTTAACAGAGAGCTGAAGAGGGCCAAATCTCTATACTCAGAGAGACTCCAGCAGCAGTTCACTGCTAATGATTCGGCTTCCGTGTGGAGAGGACTGAGGCAGATCACCAACTATCGGCCTCAGGCTCCTAAAGGTCAGGATGACAAAGCCCTTTGTCAGAGACTGTCCCAACACTATGCCCGTTTTGACACCTCGTCATCTGTGTCCAACTCCCCCCCTCCCTCCAGCTCCACAGCCTCCACATTCCCTACTTCATTTAAGGCACCCCCCCCCCCTCCTCCCCCGCTCCCCTTATCATCAGTGAGCAGGATGTGCTCAAACAGTTCTCCAGACTGAACCCGCGCAAGGCCCCCGGCCCAGACGGCGTGTCTCCCTCCACCCTGAGACTCTGTGCGAAACAGCTGGCTCCTGTATTCACAGACATTTTTAACACCTCCCTTAAGTTATGCCACGTGCCATCCTGCCTCAAATCCTCCACCATCATCCCTGTCCCCAAGAAGCCACGGATCACTGGACTTAATGACTACAGACCTGTAGCGCTCACCTCTGTAGTCATGAAGTCCTTTGAGCGCCTGGTCCTGTCCCACCTCAAGTCCATCACCACCCCTCTCCTGGACCCGCTGCAGTTTGCCTACCGAGCCAACAGGTCTGTAGACGATGCAGTCAACCTGGCCCTCCACTCCATCCTGCAGCACCTGGACTCCCCGGGAACCTACGCCAGGATCCTGTTTGTGGACTTCAGCTCCGCATTCAACACCATCCGCCCCGCTCTGCTCCGGGACAAGCTGTCCCTGCTCAACGTGCCTGACTCCCTCTGCAGGTGGATCATCGACTTCCTGACGGACCGGAGGCAGCATGTGCGGCTGGGAAAGACTGTCTCAGACTATACTAGCATCAGCACCGGATCACCCCAGGGCTGTGTACTTTCCCCCCTACTCTTCTCCCTTTACACCAACTCCTGCACCTCCAGCCACCAGTCTGTCAAGTTGATCAAGTTTGCGGACGACACCACCCTCATCGGGCTCATCTCCAACGGCGACGAGTCCACCTACAGGAGAGAGGTGGCCCAGCTGGCGTCCTGGTGCAGCAATAACAACCTGCAGCTGAACGCTCTGAAGACAGTGGAGATGATTGTAGACTTCAGGAAAGTCACTACTCCTCTTCCCCCCCTCACCCTCTCAGGCTCTCCCATCACCACTGCTGATTCCTTCCGCTTCCTAGGCACTACCATCACCAGGGACCTCAAATGGGAGCTGACCATCAGCTCACTCATCAAAAAAGCCCAGCAGAGGATGTTCTTCCTGCGGCAGCTGAGGAAGCTCAAGCTACCCACCAAGATGTTAGTGCAGTTCTACACAGCCATCATCGAGTCCATCCTCACCACCTCCATAACCGTGTGGTACGCAGGAGCCACTGCCAGGGACAGACTAAGGCTGCAGCGCGTCGTGCGCACTGCTGAGAAGGTGATCGGCTGCAAGCTCCCATCTCTCCAGGATCTGTACATCTCCAGGACCCGGAGGCGTGCTGGCCGGATCATAGCCGATCCCTCACACCCTGGTCACGTACTGTTTGCCCCCCTCCCCTCTGGTAGAAGACTTCGGTCCATCCAGACTAAAACCTCCCGTCACATGAACAGCTTCTTCCCCTCTGCCATTAGACTGCTGAACACTAAGTGACTCTCGTGCACCATGTACAGCAGCTCAACCAGACTCATGTCAATCATCACTGTTTTCTTCCTGCATTACCGACTGCACTATATAGTTCTCCACAGTATCTGCTGCTGGCTAATATATATTTTAACTGTTGACCAGTATCACTTAATCTTATCCTACACTTTATTACATGTATAGTTTATTTCTCTTATCTTATCATGTTTAATGTTGCAGCATTGTACCGAGACAAATTCCTAGTTTGTGTACTACATGAACAATGGCAATAAACCTGATTCTGATTCTGATTCTGATTCTGATTCCTTATACCGAAAAATTCACCTTATTTATTGAATGACCCTCGTATATATATATATATATATATATATATATATATATATATATATATACACACTACCGTTCAAAAGTTTGGGGTCACTTAGAAATTTCCTTATTTTTGAAAGAAAAGCACTGTTTTTTTCAATGAAGATAACTTTAAACTAATCAGAAATACACTCTAATATTGAATATACATTGCTAATGTGGTAAACGACTATTCTAGCTGCAAATGTCTGTTTTTTGGTGCAATATCTACATAGGTGTATGGAGGCCCATTTCCAGCAACAATCACTCCAGTGTTCTAATGGTACAATGTGTTTGCTCATTGCGTCAGAAGGCTAATGGATGATTAAAAAACCCTTGTGCAATCATGTTAGCACAGCTGAAAACAGTTTAGCTGGTTAGAGAAGCTATAAAACTGACATTCCTTTGAGCAGGTTGAGTATCTGGAAAAAAATATTATTTCAAATACAAATCATTATTCCTAACCTTGTCAATGTCTTGACTATATTTTCTATTCATTTTACAACTCATGGTGGTAAATAAGTGTGACTTTTCACGGAAAACACAAAATAATTGTCTGGGTGACCCCAAACTTTTGAACGGTAGTGTATATATATATATCATTGAGAGTGAAGAAAGGAGTGAAGCCCAGTGCATTATTGGAGGTCCCCTGGCTGTGTAAACCTATTAGCAGCATAACTAAGGGAGGGTTCAGAGACACATGATCCCTCCCTAATTGTAGGCTATATCAAAAAGGAAGGTTTTAACCCTATTCTTAAAAACAGAGATCGAGTCTGACTCCCGAATCCAGATTGGCAGCTGGTTCCACAGGAGAGGAGCTTGATAACTGAAGGCTCTGTCTCCCATTGTACCTTTGGGGATTCTAGGTATTACAAGTAATCCTGCATTTTAACATTGTAGTGCTCTGTTAGGATAGCACGGTAGTATCAGATCTTTTAAATAAAAAGGGGCCTGATTGTTAAGAGCTTTGCAAGTAAGAAGAAGGATTTTAAATGTAATTCTAAACTCTATGGGAAGCCAGTGAAGGGAGGCCAGAACCGGAGAGATATTCTCTCTCTTTCTAGTACCTGTTAAAACTCTTGCTGCAGCATTTTGGATCAACTGAAGACTTTTTAAAGATGTTTTAGGACAACCTGATATTAAAGAGTTACAATAATCTAATCTAGAGTTAACAAAAGCGTGGATCAATTTCTCAGCATCACTCTGAGGCAAGATGCTCCTAATCTTGACAATATTATGCAAATGATAGAAGACAGTCTTAGAAATGAATTCAAAATGTAAATTGAAAGACAGATCTTGATCAAAAATAACTCCAAGGTTCCTCACAGAGCTATTAAGAGAAAGAGTTTCCGCATCCAAACTAAAAGTTTGATTTGGAAAGGTTTTTTGGACCAACTAGAATGACTTCAGTCTTATCTGAATTTAATAGCAGGAAATTGCAAGTCATCCAAGCACTGAATTCCTTAATACAGGCTTCTAACTTGGCTAACTGATTACTATCATCAGGCTTCATTGACAGGTATAATTGTGTGTCATCTGCATGACAATGAAAATGTATGCAGTACTTTCTAATAATGTTGCCTAACGGAAGCATATATAAACTAAAAAGAGTAGGACCTAGCACAGATCCCTGTGGAACTCCATGACTGAGCTTTGAGTTGAAAGAACACTCATTATTGACATGAACAAACTGGAACCTATCAGATAAATAAGATCTAAACCACTGCAACAAAGTTCCATTAAGTCCAACATAGTGTTCTAATCTATCAAGTAGAATATTATGATCAATAGTATCAAAATCTGTACTAATGTCTAAAAGGACAAGTACAGAAACAAGTCCATTATCAGATGCGATAAGGAGGTCATTATTGACCTTCACTAAGGCTGTTTCAGTACTATGTAAACCATTTCCCTGCAGGTGGTCAAATAATTGCGTAGCAACAACTCTTTCTAAGATTTTTGAAATGAAAGGGAGATTAGAGCTTGGTCTATAGTTAGCTAAAACTCCTGGATCAAGTGTTGGCTTTTTGAGTAAGGGTTTAATTACAGCAGTTTTAAAAGCCTGCGGCACATGACCTAAAGTTAATGAAGAATTGATTATATGAAGAATAAAGCTACCAATACGTGGGAAGACTTCTTTAAATAACTTGGTAGGAATAGGGTCTAAAAGACAAGTTGAAGGCTTGGATGAGGAAAATATTTTATCTAACTCACAAAGGTCAATTGGAGTAAACTCATCAAGACAGATATCAGTTGAAGGAGTTGTAGTAGTTACTGTATTTAAGTTAACGGTGGGAAGAATCTGATTGATTTTATCTCTGATCGATGAAATTTTATTATAGAAAAAGTTCATAAATTCCTGACGAGAAAGCTCTAAGGGAATGCTAGGATTGACAGAGTCCTGACTCTTTGTCAGCCTGGCTACAGTGCTGAAAAGAAACCTGGGATTATTCTTGTTCTCTTCTATTAATGCAGAATAATAACTTGTTCTAGCTTTTCTAAGAGATTTTTTATAAATTAAAAGATGATTTCTCCAAGCTAAATAGATTTTGTCTAAATTAGTGGAGCGCCATTTTCTTTCTAATTGACAAGTCTTCTGTTTTAAGCTACGAGTTTCTGTGTTAAACCAAGGGGTTAGAAATCTCTGATTAGACTTTTTCTTTTTTAAAGGGGCCACCAAGTCTAGAGTCTGATGGAGAGAAGCTGTAACACTATCTACCATGCAATCAATTACAGAAAGAGCAAGCTGTCCATAACTTATTTTCGTTGTGTTGACACATGGCATAGAGGAAACAATCTGCATAAATTTGGTAACAACGTCATCCGAGAGGCATCTACTCTAGTAATATTTTTCTTTAGGAGCCAAATAGTCAGAAATAGTAAAATCAAAGGTTAACAGACAATGGTCTGACAGTACAGGGTTATGAGGAGACACTACCAGATTTTCTATTTCTATGCCATATGTCAGAACAAGGTCCAACGTATGTGACATAACGCACGGCTCAGGAGACACACACGCAGGCTCAGAGTGAATTTAACAGTTTTATTCAACAACAGGGATGTGTGGTTGCGTGTCTATGATATGTGGATGTACTGGTGGCGGACGTCTGCGTCAGGCACGGAGGCAGGAAACCGTGCAGCCGGACAACCCTGGGGAGAGAGCACAGGGAAAAGGTAACGGGCACCAAACCAGTACAAATGGTTAAAGGATCTTGTTGGCTTACTTGGCAGGGCAGGTGGCAGGCCTGTACAAGGGCGAGCCCGGGAGACAGTGACCTAATGATGCACCTGACAGCAGCGAGAAGATGGCGATGCAGAGGCGAAGTCCGCCACCGGGAATCCACCTGTGCACAGGGGTGAGATGGGAATGACAAGAGAAGGTATGCTTACGCTGTAGATCTTGCTGGTAGGTGAGGGGTTCCTCTGCAGCAAGTTGGCCGAAGGGATCAGACGGCTTCAGGCCGAAGCCCAGGGCAGAGTGGCTTATATCCTGTGCTGCTGACAAGGCGCAGGTGTGCGTGCAGCTGGCGCCGCTAATGAGCGGCGAGTTGTAACAGTACTCCCCCCTCTAGCAGCGCCTCCTGGCGATGGTTTGTCAGGGTGTGCCCGGTGAAACTCGGTGATGAGAGAACAATCCAACACGAACGAGGGACGCACCCACTGTCTCCATTCAGGACCATAGCCCTCCCAGTCCACCAAATACTGTAGCCCGCAACCCCGGCGCCGGGAGTCCAAGATGGTGGAGACAGTCCAAGCCGGATGGCCATCTATCATACGGGGCGCAGGCGGCGCAGCAGGAGGAGGGCAGATGGGATCAGACACCACCGGCTTCACCTTGGAGACGTGGAAGGTGGGATGGATGCGGAGGGAGGGGGGAGTAGCAACACGCACAGCCACTGGGTTGATAATTTTGGTGACGGGTATGGGCCCATGAAATGCTTAGCCAATTTTCTCCTCTCACCCTTCAGGTTCACATCCTGCGTGGACACCCAGTCTGATTGGCCTACCTTGTAGGCAGGCGCAGGCCTCCTATGCCGATCCGCCGTGGTCTTATTGCGCTCCGCCGTGCGTAAATACGCATTACGAGTAGTGGTCCAGATGGAGCGGCACCGCCTGAGGTGAGCCTGGACTGTAGGAACTGCCAACTCGTTCTCCAGTGAGGGAAACAGAGGGGGGTCGTAACCCAGGGACGCCTTAAAGGGGGACATCCCTGTGGCGGAGGAGCGAGCGGTGTTGTGGGCGTACTCCACCCAGGCAAGGTGTTTGCTCCATGACGCAGGCTTGGAGGCAGTGACGCAGCGGAGAGCAGCCTCCAGCTCCTGGTTGGTCCGCTCACACTGCCCGTTAGATTGGGGGTGATGGCCGGAGGAGAGGCTTACCTGGGCTCCTAATGCTTTACAGAAACTCCGCCAGACGTCCGAGGTGAATTGGGGACCCCGGACGGAGACCACGTCAACTGGTATCCCATGCAGCCTGACCACGTGTTGGGTGAGAAGGTCTGCCGTCTCCAAGGCAGAGGGGAGCCCTCGTAATGGCACGAAGTGGGTGGCCTTGGAGAAGCGGTCGACGATGGTCAGGACTGTGTCGAAGTTGTTTGAGACGGGGAGACTGGTGACGAAGTCTAACGCGATGTGCGACCAGGGCCTACCAGGGACGGGAAGGGGCTGGAGCAGACCCGCAGGGGGAGAGTTGCCAGATTTACTGGTGGCGCAGATGGGGCAAGCCCGGGCGTAGCGGGCGGCGTCCTTGCGCAGTCCGGGCCACCAAAAGGAACGTTGGAGCAGGTCAATCATCCGAGAGGTCCCAGGATGGCAGGCGAGTTTGGACGTGTGGAGCCAATAGATGACCTCCCCCCGGACGGAGGATGGAACGAAGAGCCTCCCCTCCGGTCCGCTGCCAGGGTCCGGCTCCGATTCCTGCGCCCTCCGGACCTTTTCCTCGATCTCCCAGGAAATGGTCCCCACGATGCACGACCTGGGCAGGATGGTGTGCACGGCGTCTTCCGATTCCTCAGGAGCAAATTGCCTGGAGAGGGCGTCAGGGAGACCGTTCTTGGAGCCCGGCCTGAATGTAATGGTAAAACGGAATCTAGCAAAAAACAGGGACCAACGGGCCTGGCGGGCATTCAGATGCTTGGCAGTTCTTAAATATTCCAAGTTCTTGTGATCCATTAATACCACAAATGGCAGGGCGGCCCCCTCCAACCAATGACGCCACTCCTGGAGCGTGAGCTTGATGGCGAGAAGCTCTCTGTCCCCCACGTCTTAGTTTCGCTCCGCCGGGGACAAACACCGGGAGAAGAAGGCGCAGGGCCGTTTGACTCCATCCGCAGGTGACCGTTGAGATAACACCGCCCCCACCCCCGTATCCAAGGCGTCGACCTCCACGATGCACTGAAGAGAGGGGTTGACCTGGCTGAGGACCCGGGAGGAGGAAAACTCTGCCTTCAGCGCCTGGAAGGCTGCTGCGGCCTCTTCAGTCCACTGGAACCGGGTTTTAGGGGAGGTGAGACGGGTCAGAGGGCCGACGATGGCTCCAAAATTGGGTACGAAGCGGCGGTAGAAATTGGCAAAGCCGATGAATTGTTGCACCTGCTTCCTAGATGTGGGAGTGGGCCAATCTACCACCGCTTTAACTTTGGCTGGGTCTGGAAGCACCTGGTTGTGGGAGATGACAAACCCGAGAAATGACATCGTCTTGGCGTAGAACTCGCACTTCTCCGCCTTCACATACAGCTGGTTCTCCAGCAGCCTCTGGAGGACCCTTCTCACATGCACCCGGTGCTCGTCCCTGGATTTGGAGAAGATAAGAATGTCATCCAGGTAGACGAACACGAATAGACCGATGAAGTCCCGGAGAATGTCATTGATCAGGCGCTGAAAGACGGCTGGAGCGTTGGTCAACCCGAACGGCATGACCAGGTATTCAAAGTGGCCGTTCGGGGTACGGAAGGCAGTCTTCCATTCATCTCCCTCCCGGATCCGGTCAAGGTGGTACGCGCTGCGGAGATCCAGCTTGGTAAACCAGGTCGCCCCCTGGAGGGAGTGGAAGGCAGTGTCCATCAGGGGCAGGGTGTAACGGTCCTTCTCCGTGATGTCATTGAGGGCACGGAAGTCGATGCATGGACGAAGGGAGCCATCCTTCTTGCCCACGAAGAAGAACCCTGCACCTAATGGAGATGAAGATGGGCGGATAATACCTGCACTGAGCGATTCCTTGAGGTAAGTATTCATGGCCTCCTTCTCCAGCGCTGACAGGCTGTAAAGACATCCTGAGGGAAGGGGCGCCCCCTGACGGAGATTTATGGTGCAGTCGTAAGGCCGGTGTGGGGGAAGAGACATCGCCTTGGACTTAATGAAGACTGCGCCCAGGTCGTGAAACTCCGCTGGCACCAAGGAGAGGTCTGGAGGCGCGGCATCCTTGACCACGGGAGGAGAGGATGGAGAGCAGGCAGCAGATTGGAGGCAGGTGCTCATGCAGATGGTGCTCCAGGCTGTCACCCTACCGGTCTTCCAATCCAGGACGGGGTTGTGGAGATGGAGCCACGGGTAACCCAGAATCACCGGAGACACAGAGAATGGCAGGATGTAAAAGGATATATCCTCCCGGTGGTTTCCAGAGACAATGACTGAGACGGGGTTCGTCCGATGAGCCACTTTCCCCAGGGACGCACGGGAGAGATTGATAAGGGCAAGAGGAATTTTAAGGGGCTGACAACGGATGCCCAATTGGGTTGCCAGGCTTTGTGAAATAAAGCTGCCTTCCGCGTCTGAGTCCACCAGTGCGTGGGTGAGGTGCCCTGTGGGGTTATGGCAAAAACGGATGGGCAGCAACAAATGTGTGAGGGGAGTTGACCGGTTAGCGTCCGCGAGGCCCCCTACAGTTACTCGCGGACCTTCCCGTTTGGCTTCTCCGGGCAACGCTCCACTGTGATCTGGTTGTCTCCGCAATACATGCAGAGACACCAACTCACTGCGGCGTTGTCTCTCCGCAAGAGGGAGCTTTGCCTGGCCCGTCACCATGGGTTCCGACTCCTCGGAAACCTCCGGTGGCGGTAACGCCAGGGGGGGAGCTTGGGACGGGCGTGATGAGGCACCCCGCGAGCGAGAAGGCAACTTCTGCTCCGAGGCGAGTTCGCGCAGCCGGTTATCCAAGCTGATGGTGAGAGAGATTAGCTCCGCAAATGATTCAGGGATATCCCGACCAGCCAGTTCATCCCTCAGACCAGAATTTAAACTGGGGAGGAAGATGCCACAGAGGGCGCGTTCCTCCCAGCCAACATCCTCCGCTGTAACCCGGAAGTCAATGGCGTACTCCGCGGCCGATCGGTTCCCCTGCTGAAGGCTGAGGAGGCGATCGACCTGGACACTCTCAAAACAAGAGTGATCAAAGACTTCCAGGAAGTGGTTAACGAACTGGCCATAGGTGAGGGTGGCATAACTGGGCCTTGCCATTACGGCATAAGCCCAGGTGAGCGCACGACCCTCCAGGAGATTACCTATATAGCCAATTTGACTGTGATCTGAGGGAAAATCTCCGGGGACACGCAGGAACACCGACTCACACTGCATAATGAACCCCCGCGCTCCACTGAGCTTACCGCTAAAGCGGGCAGGGGTCGGGATAGGTGTGAGTCGGGCTGGGACATCCGGAGCAGGCTGGACGGCCACTGAAGCAGCGGAAGCTGCGCCTCCCTGATGAGCCGGGGGGAACGGCTGCCGGGGGTCCAGGCGGTCTAACCGGTCAGTAATCAAAGTTAACTGATTAAGAATCACCTGTTGCTGATGAGCTATTAAATCCACCCGTGCCTCGAGGGTGGAAAGTCGACGTGTGAGCCCACTGTCCACCGAGCCGCCCTGCTGAAGCCGTACTGACATAACGCACGGCTCAGGAGACACACACGCAGGATCAGAGTGAATTTAACAGTTTTATTCAACAACAGGGATGTGTGATTGCGTGTCTGTGATATGTGGATGTACTGGTGGCGGATGTCTGCATCAGGCACAGAGGCAGGAAACCGTGCAGCCGGACAACCCTGGAGAGAGAGCACAGGGAAAAGGTAACGGGCACCAAACCAGTACAAATGGTTAAAGGATCTTGTTGGCTTACTTGGCAGGGCAGGTGGCAGGCGTGTACAAGGGCGAGCCCGGGAGACAGTGACCTGATGATGCACCTGATAGCAGCGAGAAGATGGCGATGCAGAGGCGAAGTCCGCCGCTGGGAATCCACCTGTGCACAGGGGTGAGATGGGAACGACAAGAGAAGGTATGCTTACGCTGTAGATCTTGCTGGTAGGTGAGGGGGTTCCTCTGCAGCAAGTTGGCTGAAGGGATCAGACGGCTTCAGGCCGAAGCCCAGGGCAGAGTGGCTTATATCCTGTGCTGCTGACGAGGTGCAGGTGTGCGCGCAGCTGGCGCCACTAATGAGCGGCGAGTTGTAACAGTATGGCGGAAATAATGGGTAGAATTTCCTACTTTCTGAGAAAACCCCATCCAGTCTAATATTGAATTAAATGCCATATTAAGGTAATCACAATCTACATCTACATGTATATTAAAGTCCCCTACTGTGGCGGTATGAAATAATAAGTGGCGAACTGAGAGTTTAAAAGGGTGTTTATTGATCATTCATCCCGCCATCACAGAACTCACTCCAGCGCCGTGCAGGCGCGCCGGAGCGAGCTCTCAGGCTCTCGTCAGGAGACACGGAATGCATGTAGTCAGAAGCAGTGGTCAGAGTGAGAGAGTGAGCATGTGATATTCAGTCACTTATATACCCAGTCACAGACAATACATGAAAGGCACAGTAACTGCAGGAAGGCATGGGACATTTGCATCACAGTCAGAGCAGGAAGCATGAACATTTGCATTTGAGTCATACATATCAACAGCAGGATACTGGCAGGAAAGAGCTAGACAAAGAGTGGCTGCCTATTGATATCAATACACATCTCATTGTTCTGCTAATTGCTCCAGCTGAGCTCTCTGCTTGTCCCAGTCTGTTGTGGGGGTCACCCACAGTACTCCCCCCCAGAGGGCTCAGCGGGGGGCTGAGGCCTCGATCGTCCGGTTTTGGTAGCGAGCTGCGGGAAAAGCTCTGTGCAAGTGGAGGAGGGGGAGGGAGGAGGGTGAGGGTAGCAAGTGCCGGCCCGGGAATGAAGTTGTCTGGGCCGCGCAAAAATTGCCTGTGGATCCGCGATGTTGAGGGTCTGTCCCGTTGAACGTGCGGAGGTCCACAGCGGCTGTGAGAAGAAAAATTTGTCTCTGACTCCTCTTGTGGCTATGAAGAAAAAAGGAGCTGCAGCGGTGTGGGACTTGGTGTGTTGACTTTAGGTGCGCGCGCAGCCCTAAAGCCCTCGGGAACAGCTGACAGCTGAATTCCCCTGTGCGCCGTGGCTGAGACCCGTACAAAATCCTGTGAGCAAGCTGCGTGCATGCTTCAGGTGTGTGAGCAGCCCTGAAGGCTCTGTGTGCAGCGGCGAAGGACGATGGGGGTCTGTGTGGAGCCGGTATTGTCCCGTGCATGGTGCGCTGTCCTCATAACCCCCCGGTATGCGTGCGGGGTTCGGTGCTTGGCAGGACCGCTGTAGAGGCAAGTCAGGGTCAGGGAGCTTGCTGGAGATCGGCGTAGGAGGCGCCGATGGTCATCCCTGTTCAGGCTGTTGCTGTAGTTCGGTCATGGTGAGTTCAGGTCCATGCACTGCATTCTCCGTCGGCCCTGGAGGTTGCCGTCGTGGAGAGAGGACGAGGTGCATGCGCTCTCGTGTGGAGGAGCTGTGAGAGCGGCCGGTCCCAGCTTGGATGTGCAGATCTCAGGCGTGCAGATCTCACCATGAAGCTTTCTGCCACTTTCCCAGTCATGGGTGATCTCCGGAGAGTTCGCCTGGTGGTGGCTCTGCGTTGAGGTCTCCCTGGAGCAGAAGGGAGGGCAGTCCATTTGCGTCAGGCTGCTGCGTTCACTTGTCGTTGGAGAATCACCGCCGGGTGCTGCGTTCGTTGTCAGCATGTTCTTTTCATCGTCAGGTCACCAGTGTGGCTGTCCCTACCAGAAGGTTGCGTTGCACAAAGCGTGTGCTTTCTCGGGGTCACCAGTGTGGCGGCATGAAATAATAAGTGGCGAACTGAGAGTTTAAAAGGGTGTTTATTGATCATTCATCCCGCCATCACAGAACTCACTCCAGCGCCGTACAGGCGTACCAGAGCGAGCTCTCAGGCTCTCATCAGGAGACATGGAATGCATGTAGTCAGAAGCAGTGGTCAGAGAGAGAGAGTGAGCATGTGATATTCAGTCACTTATATACCCAGTCACAGACAATACATGAAAGGCACAGTAACTGCAGGAAGGCATGGGACATTTGCATCACAGTCAGAGCAGGAAGCATGAACACTTGCATTTGAGTCATACATATCAACAGCAGGATACTGGCAGGAAAGAGCTAGACAAAGAGCGGCTGCCTATTGATATCAATACACATCTCATTGTTCTGCTAATTACTCCAGCTGAGCACTCTGCTTGTCCCAGTCTGTTGTGGGGGTCACCCACACTACTATAATTATTCTACTTGATTTCAGCACTAAATCAGCTAAGAATTCAGCAAATTCGGATAAAAATTCTGAGTAGGTTGATGGAGGACGATAAACTATGACAAATAAAATTGGGTTTAGCCTAAAACTGCTAAAATGCCCAATACTGAGAACCAGGTCCTCAAAGGAATTATAACATGCTTTTTGCTTTACATTAACTAGTAATTTGGAATGGTAAATTGTTGCTACTCCTCCTCCACGACCAGAACTTCTGGGATTTTGACAGTTTAAATAACCAAAGGGAGTTGATTCATTTAAACCAACATAATCCTCTTGTCCTAACCAAGTCTCTGTAAGGGATATTTAATCAATCTGATGATCAATTAACAGATCATGGACTAGCAGAGACTTGGGAGTTAGAGACTTAATATTTAACAAACCGCATTTAATTTTTAAATTATGAGGAGGAACAGAGGCCAAACCATTCAATTTAGAGGCTTCATGTTTAATTTGAGTTTTACCAACTTTTTGTTTAATCACTTCAGAATCAGAATCAGAATCAGAATCAGATTTATTGCCATTGTTCATGTAGTACACAAACTAAGAATTTGTCTCGGTGCAATGCTGCAACAGTAAACATGATAAAAATAAAGACAGAAATAAAAAACTATACATGCAATAAAATGTAGAATATGAATGAGTATTACTAGTAAAGCAATTTTTAAATATATTTGCGAGCAGCAGGTATTGTGGAGTACCACATAGCGCAGTCGGTAATGCAAAAAGAAAACAGTGATAACTGACATGAGTCTGGTTGAGCTGCTGTACATAGTGCACGAGAGTCTAATAAGTGACTTAGTGTTCAGCAGTCTGATGGCAGAGGGGAAGAAGCTGTTCATGTGACGGGAGGTTTTAGTCTGAATGGACCGAAGTCTTCTACCTGAGGGGAGGGGGGCAAACAGTACGTGACCAGGGTGTGAGGGATCGGCTATGATCCGGCCTGCACGCCTCCGGGTCCTGGAGATGTACAGGTCCTGGAGGGATGGGAGCTTGCAGCCGATCATCTTCTCAGCAGCACGCACGATGTGCTGCAGCCTTCGTCTGTCCCTGGCAGTGGCTCCTGCGTACCACACGGTTATGGAGGTGGTGAGGATGGACTCGATGATGGCCGTGTAGAACTGCACCAACATCTTGGTGGGTAGTTTGAGCTTCCTCAGCTGCCGCAGGAAGAACATCCTCTGCTGGGCCTTTTTGATGAGGGAGCTGATGGTTGGCTCCCACTTGAGGTCCCGGGTGATGGTGGTGCCCAGGAAGCAGAAGGAATCTGCAGTGGTGATGGGAGAGCCTGTGAGGGTAAGGGGGGGCAAAGGGGTTGTGACTTTCCTGAAGTCCAGGATCATCTCCACTGTCTTCAGAGCGTTCAGCTGCAGGTTGTTGTGGCTGCACCAGGACACCAGCTGGGCCAGCTCACTCCTGTAGACGGACTCGTCGCCGTTGGAGATGAGTCCAATGAGGGTGGTGTCATCCGCAAACTTGATCAGCTTGACAGACTGGTGGCTGGAGGTGCAGGAGTTGGTATACAGGGAGAAGAGTAGGGGGGAAAGTATACAGCCCTGGGGTGATCCGGTGCTGATGCTGACAGAGTCTGAGACAGTCTTACCCAGCCGCACATGCTGCCTCCGGTCCATCAGGAAGTCGGTGATCCACCTGCAGAGGGAGTCAGGCACGTTGAGCTGGGACAGCTTGTCCTGGAGCAGAGCGGGGCGGATGGTGTTGAATGCAGAGCTGAAGTCCACAAACAGGATCCTGGCGTAGGTTCCCGGGGAGTCCAGGTGCTGCAGGATGGAGTGGAAGGCCAGGTTGACTGCATCGTCCACAGACCTGTTGGCTCGGTAGGCAAACTGCAGCGGGTCCAGGAGGGGAGTGGTGATGGTCTTGAGGTGGGGCAGGACCAGGCGCTCAAAGGACTTCATGACTACAGAGGTGAGTGTTACAGGTCTGTAGTCGCTAAGTCCAGTGATCCGTGGCTTCTTGGGGACAGGGATGATGGTGGAGGGTTTTTTTTTTTTTTGTCCTGTCAGGCAGCTAGGCAAACAGAACAGGGATCTGTCACCCTACTGTGCCAAAACAGATTTACTTTGCCAAGAGGAGCCTATACAGTGCCTAACTTTGCACTGTATATTGTTGTAAACTCCTCCTGTAATAACTTTTAATACTTTATTTTAATTGTTTTACCCATGGAAGACCCAACAGGATGGGGAAGAGGGAAAGGAAGTGTCTGAAGGGGGGAAAGAAAAGGGAGGGGAACAGACAAAAAAAATAAAAAAATAAAATAAAATAAAAAAACAAACAAACAAACAAAAGACAAACTGCTTCTTCCACCGGAGATGTCTCAACACGAGTCTGGTTTCTGCACCTGTTAAAGGAGAGACACTTGTACATATAGGTCTGTGTGCCTATATATGAGAACGCCCGGAAAATAAGTGTGTGCATGTGAGTGGTTTGTCAGGAAACATACGAGCGGAGGGCCGGTCGCAGCAGCCCTCCCCCCGAGGACCCCGAGCAGGCAAGGCAGCGCCACCAACCCCCAGCCCCGAGGTCAGCAAGCCCCAGGAAAGCCAAGCATCCACCCCCGGAGAGATGATCAAGGGAGGGCAGGCCGCCCGGCGGCCGGCGCGGTGAGCCCACACCCCTGGACCTGCCCGACCCCACCCCCCCAGCGGGGCCAACATTCGGCCCCGGGCCCCAGGCACCAGGAGGCCAGCGACCCCACCCCCCAGGACAGAGGCCAGCCAGCGCCCCCCGGCGCGAGCCCCCCCAGGTACCCCCACAGCGGTCCCGCCCCAGCGCCTCGGCCACACACCCCGGGGACCCCCACGTCCAAAGAAGTCCCCTCGCCCAGGTGAGCCCACATTGCCAAGAGGCACTACCCCCCTAATCCAGCCCCTCCCGACTCGCAGGCACACCCCTCCCCATACCTTCACACCCACATGTTCCCATGCACATCCCTCTCACTCAGCCAGACCGACCCATTCTCTCTCTCACTCCAGTACCCACTTAAATTCACTCCTCATTCACCTTTATTTCAAAAGCCGACTGCGAAGCAGATGCAGTGAGCCTGAACATGCACCAGTGCCCGGCAGTGACCAGGGAGGCCACCGGCGTAGGCCACAGAAGCAGACCCCCACCCCCCGGCGCCCATCTGAGTGAACAATCAGCAAACCACCACAGGCGCCCCAAGATGCCACCCGGCATGCAAAGCGCCGCACAAAACCGACCCACCATCACCACCTCCATTCATCACCCTCTCACTCACACTTAAACTCATATTCAGCCCCCCATCACTTTCTTGGTTGTATCTATATATTAGTAGCATCCAGGGATTTTTACAACATGATAGGTCCCAGGCTCCCCACCAGGCCCCCACACCCCCAGCAAGACAGGGCAACAGGGGTGGGGGAAGACCCCCACCTCCTCCCCCCGCACAGAACATGGTGGGTGTGTGTTGGTTATATGATATAATTGTGTATAAATGTGTGGACTACTAAAGTGCAATTAAAATTGGGGGGATAGTAATTGAAGCATCGTTAGCCACTGTGATGGGCAGCAGAGCCCCCATCCCCCCAAGCCTTCAGTGTCTAAAATGCAATTAAAATTGAGGTGAGTGCAGCCCCACCACGCGGCAAAGGTATCCCCTTCACCGACACAGTGCGGCACACCCCCACCCCAAAGCCCTAAATGTAACAAAAAAGATCAGGGGGAGGAGGAGGGTGGGAAATAAGACTGGGAGGTAGGCGGTCCAAAAACAAGGCCGCCCCCCCCCCCCCCCCCCAGAAGCCAGCTTGCAGACTGGCTTGTGAGGCCACCCACTGCCCCCAAATCCCAACCCAGGGTGAGGGCCGCCAGTGGAAACAACCCAGGACCCACCAGCATCATGTCCCGGCGCTCCAGCACCACTAACATGACGGGGCAGCCAAACATACTACCACTCATCCTACACACACGAACATGGACAACAACAGTCACAATAGTGAACAATGGGCCAGACCCACACAGCGCCCAACACGCCAGGCGACACACCCGAGCACCCACGCAGGCCCACGACCACCCACCCCAGACACACACTGACAGCTGCAGGCCGCCCTGCAACCACAGCCACCCCGGAACAACCCAATGGAAACACAGCCAACAACCCGCACCAATGACCCCCCCAGCCACCCCCAAGCACCAACGCACACCCGCTGCCAATGACATCAGGGGCGATGTAGCAAAGTGCCTCACCCCCCAACGCAACAGCAGGGCGGCCGGGACAAGCAAGCCCCGAAACGCCAGCCCCCATGCCACTGGATGGACTGCCCAACCCCTGCCACCCAACAAAGCTCTCCTACCCATACACGCATCCTCCGCCCCCTAGACATCTACCCACAAGTAACCGCTTCCATACACACACATAACTCCACCCACCATCACACATACCCACCTACATAAACACACAACCCCACCTGCCCACTCAACACACACCCACTTCCACATCCGCTCATACACAAGCCTACACTCACACACCCCCTCCCCCACCCGCAGACTCCCGTGAACGGGGAGGGCAGCCCAGGATGCGGGCACCAGCCCCTGGGTGGCACCTGGGCCCTAGGAAACACACGACCCCACCACGCAAGGATGCATCAGGGACAACCCCCACCGCCGGCACACACCCGACCCTGGCCTGGGGCGGGGGGACGCCCCCCCCAGCACCAGGGGCCCAGGGCCAGACCCAGACCCCCCACGAGAGGCGAGGCCAGCCGGCCAGGGGCCACAGCCCAACCCCCCCGGGCCACCCCACCGCCCCCCCCCCCCCCAGGGCCAGACGGCCACCCCGGAGCAGGCCTGCCAAGGAGAGTGAGTCACTGCCCGCCACCCCTCAGATTATAGAATTAATAAGCGGGGACCAGAGAGAATTGAATTCCGCTAATTGATTATTTGAGGAGGCTGACATTCTTTCCAGGCTAATATAATCCAATAGTAAGTTATTATAGTAAGTCGTGCATAAGTTATTTCTTGTTTTCCAGTTCATGAGGATAGCTTTCTGTGCGATGCATAAGGCAGTGAGAACCATGTGTGACATCCTTGCATCAATATTTATTTCACTTAAATCACCTAATATGCAAAGTGTAGGTGAGAGTGGGACACTATACCCAAGCCATGCTGACAGGTCTTCACATGTCTTCTGCCAGAACTTTTGAACCGGTGCACAGGACCACATAGCATGCATATAGCTATCCGGGACATTGCTAGTACAGTGAGGGCAGATATTTGTGTAACTCAGGCCCATTTTGAACATCCTTTGCCCTGTATAATGAATTCTATGTAGAACTTTATATTGTATAAGTTGTAAGTTAGAGTTTTTAGTCATCTTAAAAGTGTTTAAACATATTTATGTCCAGAAACTTTCCTCCTTATTAATCGATAAGTCTGTCTCCCATTTTGATATTGGAAGAGATATGGACTCATCCACCTTTGATAATAGTCTATATATTTTCGATATCAATTTTGGGGAACGGAGATTTAGAAACTCTGCCACCTTAACTGGTACTTCTAAATCTGTCTGATTAAGATTAAATCTTGCTTTTATTATGGATTTAAGCTGTTGGTATTCAAAATACTTTTTATCACTGATTTCATGTTGTGACACTAGATCCTGAAATTGGATAAAATTTCCACCTTGAATAAGATGTTCTAAGTTGTTTATTCCCTTCTCTTGCCATAGTGGAAATTTTAATGTCCTCTTTTGTTGCAGGATATCAGGATTATTCCAAATGGGCGTGAGTTTACGGGGACAAGTGAAGACCCTGTTATTTTTAAAAATTCCCACCAAGCCGTCAGAGAGGAACTAATATTAATACTTTTAAAACACTCATGGCGTTTAATAGAGGGACTTATAAAAGGTAAGTCAGAGATATTTAGCGACCCACAGAGAGCCTGTTCAGCATCTAACCATGGGTTCCCTAATGGGGTTGATTTTGTCCATTTTGAAACGAACTGCAATCTATTGGCTAAAAAGTAATTAAAAAAATTTGGTAAATCTAAGCCTCCGCACTCTTTCACTTTTTGGAGGGTTTTTAAACTAATCCGTGATGGTTTATCCTTCCATAAAAATTTACTTATATTTGAGTCTAGAGACTTAAACCAGGCCATTGATGGTTGGGTAGGGATAATTGAGAACAAATAGTTAATTTTAGGAAGGACCATCATTTTAATGGTTGCAACTCTTCCCATTAATGATAAAGGTAGTGTCCTCCAGCGCGTAAGATCGTCTTGTATCTTTTTTAAAAGGGGGATATGATTTAGTCGCAATAACTCTGAGAGCCTGGGAGAAATATCTATTCCTAAATATTTAACATTCCCCGATTGTATCGGAATAGTAGATGTATTTGGGAAATTGCAATTTATGGGTAAAGCTATTGCTTTCACCCAGTTAATAGAGTAGTCTGATAATGATGAAAATTTATCAATGAGCGCCACTGTCTGAAGAAGAGATCTTTCTGAGTTTTCAAGGAAAATCAATACATCATCAGCATAAAAACTTATCTTATATTCCTTTTCTCCAGTTTGAATACCTCTGATATCAACATTTTGTCGTATGGGTGCTGCTAATGGTTCAATAAAGATGGTAAAAAGTGAGGGAGAGAGTGGACACCCCTGCCTAGTACCTCTCTGAAGATTAAAGCTTCGAGAAGTCTGATCATTTGTTCGGACAGATGCAACTGGACATCTAAATAGTGTGTTAACCCAGTTTATGAAAGATAAACCAAACCCAAACTTGTTTAACACCATAAAAATAAATTTCCAGTTAACCCGGTCAAAGGCTTTCTCTGCATCCAGGGACAAGATTGTAGTTTCTACATTATTGATCTTGCAGTAGTCTATTAAATTAAATAGCCTGCGTGTATTATCAGCCGAGTGCCTACCCTTGATAAAACCTGTTTGATCTGGGTGTATAATAAACGGAATTATCCATTCCAGTCTTTTGGCGAGAGCTTTGCAAATTATTTTGAGATCGACATTCATAAGCGAGATGGGACGGTAGCTGGATGGAAGCGTGGGTTCTTTTCCAGGTTTAAGGAGCAGGATAATACTAGCCAAATTCATATTCGGAGGAATTACATTATCTTCTTTGATTTGGTTCACCATTTTAAAAAAAGTAGGTGCCATCACGGGCCAAAATTGTTTATAAAATTCTACTGGAAAACCATCTGGGCCTGGGGCTTTGTTGTTTGGGATGTGCTTAAGTGCCTCCTGGAGTTCAAACACCTGAATAGGTGCATCCAGAGCCGCAATCTGTTCATTATTTAATTGTGGTAGGTTAATATTGTCCAAAAATGTATTTATCTCTGAGTCCGATGGGTTAACCTGTGATGAGTAGAGATTTTCATAAAACTTTCTGAAGGAGTTATTTATTTCTTCAGGCACATGGGTAATATTTCCAGTCATATCCTTGATAGAATGGATAGTTGTTTTTTCTTTATTCAATCTAAGCTGGTTCACAAGATATCGCCCCGATTTATTACTGTGTTCAAAATTCTCAAGACGCAGTCTTTGTATTAAAAACTGTGCTCTTTTGTTTGTAATTTCTTTTAATTCCAGCTTTAATTTTCTCAAATCGTTAAGTGCCTGTTCCTGTGGGGAAATGGCACAAGTTGTCTCCAGTGATTTAATCTTCTGTTCTAAATCCAGTATCAGTGCTTTTTCTTTTTTATTCTTGTATGAACAGTAAGAGATTATTTCACCTCGCATGACCACTTTTGCTGCTTCCCAAAGAACACCGGGGGATATTCCTGGCACATCATTATATTCCAGATATGATTCCCACTCTTTATTAAAATAATTAATAAAGTCTTCATCTTTCAGTAGTGATATATTAAATTTCCAGCTCCTAGTTTCCCTTGTAGCTTCCCTATTTACTAGTGTAAGAGAAACTGGATGATGATCGCTAATAGCTTGATTTGAACATATTTCAGTGTCTATGATGTCCCTCATAATAGAGTTACTGGCTAAGAAGAAATCTAGATGCGAATATGAACTATGAACTGATGAAAAAAAGGTATATCCCCGAAGAGTTGGCTGAAGAGATCGCCATTCATCGCAAAGACCAAAATCATTCATGTACTGTTTGAGAGTGTCAGTAGCCAGCCATTTTCGGTAAACCCCCGATGTACTGAGCCTGTCGACTGCAGGGTTTAATACCAAGTTGAAGTCCCCTCCTATTATAAGTGTGTTGTCCAAGTGCTCAGAAAGAGAAGTGAAAAAAGTGTGAAAAAAGGATGGGTCGTCAACATTTGGGCCATAAACGCTTGCAATACATAGATCCAAATTTTGGACTTAAATTTTTAGTATTATAAATCTACCTTCTAGATCTATTATGGTGTTATTCATAACAAAGTGTATTCTTCTATTTACCAGTATAGCTACCCCCCTTTGCTTAGAATTAAAGCCGGCTGAGTACATATGGGGGAATTCTGGTGAGATGAGCGCATCTACAGACGACTTAGAGACATGTGTCTCCTGCAATAAAACAAAGTCTGCCTGTAGATCGTTCAATCGATTAAAAACTTTTAGCCTCTTCTCCCCGTTTCCAATTCCACGTATGTTCCACGTGACAAACTTAAATGAAGACATGTTTTCACTAACTGGTTGTGTACTAAAGACTAACTAAATGTGTAAACTATATGTGCCTATGTGATATGTCTGTAATGTATGCATATATATGTATATATATGTTGTGTGTATACACCTATGCATATATAATTGGGTGTGCGCGCATGATGTCTCTGTGCCATTTGCCTGCAATTGCAAGCAAATGGGGTACATGTATTTCAAGTTATTTCCTATAAACCAGAAGTATGAGAAAAAACAGACATGAAGGTTAGTAGGTGGTGGAAAAATGCAGACGACATACAGCAATGACCTAAAAACTCCCCCCAAAAAACCTACAACAGACAAACAAATAAACAACAACCTCAACAACAAAGAAATAAACATTTTGACAAATGTTAACATATTAAACTGAAATCGAGTAAGAGACCTGTGCACAATCCCACTTTCTTTTCCACCTGTAGCTTAAAAAAAAATGAAAAAAATGAAAAAAAAATGGGCTCTAGAATAACCAAGGAGTTATAGTTTCATCCATAAACAGCTTGCCATCTATATACAATCTATCCACTGAAACAATAGCACGTTTACCTTCTTGGATGTATTGCTTCCTAATGGGAAAAAGCTTCCTTCTCCTTTCCAAGATTTCTTGTGGAAATTGATCGTTTAGACCATAATTGGTGTTTTTAAGCTGCTTGCCCTGCCTCTGTACCAAAATTTTTTGCTTAAAATGTTCAAATTTGGCAACAATAGGTCTGGGACGTTTATTTTGGGAATTTTTTTGCCCTATTCGGTGGACTCAGTGGAAGGTAATTGAGTTTGTGACTTCGGGGGATAGTTTTAGTTGTGATGACATAAATTCTCAGACCAGCTGTTCTGGATTTTCATTATTTTTTTTCAATAATTCCAGAAAAAACGAGGTTATCTCTCATGCTGCGTGACTGCAAACTGAGAACTGTCTCCTTCATTTTCCGATTTTCTCCCTCAACAACGCCAAGCCGTGCGGTTAGTGTGGTGACTGACTTTTTCAGGCTATTATTTTCCTCCACGAGAGAGACGAGCTGCGCCTGACTAAACTCAAGGCTCTCCCGCAAATTTTGGAACTCTTTGTGAAGAAGTTCAACCAGCGCCAGTCTACCATCCATGCTGGTGAGTTTATTCTCAATAGAGAGAAGGATATCGCTAACCTCGGTGCCCTGCTGTGATTTCTCGGGCGTTATTTTGGGTGAATCTGCGGGTCTCGGTCGCTTAGACTGAGAAGCAGCAGCAGAACACACACTCGCCTGCTCCATGACACAAAAACGGTCGTAAAATGCGTCGATATAACGTTCTAAATCCTCCAGCTCCGTAAAAAAAAAGAAAGAAGAAAGAAAGACACAGACAATTAATTAATGAATTAATTACAAAAAAAAAAAAAAAAAACTACCTGTGGAGAAATTTGTTTCAATCTTGGTGACAGCAGTCGCCGTTCAAATTATTGCGCAATTGTCTCTCGCGATCACAGCATCAACTTCCGGATCCGCCTGTCACCTCTTTCAGGAGTCAGCTCTTTCGCACAGTGTCTCAGTGTGGAGGGAGACACGCCGTCCGGACCGGGGGCCTTGCGCGGGTTCAGTCTGGAGAACTGTCTGTGCACGTCCTGCTCACCGACGACAAGGGCCGGGGGGTGGGGGGGTGTGCCTTTGATGAAGTGGGGACCGTGGAGGCAGTGGCGCTGGGGGGAGGGGGGAGATGGACACAGCTGACGAGGTGTCAAAACGGGCATAATGTTGGGACAGTCTTTGACAAAGGGCTTTATCATCCTGACCTTTAGAAACCTGAGGCCGATAGTTGGTGATTTGCCTCAGTCCTCTCCACACAGAAGCAGAGTCGTTAGCAGTGAACTGTTGCTGGAGTCTCTCAGGATACACAGATTTAGCTCTCTTCAGCTCTCTGCTAAACCGATATTTGACCTCCCTGTAGCAGTCCCTGTCTCCACTTTTATACGCTGCTTCCTTCTCCTTCCTGATCAGTCTGAGCTTAGCAGTGAACCAGGGCTTATTATTGGAGTACCTCACCCTGGTGCGCGATGGAAGAATGCTCTCTTCACAAAAGTGGATATATGAGTTCACAGTGTCCGTGTACTCATCCGGATCATGCGTGGCTCCTTTAAACATGCCCCAGTCAGTTATTTCCATGCACGTGCTCAGCTTCTCCCCAGCTTCACTGGTCCATTTCCTCGTAGTGCTCACAACAGGTTTAGTGAGCTTCAGTCTCTGTCTATATGTGGGAATCAGGTGGACCATCACGTGATCAGATAGTCCGAGCGCAGCGCGGGGAACAGCACGATACGCGTCCTTCACTGTAGTGTAACAGTGATCCAGCGTGTTCTTTCCTCTGGTGGGGCATTTAATAAACTGTTTGTATCGGGGAAGATCGTGGCTCAGGTTGCTCTGGTTAAAGTCGCCAACCACAATAACCAGAGAGTCCAGGAAAGTTTGCTCCGTATGTTGAATGTGATCCGCGAGCGTGCGCTGAGCCTCGCGTGCGCTGAGCCTCGCGTGCGTCCGCGTCGGGCGGGACGTAAACAGCGGCCAGGATGAATGAAGCGAACTCACGCGGGGAATAAAAAGGCTTGCAGTTAATGAATAAATATTCCAGAGCGGGAGAACGGTGTTGGGAGATCACGTTACATCAGAGCACCAGCTGCTGTTGATGTAAAAGTAGACTCCTCCTCCTGTAGACTTACCGGAGAGCTCTGTGTCTCGATCAGCACGAAACAGCAGAAATCCCTCGAGGAGGAGCGCGCTATCCGGAGTCACTTCCTTAAGCCAGGTCTCAGTAAAACAGAGGACACACGAGGTAGCGAGCCCCTTAAATCGCATCAGCAGTCTCAGTTCATCTACCTTGTTAAAGAGAGAATTGACATTGGACAGAAATATGCCAGGCAAAGCCGTGCGCGTGCCTCTCCTGCGAAGCCGCACGAGAGTGCCCGCTCGCCTTCCTCTCTTTCGCCGTCTCACTTTTTGGGCTAAAAAGTGAACCAGATCAGCGGCAGGAGCCAAAAAACTGGGAGTAGGTCCGTGGGAGTGAAAGTCCTGATATTTAGTAGCTCTTCACGGGTGTAAGAGCAGGCAGACACACAATTGACGAACAAAAACATACAAAGAAAAGCGCAGCGAAACACCGTGGCGCCCAGAATCACTTTGGGATTCTTATACATTATATTTTTATTTACTTTGGAGGGAGCAGACAAGGATTCTCTGATGGGGAAGACAGGGGCTAAGTTGAGGGGTGGCGGATGAAGAGGAGCTGCAGAGAGGCGTGTAAGACTGCGACTCTGCTTCCCTGTCCCAACTCTGAGTTGTCAAGGTTTTGGAAATTTGAATAAAAAAGATGCCAGATTGTTAGATAAATGACATGCACCATCCAAAGTGGGATGGATGCCGTCTCGTCTCATAAGACCAGGTTTTCCCCAGAATGAGCTCCAATTGTCTATGTAGCCCACATTGTTTGCAGGACACCACACAGACAGCCAGCAGTTGAAGGATGACAAGCGGCTAAACATGTCATCACTGGTCAGATTGGGGAGGGGCCCAGAGAATACTACAGAAACAGACATTGTTTTTGCAAAGTCACACACCGATTCTACATTAAGTTTTGTGACTTCCGACTGCCGGAGTCGGATGTCATTAATGCCGGCGTGGATAACAATTGTAGAGTATTTACAGTTACTTTTAGCTAGCATTTTCAAATTTGACTCGATGTCGCCTGCTCTGGCCCCAGGAATGCATTTGACTATGGCCGTTGGAGTCTCTAGGTTCATGTTTCTGTCTACAGCGTCGCCAATGATCAGAGTTTTTTCCTCAGCGAGTGTGTCGCTGAGCGGGGAAAAGCGATTAGAAACATGAACAGGTTGGTTGTTAACCGGGGCCTTGCGACTAGGCTTTCTTCTCACCGTCACCCACTCAGTCTCCTCGCTGCTGAGGAGGACCGGAGGACCGCTAGCAGGCCCCCCTATGCTAGGGAGCTCCGCTGCAGCCAAGGGACGTCCGTCAAGATTAACTGGTGCAGACGGTGTTTCAATGCAGTGGAGCTGGGATTCCACATCAGACAACCTCGCCTCGAGCGTCTCAAAAAAACATTTATTACATTTACTGTTATCACTAAAAGAGGCAGAGGTGTAGCTAAACATCTGACAGAGAGAGCACACCACAGGAGGAGAGGAAGGAGAGCTAGTAGCAATAGCTAGTGGCTAACCCGAAGCTAACAAAAACACAGATGAAAAGTGAACAGAAGGCTAAAGAAGGTGATTAGATGACACTGAGCGCGCACACAGGTGCAAGAGACTTGATAAACAGAAGTGAGAGCTAACGGTAGATGGAAAAAAGTGATTAACATACAATTAAAGGCAAAATCCTCAGGAGAATGAGGAGAGCAACCACACAGACAGCCAGTAACACAGGAAGTGACGATATGTTACCATAGGAAGCTGCTGTATGTATGTGTGTTTTGTTTTTTTAAATGCTACATTTTGTAGTTTCTCCTTCAGGGAACCCAATTCAGCTTAAGGATTCTAATAAATTCCACTGTTATTCAAAAGTGGCCTTAAAGTAATATTAACCGTGTGTGTGGTGGTAAAGGATTTAGTGAATATTTACCAAAATTTTCCAAAATTAGGAAACCACATTCATCAATTAACACTTAAGGCTTTTAGGTGTTATTTAAAGTATCTGTGTTATTTGTGGTTCATGTTTTTCTCCACAGGAAAAGGAAAACACCAACAAACTCATTACTTCTCACCAGGATTTAAAATAGGAATGTCAAAAGGTGAAAACACTGATTTGTCTGTAAATAATTAAAAAAAAAATTATAGACAACAATCAAACAAATCACCATTAACTTTAACCCTAAGAAAGCCTTGGTGACATTACACACAAAAAAAAATTCACTTGTGTTTCCTAATCTGTAAATATTAACCATTTAAAAAGCTTTAAATGAGAACAGACTTTAACAAAAAAGGCAAAACTCAATTGTGACTTTAAAAGAAAGTAAAAAAACAAACAAACATAACCTTAAATCTTTAAACCATTTAATATTTTTTATTTTGTTTTTGTGAAAATAAAATCATCACTTTAAAGTGCCACTCCACAAAATTCCAAAGCTAGTTATTGATGACAATTCCAATATTAGGCTTTGAAAATCTAAATAAAGAAGTCAACCCACACAAATTTTAAGCTGCAAACCAAGATACAGTTTCCACAAATACATCAACACATCTCCCAGTTTCTACAATAATTCCAAAATTCTACCTCCCTTCTGACAAGCCTGTAAGTTGGAACAAGTTCTAAAAGGAGCTTATAACTACCATCACTGTAAAATAACACTCAAGGTTAACTCTTAACTAAAAACTTTCGATATAATCAACAAGTTGATGTCAAGCTAACTGTTAAATGGTACAACATGTTGGATCCACTTACAGAACTGGATGACCTTCAAGCAACATTGGAAGGATTGACTTCCGACCTTATACCTGGCTTATCCACGCATGTTCAAGAAAAGCCCCCCAAAGATTTGAAGAAAATAACTGAAAAACTTTTGGATGAATGCACTAACAACCCACCAAACGCAAAGGAACTCCCCAGTGTGTTAGCGAAGTTCACACTAACATTAGTTGTGAGGTTAAGAGTAGCCAAATCTAAAGAATTATATGCCAAAAAAGAGCTGGTGAAACAACAATCAACAATCTTCTCTCTCCAAGAAGGTAACAAATCACTAATAAAAAAAAGCAGGAACAAGCTCGCCCAGAACATGAAGATACCCAAGCTAAACTTGATAACACGCTACGAGATTTGGACTAGGTAAAGCAAGAGAAGCAACGACTGGAGGACGACAATACCTCAGTTCAGCGAGAAAACAAGGAATTAGGAACCACCCTTCAGGACACCGAGAACAAACTCAGAAGAGTTGAAGGTCAACTAGACGACATAGAATCTGACTACAAGAAATGTCAACTGCTCCTACAAGAAGTACAAGAAGGTCTTCAGGACGTCAAAGAAGAGCAAGAAGAATACCATAAACAAAGAGAACCAAGACTAGGAGCCGTGAACAGGCCGGTTCCGCCGACAAAGGAAGGCATCCCTTATCGGAAAGGGACTCCCACAGCGTGCGCTCGCCCGACCCATTCGGCGAACCCAAACGACAACGCGAAAGACGTCTGCAAATCCCAACCGATAGAGACTTCAATAAGATCGCTCGCCACATCATACCAGGGCCTATTTACAAGACACTGACTACTTCTTGAATAAATACCCTGATGCTATGCTATGGTCGATGATTGCATCTATTTGATCAAGCTAACATCGAACAAGTCGGTGTCAAAATTTATAGACAGACAGCCAGTGGATATCAAGATACACCACCAGAGACTCTATGAAGCCATCGATAAGGAATTCTCTGACGACTGCCTACAGTCAGGGCTAGCAACAGCCCTAGCTGTGAAACAAGGTCACTCAGAGCCCCCACAGGCCTACTACCAGTGACTCCCTCTTGCACATTTTGGATCTGCAAAACATGCCAGGGATGGAAGAAGACCACAATTTGAAGGCTCTCTTCATTCAGAATCTCCATCCCACTGTCAGCCACCACCTTGGAGTCATGGTTAATCCAAGGTAAAGCTCAATAAACCAGCTGAGAGTATTCACACATTATGCACTCCAAAAACAGCGACAAGGCAACCATAAGCATGCTTAGCCTACCACAGTGCTAGCTGTCAACACCACCTCTGACACTCTGGACCTAGAGGGCGCCCTGAGGCCAGCCCCTGTTCCTGCACCACGGTCACATGTAAAATCATGACAGTTCTCCAGCCAAGCTTATTCGGGTCAGAACCCAACCAAATCTTCTACACCCAGTTCAAAATCAATTCTTTCTTTCATTGAGCTTGGAAGACGTTTTGTCGCATAAAGCACCACTGGATACCGCGGCGGACATCACTCTAATGTCACAGGACCTTTTTGACCACCTACGTGTTGCTGCTAACTGCACGCACAAAGACTTAAAACTACGACCTTGCTCCTTAGCTGTTCTACCTTATGCACCCTCCAGCACGACTCTGTCACACATGCCATTGGTAAAGATCTCCATTGGACCCATGACCTTAATCCATCTGGTCTATGTGTCCAATCTCAACTCAGTTCCATTGCTGATAGGCAAAGACCTGCTTAATTGCTTTGAGCCTCTGATAGATTTCAAGAATCTTAAACTATGGGCTCAAGTTTGGCAACCTCACCAAACCCCTCTACCAGAGGCAACTGAATCACAGTGCTACACTCTTTATGCCTTGGACATTCCAAGAGTCATTCAACTTGCACTGCTGACCCAACCAAGTTTGACCTAAGGTGACCTTGAGGACCGGGTGGAAACAGGTACCCCTTCTTATGTCACCACACCTGACAACCCGACCTTAAATGAACGTAGTTCATTCCTTTGCACCCTAAAGCCATGGGCAGCTGATGACGAGTACTACCCCCAATCAGTCAAAGGCCTGGTTGTCCAAAGCTGCCACATAGAAGATGTGGTACTTTCTCTCTGGGCTGATAAATCTGCCATCAGCCAGAAACTTTTTGATTCTCTGCATGAGAAATACCCTGACCTTATGATAACTAACAAGTCTTTCTGTTTCCCTGATGGGGCCAAATCTAAAAAAAACACTGGTCGCCACAGGCATCTGCACCTTCCTCCTTCAGTGGAACCACAGACTGCTAACTTACCCTTTTTTGGTTGTTCCTGACCTGCCACATGCACTCTTCATTGGCAGTGACTTTCTTGTGAGACTTGGAGCTCAGGTTGATACCATAAACAATGCTTTATGGTTTCTCACCCCAGTCCGAGACGCTCACTATAACCCAGATCTAGACACCCTAAAGTCAGGCCAGACCATCCCTGAAGCCTGCCAGGTACTGAACACTCAACACTGTGTTATACCTCCTAATGTCACATGCTTCCCGGTCCAACTATGCATTCAGACCGGACAAAAACTCATGCATCCTCAAGCATTTTTCCAACTGGCTCCTTTGTTTGGCAATCTGGTCTTAACTTTGGAGGCCATACCTCTTCTAAGCCTAGGATCTCAAACCGCCATGGTGCCGGTAAACAATCCCACGACTGAGACTATCATCCTGTCCAAGGCCTCACCCCTCGGCTGGCTCAGCACCACTGATTTCAGTGATTTTGAACTGACCGTTCCAGTGTCAGGTGGCCTCCCTGCTTCTTTTTGGGCCAACTCTCTTGAACCTGCGGTCATTTACACTAACCCTTCTAAAGCTATCACCCTTGTTTATCCTTTTTTTTTTTTTTTTTTTTTTTCTTTGAAAGACAAAAGTAAAATAGAAAGATGTCTTTACCTTCTTTACATGTTTCAACTGCACTGCAGCCTTCATCAGAAGAGTCAGCTGATTGCTGCCAGGTGACATTTATCAGCTGATTTTCGTAGGCGGGGCCAGCTCAGCAGATCTGTCAGATCCGCCGAGCCGGCCCCGCCTCCCGCCATCAGATGGTCTCTGGAGAATGTGGTCCCAGGTGTGAGAAAGCATAAAGGCCCCCTCATCTCGGTTCATGGTGTCTTTTCCCCGCTTTCTGATCTCTATTGCCTCCTTGATCCAACGTTTGTGTCTGTTGCTCTCCGATCCAATAATTTTTGTGTTGTCCCAGTCCATGATGTGATTATTTCTTTTGCAGTGGTCCGATATAGCTGATTTTAATGTTTCTTGTTCTGCTTTTTCTTTTTGTGATCTTGTGAGTCGTCCTTGCGTTTCCTTCTCACATTCCTTTTGGTGTTCTTTTTTTCTTGTGGTGAATAATCTTCCGGTTTCTCCAATGTAGGTTTTGTTACATGATCTGCATGATATTTCATATAATACATTGCATTTATTGTCTTGTTCTATTCTGTCCTTGGGGTGTACTAATAACTGTCTTAATTTTTTGTGTGGTTTGACTGCTGTGCCGGCTCGGCGGATCTGACAGATCTGCTGAGCTGGCCCCGCCTACGAAAATCAGCTGATAAATGTCACCTGGCAGCAATCAGCTGACTCTTCTGATGAAGGCTGCAGTGCAGTTGAAACATGTAAAGAAGGTAAAGACATCTTTCTATTTTACTTTTGTCTTTCAAAGGAAAAAAAAAAGGATAAATAATTGAAAGAAGACAAAATGAACCTGTTTGACCTATCACCCTTGTGTCAATGTCAACCCCTGACAAAGAGTCAGTGGGATGGATTGACTTGACCAATGATGACCAAATGCTTGTCCAAGCCATTGAACTCCTCCCATCAGTGTCCAATCAGCAAACCCCTGACAATCACAGCGATGCCCTGCCGAAACCGGTCACCACCATCGCTGAAGAGATTGCACAGGTGGTAGCTGACACTGATGCCCTAACCTCCGATGAAGAATGCCAAAAACTTTGTCAGGTTCTTCTTAAGTATGAGGCATCTTATCTCCAAAGACTTCTTGGAATGTGGGCTAACTGCTATCCACTCTGTACACATTCCTACACCACCTGACGCACCTCGCTGTCATAACTCTGGCTCTCACGAGCCAGGAAAGGAGATACGAGGGCGACCAGTGAGTTAGCGTAGTTTATTAACAAAGCACACACAACACAAAATAACAAACAGAAAAGTAAAGAGCCACGTGGGGCTAAAACACACACAGAACTAAGGGAAACATACCACCCAGGGAGAAAGGCTAGAGAGGCGGCGAGGGAAGAATACACGCCGAGTCACAACACTTACTTTGGGTGAAGCGCCGAGGTAACGGCGGACTGAAGCTAGACGTAGGAGCTAACAGTCGTGGGAACACAAGGAACGTCTTCCCATAGCGAGGTCGCAGCGACGAGTAACTCTCGGCTGCTCGCTTAAATGGGGGAGATGATTGGGAATGGGAGACAGCTGTCCCAGCGCAGCTGAACAGACAGCTGGCAATCAGCTGGGCGCTGTCAAAGAGCGGGCCATGGAAGACCCGGCACGGACTACCCCGGAGCAGGAGCGACACTGGACAACCTGAACGCAGAGAAAGAGCGTTCAGGTCGTGACAGTACTCCTCCCCCCGAGCCGCGCCTCCTGGAGCGGGCTAACCCCCCCCCCCCACCTCCGAGGGAAGACCAGGGAGGGCGGTGGGGGCCAGATCTGGGAGAAAGGGAGGGACCAGACAAAGGAGGCAGGGAAGGAAAAAAAAAAACCTAGATACAGTATAGGGTCAGATACCATAATAATTTCAAACACAAAAGAAAACCATCACCCCCTCCTCTGCAGAGGCCAGACGGTCTGTGCAGGTGACCACAGGAGGTGGGGAGAACAACCTGCAGAAAAACAACGACATAATCATGGAGGAAAAAAAAAGGTTCACAACAACTCAGGGCGAGGACAATGCAAAACTCATGTCCCGGCGACCAAAAAGACTACAAAACTCAGTAAACATAAAGTTGCAGAAGACTACACATGTAACCCCGGCCAAAAACAGAAAGTATAAAGGGACAAACCGGGCACAAGACCTAAAAATAAAGCCTGAGGCCGCTCACCGGTATAAGGATACAAAAAAAAAAAAAAAAACAACTCCTCAAACATGAATTAACGCAACACAGAAAATCAAACAGTCTGGAGGAGGATATAAATGCAGAAGAACAAACTATTCTGAATAAGGCCAGGCAATGTGAGGCGGAAGCAACTTAAAGGACAGATTAAAATAAGGATCCATACAGGGACCGTAAAACATAGAAAATTGTCTAAGGAAAAGTTCTTCGTTGAAATGACATCACAATAAGGACTCTAGCAAAGAAAGTTCCTTGATGTCCTGAATGAAACTAAATAATGGAGGGCATACAAAATACAAGGCTATATACAGTCAGACAATGTCAGGAACGACAGCAGGTGGAGCAGGCGATGACAGCTTGTCCGGCGGGCGGCCCGAACTCCACCAGGCCAGGAACCACAACACCAGTTCGGGTGGCCTACCCGAGTCCCAGGCTAGGAGACACAGTTTCTCCGGAGGCCGACCCAGATCACCGAACCAGCCAGATGGCTTCCCAGGCGGTCGTCCCGTGACCTCAGACCACGAAGAGCTGAGGGAGAAGTCTTGGTGCAGCTTCCTCCCTGAGGGAAAAGGCAGGAGGAAACTGACCCAGGTGAGAAAAACCCCCACAGTAGTAGGGGGAGAAGAGATGGAGGCCAGGGGCAAAGTTAGCCTGCCATCTAATGGCAACAAGGGTAGGGGGAAACTGGCCCGGGCGAGAGGAACCCCAACAGCGGCAGGAGGAGAAATGATGGAGGCAAGGGACGAAGTCAGCCAGACGTCAGGCGAACACAATCCTCCAGCTCCCACACTAACCGTTACCCGGACCGGCGCAGCACCCCCGGTGGACCCCGATCGGGCCGGCGCAGCACCCCCGGTGGACCCCGATCGGGCCGGCGCAGCACCCCCGGTGGACCCCGATCGGGCCGGCGCAGCACCCCCGGTGGACCCCGATCGGGCTGGCGAAACACTCCCGGTGGACCCCGATCGGACCGGCGAAACACTCCCGGTGGACCCCAGCTGGACCGGCGAAACACTCCCGGTGGACCCCAGCTGGACCGAGACAGCACTCCCGGTGGACCCCAGCTGGACCGAGACAGCACTCCCGGTGGACCCCAGCTGGACCGAGACAGCACTCCCGGTGGACTCCAGCTGGACCGGCGAAACACTCCCGGTGGACCCCAGCTGGACCGGCGAAACACTCCCGGTGGACCCCAGCTGGACCGGTGAATCACTCCCAGTGGACTCCAGCTGGACCGAGACAGCACTCCCGGGCGCAGCATCTGAGGCGAACACCGTGCAGGGAACCGGAACCTCCGAGATGGCACCCAGAGCAGGTTCGTCTCCGGTGACCCTGGGGAGAGGCTCAGAGGGACAAAAGGAACCGGGATCAGGATCACCGGCAGCGGCAGAGCCCGGCGGAACAGGCTCGAGCGCAGCAGACGGCTGCACCCGGCCCGCCCCCCCGAGAGACAGGCAATAATGCTCCAGAATAGAGAAGAGAGAAACAAAATAGAGCACTTGCCTGATCTCGGGTTCTACCGCCATCCAGGACTTCGATGCTCCGGGCTCAGCGTGCAGGACTCCGTCCTCCGGCTCCAACTCGACTGCGAATGGCTCCGCAGCCGGCATGATGGTTTCCACAGTCAAACGACCTCCAAATGCCGAAGACTGCGTCGACAGCCCACCTGCCGTGGGGGCAGGAGATCTGGACTCTGCTGGGCCGAACCATTCCTCCGTGGAGACCCGGGGACGCTTAATCGTCGGCGCTGGCTCCAACAGGCAGTTCGACCTTCTCCTCTGCCCATAACGTGGCTGCGGGGCTGGGGCAAAACCCTCCAGGGCCACAGGCCGCCTCCTCCTCGCGCAGCGATGTACACCTGGCACCGGGGCACACTCAAGGGGAAGAGACACAGAGGACGCAGGTTCATATTCAGTTTTTGCATCGGGAGGAGAGAGCTCAGGGGACTGTGAACCCTGAACTCCTCCCCCAGGAATCAAACAAGGCAATTCACTCATAATGGGAGGAGAATGAAAGGACACTTGCCTGATTCCCGGAGGGCCGGTGGAACCCGCTACAAGGGACTCGAGTCTCTCTTCTCCCAACCGGATAGAAGTGGGGAACCCCCCGGAGAGATAAGGCGGTGCTACCCGCACCGGATCGGGACCTGGAACACCTGGAGATGAATTTGCGCTTCTCCCAGCGGCCGGAGTGAATGACGAAGAGGGGGGTGAAACAGCTGAGGAGAGCTGGGGGCCCAAAGCTGACGGGACAGCGGGGAGAGCGGGCCCAGGAGCGGGAGCAGCTGATTCACTTCTTCGGCGAGACACGGGAGCAACAGCAGGCTGGGAGGCGGAATTCGTGTGGTTTCCTGGAGCGGGATCCGGACGGGACTCTCGCTGAGATGAGTGGGGAATTTGGGAGTGACGTCTTCTGAACGTGAGGTTGGGAAAACGCCGCTCCTGTGCGATGAGCGAAGCCAACAAGTCAGCGTATTCCGGATAATCGTTCAGCTCCGGGTTCTTCTCGACCAGCCTGACCGCTGCAATCACGTTCTTCATGGCTACGGGGGGAACGGCGGCGGAAGAAGCGGCTGCCACTCAATCCGCAATGCGCATCGCTGTCATTCTCATCTTCTCCGGGGGAAACCCGGTTGACGTCACTCTATCCTGGGGATCACCCCTGGGTGAGGCGAACTCCTGGACTGGATCGGCGGCAGGAGCGGGATTCCGAAGCGAGGAGCGAAGGCGTTCTGTCCTCGGCTTCCTGCCGGAGTTCTCCTCCAGCCTACGGAGCCTCTCCCAGGCCACAGAGATGTCTGCCCTCCTTGCCTTAACCTCGGGGAGAAGGAAGTAGCGAGAAAAGCAGTTAAGCATACCCTCGGCGAGCTCCAGGCGCCAGCGTATCTCGCTGGGGGCATCGTAGAGGTCCGTGGTGAATAACGTTCCATCCACAAGGTCCAGAGTCTCCGAGAGATCGTGGCCTGGGTGCCGCATGAGTCTCTTGGAAGGAGACATGATACTGGCTCGCCCGTACCCAGAGGAAGAGGAAAAAAGGCGTCGAGTCCTTACAGCCAACTCACGGTCGCGGCCGTCTCACTAGGCTGCGACCTACTGTCATAACTCTGGCTCTCACGAGCCAGGAAAGGAGATACGAGGGCGACCAGTGAGTTAGCGTAGTTTATTAACAAAGCACACACAACACAAAATAACGAACAGAAAAGTAAAGAGCCACGTGGGGCTAAAACACACACAGAACTAAGGGAAACATACCACCCAGGGAGAAAGGCTAGAGAGGCGGCGAGGGAAGAATACACGCCGAGTCACAACACTTACTTTGGGTGAAGCGCCGAGGTAACGGCGGACTGAAGCTAGACGTAGGAGCTAACAGTCGTGGGAACACAAGGAACGTCTTCCCATAGCGAGGTCGCAGCGACGAGTAACTCTCGGCTGCTCGCTTAAATGGGGGAGATGATTGGGAATGGGAGACAGCTGTCCCAGCGCAGCTGAACAGACAGCTGGCAATCAGCTGGGCGCTGTCAAAGAGCGGGCCATGGAAGACCCGGCACGGACTACCCCGGAGCAGGAGCGACACTGGACAACCTGAACGCAGAGAAAGAGCGTTCAGGTCGTGACACTCGCACCTACGTCAGGCAGTACACGATTCCCTTGGCCTCTTATGACCCAGTACAGGAAATAATCAACGACCTACTGGACCATGGTATAATCAGGCCATGCAACAGCACCTACTCCGCCCCCTTGTGGCTGCTCCTGAAGCCCAATGGTAAGTGGCAGCTCAACATTGACTACAGGAAACTAAACACTAAAGTTCCTCTTTCTGGGCGGCCTTTGACTCAACTGGAGCAAGAACTTCCTAGAGTCAAAGATGCCAAATACTTCTCAATGCTGGACATTGCTTCTGGTTTCTGGACTATTCCTGTCCAAGCTGAAGACCAACACAAACTGGCCTTCACATCTGCGAATCGTCAATACACATTCACCCGATGTCCATTCGGGTATGCTAACTCTTCTGCAGAATTCAACATCTTCTTGAATAAGGCATGTCCAGACCCCAGAGACAGAGGCAATCTCATCTATGTCGACGACATTCTCATTCGGAATCCAACTGTGGACTCCCACCTTACTGAAATTGATCATGTCCTTGGCCAGCTCACGCGAGCAGGAGCCAAAATTTCTCTTTCCAACTGCCAATGGTGCAAAACCATGGTCAACATATGTTGGTCTCTGGGTAGGATCCAACAGGATCCTACCACAACTGTCATGACTCCAAGGCATTTTAAACATCAAGATCCCTACTAACATCTCTGAACTCCAGAGCTTTCAAGGGGTATGCAACTACTTATACCAGTTCATTGAGAATTATGCAGACTTGGCAAAACCCCTGACAGACCTCCTATGAAAGGACACCCCTTTCATCTGGTCTGAGGCTCAAGAACAGGCTATGCTAGCTTTAAAGTAAAAGTTATGCACAGCACCCTGTCTGGCCTATCCCAACTGGGACCAGCCATTCTTCCTACAAGTGGGGTTCTCTGTCAACGTTTAAGTGCTGGATTATACCAAATCTACGACCATGACAAACGAGTTGTGGCCTATACCAGCAAAACCCTCTCTGGTCTGGAATTGAAATACTTGGACTGCGAAAAAGCATGTTTTTTCTTAATAGTCAACGCATGGGAGAAGGTGTTGTGATAAATGCCAGAATAGCTTCCTGGTTGATGGCTCTACAAAGCTTTGATGTTGAGGTCCACTACACAGAAGTTAAAGAGCCCTCTCGGTATGGATTTGGCAGCCTGCCAATGGTGCTCTGGGGATGCTCCAGGACCATCCATTTTTGCAGAGCCACCTACAATCAGTGAAGACCCTAACCATCACTACTTCGACCAGAACACAGGTGTCAAACTCATTCCATGGAGGGCCAAGACCCTGCAGGTTTTACCTCCACCCAGTGTCTTCAACAGGTGATTTCACTGAATTTCTTCCCACTGATTGCTGATCAGTGAAAACACCTGCTGAAGCCACTGGGTAGATGCAAAACATGCAGGGTCTTGGCCCTCCATGGAATGAGTTTGAAACCCCTGGACCAGAACATCTGTCAAGATATGGTCACTGCTTATGTCGATGGTTGTTCTTTCCACCACAAAACCTATATTCATGCCAGAGTGGGGGTGGCGTGGTTAAACAATCAGCCTTGTGAACCTCACAACTTTCAAATGGGGTTCCAATCGTCACAATATGCAGAAATAACAGGTGTGCTCATTACACTGCAACTTGCTGTAGACTATGGCATTCGCACATTGGTCATCTGCACCGACTCTAACTACACACGCCTCAATTTCACATGTCATCTGGCACTCTGCTTGGCCAAAGGTTTTGTAACATCAAACTGCAAACCAGTTAAACATCAAGACCTTTTCAGGGCATGCGATCACCTGGTCACCTCAAACAACCTCCAGGTGTACGGGAAAAAGGCCAGAGGTCACTTGCATACACCAGGTCAGGACAAAGAATTGACCGACCTTGTGGACTCACTTGCAAAACAAGGAGCCATACAAGGCACTCCCTGGTCCTTTGATACTACTCTGGTGCCACCTGCAGAGTCCCACCCGCCCACCCCTGCAGTCTGTGCGGTCACCAGGGCCCAGGCGAACACGGCCAGGACTCAACACAGCCTGCAAGTCCTCTGGCGGTTGACCCTGATTTCTCTGACACTGATCGTATCTCTCTTCAGGCTCTTGACCGTGCGATCCATAAAATGATACAATATCTCTTCGATCCCGTACACCATGCACCATCCGACTCAGATCTCACTGACACTGTGGGATTGAAACTGCTTTATGCCGCATGATCTTCCTTGCAGCTGCGCAATCATATTCTGGTTCATGTTTCCGATGAACTCCATGTGCCCGCACTTCAATTCAGTTCAATTTAATTCAATCCAACTTTATTTATATAGCGCCATTTCACAACAGTCATCTCATAGAACTTTCAAATGTAGGGGAAACCCCCACAATTGCAGAAAGACCCCAGCAATCAGACGATTCCCTGTGAGCAAGTGCTTGGCGATGGTGGACAATGATGGGTTTGAAATGTTTCATTAATCATTGATTTTAAATGTATTGCATGTCTGAAAATATTTAAACGAGTTATTAAAGTGCATGCTCAATGAAAGTTAGTCATGAATCACTGAAGTTAGTTTAGATTTAATATATAAGTATATACAGTAATGTGAATTTCACTGTTAATATGTGTTTGCCTTCTAAAACTTACGCCAGTCATCTGATTGCTACCAGCCAATCACCAAGCCGTCTCTGTTGGACAACGCCCCCTTTCATTCTATTGGTCAGTTACAGACAAAGGACCGCTTTTTTAATGGACAATAGTCCATTCAAATCTCCCACGATAGCCGATAATTGTTTTTTCCTGCTGCCAGTCATATGTTATGACCAAAGAATTAAACTACTCGGTTAAAAACAGGGAAACACACTAGTAGTTCAGTTCTCTAAGGTTTCTTTAAAGTGCCGATGACACATTTTTGACTTCCTCTAATTTTCAACACATAATACAATATGACAAAATAGGTTGGTCTGTGCAGCTCTAAGTCAAACAGGCTTTTTTTCACAGGAGGGAAGCGGTTGAAAACATCCATCACATGGTTGCACATGTAGTCTGGAACTGGTTTGTGTTGTCCAATCTTCAGATGATTATAGTTCCGAAGAATGGGATGACAATGAAGAATCTGGGGGCATCAGACCGTATAGGTTTGAGCCTTGCCAAGCGGGCATCATGCCAGGTGAGTCACACTCAGAGAGTGACGGTGGAGAGGCACACATGCCCGCCGCAGCAGCAGCGACAAACACACGGCAGGGGAACACCGAGTGTTATTCTTTTGTTACAGATATTGCAACAAATTATTTGATCATAAATATAATTTTTTTTAACCTGATTTTTCAATAAAATCATAGTAGTGTATTCTCTGTGGCTCAGGCATCGGGTTTATTATGGATGATATTTTGAGTTCTTGTTGTTTTTGTTTTGTGCATGTGTTTTATGTGCGTTTTGAGCCACTTTCAGGTGGGCACTGTCCAATATTCTCCGGTCCGACCACGCTCCCTCTCTCTTTGACAGTCAGCTATTCATGTTTTGTGTGCATCATCTGCCCTGTTGTCATCCAGCCAATATTGCCAACACTATCATGACGTGTTAGCCACTCCACACAGCCATGGTTCTGTTGCGCCCCTTGAAGTGATGTCGGCCTTGGAGCGCAACCGTGGTTAACATGTCTCCTCTCCATGTTCGTTGGGAGATGTCGGCCCTGAACTCCAACTGTAAATGTTTCTGTTTATTTTTGTAAATCTTCACCTTTTTGGGAACTATTGTCATCATTCTTATGTTCAGTACATGTGCTGTGGTGAAATCTGCGTGTAAATCCATTCATCATAACCCTCCTCATGTGCTCTTACACAGGGCACGGAGAGGGAGGATGAAATAACGAGGATTTACGTGCAGGGTTCACCACAGCACATTTAATACAGAGAAACAGACAATTCCCTAAAAGGTGAAGACGTACAAAAAACACAAACACACTTACTGATAGCATTCAGGGGCCGGCATCACCCAGAGAACGAATGAGAGGAGACATGTTAGCCACAGGTGCACCCCAGAGCTAACATCGGTTCAAGGACGCACGAGAACCACAGTGAACATGACGCCACGAGACGGCTTTTGTTGTGATGTGGCGCATTGTAAATAAAGCTGAATTGAATTGAATTGAACATGGCGTGACTAACACATCGTGAGAGTGCTGAAAATACTGGCAGACAAACAGCACAGATGACTGGCAAATGGCCGCGAAGTACATGCACTGCTGGTGAATGTGATGAGAAGTACCTGGGCGAGGACCGGGAAACATGATCAGTGGGAGGGGATTCAGCTGGTGATAATGATAGAGGGGACGTGGCCGGACCGGCGAGAGTCAGCATGCAATCAGAGAAAGTAGATCAAAGCTGCGCGTAAATCCATTAATCCTTCCCCTCCTTGTGCACTCCTCCTCCATAAAAGCACATGAGGAGCGCACGAGGAGCGCACGAGGAGGCTTATGACAGTTGGAGCTGAAGCATGTAATGTGGTCTTTCACGCCTGCTGTTTATCTAAGCCTGTGACACAATGCGAAGACATAGCCGTAAAATTAAAACAAACCAGAGAAACTGTGAGCTACAAAGCTGCTGTCATTCCAGTCAACAACACCGGTGTCCGTTCTCCCGCTTACGTCATGGGGGTGCCGCCCTTAATTCGGTGGGTGACACCACAGTCCAGTCAGTGGCTGCGTTTTTTTTTGATGATAACTACTTTATGCAGGTGCAGTTGTAAATATTATATTGATCATCGACAATGACTTTTAGGTTTACACAACATCCTAAAAAATGTCAAAATCGTGTCATCAGACCTTTAACCCTTTGCGTGTGAGAATTTGCGTGCCCCTAGTGGCAGAGCGCGGCACTATGCCTGCCTTCTCACTCTGACTTTGTCAAAAGTAAGTGAGACATTTCTGAGTTTTTTTTTAAATGTACTGATTTCTTGTTCATATACTTTGAAGATAAGATGATGAGGTACCTCTGTACAAAAAACAGTGTCAAAAGACTTAACCATTTTTTGTGTAAATACGTCCAAAGTCCAGTTTTGACTGAGTTATGGAATTTAAAGAGGTGCCATGACATTATGCAAATTAGATGTGTAAATGTATTCCTATCTGAAACTTTGGATCATATTTTACATCTTTCAATTTGACAGTAAACCATTATCTCTTACCACTTTCAAGTTATAGCCTTGGAAATCTGAACTATTTTATTGACAAAAATATTTACCATTCTTGACCACTAGGGGGTATGCCGCAGTTAGGCACCATTCACACTCAAAGGGTTAAAGTTGGCTTTCGTTGTCTTGTGGTTAAGTTCTTTCTGTTCTCTCTGAAGTTTTTGTCTCTTCTGTGTGTTTTTTTTTTTTTTTTCTGGTATCTGAGAAGGGATCATCCTTTCTTGTCGAGCTCAATCCCTCTTACTTAGAGTAAAAATCCAAAACTCTGTTTTTCCCTCTCCTCAGATGCCGTTTATTCTGCTAAACTTTTTCTATTGATTTTCCTTAACTCATCTTTAAAGTGGACTGATAGTGGTTTTGAACTTTTTTTCCCTTGAGACTGTCTCACCCACATACCACAACGTCAGAAGAACTAGGATTTCGTGGGTGGAACTGTTTTACATCCATTTTTCCTCAGCCTGTGGTTCTTGTCGGCTGGTGGATATCCCAAAGTTGTGGGCCAGGGAAGGACCTGTTGCCTAGGGGAAGAGGTCACCTGCCCAGGGGCCAGCCGCTCACTTCTACTGCTGGCTCCACTGTCAACCTGCTGCTGAGTCTGTAAGCTAGAACTGCTGCTAGAAGGCAGTCTTTCCCCCTTTTGCCATCTGCTGGTGTTCAAGATCATCGCTGAGCTCTGAAGACACAGCTGTTCATAAGCCAGACTCCAACTTTCTATTTGCTGGGCTAAATGTGATGTCTAATTCTAATTGAATATGACCAATTTGTCATGTTAAAAGTTAGTCCATAAGCTACGATAGGAGCTATAAAGCTGAAGGAAAAATATTATTCTCCTTTTCAATAACCTACTTTTTTTTTTGTTTTGTAGAGTAACTCAGAATTTCCTCTTTCATATAATCAGCTTTTATCATTTTCTCCATAAAACTGCATCCAATTTTATGCATATTTTGTTGCAGTTACTTCACAGTTTCCCATTGCATTACAGTTACAAATTCAAAATCTGGTTTCTCTTGTTTCCACAAAGGTTTAACTATAGACTTTATGCTCAGGAACCCGTTACCAGTTAATGTGATATTTGATACGTGTTGATCATTTCACCTGCTTACAAATCAACTGAATGTAATGTCACTTAACTTGAGTTTGATCATTAAAACTGTTTACGATATATAGAAGTTTCTGCTTGATCTCTTTTTGTGTCTGCTTTCCGGAGTCACGGCAGAAGAATTCACGAATATTGAGACTGGTTAATGAAAGATACAAGGATTAGTTATTAATAAATTGTCCAAGTTTGGACTGGTGCCCCTACGAGTTGTTTTTCTTTTGTTTATGAGGGTTTGTGGTCATGAAGTAAATCTCTGTTTCCACACACACACACACACACACACACACCTGTATGTATAAATTAAATAATCCTTGTACCTTATCGCACTTATAACTAATTGTTCCTACATCAATGTTTATTTCCAAACGTTGGCAAGTTTTCAGCATGCTGAAAATTTTCAAAGAACACAGGTTTCACCAGCATTTGCCAACAAGCATCAACAATCATTAAGTTTTATCAACTTTTGCCAGCAGAGCCAGACGTTGGCCAAAATGTCAGTAAAAGTCAGTCCAAATGTTGTAGTGTGAATCCACCCTTAACATGGATGAGTAAACAATAGCCAGTCCCTATTATGAAGTGGGTTTAAACAGTTATCTATACGAAGCAGAGAGGGAGGAGGAGGCTTGCAGTGATTAAGTAAGTAAGATTAATCACCTGATCCGACCTTTGAATATAAAAATATACCATTATGAATCGTCCTTCGGATAAGTGTTCAAGGGATTTATTCTCATTATTTAATTTCTATTTATCATGAGAGGGGAAAAAAAAACCTAAAAACTAATATTTTTATGAATGATGTATATTGAGGATTTGAGGTGTTAGTTCTGATTTTACTTTTTATAAATTTTAACCAGGAAAATAATACAAAAGCCAGCCACACTGGTCAGTGACCAGTCCACTGCAGCCCAGTCAATTGCACAAAGCAACGACGGTGTGTCACTACGGGTGCTGCAGCAGCCCATGTAGGAGGCAAAATGTTGCTGACCATGACTGACAGACAGAGCAGTGACTTGAAACTCGTGCTTATTTGACAAGGAATCATGACCAACACCACCAGACAGAACCACTCGTATCATACTTGATCCTTTGAAATAGCTATTTATTAAAATTCACCACAGGTACCCAATAGAATAGACTAGGCTTTATTGTCATTGTACAGTTGTACAGCACAACAAAATTGTGGGTGCTCCACCAGGCTACTGCGCAATAAAGTAAGTGAGAAGAACTTGAAATAAAACAGTTGCAGAACACATGATTAGCCATGCGACTGAGGGAAAGGTAAAAGTAAAAATAACAAATAGCCCATAGGTATACGTACAGGTACGGTAGTGGCGTCGCGGGTGGAGCTACTGTATGTACATAAGACTGCGGAGTGCAGGACACATAATTGAGTAAAATGGCCCAAGAATTATGGAAAAAATATGTACAGGAGTGGTTTCATGGATGGGTCAATATACATGTAAGTCAGAAGTGCAACGGCAGGTGAGTTAGAGTGATAATTAAAAAAGCCCTTGGTTCTATGCATGTGAGCGTTTGGGGGGGGGGGGGGGACTCTGACTGTTTGCAGTCTGGATGGCCCAGGGGAAGAAACTGTCAGTCTGGAGGTGTGGGACCTGATCATTCTGAACTGTCGTCCAGAGGGAAACAGGTCAAACAGGTGGTGGGCGGGATGTCAGGGGTCTCCTGTGAAGGCCTTGATCTTTCTGTGACAGGAGGATCTGGAGATATCCTCCTGGATGGGCAGAGGGCTGCCGATAATTTTTTGGGTGGTGTTGATGACCCTCTGTACTGCCTTCCTGTTCTCGGCCATGGAGCCGGCGTACCACACACCCAGACAGTACGTGAGCACACTGTCTACTGAGCAGCAATAGAAGACCAGCAGCAGCTTCTGGTCCAAGTTTTTTATTCCTCAGCACATGGAGGAAGTGCAGCTGCTGCTGGGCTTTCTTCACTAGGGCTTTGGTGTTGACAGTCCAAGAGAGGTCAGAGGAGATGTGGGTGCCCAGGAAAACATCCCTGAAGGCAGGGACGTTTTCCATGCGGTCTCCATTTATTCAATTCAATTCAACTTTATTTATATAGCACCATTTCACAGCAACAGTCATCTCATAGCACTTTCAACTGTAGGGAAACCCCCACAATTGCAGAAAGACCCCAGCAATCAGGCGATCCCCTGTGAGCAAGTGCTTGGCGACGGTGGAGAGGAAAAACTCCCTTTTAACAGGAAGAAACCTCCAACAGAACCAGGCTCAGGGAAGGGCAGTCATCTGCTGCAACTGGCTGGGGGGAGAGGGGATAGAGAATCAGAATCAGAATCAGAATCAGAATCAGAATCAGATTTATTGCCATTGTTCATGTAATACACAAACTAGGAATTTGTCTCGGTGCAATGCTGCAACATTAAAAACATAATGAGAAAAAGGGATAAACTAAAAAACTAAAGGACTAGAAACGTGCAATAAGTGTAGAAAAATAAGTAATAATAAGTAATAATAATAATAATACTAGTAATAATGAGTAGTACTAGTCAAGGCAGTTTTTAAAAAATTAGCATGTAGCAGATAATGTGAAGTACCACATAGTGCAGTCGATAATGCAACAGAAAAACAGTGATGAATGACGTGAGTCTGGTTGAGCTGCTGTACATAGTGCACGAGAGTCAAAAGTCACTTAATGTTCAGCAGTCTGATGGCAGAGGGGAAAAAGCTGTTCATGTGCCGTGAGGTTTTAGTCCGATTGGACCGAAGCCTTCTACCTGAGGGGAGGGGGGCAAACAGCACATGACCAGGATGTGAAGGATCGGCTATGATCCGGCCAGCACGCCTCCGGGTCCTGGAGATGTACAGGTCCTGGATAGATGGGAGCTCGCAGCCTATCACCTTCTCAGCAGTGCGCACGACGCGCTGCAGCCTTAGTCTGTCCCTGGCAGTGGCTCCTGCATACCACACAGTTATGGAGGAGGTGAGGATGGACTCGATGATGGCCGTGTAGAACTGCACTAACATCTTGGTGGGTAGCTTGAGCTTCCGCAGCTGCCGCAGAAAGAACATCCTCTGCTGGGCCTTTTTGATGAGGGAGCTGATGGTTGGCTCCCATTTGAGGTCTCGGGTGATGGTGGTGCCCAAGAAGCAGAAGGAATCTGCAATGGTGATGGGAGAGCCTGTGATGGTGAGGGGGGGCAGGGGGGATGTGACTTTCCTGAAGTCCACAGTCATCTCCGCTGTCTTCAGAGCATTCAGCTGCAGGTTGTTGTGGCTGCACCAGGACACCAGCTTGGCCACCTCTTCCCTGTAGGCGGACTCGTCGCCTTTGGAGATGAGCCCGATGAGGGTGGTGTCGTCCGCAAACTTAATCAGCTTAACAGACTGGTGGGAGGAGGTGCAGGAGTTGGTATAAAGGGAGAAGAGTAGGGGAGGAAGTACACAGCCCTGGGGTGATCCGGTGCTGATGCTAACAGAGTCTGAGACAAACTTCCCCAGCCGCACATGCTGTCTCCGGTCCGTCAGGAAGTCGGTGATCCACCTGCAGAGGGAGTCAGGCACGTTGAGCAGGGACAGCTTGTCCTGGAGCAGATCGGGGCGGATGGTGTTGAATGCGGAGCTGAAGTCCACAAACAGAATCCTGGCGTAGGTTCCCGGGGAGTCCAGGTGCTGCAGGATGGAGTGGAGGGCCAGGTTGACTGCGTCGTCCACAGACCTGTTAGCACGGTAGGCAAACTGCAGCGGGTCTAGGAGGGGTGAGGTGATGGACTTGAGGTGAGACAGGACCAGGCGCTCAAAGGACTTCATGACTACAGAGGTGAGCGCTACAGGTCTGTAGTCGTTAAGTCCAGTAATCCATGGCTTCTTGGGGACAGGGATGATGGTGGAGGATTTGAGGCAGGTCGGCACGTGACATTGCTTAAGGGAGGTGTTAAAAATGTCTGTGAAGACAGGAGCCAGCTCTTTCGCACAGTGTCTCAGGGTGGAGGGAGACACACCGTCCGGCCCGGGGGCCTTGCGCGGGTTCAGTCTGGAGAACTGTCTGTGCACGTCCTGCTCACTGATGACAAGGGGAGGGGGGGAGGAGGAGGAGGAGGAGGGGGGGACCGCTTTTGATGAATTAGGGGCTGAGGAGGCAGTGGAGCTGGGTGGAGTGGGTGAGTTGGACACAGCTGACGAGGTGTCAAAACGGGCGTAATGTTGGGACAGTTTTTGACAAAGGGCTTTGTCATCCTGACCTTTAGAAGCCTGAGGCCGATAGTTGGTGATTTGCCTCAGTCCTCTCCACACAGAAGCCGAGTCATTAGCAGTGAACTGCTGCTGGAGTTTCTCAGAATACACAGATTTAGCTCTCCTCAGCTCTCTGTTAAACCGATATTTGACCTCTCTGTAGCAGTCCCTGTCTCAACTTTTCAACGCTGCTTCCTTCTCCTTCCTGATCCGTCTGAGCTTAGCTGTGAACCAGGGCTTGTCATTAGAATATCTCACCCTGGTGCGCGATGGGAGAATGTCCTCCTCACAGAAGTTGATATACGAGTTCACTGTGTCTGTGTACTCATTAAGATCATGTGTGGCTCTTTTAAACATGCCCCAGTCAGTTATTTCCATGCATGTGTTCAGTTTCTCTCCAGCTTCACTGGTCAATTTCTTTGTGGTGGTCACAACAGGTTTAGTGAGTTTCAGTCTTTGTTTGTATGTGGGGATGAGGTGAACCATCACGTGATCAGATAGTCCCAGCGCAGCGCGGGGAACAGCGCGATATGCGTCCTTTACTGAAGTATAACAGTGATCTAGCGTGTTATTTCCTCTGGTTGGACATTTAATAAACTGTTTGTAGCGGGGGAGCTCGTGACTCAGATTGCTCTGGTTAAAATCGCCCACCACGATAACCAGGGAGTCTGGAAAGTTCCGCTCTGTAAGTTGGATGTGATCTGCGAGCACGCGCTGAGCTTCGCGCGTGTCCGCGTCGGGAGGGGCGTACACAGCGACGAGGATGAATGAGGCAAACTCCCGCGGGGAATAAAATGGCTTGCAGTTAATGAAAAGAAATTCCAGGGTGGGAGAACAGTGTTTGGAAATCACCGTTACATCAGAGCACCAGCTGTTGTTAATATAGAAGCACACTCCTCCTCCAATAGACAAAAGAGAAGACAAAAAGAACAGACATGTAGAAAGCAAACAGCATGACAGGGACTCAATCTATGGGAGAGAACAAACAGATGTTAATGACCAGCAAAAATAAGGCGGGGGGGGGGGGGTCCTGTCTGCTCTTCCTGAAGTCCACAATGAGTTCTTTGTTTTTTTGGACATTCAATTCCAGGTTGTTTGCTTGGCACCATGGCAGTAGATTCTCTACCTCCACCCTGTATGCCTTCTCATTGTCATTGATGATGAGCCCAACCAAGGTGGTGTCGTCCGTGTATTTCACAATGACGGTGGTTGGGTGGGTTGGAATACAGTCAAAGGTGCACAAGGAGTACAATAGAGGGCTTAGCACACAGCCTTGGGGGGAGCCAGTGCTGAGGGACAGTGTCGAGGAGTGGTGGGGGCCAAGTCTGACTTTTTGTGGGCAATTGGTGAGAAAGTTCTTTATTCAGGAGCAGGTTGGGGGGGGGGGGATCTGGAGGAGGTGCAGTTTGTTGATCAGGATGTTTGGGATGATGGTGGTCAAAGCTGAGCTGTAGTCTATGAAGAGCATCCTCATGTAGCTCCTTGGGTTCTCCAGGTGGCTCAGCACGCTGTGGAGAGTGGAGGCTATGGCGTCTTCTGTAGACTGGTTCTCCCTGTAGGGGAACTGATGGGGGTCAAAGGTGGGGAAGACAGTCCCTGATGTGCTGGGACACCAGTTACTCAAAACATTTCATGACTACAGACGTGAGTGCTATGGGTCTGTAGTCATTCAGGCTGTCCTTACGGCCTTTTTGGGGATGGGGATGATGGTGGAGGCCTTGAGGCAGGAGGAGACGGTGACGTGCGTCAGGGAGAAGTTGAACAGCTTGGTGAGGATCCCTGCCAGCTGGTCTGAACATGCTTTGACCACCACCCCTGGGATGCCGTCTGGACCAGCAGCTCTGTGAGGGTTCACTGATGTAAGTTGCCTCCTCACCTCATGCACCTGTGGGGGGGAGGGGAGGAGGGAGAGGGCACGGGTTTGGGTGTGTGTGCGCAAACCGGGAAAAGAAGCTGTTAAGCGCCTCTGCCAGAGTGAGGTTGCTTTTTGATGGCGGGGGGCCCTGTCCCCTGTAGTTGGTGAGGGCCTGGATGCCTCTCTACATCTGTCGGGGGTTGTTGTCTGTGAGGAAGACCTCCACCTTCCTCCTATAGGCGCTCTTTGTGAGTTTTATGCCTTTCCTCAGGTTAGCTCTGACAGTGCTGTACAGACAGCTGTCCCTCTGTCTGAAGGCTGAGTTGCGGGCTCTTATCAGAGCCTGGACTTCACTGGTCATCCAGGGTGTGTGGTTTGGAAAGACCCGGATGTGTTTGGTGACTGTCACATTTTCTACACAGCATTTGACAAAGAAGAGGACAGATTCGGTGTAGGAGTCCAGGTCTTGCTGTTCAAAGATGCTCCAATCAGTGCAGGCAAAGCAATCTTGTACCTGGAGAAGAGCGTTTTCAGGCCAGGTTTTAATTGTTTGTTTGATTGGGTGGGAACTCTGCCTCGGGGGGTGTAGGCAGGAATCAGAAAGAGAGAAAGATGGTCTGACTGTCCATGGAGGGGAATGGGGTGGTTCTGTAGGCATACTTAATGTTGCTGTAAACATGATCCAGTGTTCTTTCCCCTCTTGTGGGACACTTAACATGTTGGTAGAATTTAGAATTTGGGGAGTACAGTCTTTATGCATGCTTTGTTCAAATCCCCTGTAATAATGTGGACTGCGTCGGGGTGATCTCTTTGCTGCCTGCTGACAATGTGCTGGAGTTGATTGAGTGGTAAGCTAAGATTAGCACCTGGAGGAACGTAAACGGCTGTTAAAACTCTTAGATGCATAAGTGAGGTCAAAAATGACCTCAGCGGTTGTTTTTTTTGCAATATCTTTGTAATTTTAATTTTTTATCATTTAATCTTCCATGTATTCCTCAAATAGGTTGTCTTTGACATGATGCCATTTGGATTTATATCTAATTGTTATATTTTTTAAGTAATTGCATTTTTTTTGTATCAGTACCACACTTTTCCATATGTGGGGTCAAAAATGACCCCAAGCATTTTCTATGGAATTTCAAAGGTTAACCCTAGGAACTTTGATTTTTATCAACTGTGATTGTCAGATATACAGTTACTGTCAATCCACACATCTAATGCCAACAGCCTCCCCACTAGTGATGGCGAGATGAAGCTTCATGAAGCAAATGTCTTTCTTGGTGGTTCCATCGCAAAAAAAAAAAAAAAATGAAGCTGGAATAGATTGCAAATAAAGTCTCAAGTCCACAAAATGTGAGGGACATTGCGCTTCGCTGTCCCCTTCGAATGTCATCACGTTCATCTGCAACACAAGCCTTGATACGTGCTTCACAAAAATCTTCCCGGGTTACTCGACACACGCTTCGAAGACTCGGCACAGAAGGACACATCTACTCACCACCCTGAAGGTTATTTTTACACAGCAACATACATGTAAGTATTATCATTTTTATACCTCATAATATATGTGCTGTTATAAATTATGAACTTATTTTCAACGTCCATAAATTTTGTGTGATAGTGTCATGTTATCATCATCAAATTACTACTTTGTAGTTAGCTACAGTAGCTAACTAAGCTAACACTAGTTAACTGTGTGTGTCTGTCATGTTTATAGGACATCATCAGATGGCCTATGAACTCAGGCATCATAGGACTCGCGATGCCATCATAAAGATATGATGTCTGCAGTATATGGTGGCACATAGACAAATGTGTCTTTTTGATGTTATATAGACCATCACTCATGATGCCTAGACTAATATGTCTTTATGATGTCATATGGCTCAAAATTGGCAAGGTGAATAAGTCACAGGGCCAGTCTTTACAGCGCGTTCATGTTTTCTGCACAACAGATTTCTGCAGCCATGGCTGATTCTACGTTGCCACGAGCAGAGATGCCAGATCAAGCAGTCTTCGTATTGTTGCTCAAGATGAAGAAACTAAGCAAAAGCATTTTCTCCAGGTGCTCAGGTTTCTCGGTTTCTATGGGCATGCACGGGCCTTCCTGAACAGGGTCGAAAGCCACTTTTTGCTCAGATCTATTTTCATGATCCTGCCCATGAACCGGAATTACGACACACCTACGCAGTGTTGTATTTTTGGATGTTTTGGATGTTTACCTTTTTACAATACATTAATAATCACCCAAAATATAATATAAATAATCATCTTTAACCAAAATGAAAGAAATTTCTTAAGTTTACAGCATAAAATGCACTCATTCTAATTGGGGTCATTTTTGACCCCACTCATGGGAGAGTGTAGGAATTGGTTGGTCATGCATCTAAGAGTTAAAATTACTGCATTTAGCTCAAAGGGGAGATAAAAAGTCCTGCATAGGAAGGACATGGCCTCTAAGTTTGGTCAACAGTGGCTATGAATTATTATGTTGTTTTTACCCCAAGTCTGAAGCACATAAGCACAGAGCCCTCCCACCCTTCCCTTAACAGAATCAGTGTTGTGGTCGAGACGGTGTATAGTTCAGCCAGGTAATTCCAGAATCAGAATCAGAATCAGAATCAGAATCAGATTTATTGCCATTGTTCATGTAATACACAAACTAGGAATTTGTCTCGGTGCAATGCTGCAACATTAAACATGATAAAAATAAAAGATAGAAATAAAGAACTATACATGCAATAAAATGTAGAATATGAATAAGTAATATTAGACAAAGCAATTTTTAGATATATTAGCGAGCAGCAGATATTGTGGAGTACCCCATAGTGCAGTCGGTAATGCAAAAAGAAAACAGTGATGATTGACATGAGTCTGGTTGAGCTGCTGTACATAATGCACGAGAGTCTAATAAGTCACTTAGTGTTCAGCATTCTGATGGCAGAGGGGAAGAAGCTGTTCATGTGATGGGAGGTTTTAGTCTGAATGGACCGAAGTCTTCTACCTGAGGGGAGGGGGGCAAACAGTACGTGACCAGGGCGTGAAGGATCGGCAATGATCCGGCCTGCATGCCTCCGGGTCCTGGAGATGTACAGATCCTGGAGGGATGGGAGCTCGCAGCCTATCACCTTCTCAGCAGTGCGCACGACGCGCTGCAGCCTTAGTCTGTCCCTGGCAGTGGCTCCTGCGTACCACACGGTTATGGAGGTGGTGAGGATGGACTCGATGATGGCCGTGTAGAACTGCACCAACATCTTGGTGGGTAGCTTGAGCTTCCTCAGCTGCCGCAGGAAGAATATCCTCTCCTGGGCCTTTTTGATGAGGGAGCTGATGGTCGGCTCCCACTTGAGGTCCCGGGTGATGGTGGTGCCCAGGACATGGAAGGAATCTGCAGTGGTGATGGGAGAGCCTGTGAGGGTGAGGGGGGGCAGAGGAGTTGTGACTTTCCTGAAGTCCACGATCATCTCCACTGTCTTCAGAGCGTTCAGCTGCAGGTTGTTGTGGCTGCACCAGGACGCCAGCTGGGCCACCTCTTTCCTGTAGACGGACTCGTCACCGTTGGAGATGAGCCCGATGAGGGTGGTGTCGTCCGCAAACTTGATCAGCTTGACAGACTGGTGGCTGGAGGTGCAGGAGTTGGTATAAAGGGAGAAGAGTAGGGGGGAAAGTACACAGCCCTGGGGTGATCCGGTGCTGATGCTAACAGAGTCAGAGACAGTCTTTCCCAGCCGCACATGCTGTCTCCGGTCCGTCAGGCAGTCGGTGATCCACCTGCAGAGGGAGTCAGGCACGTTGAGCAGGGACAGCTTGTCCCGGAGCAGAGCGGGGCGGATGGTGTTGAATGCAGAGCTGAAGTCCACAAACAGGATCCTGGCGTAGGTTCCCGGGGAGTCCAGGTGCTGCAGGATGGAGTGGAGGGCCAGGTTGACTGCGTCGTCCACAGACCTGTTGGCTCGGTAGGCAAACTGCAGCGGGTCCAGGAGGGGAGTGGTGATGGACTTGAGGTGGGGCAGGACCAGGCGCTCAAAGGACTTCATGACTACAGAGGTGAGCGTTACAGGTCTGTAGTCGTTAAGTCCAGTAATCCGTGACTTCTTGGGGACAGGGATGATGGTGGAGGTTTTGAGGCAGGTCGGCACATGGCATAACTTCAGGGAGGTGTTAAAAATGTCTGTGAAGACAGGAGTCAGCTCATCCGCACAGTGTCTCAGGGTGGAGGGAGACACGCCGTCTGGACCGGGGGCCTTGCGCGGGTTCAGTCTGGAGAACTGTCTGTGCACATCCTGCTCACTGATGACAAGGGCGGGGGGTGGAGGAGGGGGGCACCTTTGATGAAGTGGGGACCGTGAAGGCAGTGGCACTGGGGGGAGGGGGGAGATGGACACAGCTGACGAGGTGTCAAAACGGGCATAATGTTGGGACAGTCTTTGACAAAGGGCTTTATCATCCTGACCTTTAGAAGCCTGAGGCCGATAGTTGGTGATTTGCCTCAGTCCTCTCCACACAGAAGCAGAGTCGTTAGCAGTGAACTCCTGCTGGAGTCTCTCAGAATACACAGATTAAGCTCTCCTCAGCTCTCTGCTAAACTGATATTTGACCTCCCTGTAGAAGTCCCTGTCTCCACTTTTCAACGCTGCTTCCTTCTCCTTCCTGATCTGTCTGAGCTTAGCAGTGAACCAGGGCTTGTCATTTGTGTACCTCACCCTTGTGCGCGATGGAAGAATGCTCTCCTCACAAAAGTGGATATGTGAGTTCACAGTGTCCGTGTACTCATCCAGATCATGCGTGGCTCCTTTAAACATACCCCAGTCAGTTATTTCCATGCACGTGCTCAGCTTCTCCCCAGCTTCACTGGTCAATTTTCTCATAGTGCTCACAACAGGTTTAGTGAGCTTTAGTCTCTGTCTGTATGTGGGAATGAGGTGGACCATCATGTGATCAGATAGTCCGAGCGCAGCGCGGGGAACAGCGCGATACGCGTCCTTCACTGTAGTGTAACTGTGATCCAGCGTGTTCTTTCCTCTGGTGGGGCATTTAATAAACTGTTTGTATCGGGGGAGATCGTGGCACAGGTTGCTCTGGTTAAAGTCGCCAACCACAATAACCAGAGAGTCCGGGAAAGTGCGCTCCGTTTGTTGAATGTGATCTGCGAGCACGCGCTGAGCCTCGTGCGCGTCCGCGTCGGGCGGGACGTAAACAGCGGCCAGGATGAATGAAGCGAACCCCCGCGGGGAATAAAAAGGCTTGCAGTTAATGAATAGATATTCCAGAGCGGGAGAACAGTATTGGGAAATCACCGTTACATCAGAGCACCAGCTGCTGTTAATGTAAAAGCAGACTCCTCCTCCTGAGGACTTACCGGAGAACTTTGTGTCTCGATCAGCACAAAACAGCTGAAATCCCTCGAGGAGGAGCGCACTGTCCGGAGTTGATTCCTTAAGCCAGGTCTCAGTAAAGCAGAGGGCAGACGAGGTAGAGAGGTCCTTAAATCGCATCAGCAGTCTCAGTTCATCTACCTTGTTAAAGGGAGAATTGGCATTGGAGAGAAATATGCCAGGCAAAGCCGTGCGCGTGCCTCTCCTGCGAAGCCGCACGAGAGCGCCCGCTCGCCTTCCTCTCCTTCGCCGTCTCACTTTTTGGGCCAAAAAGTGAACCAGATCGGCGGCAGGAGCCAAAAAAACCGGGAGTAGATCCGTGGCAGTTAAAGTCCTGATATTTAGAAGCTCTTCACGGGTGTAAAAGCAGGCAGACACATAATTGACGAACAGAAACATACAAAGAAAGGCGCAGCGAAACACCATGGCGGCCACTGTGGGCGCCATCTTGGATCGAAAGTCTTGGATCCACAGCGGCAGCCGGGATGTATTTGTTCAGCCATGACTTGGTCACAATCAGAATACAACAGTCCCGGACGTAGCAATTATAGGCAATCTCCATGTGCAGCTCATCCATTTTATTGGTGAGGAATCTGGCATTGGTGAGGAAAAATTGAAGGTAACGGTGGTTTGGAGCGAAGTTTGCGCAGCTGGACATGAAGGCCAGCCCTGCAGCCTCGTTTCTGCTTCCTCTCCAGTCGTCATCTGCTCTTGCGGGCCATAACGAACCCCGAAGCACGCGTTGGTCTAGCGATCTCCTTGGGGATGTGGTGGAAGACACTAGAACGGGCACTGGAGATGACGGAGGTGAGTTGGTGACCGATGCCTATAAGTTCCTGGTGACTGTAGGTAGTTAGTCCATCACAGAAGGAGCACAGAAAAAGGCAGAAAAGACACAAGAAAGGGTGCAGTTGACCAGAGCGTCTAGCTGTTGCGTGTGAACGCATCGCCATTTTGCAACAAGCCAGATGAACCAGCTAAATTAACCAATTAACCAGCAATTAACCAGCTGAAATTTATTTGCGCTGATGGCTTCATAAATTCTGATGGATTTCAGCTGGCTTCTTGGCGTTCTATGCCTTTTTGCCCCTCTTTTTCTTCGTGTGTTCAATACTTATTCCTGGTGTCATTATATTTTATTAAATATAACTTGTTTTGTGAACACAGTTGACCTGATTCATTTGTATGTATGGATTATTTGGGTTGTTACTGATAGCTGGAGAAAATCTCAGGTCAGTGGCTCCATCAGAAATGTGTTTAATGAGAAAACTGGTGACGTGTTCAATACTTATTTTCTCCGCTGTAGCAGAATTCCAAAACCTCTTTGGCTTATCTATATAGTTTTCAGAAAACTGGAATTGACTTTTGTTGTGCTTTTGGGTGAGTAGTGGTGTACGTCATGGAGATAGGGCATAAAGCCCTTCAGCCTTACTGTGGATAGCACTGTTACCTCAACATGACCTTTTAAGTCACACAGGAAATAAAACACATCTCTGGGAAGTCTGAATTGTAAACAAATACATGAAGACAAACATTTTTAAAGCCTAACAGGCATGAAATTGATAATATTCCGACTGATATTTACAGCAAAGGCACTGAATATTCAGTGCCTTTGCTATCTTTCTGTATCCTTTTTCCTTATCTCTGTAAGGTAATGATCTCTTCTCTGAACTTTTTTTTGACAGCTCTCTTGACTTATTCAATTCAATTCAATTCAATTCAACTTTATTTATATAGCGCCATTTCACAACAACAGTCATCTCATAGCACTATCAACTGTAGGGGGGAACCCCCACAGTTGCAGAAAGACCCCAGCAATGAGGCGATCCCCTATGAGCAAGCACTTGGCGACGGTGGAGAGGAAAAACTCCCTTTTAACAGGAAGAAACCTCCAGCAGAACCAGGCTCAGGGAGGGGCAGTCATCTGCTGCGACTGGCTGGGGGGTGAGGGGATAGAGAAAAAGAAAAGAACAGACATGTAGAGAGCAAACAGCACGATGGGGACTCAATCTATGGGAGAGAGCAAACAAATGTTAATGACCAGCAAAAAAAAATATTTCATAGAGAGTGAGGAAAGGAGTGAGGCCCAGTGCATTACTGGAGGTCCCCCGGCTGACTAAACCTATTAGCAGCATAACTAAGGGAGGGTTCAGAAACACATGATCCCTCCCTAATTGTAGGCTATATCAAAAAGGTAGGTTTTAGCCCTATTCTTAAAAACAGAGATCGAGTCTGACTCCCGAATCCAGATTGGCAGCTGATTCCACAGGAGAGGAGCTTGATAACTGAAGGCTCTGCCTCCCATTGTACTTTTGGAGATTCTAGGTATTACAAGTAATCCTGCATTTTGGGAGCGTAGTGCTCTGTTAGGATAATACGGTAGTATCAGATCTTTTAAATAAAAAGGAGCCTGATTGGTTAGAGCTTTGTAAGTAAGAAGAAGGATTTTAAACTTAATTCTAAACTCTATGGGAAGCCAATGAAGGGAGGCCAGAACCGGAGAGATATGATCTCTCTTTCTAGTACCTGTTAAAACTCTTGCTGCAGCATTTTGGATCAGCTGAAGACTTTTTTTTGTAACTTAGATTTTTATTCATTTTTCATCATATATAATGCATTCAGATCACATTCTACATTTAAAAAACAAAGGGGTTAGGGTAGGGAAAATAAAAAAAAATTAAAAAAAAAAAAATAAAAAAATAAAAAAAATAAAAAAAAAATAAAGGGGGGGGGGGAAATGTTGGAGCATCAAGTTTTTAGTTTCCATCTCTTAATTCTTCTGGTTTTTTCAGTGTCTTTGGTTATTCTTTCAATTTCTGCCTCGTTGTTGCACTTTGTAGTGTGTCCATTTCCGCCATTTTTTCTCCCATATTCCTTCTTGCATTCTTCGTCGATATGTTAGTTTTTCCATCATACGTATGTCCTCAACAATGTCAGTCCATTGTTCTTGGTCAGGAAGAACTTCTGATCGCCATTTTTTTGTGATAGTTTTTTTTACATGCAATCAACAAGATTTTAACTAGATATCTGTCCTCAGCCTGTATAACATTGTCTTTTTTAAGATCACATAAGTGCATCAGGTTACAGTTCATTGGTATATTATATCCTAATATCCTCTGTATTGTCACATGCATAGATTTCCAAAATGATGATATTTTGTAGCATTTCCAAAACATATGTGAGTGGTCTGCATTTTGAGCCCCACATCCCCTCCAGCATAAAGATTGGGTATTTGTATATTTTCCTTGAATCTGTGGTGTAATGAAAAAGCAAATCAGGTTTTTCCATCCAAATTCCCTCCATGCCCTTGAATTTGTTGATGTGTGTTGTGTTTTCCATATTTCCTGCCAGCTTTCTTCTGTTATGTTTAAATTGAGCTCTTTCTCCCATTTCTCCTTTATATAGTTACTTGTATGATTGTTTGTCATAAGTTTCTGATATAGTTTTGAAATAATTCTTATTTTATTTCCTGCATATGAGCTTAAAATAAGTTGTATAATCTCGTTCACATCTGTTTGGAGGTTATGCCTAATCTTCTTCATATAGTAATCTCTCATCTGCAGATATCTGAAAAATTCCGATCTTTCTAATTTAAATTTTCTCCTGATATTTACAAAGCTCCCGAGATCTTTTTTTCCGATATTGCCCCATGCTGTGATTCCCTTGTTCACCAGATTTTTGTATCCCCTATCTTATTTTGCCGGTTCAAACTGACTGTCAAATGCTACCCATTTCAATAGTTTTATGTCTTCCCTTATATTATATTTTTGTACTATTTTATACCACAGTTCTAAAGTAAATTTAGTGATTGGGTCTATTTGTTTGATTTGCTTATATGCATCTTTATCCCCTATTATGCTTTGTACTGGGAGTCCCTCAATTTCCTTTTCCATTGCTTTCCATTTTGCCTCATATCCCTCGTCGCACCAACATATGATATATCTTATTTGTGCTGAGTAGTAATATTCCTTTAGACTCGGTAGGCCCATGCCTCCTTTCTCTTTTGGTAATTGGAGGGTTTTATATTTCACTCTTGGTTTTTTACCTCCCCAAACAAATCTCGATATCATCCTGTCCCACTTTGAGAATTGGGCATCTGGAATCTCTGTTGGTATAGCCTGGAAGAGGTAAAGTAATCTAGGTTGTATGCTGATTTTGACTGTCTCAATTTTTGAATTCAGATCCATATTTAAGATTGACCATCTATCAATATCTTTTTTTATTTCTTGTTCCAACCTATCATAGTTTGCTTTATATATTTTGCTTAGGTCTTTAGGTATGTTCACTCCAAGGTATTTTATTTCTTTTTGGTTCCAGTTTAGTTTGATCTTATCAGTTATCTGGTTTAGAGGGTTATAGTGGAATGTCAGTATTTGTGTTTTTGTTATGTTTATCTTGTATCCTGATAATTTTCCAAAATTTTCTATCAAGTTCATCATTTCCATTATTGATTTATCTGGTTGTTCAAGGTAAACTATAATATCGTCTGCAAATAGCCCAATCTTGTGTTCCGCCCCCTTTATTGTTACACCTTTTAATTTCTTATTTTGTCGTATCGCTTGAGCCAATGGTTCTATGAACAGAGCAAACAAGGTGGGCGATAAGCAGCATCCCTGCCTAGTTGATCTTTGTATATTTACTTTGTCTGTTAAGCTACCGTTTATCTTGATTCTTGCCACAGGTTCTTGATATAGCGTCCTTATGCATTGTACTGATTTTTCGTTAAATCCAAAGCGCTCCAGTACACTATATAGGAATTTCCAGTTAACCCTGTCAAATGCTTTTTCTGCGTCTAAACTCATTATTACTGCGCTTTTCTTTTCTTTATGTATTTGGTTAATTATATGTATTGTTCTCCTGATATTGTCATGTGTTTGGCGTCCCTCTATGAATCCAGTTTGATCATCTTCTATCAATTCCGTCAAGAATGTCTTTATTCGTTTACATATAATTGTTGTGTATATTTTATAATCTACATTTAATAAAGAGATTGGTCTATAGTTTCCGCATTGTTCTTTATCTTTCCCTGGTTTTAAAATAACTGAAATGATTGCTTCGTTCCATGATGGAGGTATTTTGTTGTTGTTCAGCGTCCAATTAAATGACTTTAGGAGTTGTGGCGTGAGTTCTTCTATAAACAGTTTATAAAACTCAGATGGGTATCCATCACTACCTGGTGATTTACCGTTTTTAAGTGACTTAATCACATCTCTGATCTCTTGTGTTGTTATTTCTGCTGTTAGTTTTTCATTTTGTTGATTTCCTATTGATGGCAAGTCCAATGTGTCTAGAAATTTTTTGATATCTTTAGTATTTGTTTCTTCAGGTTGCGAGTATAGTTCTTGGTAGAAATTATGGAAAATTTCTTCGATGTTTTCTGGGTTAACTGTGGTTTTATTTGTGGTGGGGTCTTTAATCTTGTATACATTATTCATTGTTTGTTGTTTTCTTAACCGTTTTGCCAGCAGTTTTGTGGCTTTTGGCCCCGTTTCATAATATTTTTGCTTTAGATATCTATTTTTCCTTTCAATTTCATCCATTTGTGTTTCTTTTATCTTTGTTTTTTCTTCTTTAATTTCTTGATATATTTTTGGGTCATTTGTGCTTTGATGTTTACGTTCTAGTTCCCTCAGTCTCTCACATCTTTGTTCATACGCTTCCAGTTTAGTCTTATTTGCTTTTCCTGTTTCAACAATTAATTTACCCCTTAACACGGCTTTTAGTGCGTCCCATAGTATTGTTGGGTCCACTTCTTCATTGTCATTCTCTTGGATATATTCGTTTATGTTTATTTTTATTCTTTCTTTCATTTTCTCATCATTTAACAGTCCTACATTAAGTTTCCATGTTGTTCGTCGTTTTCTATTGTTCAAATATATTTCCATGTATATAGGATTATGATCTGATATTTCTGCCCCTCCAATCCAACAATTTCTCACCCTGTGTCTGTCACCTTCATTCATAAGGAAGTAATCTATTCTAGAGTGTACTTTATGGACTGCTGAATAATGTGTATAGTCTTTTTCGAGTGGGTGCAGGTCCCTCCATATGTCTACCATACCCATTTCTGCCAGTGAGGTTCTTATGAACTTTGTTACATGTTTTTTTGTCTTCTTAACACTTGTTGTGTCAACTTCATGATCCATGACAGCATTTAAGTCTCCTCCACAAATTAGGACTCCTTCACTGTGTGTTGCTATGAGATCAAACAGATGTTGAAAAAAACCCTTGTCACTTTCTGGTGGGGCATAGATGTTCACTAATGTAATCTGCATACCATCTATTCTTCCCTTTATTATTACATACCTGCCTTCTTTATCCTGGATTTCCTGTTCACTTTCAAATTGTATTTTGTTTGAGATTAGTATCATAACCCCCCTTTTTGCTCCTCCCTTACATGAACTGTAGTAGGAGTTCTTATAGCCAAATCTCTTTAGTTTCACATGTTCTGTCTTGCTCAAATGTGTCTCTTGCATAAATATAATTTCAGCTTTTTCCTTCTTGAATTTTCTTATTATTCTTTCCCTTTTAACAGGTGAGTTCAGACCATTCACGTTTAATGTCATTATCTTAAGATTTTTACCCATATTCATGTTTTTCCATTTTTTTAACTTGTGCTCCTAGCCCCTTTAACAACAAAAATAACACATATTTATATAAAAACACATTAAAAAATCTCGACCTCCGTACTTTGGGCCTTTCTTCTGCCCACTGGTCCCTGTTGGTGGGTGGGGGGTTTGTCTTCACAGAGTGAAGGGCCCTCCCTAGACTTCTAATTACTATCAAAGTAATAGTCATAAGTCTAGAAATGTCCAACAAATATCACTTAAACCTCTCCTAGCCGTCTGTTTCTCTTTTACCTTGTCTTCTTGGCCTTCATTTCTTCTGTGCCTTTCTTAATCTTTGTTATGATCTAGGCTTTCAGTAGAAAGCCTTGTAGCTTGTCCTGGGCCCGCTGCTCTACGTCTCTCCCCCTTCTTCCGCCGTTCACTCGTCTCCACTCCGTCTGTCGTGGTGCGTTCAGGGCCGCCGCTGCTCCAGCTGTCTCCTTCGGCACGCTCACCTCAAGGCCCCGCTCCATCATATCCCGCGCTGCCTCTTCGGCCGTGTTGTAGGTTCTTGTGCCTTCCTCCCAATGAATCCTCATTTTCGTTAGCGGCGTTTGGAATCTAATTTTTTTCTCTTTCAGCGTTTTTTTAATATTGGCATATTTCTTCCGCTGCTGCACGATTTCTGTCGGGTAGTCATGGTCAAAAAATACCTGTTTGTCGCCGATTCGTATCTTTTTTTTCCATGCTTGCGTCAGGATTCTTTCCTTTATGTCATATTTCACAAAGTTTACCACAACTGACCTGGGTGGAGAGTTTGTTTTCGGGTTCTGTGCCGGTGCTCTGTGCGCCCGTTGAATCTGCAGATCCGTTTCTCCGGGTATTTCCAGTTCTTTTTTTAAGAACTGATCCATGAATTTTGTCATCGAGTTGCCTTCAATGCCCTCCGGAATTCCAAAGATGCGCATATTGCTTCGTCGGGATCTGCTCTCCAAGTCGTTTATTTTCTCCTGCATCCTCTGCGTTTGCGTCGTCAGGGTCTGTAGTTGTTCGTTTGCCTCGCTTTTCCAATCTTCTAGTTCCGAAATTCGGGTCTGCGCTTCTGTCATACACGCCCGCTGGGAGCGCAGCTCCTCCATGTTTTCCGTTAATTTACGCTCCATTTCTCTTTGGAGGTCCATGATTTCCTCCTTAATTTCTTTTTTCAGTTCCTCCTTAAGAGCCGCTAAATCCTGTTGTAGCTGTCGCTTGAATTCTCTTAACTCTTCACCCAAACTGGCGATGCCAGCGTTCATGTTGTCGAGTCTGGTGTCTTCCATTTTCTCTGCTGTAGACACCTCGTTTTTTTGGGCTTTGCGTACAGCGGTTTTTCCTGCGTTGTTGGAGAGGAATTCTTCAATTTTACCCTGTTTTTGTCCTTGTGCCCGGTTCCTTCGTGTTTTCATCCCTTAGTTTATTGATTCGTTTATGTCGAGTTGGCCATTTACCGATGATTTTTAATCCGGCTAGGGAGAGCTCTTTGTTTAAGTGTTATGTCTCTCCGCCATCTTCCCGGAAGTCCCCAGCTGAAGACTTTTTAAAGATGTTTTAGGACAGCCTGATAATAAAGAATTACAATAATCTAATCTCGAGCTAACAAAAGCGTGGATCAGTTTCTCAGCATCACTCTGAGACAAGATGCTCCTAATCTTGGCAATATTACGCAAATGATAGAAGGCAGTCTTAGAAACAAATTTAATATGTGAATTGAAGGACAAATCCTGATCAAAAATAACTCCAAGGTTCCTCACAGAGCTATTAAGAGAAAGAGTAACCGCATCCAAACTGAAAGTTTGATTTGGAAAGGAATTTCTAAGGTTTTTTGGACCAACAAGAATGACTTCAGTCTTATCTGAATTTAATAGCAGGAAATTACAAGTCATCCAAGCTTTGATTTCCTTAAGACAGGCTTCTAACTTGGCTAATTGATTACTATCATCTGGCTTCATTGACAGGTATAATTGTGTGTCATCTGCATAACAATGAAAATGTATACAGTGCTTTCTAATAATGTTGCCTAACGGAAGCATATATAAACTAAAAAGAGTAGGGCCTAGCACAGATCCCTGTGGAACTCCATGACTAAGCTTTGAGTTGAAAGAAAACTCATTATTTACATGAACAAACTGGAACCTATCAGATAAATAAGATCTAAACCATTGCAACGAAGTTCCATTAAGTCCAACATAGTGTTCTAATCTATCAAGTAGAATATTATGATCGATAGTATCAAAAGCTGCACTAAGGTCTAAAAGGAAAAGTACAGAAACTAGTCCATTATCAGATGCAATGAGGAGGTCGTTAGTGACCTTCGCTAAGGCTGTTTCAGTACTATGATGGATTCTAAACCCAGATTGAAACTCTTCAAGTAAACCATTTCCCTGCAGGTGGTCAAATAATTGCGTAGCAACTACTCTTTCTAAGATTTTTGAAATGAAAGGGAGATTAGAGATTGGTCTATAGTTAGCTAAAGCTCCTGGATCTAGCTTTGGCTTTTTGAGTAAGGGTTTAATTACAGCCGTTTTAAAAGCCTGCGGTACATGGCCTAAAGTTAATGAAGAATTGATTATATGAACAATAAAGCTACCAATATCCATACACTTACACTTATTAATACACTTATCCATATTTACCTCCACCGAGGAGGTTATTTTTTTGCTGGCGTTGGTTTGTACGTTGGTTTGTCTTTCTGTTTGCAATGATACTCAAAAAGTTATGAAAGGATTTTGATGAATTTTCAGGAAAGGTGTGTAATGGCATGGGGAACAGATGATTAGATTTTGGTGACAAACAGCCAGTGCATACCTCCACCAAGGACCTTGTTTGTATCTGTGCAGTAGGATTACTCAAAAACTACTGGATGGAGTTGAATGAAATTTTCACCAGAGGTGGTCCTTGGGCTAGAGAGGAACCCATTATATTTTCATGATGATCCGAGAATGCATACTTCAGCCAAGGCTTTTATCCTCTCACAGTGTGTTAGCATCCATCTATAAATGCAAGAAATCTGTGTGTGTGTGTGTGTGTGTGTGTGTGTGTGTGTGTGTTCCTCATTTATAGATAGATAGCTAGATAGATAGACTTTATTAATCCCCAAGGGGAAATTAATTTGTCTTGGCAAACACATACACACCTAACCCCCCCCCCCCCCCACACACACACACACAAATATAAACAACTAAAAAGTTTAAAGCAAGTCAATAATTTTTTTTAAAATCTTTTGTCTTTTGGCTGCTCCTTTTCGGGGTCGCCACAGCATATCATCACCTTATATTGCAATGATCCGCATGTTGATTTGGCAAGGGTTTTTACACCTGATGCCCTTCCTGACACAGCCCATTTTATATGGGCTTGAGACTGGTGCAGGGCGTACACTGGCTTGTGCACCCCCTGTGGCTGGGTAACCAGCATTTCCCTCCTCCGTTCCATTATTGCTGAGCACCAAGCTGGACAGCAGGAAGTTCCATTTTTATATAGTCGTTGGCATAACCCGGCTCCAGAATTGAACCCTGGCCTCCCGGTTGTAGGGCAGATGCTCTACCTCTAGGCCACCACTCCGGTAAAACAAGTCACTAAAATGTAATACAATAAAATACAGTTCAGTGCACAGTTCTGGAAGCTATATGTGTATTGTAAAGCCTGATGGCCTCAGGCAGAAAGGACTTGCTGTGACGTTCCTTTAGACATCTGGGCTGCAGTAATCTTCTTCTCCGTAGACTGTCCAGTGTGCTGTAGAGGGGGTGAGAGACATTGTCCATGACTGCTCTGATTTTACCAGAATTCTGTCTCTGATGACCTCCTCCAGTGAAGCCAGCCTGGTGCCGATGACTGACTCAGCTTTTTTTAAGAGTTTATTTAGTCTGTTCTTGTCCCTACTTCCCAACACACCACAGCAAAGAAAATGGTGCTGGCCACTACTGACTGGTAGAACATGTGGAGCATTCTATTGCAGACATTAAAGGACCTGAGCCTTCTAAGGAAAGAGAGTCGGCTCAAGCCCTTTTTGGAGAGTACTTCAGTGTTTGTAGACCACTCCATCTTAAGATAAGATAAGATAAGATAAGCCTTTATTAGTCCCACAACGGGGAAATTCCAGGATTGCAACAGCACAGGGATAGCAACACTCAGAGCAACAATCAGAAGGCAAGAAAAAAAACAAGCAAGCAAGAGCAGCTAATATACATATGTACATATTACTATAAAATATATATATACACACACACACACAGACACAGTGCAGAGCATTGTAGCTGGATGGAATAAATATATGAATATATGAACCCACAGTACGGAGCATTGCAGCTAGGTGGAATAAATATGCAAGTATATAAACACACACAGTGCGGAGCAATGTAGCTAGATGGAATAATATGTAGATATATAAAAACACAGTGCGGAGCATTGTAGCTAGATGGAATAAATATATAGATATATAAATATAAACACACCCAGTGCTGAGCATTGTAGCTAGATGGAATAAATATGTAAATATATAAACACACACAGTGCAGAGCATTGTTGCTAGGTGGGATGAAACAGCATAACCGTCTATTTAGTTATCCTACATGGTATGATTATGTGCCCATACATATTCTCACCCTCCATAGCGACCGGTATGTTCCTAGTTGTATGCCGGAGAGGACCATTGTGTAAGTCTATTGCATCTTTTGCATTCAAAAAAACTATTAGTTTGTTACGTCTTTTTGCTATCTCTGCAAGCAGCCCTGCTTAGGTTGTACAGTCTGACAGCCGTTGGTAGGAAGGACCTACGAAACCTCTCGGTTGTGCACCTGGGATGATGTAGTCTGCTGCTAAATGAGCTCCTCAGTGCATCCAGTATGTCCTGCATAGGGTGGAACTCGGACTCCAGCAGAGATGACAGTTTAGCCACCGTCCTTCTCTCTCCTATCTCCTCCATCGGATCAAGGCGCTGCCCCAGGACAGAGCTAGCTTTCTTAATCAGTTTGTTCAGTCTCTTCCTATCGGCTGCAGTAATGCCACTGCCCCAGCAGACCACTCCAAAAGTGATGGCTGATGCCACCACCGTGTCATAGAATGACTTCAGCAGCGCCCCTTGTACACCAAAAGACCTGAGTCTCCTCAGTAGGAACAGCCTGCGCTGTCCCTTCTTGTAGAGTGCGTCAGTATTGTGTGACCAGTCTAGTTTATTGTTCAGATGAATACCCAGGTACTTATAGGATGTCACCATCTCGATGTCTGTTCCCTGTATATTTACTGGTGCTGTGAGGGGCTGCCCATGCCTGCGGCAGTCCACCACCAGCTCCTTAGTTTTCCTCGCGTTGATCTGGAGGCAGTTCCGATGGCACCAGTCCACGAAGTCCTGGATAAGCCCTCTGTACTCAGCTTCATCTCCGTTGGAGATGAGACCAACGATCGCAGAGTCATCAGAGAACTTCTGTAGATGGCAATGTGTTGTGTTGTGTGAGAAGTCCGCAGTATAAAGAGTGAACAGGAAGGGAGCCAGCACCGTTCCCTGGGGGGCCCCCGTGCTACTGATGATCGTGTCGGAAACACAGTCCCGGGTTCTCACAAACTGAGGCCGGTTCGTGAGGTAGTCCAGGATCCATGATGACAGGTGCTGCTTGCAGCTTGTCCTTCAGGATCATCGGTTGGATGGTGTTGAAAGCACTGGAGAAGTCAAAGAACATGATCCTCACCATATTCCCGGGCTTCTCCAGGTGGGACAGAGAACGGTGAAGGAGGAAGATCACCGCATCCTCCACCCCAATGCCATGCTGGTAGGCGAACTGGAGTGGATCCATCGCTGGTTCCACCAGGGGGCGGACATGAGCAAGGAGCAGTCTCTCCAGGGTTTTCATCAAGTGGGACGTCAAGGCCACCGGTCTGTAGCTGTTCAGGTCTTTGGGGTGGGAAGTTTTTGGTACAGGTACCACATAAGATGTTTTCCACAGCTGTGGTACCCTCCCCAGTTTCAGGCTCATGTTGAAGATATACGTCACAATCCCACACAGCTGGTCTGCACAGGACTTGAGGAGCTTTGCGCTGATGCCGTCCGGTCCCGACGCCTTCCTCGCCTTGATCTTCCTCAGCTCCGTCCTCACCTGGGTCTTGGTCAGGGTCAGGATGGGGGGCTGTGTGTTGGGAGTGGGGGGGGTGTCGGTGGAGTGGGGAGTGGGCAGCAGGACTTGATTTCTTAGAGGCAGCAGTGGTTGTTGTGCAGACAGGGGGGAGGGCGGTTGGTCAAATCTATTGAAAAACAGATTCAGGTTGTTCGCCCACTCCCTGCCCCCCGTGGCCTGGGGGGAGGTATTCTGGAGCCCCGAGATGGTTTTGAGGTTTCTCCAGACCCCGCTGATGTCGCTCTGTTGCAGCTTGTCCTCCATCTTCTTCCTGAAGCTGTCCTTGCCTTCTCTGATCTTTCTCCTCAGCTCCCTCTGTACGGACTTCAGCATCTCCCTGTTCCCCGACCTGAAGATCCTCTTCTTCTCTCTCAAAAGTGTTTTTATCTCAGGGTTGATCCAGGGTTTGTTGTTTGAGTGACGCCGTATGGTCTTGGTGGGAACGAATTTGTCCACACAGAAGCTGAGGTAGCCCGTGAAGGTGTGAATGAGGCCATCGATGTCCTCACCATGTGGATCGCAGAGCTGCTTCCAGGCAGTGGCTTCAAAACATTCCTTTAGAGTGTCCATTGTCTCCTCAGACCATAACTCCACAGTGTGCATGGCCGGAGGTTGTCTGTGCACTAGGGGTTTGTACACCGGTCGGAGATGAACCAAGTTGTGATCCGATCTCCCAAGTGGGGGGAGTTGTGATGAGGTGTACGCCTCCTTAGTGTTTGCGTAGAACAAATCCAGTGTTTTATTGTCTCTAGTGTGGCATGTGACATACTGGGTGAAAGTGGGCAGAATGGGAGACAGTGAAACGTGGTTGAAATCGCCTGAGATGAGGAGAAGAGCATCTGGGTGTTCTGTCTGCAGCCTGCTGGTTACTGAATGGATGACGTCACGCGCTGTCCCAGCGTTCGCCGTCGGATTTGCATAAACAACAATGCAGATCACGTGTGAGTGTTCTCTCGGGAGATATGTAGGCCTCATGCTAACAGCTAGCAACTCAATGTCTTTGCTGCAGTGTCGTTGTTTAACAGTGATATGTCCCGGTCTGCACCAGTTGTTGTTAACATACATTATCACTCCACCGCCCCTAGTTTTGCCACTCTCTGGTGTTCGGTCAGCTCGTATCATGTGAAAACCCTCCAGCTCAATGTTAGCATCTGCTGCTAGTTCAGTTAGCCACGTCTCAGTAAACAAAAGGAGAGAGCACTCCCGGTAAGTGCTATCATAACGGGAGATAGCCGCTAGCTCATCTAACTTTCCCAGTATCGACCGTACATTTCCCATGACAACAGATGGAAGGGACGGTCTGTACCTTATATTTTTTGTCCTCCGCCTTACTCCAGCCCGGCAGCCGCGACGCTTTCGCCTCAATTCTCTCGGTATGTCGAGTTTTTCCAGTGGGACCGGGTGGCGGTTAAATGCTAGCAGCTCTTCCCTGTTGTATCGTATCCTGCTATAAACAGTGGCTCCGTCCACCGGCTCAGGAGACATTTGGGACGATCTGTGTGTCCGTGATATAAGTGGGGTGAAAAAAAAGTGATCAAAAGAGAGAGGAAGGGAAAAAAAAACTCGGAATCGAGCTGCTGTTGCAAAAGGCAGCCTACTGGTGTGGCGCCGAGAGGGGAAGAAAGGAAAGAATTTACAATCTTACAATCTTACAATCTTACAAGAACTTACAATCTAAGTTACCACCTAGGTACTTGTAAGATGTTACTTGTTCCACTTCTCCACCCGTGATGGAAATGGGCAGAGGCGTCGACTTCCTGCGGCTGAAGTCCACCACCATCTGCTCTGTCTTATTCAATTCAAGTCAATTCAATTCAATTCAACTTTATTTATATAGCGCCATTTCACAACAGTCATCTCATAGCACTTTCAACTGTAGGGGAACCCCCACAATTGGAGAAAGACCCCAGCAATCAGACAATCCCCTGTGAGCAAGCGCTTGGTGACGGTGGAGAGAAAAAACTCCCTTTTAACAGGAAGAAACCTCCAGCAGAACCAGGCTCAGGGAAGGGCAGTCATTTGCTGCGACTGGCAGGGAGGTGAGGGGATAGAGAAGATGAAAAGAACAGACATGTAGAGAGCAAACAGCACGGTGGGGACTCAATCTACGGGAGAGAACAAACAGATGTTAATTACCAGCAAAAAAAATATATATTTCATTGAGAGTGAAGAAAGGAGTGAGGCCCAGTGCATTATTGGAGGTCCCCCAGCTGACTAAACCTATTAGCAGTATAACTAAGGGAGGGTTCAGAGACAAATGATCCCTCCCTAATTGTAGGTTATATCAAAGAGGAAGGTTTTAACCCTATTCTTAAAAACAGAGATCGAGTCTGACTCCTGAATCCAGATTGGGAGCTGGTTCCACAGGAGAAGAGCTTGATAACCGAAGGCTCTGCCCCACTGTAGTTTTGGAGATTCTAGGTATTACAAGTAATCCAGCATTTTGGGAGCGTAGTGCTCTGTTAGGATAATAGGGTAATATCAGATCTTTTAAATAAAAAGGGGCCTGATTGTTTAGAGCTTTGAAAGTGAGAAGAAGGATTTAAAACTTAATTCTAAACTCTATGGGAAGCCAATGAAGGGAGGCCAGAACCAGATAGATATGATCCCTCTTTCTAGTACCTGTTAAAACTCTTGCTGCAGCATTTTGGATCAACTGAAGACTTTTTCGAGATGTTTTAGGACAACATGTTAATAAAGAGTTACAATAATCTAATCTCGAGCTAACAAAAGTGTGGATCAGTTTCTCAGCATCACTCTGAGACAAGATGCTCCTAATCTTGGCAATATTACGCAAATGATAGAAGGCAGTCTTAGAAATGAATTTAATATGTGAATTGAAAAACAGATCTTGACCAAAAATAACTCCAAGGTTCCTCACAGAGCTATGAAGAGAAAGAATAACTGCATCAAAACTAAAAGTTTGATTTGGAAAGGTATTTCTAAGGGTTTTTTGGACCAACAAGAATGACTTCAGTCTTATCTGAATTTAATAGCAGGTCATCCAAGCTTTGATTTCCTTAAGGCAGGCTTCCAATTTGGCTAATTGATTACTATCATCTGGCTTCATTGACAGGTATAATTGTGTGTCATCTGCATGACAATGAAAATGTATACAGTGCTTTCTAATAATGTTGCCAAACGGAAACATACTGTATATAAACTAAAAAGAGTAGGGCCTAGCACAGATCCCTGTGGAACTCCAAGACTGAGCTTTGAGTTGAAAGAAAACTTATTACTGACATGAACAAACTGGAACTGGTGGCCAAATAATTGCGTAGCAACAACTCTTTCTAAGATTTTTGAAATGAAAGGGAGATTAGAGATTGGTTGATAGTTAGCTAAAACTCCTGGATCCAGTGTTGGCTTTTTGAGTAAGGGTTTAATGACAGCAATTTTAAAAGCCTGCGGTACATGGCCTAAAGTTAATGAAGAATTGATTATTTGAAGAATAAAGCTACCAATAAGTTGGAAGACTTCTTTAAATAACCTGGTAGGAATAGGGTCCAAAAGTCAAGTTGAAGGCTTGGATGAGGAAACTATTTTGTCTAACTCTAAAAGGTCAATTGGAGTAATCTCATCCAAACCGATATCAGTTGAAGGAGCTGTAGTAGTTACTGTATTTAAGTTAACGGTGGGAAGAATCTATCCATCCATCCATCTTCTTCTGCTTAATCCTTTCCGGGTCGTCGGGGGGCTGGAGCCTATCCCAGCATCTTTTTGGGCGAGAGGCAGGGTACACCCTGAACAGATCGGCAGTACATCGCAGGGCCAACACAGAGAGACAGACAACCATTCACTCACAGTCATACCTAAGGATAATTTAGAATCCCCAGTTTGATGTCAATTAACCTAACTTGCATGTTTTTGGCATGTGGGAGGAACACGGAGAAATCCCGGAGTAAACCCCCGCAGACACGGGGAGAACATGCAAACTCAACACAGATCACTGTTGTTCGGGGGCTGGGATTGAACCCAGGAATCTGATTGACTTTATCTCTGATAGAGGAATTTTTTTTTTTTTTTTATTTAAGTTTTTGTAAAGGGTATACAGGTCATTACAGCATTGCATTGTTTACATTTTCATCACATGTTCCCTTATTTTTTGCTATTTGACAACATTGGTAGGATAATTATTACAACACCCCCTTTTTTTTAAAGTGAAAGAAAAAGTGAAATTAAAGAGAATAAAATAAAAAAAAATGAACAAACAAACAAACAGAACAGCAAAAAACAAACAAACAGAAAATTAAGTAATTAAAAGTAAAAGAGCATCTGAGTAGCATTGGAACAAAGAGCGGGACCATTATTGAAATGGTATTTGTCAAAGATTAGATCTAATGGAAGACACATATGCGATCCAGAGTTGCCAAAAGTTCATGAACCCATCTATGTCCTGTCTCAGTACGAATGTCAACTTTTCCATCGAGTAAATGTCTTGAATCACGTTAATCCAATCTTCAGGTGTAGGACAGTCCTTCAGCATCCATTTTTTAGTTAGGGCTTTTTTACTTGCCAATATTAAAACATTGAATAAGTATTTATCTCCTCGTCTTTCCAGTGAATCCGGCAGTAAACCCAAATACAAAGTTACAAAAGAAAAGGGAACTGTTATTTTGAATATTTTCCCCAGTATTGTCTGTACATTGGTCCAATATTGGTGGATAACTGGGCATGACCAAAACACATGATAATGATTTGCAGTCTTTTCACCACACAAGCGCCAACAGTTCAACCCCTTATGGGTAAATTTGTTTTGTGCAGGTGTTCTGAAAAATCTTACCAAATTTTTCCATCCAAATTCTCTCCACTGCAGGGATGAGGTACTTTTCCATTGCTGTTTATTTAGCTTTTCCCATATTTCCAATTGTAAAGTGAAATTCCCCTCTTTTTCCCATCTCTCTTTTATATATGATGTGTTGTCTCCTTTTAAGTCTTGAAGACCTTGGTATATTTTAGAAATGTATCTGATCCCTGGGATCCCTTTATATGCCATTAAGAAGACCTTCAGAACACCTGACTGGGCCCTTTCCAAATCCTCCTTTTTAAGTATATTGTTTATGTGGTGTCTAAGCTGAAAGAACCTGTAAAGATCTTGATTTATTAGACCTTGTTTTTTCAAATCTTCAAAACTTCTTAAAGTTTGGCCCTTAAAAAAATTGTAATATTTTATCAGCCCTTTTTCTTTCCACTCATTAAATCTAGTGTCTGTTTTATTGGGGGTAAAGTCTTGATCATAGGCAATCCATTGCAGAAGTTGATAGGGCTCTTTAGCTTGATTCTCTCTGACTATCTTAAACCAAATTTTTAGCGGGGTCTCTATCCACGGGTTAGTGTTATTCAAGAGTTTAGGAAAGGCATTGTTCCCTATTATCGCCTGTAGGGGGATGTCACTTGTTATTTGGCATTCGATCTCCTTCCATTGTGCAGTGTAGACTGGGTTACATATCTCTATTAAAGTTTTAATTTGTGCGGCTTTAAAATAGTCCCTGATATTTGGCAGCGTGAGCCCACCTTTGTCTTTGTTTAGCTGTAAGGTTCTATATCTGATTCTAGGTCTCTTGCCCTGCCATATGAATCTTAAGATCCTTCTGTCCAGCTCCTGCCATGTTTTTTTGGGAGGTTCTACTGGTATTGTTTGGAAAATGTATAGAAGACGTGGAAGCATATTCATTTTGACTGCTTCAATTCTTTGTGCAGTACCTAAGAATGGTATCATATTCCATCTTGCTAGGTCAGATTTTATTTTTGTCACCAGTGGATCATAGTTTAGTGTTATAATTTTGTTGAGTTGTTTCGGGATATTGACCCCCAGATATTTCATAGATTCCAACTCCCAGTTAGTTTTGAGTTCACTTAGTGAATAATGATTTGGGTCATAGTTGAATGTTAAAACTTGGGTTTTATGCATGTTTAATTTGTACCCCGATAAATCTCCATAGTCTGAAAAAACTGAGATTAGTTCTGGTAAAGAAGTGTCTGGCTGCCCTAGGTATATTAAAATGTCATCAGCAAAGAGTGCTATTTTATGTTCCTTCTGACCAAGTGTAATACCTTGAATTTCTTGATTTTGTCTTATCCATTGGCTCAGCGGTTCTATGAAGATTGCAAAGAGCAGTGGAGACAGGGGGCAGCCCTGACGACATCCTATTTCAAGCTCAAAAGATGATGATAAATTACCGTTAATCCTTATTTTAGCTGTTGGTTTTTTATATAATGCCTGTATAGTTCTAATGAAGTTGTTATGAAAATTGAAACTGGATAAGATTCTATATAGGAAAGACCAGTCAACCGAATCGAATGCTTTTTCAGCATCTAATCCCAATATGACTGCATTTAAGTTATATTTTTTTATATGATGAATTATGTGTAAAGTGCGTTGAATGTTGTCTTGTGTCTGTCTTTGTCTTATAAAACCTGTTTGGTCTAAGTGAATTAAGTCTGTCAGTATGTTTTCTAACCTTTTGGCAAGGATAATGGTAAAAAGCTTATAGTCCTGATTTAATACACTGATTGGTCTGTAGTTGGAGCATTCTCGTTTATCCTTTTCAGGTTTAGGTATAACTGCAATGACCCCTTCTCTCCAGAAGGGGGGGATTTCCCCTGTGTGGAGGACATAATTAAATGTTTTCAGGAGGAGAGGAGATAGTTGCTGTTTAAAGGTTTTGTACCATTCTGCTGTATAGCCATCTGCTCCTGGGGATTTGCTAGCTTTAAGTTTCATAATTGCTTTTTCCAATTCTTTAGGTTGTATTTCTGACAGTAGTGTTTTATTTTGAGATTCCGTAAGTTGGGGAAGGTTTAATGTGTTTAGGAATGTCTTGGATGCGTTTTTATGTTTTTTGTGGGAGTATAAGTTTTTATAGTAATTCTCGAAGCTTTTAAGAATATCCTGAATTCTGAATTTTATTTCCTTTGATACTTGGTCTCTGATTTTGTAGATTGCTCTTTCTGTTTGTTGTTTCCTCAATTTATAGGGTAGTAATTTTGCCGATTTACTGCCTGCTTCATAGTGTTTTTGTTTCAGAAATGTAAGTTTCTTCTGGATTTCTATTGTGTAGATCTCATTTATTTGATTTTTAATTTCTTTAATCTTGAGCGAGCCATTAGAATGAGTGTTGTCTTTGTGTTCTTTTTCTAGGTTCTTGAGTTCTGACTCTAGTGTGATTAGTTTTTCTTGTCTCAGTTTCTTTTGGGTTGCCAGTTTTGCAATAATTTTTCCCCTTATTACAGCTTTGCACGCATCCCACAGTATTAAAGGGGATACTTCTCCATTATCGTTTTCTTCCAAATATCTGAGAATATCTGATTCCAATTCATCTTTCAGTGGTCCTTTCAGGACATTTGAATTCAACCTCCAGGAAAATGTATTATTTGTGTATTTTTGGATGTTTAAGTCCATATAGATCGGACTGTGGTCAGAGAGATCCATCAGTCCTATTTTACATGTTTTTACTCTTCCAATGTCTCTATTAAACATAAAAAAGTAATCAATCCTTGAGTAAGATGAATGTGCCGTTGAATAAAAAGTATAATCTTTTACATTGGGGTTGAATTCCCTCCATCCGTCACAGATTCCCATTTCTTTTAATAGCATCCGAGTTTTCCTATTTTGAGTGTTATTGTGATGTGAAGAATTACCTGTTGCATCCCAGTATGGATTCAGTCTTAGATTGAAGTCTCCACCAAATATCACTAAACCTTGGGCTTTAGTTATCATTAGGTCAAATACATTTTTATAAAATTTCCATTTAGCCCCTGGTGGTGCATATACATTCAGCAGGGTGATATCTTCTCCCTCTAGCCGCCCAATTACCAAACTGTACCTCCCTTCTTTATCTTTGTGTTCTGATTTTTTTTCAAATGTAATTTTGGTTGATATCAATGTCGCTACTCCCCTCCTCCTCCCTGACTTATATGAAGATGAAGAGATCATTTTAAACCCTTGTCTATTGAGTTTAGTGTGTTCCATGTCTGTTAGGTGGGTTTCTTGTAAAAATATTATTTCTGCTTTGTCTTTTTTCATTTTGCGTAGAATCTTGGATCTTTTAACTGGATTCAGGATCCCTTTTACATTATATGAGGCTATTTTGGTTACACCCTGTTTCTCCATTGTATTTTCTTATTTAGTATAACAGTGTGGTGGCCCTCTTTTTTGCTACTCAGAAACTGAAAGAACATTAAGAACATAAAAAAACATTAAGAACATAGTGTACGAAACTTTAAAACAAAAAACTGTCAAAAAGGACTTCCGGTTATGGCTGCCACGTAGGACGGACGTGTCTCGCTCTGCTCTGCTCCTGGAGAAAAAAAATCGGCAAATAACTCTCTCATTTGGGACAGAACGTATCCCAGCATTTGGGCGAGGATATGTCGGCGAAGCCTAAGGCTGGAAAACCAGGAAAAGGAAAAAGCGAGCCGCCGAAACAGTCCAAATTAACGGACTTTCAGGTCTGTGACGCAGCAAACAAAACTCCATATATGGCGGAGGAAGCTGGCGGCGGTGCGATGTTTGCGGGGAATGGCGCAGATGCGCTGATGGCTGCCATGAGTTCAATGAGAGCGGACTTTTCCTCTAGATTTGATGGGATTATGACAGCGTTGGAAGGAATAAGAAAGGAATTGGGTGACTGTGTAGAACGAACGGCGCAGATGGAGCTCCGTCTCGCTAGTGCTGAAGATGACGTCACCCGTCTTCAATTAAAGGTGCGCACTTTGGAAAAAAAAATAAATCTCTGGAAGATAATATTTTGGATTTGGAATCTCGGTCGAGACAGAATAATTTGAGGCTGGTGGGTCTTCCAGAGGAATCAGAAGGTCGGGACGTATGTTCCTTTCTGGAAAAGTGGATTCCGGAGGTGCTGGGCAGCGAGGAGTTGCAATCAGCAGTGGTTCTGGAAAAAGCACATCGTATTGGCCCACGGAGAGATAAGGGACCGCCGAGGACCTTAATTATGAAGTTTCTTAGCAACAGAGACAGGATGAAGATCTTCAACGCTGCACGTGCTAAAGGAGAGATTAAACACCAGGACCAGCAGGTGCGGTTCTACCCAGATTTGGCCACAGGAATCCAGCAATTGAGGAAGCAGTTTGATCCCGTACGTAAGGAGCTGCGCAACCTTGGGATTCGTCATGGTGTAATCTATCCTGCGAGACTGCTGACCACGTATGAGGGCAGAACCCACATCTTCAAGACCCCAGAGGAGGCGCAGGAGTTCATCAAGAAGATCAAAGAAGAAGAAGAGACTGGTGGGAGCTAAGCATGAACAAAATATAAGGTAGAATAATTAAGCATTTGCACAGGCATCTGACTGACTTGAAGTAAATAGTAAGTTTACAAAATATAGATTGTATTATATATTAAAAAAACAAAACAAAAACAAAACAAACAAAAAAAAAAACTATGATGTACAAAGTTGTTAAAAATTTTGGAGTTAAGTTGGAAAACTACAGAGGAGAGTTAATGTTACGTCATTAAAAGCAGTAGAGTTGGGGTGATTGGGAGGATGAAGAAGGAGTGGCTTAGGCTGTTCCCCGTGGGTGTGGAACAGTCGATGGCTATATCGGGAGACAGAATTTTTCTTTTGATTTTGGGGGGTTTGCCACAAGTGTGGGAAGGGGAAATTTGTTTGTGTGTAGTTTGTAGGATGAATGTTCAACCACTCATGTTTTTGCTTCTCTGTATGAGCATGTTTACACTGCAAGGTAATCCCAAACTCTCTATTGATCATGGACCAAAGTGTTAATCTTAATTTAACTTCATGGAATTGCAGAGGTCTACAAAATTTAAAAAAACTTAAACAAGTTATGAATAAAATAAAGGACATGGGTTCAAGAATTGTGTTTTTACAAGAAACTCATCTGATAGAGGAGGATGTTAAAAGAATTAGGAGTAGATGGCAGGGAAGTGTATTCACCTCTTCATTTTCATCCCGAGCCAGGGGAGTTATGACTCTCATACATAAATCAGTTCCTTTTCAGGTGAAAAATGTAATTGGAGACAAATTTGGAAGATATGTAATCATTCAAGGTTCTTTGCTATTAGAAAATATAAATCTTGTGAACTTATATGGTCCCAATATAGATGATCAGAAGTTCTTTGCTAATTTATTTCTCATCTTATCATCACTTACAGGGCAACATATAATAGCAGGGGATTTTAATTGTACATTGAATCCAGGTGTGGATAGATCAACAGGACTGGATTGTACGCACATTGGATGTAGGATGACTATTAATCATTTTATGAAAGAATTGAGATTGTTAGATATATGGAGAGAAATGAAACCACAAGTTAAAGCCTATTCTTGTTATTCCAGTACCTACAAGACATTCTCACGTATTGATTATTTTTTTGATTTCCACAGAATTAAGGTCCAAGATTCAAAACTGCTTTTATGATAACATCGTGATTTCTGATCATGCACCCTGTTGTCTAATATATGTAGATAAAAAATTGACAAAGGAATCAGGTAGATGGCAATTTCAGCATAAATGGCTTCAGGATGAGGAATTTGTCAAGTATATAGAAAAACAGATAGACGAGTTCTTTGACATCAATACTACACAAACATCAGCATGTGTAAAGTGGGAGGCTTTCAAAGCTTTTATTAGGGGACATATTATTAGTTATACAGGATCAAAATCTAAGAAGACTCGAGAGGAGAGAGCTAAATTGGAACATAAAATAAAAAGTCTTCAGGAAAAAGTGTATGCAGGAAGTGACCCAAGGTTGGAGAATGAATTACTGATTTTGAGAGCTGAATACGACAAAAAATCAGCGAATAGAGCTGCCTCGAGTCTTCTAAGATTGAAACAATCTTTTTATGAACAAGGTGAAAAATCAGGAAAATTATTAGCATGGCAGATTAAACAATTGGAAATTAAAACACCAATTACCAGTATTATAAGTAAGGGACAGGTAGTTATAGATCCTTTAGAAATTAATAGAGCCTTTAGAGATTACTATGAAAAATTATATGATACCAAAAATGAACCTGATTTAACAAAACTAAATGGGTTTTTGAACGAACTATCTATACCGTGTATTCCAAATGAAAACAGGGAGATATTGGAGTCTAAAATTAGTCAAGAAGAAGTTGGGCTAGCCATTGATAATATGAAATCAGGAAAAAGTGCAGGACCAGATGGTCTTCCAGTTGACCTTTATAAAAAATTTAAGAATAAATTAATAAAACCTTTTTTGGAAATGGTTTTAGAAGCATTTCAAAATAATAATTTACCATCATACATAAATAATGCCTTAATTATACTGCTGCCAAAACCAGGTAAGCCCTCTAATAAATGTGAAAATATGAGACCAATAAGCCTATTAAACGCCGACCTTAAGATAATCTGTAAAATTTTAGCAAGACGAATACAAGAAATTTTACCAAATATTATTAATCGAGATCAGAATGGCTTTATAAAGGGTAGACAAGGCTTCCATAATGTAAGAAGACTATTTAATATTATTTATTTTAATAAAGAAGCACCGGATACAGCTCTCCTATCATTGGACGCCGAAAAGGCCTTTGATAGAGTTGAATGGCCCTTTCTTTTTGAAGTCCTACAAAGGTTTGGACTTGGAAATAATTTCATAAAATGGGTTCAAATAATATACAATAATGCTACAGCAGAAATCCTAACAAATAACAATATTTCAAAACCAATAAAAATCAATAGAGGATGTCGACAAGGCTGTCCACTTTCACCTTTACTGTTTACTATGGCAATTGAACCTTTAGCGATAGCGATACATTTACATTCACAAATATATGGAATTAAAGTTGGACCAACAGAACATAAAATCTCCCTGTACGCCGATGATATAATTTTGTTTATGTCGAATCTAAAAAAATCAATTCCAACCTTGTTGAATTTAATAAAGAATTTTGGGGAAATATCAGGATATAAAATAAATAAAACTAAATCTTCAATATTAATGCTAAATGAGACCCAGAGAAATTACCCAGCCCCTGAGGTAAATCAATTCAGTGTTGTAAATCAGTTTAAATATTTAGGAATCCAAATTATGCCTAAGCTAGAATCAGTCGCCAGTGTCAACTATGAAGCCTTAATGTCAGATATCAATGAGTTAACTCAGAGATGGATGTCACTACCAATGTCGATGATCGGGAGAATCAATATACTTAAAAGTAATATTTTACCTAAAATACTTTATTTATTTCAATACATTCCCTTATCACCACCTTTAGATCTATTCTCAAGAATAAAAAAAAAGTTAGTGGAATTTATATGGAACAACAGGAGGGCTAGATTACGTTTGTCTTTATTATATTTACCATTTGATCGTGGAGGTCTGAAATGTCCAAATTTTATGTTGTACTATTGGTCGGCACAACTGAGGTCTATGACATATTATTTTTCATCAAATGATCTCCCTCACTGGACTGAAATGGAATCATACAATTTACCTTTACCTCTTCCCATATTCATATACTCAGATTCGGCAAAAAAATTACAAAAACAAGTTAAAAATCCATTTGTAAAGCATATGATCAAAATATGGTGTGAAGCTAAAAACTATTTAAAAGAACCACAGTTATTGTCACAATTTAGTCCAATATGGGGTAATCAATATTTTAAACCAGGGAGAGCGGACACTGTATTTAAAGTATGGAATTTAAAAGGGATACAAAAGATTCAGGATTTATATTTGCCATGTGCAGACAACATAATGTCTTTTGAAGAGCTGAGGATCAAATTTAATCTCAATAGAACACATTTTTTTTAAATATCTTCAACTTAGAAACTTTATTCGATCAAATCAAAATAAAGCTCTCACTCGACCTATTTATTCATCCTTGGAAAAAATGATGATGAAAGATAGTAAAAGAAAGGGTATTATTTCAGAGTTTTATAACTCATTGACACTATCTTCAAGTGAAAATTCACTGAAAAGATTAAACTACTGGAAAGAAGATCTGCAAATTGAAATTTCAGAGGAACAATGGGAATTGGCTTGTACAGAAGCTCAAACCAAATCAATAAATGCACGCCTTAAATTGATACATTTCAAATGGTTAATGCGGATGTATGTTACACCGGAGGAGTTAAATAGATATAACAAAAATATACCAGATACATGCACAAAATGCATGGAAAGTAAAGGAACCCTATTTCATTGTTTATGGGAATGTAGATTAATAAGAATGTTTTGGGAGGAGGTGAGGGTAACAATTGAAAAAATAATCTCAAAACAAATCATATTGAATCCTAAACTGTTTTTGTTGGGTCTGTACCCAGAAAAGCATAATTTCAATAAAAGTGAAAGAACATTCATAGACCTCAGTTTGCTTAATGCCAAAAAATGTATTGCACTATTATGGAAAAAGACTCATAGACCAGATGTGACTCAGTGGTTAAGACAGATGTTAACAAACCTTCCATTAGAAAGAATAACATATATACTGAAATCAAAGGAAATTGTGTTTGAGAATATATGGAGACCTTTTATTGATTATGTAAAAAATTTAAACATAACTCTTGAAGAAGAAGGTGAATGATGTGTGTGGACCTTGTAAATTCCAAACTGGTGAACATAATATGTATACTAATATATTGGATTGTCTAGACTAAACAGAGGAGCATTGTTGAAGACTTGATTTTGTTGGTGGTTGTTGGTGTTTTTAGGGTATTTTTTTTTTTTTGTAGTACTTTAGTGTTAGTGTTTGATTGTTTGTATCATGTTTGTTAAAAAAAAAAAAAAGGTTCAATAAAGATATTGTGGAAAAAAAAAAACTGTCAAAAAAACTTCCTGAGCTGGGGTCTCTTTAAATACCCTGTAAGAGCCCTGATGGAGTGTAGGCTCTGAGGGAAATTCCTCAAACTCTGTTACGTGTTGAGGGCCCTCTCTTACCCCTGTAAGTTGTCCCATGTTTTTAACGTGAATTTCAGATCCCAATCCGAATTTGTAATGATTTTTTTTTTTTTTATGCCTATACCCTATGAGATTGTGTGCACCCTCCCACCCCCATCACAGCAAACATTCACTCTAATACAGTATTTGTTAGTGTAGGGAGAACATGTGGGTCATTGTTACATTTCTATTTTAACAAGATTTTTTTTCCTTTAAATTAAGAAGACATTTGTTTCTAATGCTATAACTGCTCCATGAAAGGTTTTACCACATGCTGATTCTGCATCTCCTTTAATGTTTGTTACCTTGTAGGAGGGGGGATGGAAGTGCAGAATGACTGAAAAGAAAAAAACCAAAAAGGTTGCTATTCCTTCCTGGAACTGGAAAGCTTATCTTTGTAGCTCTGGGGATGGGTTTCCCTCTGCTGGCCCGTGGATTTTGAAGGTCTCTGAGTGGACCACGTTTGAGCTCTGATCCTCTGGCTCAGATACGCTGCGGGTTTAAACACCGATACCGGGAGCCCTTTTCTCGCCATGTCAATTGTTGCTTCTTCCGCTGAATTATAGAGACATGACTCTTCACCGTAAAAGACCCTTAACTTCGCAGGAAATGGCGTCTGAAAGCGTAGATTCTGTTCCCGTAGAACCTTTTTGGCGTCATTATATTCCCGTCGCTTTTTAAGAACCTCCGGGGCGTAATCATGCTCCACGAAGACTTTTCTCTCTTGATGCATAAATCCTTTTTTCTGCCAAGCCCGTCTTACAACCTCTTGTTTTATTTTGAAATCGGAGAATCTTACCACCACCGAACGTGGGGGCGCTTCTGCCACTGGCTTTGCGGCTAATGTACGATGGGCCTTTTCTATCTTCAAATCGGTGGTTTGTGGAATATCCAACTTCTCTCTCAATAAGGATTCTACGCATTCCGCCATTGTGTTGAAACTATCTTCAGCTCCTTCTTTCAGACCGTGAATTCTGATGTTGTCTCGTCTTTGTCTTCCTTCTTGGTCGGTTAGCTTAGCCTCCAGCCTTGACTGTTTTTTGTGTAAATCCAGCATAGAATCTTCAAGCACTTTTATTCTTTCTTCAGCTTCCAAGATTCGGTTTTCGGCCTGGTCCATTCTGCTGTTCGTCCTTTTTAATTTCTCTCTTAATTCATGAAATTCGGCCCGAAATCGTCGTAATTCATCAAATAGCGATTTCAAGCTAACCTTTTTGTTAGCTAGGTCCAGCTCCTCGTCTTCTGAACGGAGGTCCTCCGGTTCAGATTCTGCGGCCGCTGCGCGTCCTGACCTGGGGAATGTCAGTTTCTTCTGTTTTTGGTTAGGCATGGTGTTTTTGTCTTTTGATTTTTATTCTTCCAAAAATCTGTTAAGTCTGATTTTGAAGATGTTTTCCTTGGATTGGGTCTGGGAGCTTCAGCGTTAAGTTGCTATCACCATGGAGTCCAGACCGGAAGTCTGATAGAGGAAATTTTATTATTGAAAAAGTTCATAAAGTCCTGACTAGTAAGCTCTAAGGGAATTCTAGGACTGACAGAGTCCTGACTCTTTGTCAGCCTGGCTACAGTGCTGAAAAGAAACCTGAGATTATTCAATTCAATTCAATTCAATTCAACTTTATTTATATAGCGCCATTTCACAACAACAGTCATCTCATAGCACTATATTATAGCACTATATATATATATATATATATATATAAGATTATTCTTGTTCTCTTCTATTAATGCAGAATAATAACTTGTTCTAGCTTTTCCAAGAGATTTTTTTATAAATTAACTGATTTCTCCAAGCTGAATAGATTTCATCTAAATTAGTGGAATGCCATTTTCTTTCTAATGGATGAGTCTTCTGTTTTAAGCTATAAGCTTATGTGTTGAACCAAGGAGTTAGAAATGTCTGATTAGACTTTTTTTTTTCTTTTTTAAAGGGGCCACTATGTCTAGAGTCTGATGCAGAGAAGCTGTAACACTATTTGCCATGCTATCAATTACAGAAGTAGCAAGCTGTCTATAGCTTATTTCCATTGTGTTGACACATGGCATAGAGGAAACAATCTGCATAAATTTGGTAACAACATCATCTGAGAGGCATCTACTGTAGTAATATTTTTCTTTAGGAGCCAGATAGTCAGAAATAGTAAAATCAAAGGTTAACAGACAATGGTCTGACAGTACAGGGTTATGAGGAGACACTACCATATTTTCTATTTCTATGCCATATGTCAGAACAAGGTCCAATGTATGGTGGACATAAAGGGTAGAATTTCCTACTTTCTGAGAAAACCCCATCGAGTCTAATATTGAATTAAATGCCATATTAAGGTAATCACAATCTACATCTACATGTATATTAAAGTCCCCTACTATAATTATTCTATCAGATTTCAGCACTAAATCAGCTAAGAATTCGGCAAATTTGGATAAAAACTCTGAGTAGGCTGAGGAAGGACGATAAACTATGGCAAATAAAATTGGGTTTAGCCTAAAATTGCTAAAATGCCCAATACTGAGGACCAGGCCCTCAAAGGTATAACATGTTTTTTTCTTTACATTAACTAGTAATTTGGAATGGTAAATTGCTGCTACTCCTCCTCCACGACCAGAACTTCTGGGATTTTGACAGTTTTAATAACCAGAGGGAGTTGATTCATTTAAACCAACATAATCCTCTTGTCCTAACCAAGTCTCTGTAAGGGAAATTAAATCAATCTGATGATCAATTAACAGATCATGGACTAGCAGAGACTTGGGAGTTAGAGACCTAATATTTAACAAACCACATTTAATTTTTAAATTATGAGGAGGAACAGAGGCCAAACCATTCAATTTAGAGGCTTCATGTTTAATTTGAGTTTTACCAACTTTTTGTTTAATCACTTTGGGATGCTTATACATTATATTTTTATTTACTTTGGAGGGAGCAGACAAGGATTCTCTGATGGGGAAGACAGGGGCTAAGTTGAGGGGTGGCGGATGAAGAGGAGCTGCAGAGAGGCATCTAAGACTGCAACTCTGCTTCCTGGTCCCAACTCTGAGTTGTCAAGGTTTTGGAAATTTGGATAAAAATGATGCCTGATTGTTAGATAAAAGAGACACTATCCAAAGTGGGATGGAGGCCGTCTCGTCTAATAAGACCAGGTTTTCCCCAAAATGAGTTCCAATTGTCTATCTTTCTTTGGCACTGGCATCAGGCATGATGTTTTCCATAGCTTGAACTCTCTGATGATACAGGCTCATATTTAAGAGGTGCTGCAGAACTCCACACAGCTGGCTCTCACAGGCCTTCATCACATGATGGCTTATGATGTCCAGTCCTGGAGCTTTCCCAAGGTGGAGCCTCTCCAGTTCCATCCTCACCTGGTCGGCAGTGATGCTTAGGGTGACTGTACTCTCAAGAGGTGTGGTTCTGTCAGGAAGTGAGGCAAAATTGCCCAGTGAGTGATGGGAAGGAGGTGTCTGGCTCAGAGCTGGCTGGCTACTACTGGTGTGTGATGGGAAGGACAACAGTCCAGTGATAGAGCTGCTGTTAGTGGTTGGTGACTCAAACCTATTAAAACTGGTTCAGCTCATTAGCCCACTGGGTATTCCCCTCAATACCGCCCCTGTTCTTCTTACTGAAACCAGTTATTTCTGTTATCCCACTCCACAAAGCGCTGACATTATTTTCCTCCAGTTTCTTCTCCAACTTTCTCCTATAGATATTTCTGTTTTCCCCAAGTTTCTGTTTCAGCTCTTTCTGTACCTTCTTGAGTTCTGTTCTATCCCCTGCCTTAAAGGCCCTCTTCTTTTCATTTAATAAGATTTTCAGCTCCCTTGAGATCTAAGGATTTTTTTGGGGGGGTAACAGAGGACCATTTTGGTGGAGGTAAAATTATCCACACAGAGCCCAATATAATCAGTGATACAGTCTGTTAAAAGGCTGATGACACAATTTTGACATTTTTTAGGATGTTGTGTAAACCCAAAAGGCCGATGATCAATATAATATTTACAACAGCGCCTGCATAAACTAGTTATCATCAAAAAACCGTAACTGCTGACTGGACTGTGGTGCCGCCCACCAAATGAAGGGCGGGTACCCCCATGACGTCAGCGACAGAACGGATGCCAGTTTTGTTGACTGGAATGACAGCAGCTTTGTAGCTCACAGTTTCTCTGGTTTCTTGTTTTAATTTTATGGCTATGCCTTCGCATTGTGTAGCAGGCTTAGATAAACAGCAGGCCGTGAAAGACCACATTACATGCTTCAGCTCCAACTGTCATAAGCCTCCTCGTGCACTTTTACGCAGGAGGAGCGCACAAGGAGGGGAAGGATTAATGGATTTACGCCCAGCTTTGACCTACTTTCTGTGATCGCATGCTGACTCTCACCGGTCTGGCCACGTCCCCTCTATCATTATCACCAGCTGATTCAAACTCTGATCATGTTTCCCGGTCCTCGCCCAGGTGCTTCTCATCACACCATCACCAGCAGTGCGCGTACTTAGCAGCCGTTTGCCAGTCACGCACTGCTGGTCCATAGTATTGTCATCTGTGCTGTTAGTCTGCCAGTATTTTCAGCACTCTCATGACGTGTTGGTCACTCCATGTTCGCCGTGGTTCTTGTGCGTCCTTTAACCCTTGTGCGATCTTAACATTCTGTTTACTCCCCTTGTCCTACGGGTCAAAAATGACCCGCCCTACCAAAGCCCCAAAATAAAGCAGCTTAATTGAATTTTAAATCCAAAATCTATTTTGCATGATGAAACAACCTGTTATTTATCAATTCAACTCAATTTAATTCATTTTTTATCATGTATTTTTTGTTACACAATATAAAAAGACGATCACCATTGACCATTATTGATGACCATTATTACACTTTTTTTTTACCACAAACCAACTGTCATAACACTTTTCTTTTACACAGTAAAATTATATTATAGTATTATATAAATATGAAGTAATTACTTCTAAATTAATTATATTGAAAGGTAAAAAAAAACAGTCAACAATCGGGAACTTTTTTGTCAACAGTTTATTCTTTTATATTTTTTAGGAAGTGAATTATAAAAATACTTCCCTCATAACACAACAAAACAACAAAATGTTGCTTGACTTTGTGAACAATTTTCAGCATCAACTCTATTTAGCGCATGTAGGACAGTATGTGCGAACGTGAGAATGGGCTTTGCAGATGTATTTCTCACATGTGCAGCACACAGCTTTTGTCTTGCAGTCCTTCTTCCAGGGGCAGAACTGGCACCTTTTTCTTTTGACTGACCCAGCTGCAGCCTCAGGTGGATCAAGACAAGATTCAGCTCCCTGAACAGCTTCCACAATGGCTGCAGAGGCTTTGTGCAGGGCAGGTGCTCCCTTCTCTCAATGCATGGGGTGACAAGAGCCTTTCCCAAATGCTCAAGGAACATCCTTCTCTTGTTTTTCTTCCCTGACATTCAGGTTGGGTTGATCTCCTGCCATATCACAAAGGCATTATACGAGGACAAATCAATGATATTATGGAAGATGACCAGGGGCCAGCGTGCAGTCATCCTTCTGCAGCTGTATGTTCCAATAACCTTGTCGAGGTTGTCCACATCTCCTTTATTGCAGTTATAGTCGAGGATGATGGCTGGCTTCCTGTCCTCACGATCACTGATTTCAGCTGTCTTGTGCAGTGTGCTCAGCAGGGCCATGTTCTTGTTCCATTTTGGAAGATAAGAAACAAGAGTGGTGGTGGGAGTGAAAGCAAACTTTGATGAGAAGACCGCTCTGCCTCTTGTTGCGAGGAGTGCGGGGGGGAGGAGTTCAGGCTTATTCTTCCAAACAGTGCCAACCATGGTCATCTTCCTTTTCAGGAGCTGCTGGCCGAGTTCTTAGGAGGTGAAAAAATTGTCACATGTGACATTGTGCCCCCTCAGTCCATCTGTCAATTCAAGCACAACCTGCATCCCCTAGTTCTTCTCTGGTGCTCCACTCGGCAGCTTCCCTGTGTACACTTGCATATTCCATGCATAGCTGGATTTTGCATCACAGGCCACCCATATTTTGATGCCATATTTTGCTGGCTTGCTTGGCATATACTGCCGGAAAGGACAGCGACCTGTTGATTAAAAAAAAAGAGATTACAATCACTGAGTGTGAGTGTCACAGAAAACTGCATGAATCAAGGATGTCACATCACAATAAAATAAAAAATATTTCAGGTAAATAACATTGTATGTATAAAAATAAAAAAAAAAATACCTTTGAATGGAACCAACTGCTCATCTACTGTGACTTCAGGCCCAGGGTTGTAGAGGTATGGCAGACACTCAACCCACTTCTCCCAGACCTCTCTGATGGCTGCCAGTTTGTCCGTCACACACCTTGCTGGTCTTGACTCACGGCTGTCAAATCTCAGCATTCTTGAGAAAGTGTGAAAGATTTTCAGCGGCATTGTGGCACGAAAAATTGCCCTTCCACTCTGCATCCCAGAGACTATATGTAGCCTCGTCACGGGACCTTTATACACCTGCTAATATCAAAAGCCCTATGTAGCCACACAGGTCAATCTCATCCATATTTTTCCAGTTTTCTCCATATTTCCAGAAACCCTCCAAATTTGTATTCTCCAGGATAATTTTTTTGATGGCTGGTGTGATGAACAGGAGAAAGGTGGATGAAATGTCCTGGACATGGGCAGCTGAATACCTTGTTGGCCCTGGAGTCATCCTTATGATGTTTGGTGCTGCTGTTCTTCCCTGCTTGCTGTCTGAATTTGATGAGGACCATGCAATTTTGCTGTTCTTTGACAAAAATGTCTCTTTGTCAGCTTGAGGGATTTCCTCTTCTTCTTCATCTGAAGATGCATCATCCTCTGGGTTGCATTTCTCCCCATCTTCCTCTTTAGATACATCTTCATCCTCTTGTTCCTCCTGAGCTCGTGAAAATATCTCATCCAGGACCTGTTGGACAGTGAAATGTCTACTCATTGCTTCAGCAAGGAGCCAACTAGGGGTCCTTTGATTCAGGGTACCTTTATATCCTTTATACTGAATTTGTTTTTATTATGTCTGAGATTGTTTTTTTGTTTTGTTTGGGAGCTTGTGTGATGTGAGGGGTTAGCTGCAGATCAAAAGTGCAGGTGCAGGTCAAATGCCAGTTCAATTTGGTACATCAATCCAGATTTTTTGATGTGTATGGGTGTGAGTGTGTGTGTGTGTGTGTGTGGTATGTGTGTGTAGGGGTGTGTGTGTGTGTGTGTGTGTGTGTGTGTGTGTGTGTGTGTGTGTGTGTGTGTGTGTGTATCTGTGTATTAGAGAGAGTTTGTGTGTGGCCTTTGAACTTTTTTTCTGGTGTTTAAATGCTTTTATAATTCACGGGTCAAAAATGACCCATAAGACAATCTTTGTACCCTAGTGGTGTACAGCCCACATGGAAACATAAACAAAAACAAAGTATCACTTTTTCTAATGATGGGGTCCCTTTAGGAAAAGTCATAAAATTTCAAGTTGGAAAAAGATAGTTTAAGGTATTTTTTTCTACAGCTAAACATGGGTCACTTTTGACCCGCAAGACAGCACAAGGGTGAAGCGATGTCAGCTCTGGGCTGCACCTGCAGCTAACACGTCTCCTCTCATTCTTTCTCTGGGCGATGCCAGCCCCCGAACACCATCAGTATGTGTGTTTGTGTTTTTTGTACATCTTCACCTTTTAGGGAATTGTTCGTCTTTCTGTATTAAATGTGCTGTGGTGAACCCCGCACTTAAATCTTCGTTATTTCATCCTCCCTCTCTGTGCCCTGCGTAAGAGCACATGAGGAGGGGAAGGAAGAATGGATTTACACGCAGGAGTCACAATAGCACATTTATTGAACATAAAGACTGATTCCAAAAGGTGAAGACTTTCAAAACTACACAGAAACACAAACAGTAGGTGTTCGGGGCCAACATCGCCCAGCGAACGTATGGAGAGGAAACGTGTTAACCACAGTTGCGCCCCAGAGCCGACATTATTTCAAGGGTGCAACAGAACCACGGCTATGTGGAGTGGCTAACACGTCATGATAGTGTTGGCAATATTGGCTGGCTGACAACACGGCAGATGATGCACACAAAACATGAACAGCTGACTGTCTAAGAGAGAGGGCTCATGGTCGGACCGGCGAATCTTGGACAGTGCCCACCTGAAAGTGGCTCAAAACAGCACATAAAACACATATGCAAAACAGAAAAACAGCAAGAACTCAAAAGATAATATATAATAAACCCGATGTCTGAGCCACAAAGAATACACTGCTATGATTTTATTGAAAAATCAGGTTTAAATAAATTATATTTATGAACAAAAAATTTTATTGCAATATCTGTAACAAAAGAATAACACTCGGTGTTCCCCTGCCATGTGTTTGTCGCTGCTGCTGTGGCAGGCATGTGTGCCTCTCCACTGTAACTCTCTGAGTCTGACTCGCTAGGCACGATGCCCACTTGGCACGGCTCAAACCTTACGGTCTGATGCCCCCAGATTCTTCATTGTCATCCCATTCTTTGGAACTATAATTGTCTGAAGATTGGACAACACAGACCAATTCCAGACTATATGTGCTGGAACCATCATCACTGTTTTCTACCGTTTCAATCCTGTGTGTACAATGGGCAGGCAAGCTCTGTGTTCTGTCGCTGACGTTACAACGTGGCAGCGGGGTTTTCCAGCCACTGATGCAATTGGTGATGTGGCGCTCATGAAAACATCGGATATTTGTGTGAAAAAAAGAATGTTTGACTTAGAACTGCACAGACCAACCTATTTTGTCATATTGAAATTATGTGTTGCAAATTTAGATGAAGTCAAAATCGTGTCATCAGACCTTTAAGCCACCTATATCTTCTCCATGAGCTTTTTAAAAAGCTTCCCTATCAGTGGCTTCCAATGCACAACAAAGTGTCTCCAAACCCTCAGGGGACAATTTCCCCACTATCCTTACTGTAACTTCTTGATGTTTAACAACAGGCTCATATTCAGGTGCAAGCAAAACTAAATTGTGGTGTGATCTGCCTAATGGTGGAAGGGCACTAGAAATACAGTGGTGTTAAAAAGTGTTTGCCCCCTTCCTGAAATCTCATTTTTTTGTATGTTTGTCACACTTAAATGTTTCAGATCATCAAACAAATTTAAATACTAGACAAAGATAACACAAGTAAACACAAAATGCAGTTTTTTTTTAATTTAGGTGTTTATTCCATCCATCCATCCATCTTCTACCGCTTTTCCGGAGGTCCGGGTCGCGGAGGCAGCAGTTCAAGCAGAGAAGCCCAGACTTCCCTCTCCCCAGCTACCTGCTCCAGCTCTTCTGAGAGGTTACCAAGGCGTTCCCAGACCAGCTGGGAGACATAGTCTCTCCATCGAGTCCTGGGTCTGCCCCGGGGTCTCCTCCCAGTGGGACGTGCCCAAAACACCTCAAGTGGGAGGCGTCCAGGAGGCATCCTAATCAGATGCCCATACCACCTCAACTGACTCCTTTCAATGTGGAGGAGCAGCGGTTCTACTCTGATCCTCTCCCGGATGACTGAGCTTCTCACCCTATCTCTGAGGGTGAGTCCAGCAATCCTACGGAGAAAGCTCATTTCAGCCGCTTGTATCCGCGATCTTGTTCTTTCGGTCATTACCCAAAGCTCGTGACCATAGGTGAGAGTAAGAACTTAGATTGACTGGTAAATCGACAGCTTTGCCTTAGAACTAAGCTCCCTCTTCACCACAACAGACCGGTACAATGTCCGCATCACTGCAGATGCTGCTCCAATCCGTCTCAATCTCTTGCTCCATTTTCCCCTCACTCGTGAACAAGACCCCAAGATACTTAAACTCCTCAACTTGGGGCAGGAGCCTGTCCCCAACCCAGAGAGGACAATCCACCTTTTTCCGGCTGAGGACCATGGGCTCGGACTTGGAGGTGCTGATTCTCATCCCAGCCGCTTTACACTCAGCGGCAAACCGTCCCAGCAAGAGCTGTAGGTTATTGCTGGATGAAGCCAACAGGACAACATCATCTGCAAACAACAGAGATGAGATCCTGTGGTCACCAAGCATGACACCCTCCATTCCCTGGCTGCGCCTAGAAATCCTGTCCATAAAAATTATGAACAGGATCGGTGACAAAGGGCAGCCCTGGCGGAGTCCAACTCTCACTGGGAATGAATCCGACCGAGTGTTGGCAATACGAACCAAACTCTCACAACGGTCGTACAGAGACTGAATAGCTCATAACAACAAGCCCGATACCCCATACTCCTGAAGCACCCCCCACAAAAAACCACGAAAACACATGTGTCCACAAAACACATGTAAACTGGTTGGGCAAACTCCCACGAACCCTCAAGAATTCTCGAGAGGGTAAAGAGCTGGTCCGATGTGCCACGGCCAGGACAAAAACCACATTGCTCCTAATGAATCTGAGGTTCGACCAACGGCCGGCCTCTCCTCTCCAGTACCTTGGCATAGACCTTCCCAGGGAGGCTGAGGAGTGTGATTCCTCTAAAGTTGGAGCACACCCTCCGGTCCCCTTTTTTGAAGAGAGGAACCACCACCCCGGTTTGCCATGCCAAAGGCACTGCCCCCGACCTCCACACAATGTTGGAGAGGCGTGTCAACCATGACAGCCCAACAACATCCAGGGTCTTGAGGTACTCAGAGCGAATCTTGTCCACCCCCGGGGCCCGGCCACCAAGGAGATTTTTAACCACCTTGGCGACCTCAGCCCCTATGATAGGCGAGTCATCCCCCTTGTCCCCAAACCCTGCTTCCTCTGTGGAAGGCGTATCAGTGGGATTGAGGAGATCCTCGAAGTATTCCTTCCACCGCCCGACGATATCCCCAGTTGAAGTCAACAGTATCCCATCAGCATCATACACAGTGTGGACAGGGAGCAGCTTTCCCCTCCTGAGCCGCCGGACAGTTTGCCAGAATCTCTTCGAGGCCGACCGAAAGTCTTGTTCCATGGCCTCACCAAACTCTTCCATACCCGGGTTTTTGCTTCAGCAACCACCCGAGCTGCACTCCAGCTCGGAGTGCAGCTCCAAGCACTCCGAGCACTCCAAATCCAACTCCAAGCACTCCAAGCACTTCAGCTTGGAGTGCCAAGCTGAGTGCTTAATAATAAACACTCAGGTGTTTATTATTAAGTGTAAAAAAAAAAAATCCAAACCGACATGGCCCTGTGTGAAAAAAATTATTCCCCCCCCCCGTTAAAACATAAATTAGCTATGGTTTATTACATCTTTGGAAAGCTGAGTTCAATTTCTCTAGACACACACAGGTTTGATTACTGCTACACCTGTTCTTGTCATGAGAGCGTAATTAGGACACCAAACGCGCTCTGAGTTTGCACATTTATTAACAAAAACACAGACAAAAACATAAGATGCAAATACTAAATAATAAAGTGCACGGCTAGGATAACAAGAACATAAACACAAATGCTGGAGGAGAGTGGGGCTCTTCGTCCAGAGGGACATGAAGCCAGGGGACGCCTGGCCAGGGGCAGAATCTGTCATATCGACTGGACAGTCAGCCTAAGTGCAAAGTGCATCACCAAAAGAATCACACAAAATGAATGTTTGACCCTTTATTAAATTTCACAAACGCGAACTTGGAGAAAACCAGTCACTCGCCAGAGCAGCAGCAAACCTGCAGAGGAAGAGACGAGGCTGATTAACAGAGGAATGGAGGAGGATGTGGAAATCCAAATAATACCACTCACGTGGGAGGAAGAGAGAGACCGGCTCAGAACCCAGCGAAGGAGATGAACCAACAGGTTGGAACTGCTGGCAGGGAAATGAGGAGCGGAATCTGACTGGGTGGAGATGATGAACTTCGACGGGGGGGGGGGGGGAATGCAACAGGCTGGTGAGCACACATAAACCCCTGAAGACGCACCGCTTCGTCTGCAACAACCTGGAAGAGAAGGAGGAGGCGAAAACATGTCAGGTACGGAAACCCAAAACACAAGTAGCTTACTTATTGAACTTTTTCTGCTTGAGGCAGTATACCCAAACAAGCCAGCATTAAATCACTGAAGAGTGCTTCCTTATAAACACTGGCTCAGCAGGAACAGCAGGTGCGTCAGATGAGCTGATTAGGAGAGCAGAGTGCTCGCCAGGACATGACAGCCCCCCCCCCCCAAGCAACGCCTCCCGCCAGCCCACCAGGCTTCTCCGGGTGGGCTCCATGGTAGGCCTGGACCATACCTTTGTCATGGAATGCTGACTAGGGGACCCGTGACTGGTACTCCGGACTGTAACCCTCCCAGTGGACCAGGTATTGGAACCCCCGGCTCTGGCGGCAAACATCAAGGATTTCTTGCACAATGTGCGTGATATGGCCGTCAAGGATCTGAGGAGGAAGAGGCAGCTTCAGGGAGAGACAGAGGGGACTGGAGGAGAGGGGCTTGACCTTGGAGACGTGTAATGTTGGATGTGCGTGGAGCGCCCATGGGAGCTGTAGCCGGACAGCAGAGTCACCCATGTTACTGGTGCCCACGAACCGGGGGGCAAGCTTAAGAGCTTCAGCCTCCAGCAGAACCTGATCCATAGACACCAAGATCTGCTGTCCAGTCTTGTAGTCAAAATCAAAATCAAATCAACCTTTATTGTCATATTGCTGTACATACAACTGTAGTGCAGGCAAGATGAAATTGCGTTTCTCTTGGCATCCATATAAGTAAAAGAACATGATTTAAGACACATTCACACATATCTTCACCCCCCCACCCCACCACATCCATTCACACATCCCTGAGACATACTGGAAAAACTAACTACTGTAACTATAATATACAAATAATGTACATAATGTCCGTAGGTGCAGTAGCGTATATGAGAGATTCCGGATCAACTGTTCAGCATCCTAACAGCTTGTGGAAGGAAGCTGTTGATCAGTCTGGTGGCTCTGCCTCTGATGCTCCGGAATCGTTTGCCAGATGGCAGAAGTTCAAAATGTCTATGCAGAGGGTGAGAACGGTCCTTGACAATGTTCAGTGCCCTGCTCCTACAACGGTTCTGAAAAAGTTCTTGGACAGAGGGGAGGGAGACTCCAATTACCCTCTCAGCTCCTTTAACTATCCTCTGCAGGGCTTTTTTGGCTGACATACTGCAGCTGGAGTACCATGTAGCAATGCAGTAGGTCAGAACACTCTCCACCACACCTCTGTAGAAGGTCCTGAGGATGCAGATGAGGAGAGAGGCCTGTCTGAGTTTCCTCAAGAAGTGCAGTCTCTGCTGGGCACGCTTCCTGATCCCCAAGGAATTCTTGCTCCAGGTCAGGTCCTGCGAGATCTGCACTCCGAGGAACTTGATGTTCTCCACTCTCTCCACTAAATGGCCGCCGATGCTAAGGGGGACATGTTCAGGCTGTGACCGCCGGAAGTCGATAATCATCTCCTTCGTTTTGTCCACGTTGAGCACCAGATTGTTCTCCCTGCACCAGCCCTCCAGGTCTCTCACTTCTTCTCTGTACATTGATTCCTTATCCCTCTGAATAAGTCCCACCACCGTGGTGTCATCTGCAAACTTAATAATCTGGTTCCCTTCGTGTCTGGATACACAGTCATGTGTTAGAAGTGTAAACAATAGTGGACTGAGTACGCAGCCTTGAGGGGATCCGGTGCTCAGCGTGACAGAGTTGGAGATGTTGTTTCCAACCCGGACAGACTGAGGTCTCTCCATCAGGAAATCCAGGATCCAGAGACATGTGGCGGTGTTCAGACCAAGAAGGAGTAATTTCTCCATCAGTCTCTGGGGAATAATGGTGTTGAATGCTGAACTGAAATCAATGTACAGGAGTCTGGTGTAGGTGTCTTTCTGATCCAGGTGGGTGATGACAGAGTGCAGGGTGGTGACTATAGCATCCTCCGTGGAGCGGTTTGAACGATATGCAAACTGGAAAGAGTCGTGTGATGCAGGGAGGCAGGCTGTAATGTGTGGTTTGACAAGCCGTTCAAAACACTTCATCACAATTGGTGTCAGTGCAACAGGATGATAGTCATTCAGACAGGACACAACTGGTTTCTTTGCCACCGGTACTATGATAGAGGTCTTGAAGCATCTGGGAACGATGGCCTGACTCAGGGAGATGTTATAAATGTCAATCAGTACATCCGCCAACTCGCTTGCACAGTCTCAGAGCACACGTCCCGGGACATTGTCCGGACCTGCAGCTTTACGTGGGTTGACTCTGGTTAGGGTCCTCCGTGTGTCCGCTGTGTTGATGGTAAAAGCTGGTCTGACCAATGGCGGGGATGGGCCAGCCCTCCCTCTGATTGTCGAGTTTAATGCTTCAAAACGTGCAAAGAAGTCGTTGAGCCTGTCTGGAAGCGAAGCGTCGTCATCATCGACCCCCTGCCTACACTTATAGCCCGTCAGTGTCCGAACTCCCTGCCACATCTGCTTGGTGTTCCTAGTGTCACAGAGGTGTCCCTGGATTTTCTCTGCATAGGCACGCTTCGCCATCTTAATTCCCTTTGAGAGCGCAGACCTGGCTGAGCGGAGGGTGATCCTGTCCTTCGCTCTGAAGGTTGCATCTCTGGCTGAAAGCAGCAAGCGCACCTCTGTGGTCATCCAGGGCTTATGGTTTCCCCGCATAGTGATATTCTTCACTGTAATGACATCCTCTGTGCACTTCACGATGTAGCTGGTGACCGTTTAGTGTAGTCCGGCGCCAAAATCCTCTTACATTCAGCATAGCGCCGATTGCGCTTCGTGGAGCGAAGGAGCACCACCGGGGTAGACCTCCAGGCCCAGTGACAACGAAAATGGGCCCTCACGGATGACACCACCACCTCTCTCTCATGGCTGAAGAGACAGTAGAATTAAATGAGTACTCCACCCAGTTCAGATGGGAGCTCCATGATGCAGGGTCATCGACTGCCACGCAATGAAGGGTGGCCTCCGGGGACTGGTTGGGACACTCGGCCTACCCATTGCTCTACGGGCGGTAGGCTGACGGTGGTGCCAAGGCAGTGACAGGATGACTTACAGACACATGAGATGAACTGTGGACCCCGGTCAGACACAATGTCCATGGGGATACTGTGCAGACTGATGACGTGATGGGAGAGTAATTCGGCAGTCTTGGAGGCAGATGGCAGCTTGGGGAGAGGGACCAGATGAACGGCCTTGGAAAACCTTGGAAAACCTCTCCACAATAGTCAAGATGACGGTGTTGCCATGGGAGGGAGGAAGACCAGTGACCATGGTTATGTGGGACCAGGGCCGGCTGGGGACGTGAAGGGGGTGAGGAAGACCAGCGGGGGGGATTTGTTACGGGCACAAGTTTGGAAGGCCTTCATGTGCTCCTGCACGTCCTGCTGCAGCATGGGCCAACAGAACACTCACCTGATAATGTCCACAGTGCTCACCACCCTAGGGTGGCAGGCAAAACTTTCGGTGTGCCCCCACTGGATAACTTCACTGCAGAGGGCAGCAGGGATGTAGAGGCGGTTAGGGGGGCAACCCGCTGGTTCGGGCTAAGGGGACTGGGCCTGGCGGACTCTCTTCTCGATCTCCCAGGTAAGGGTTCTCAGGACGCATGGATGCAGAAGAATGCGCTGGGAGCGGGAAGGAGGGTCAGCCGTCCTGGCTGAACTGTCTGGAGAGAGCATCAGGCTTCACATTATGGGAACTGGGCCTATAGGTAACAGTGAAATTGAAACGCTGGAAAAACAAGGCCCAGCGAGCCTGCCTGGAATTCAGCCGGCGGGCCGACCGCAGATAATATTCTCTGGGCCCCTCCCCAATCTGACCAGTGATGACATGTTTAGCCGCTTGTCATCCTTCAACCGCTGGCTGTCTGTGTGGTGTCCTGCAAACAACGTGGGCTACATTGACAATTGGAGCTCATTTTGGGGAAAATCTGGTCTTATGAGACAAGACAGCGTCCATCCCACTTTGGATGGTGCGTCTCATTTATCTAACAATCTGGCATCTTTTTTATCCAAATTTCCAAAATCTTGACAACTCAGAGTTGGGACCAGGAAGCAGAGTTGCAGTCTTACACGCCTCTTTGCAGCTCCTCTTCATCCGCCACCCATCAACTTAGCCCCTGTCTTCCCCATCAGAGAACCGTTGTCTGCTCCCTCCAAAACAAATAAAAATATAATGTATAAGTATCCCAAAGAGATTAAGCAAAAAGTTGGTAAAACTCAAATTAAACGTGAAGCCTCTAAATTTAATGACTTGGCCTCTGTTCCTCCTCATAATTTAAAAATCAAATGCGGTTTGTTAAATATTAGGTCTCTAACTCCCAAGTCTCTGCTAGTCCATGATCTGTTAATTGATCATCAGATTGATATAATATCCCTTACAGAGACTTGGTTAGGACAAGAGGATTATGTTGGTTTAAATGAATCAACTCCCTCTGGTTATTTAAACTGTCAAAATCCCAGAAGTTCTGGTCGTGGAGGAGGAGTAGCAACAATTTACCATTCCAAATTACTAGTTAATGTAAAGCAAAAAACACATTATAATTCCTTTGAGGGCCTGGTCCTCAGTATTGGGCACTTTAGCAATTTTAGGCTAAACCCAATTTTATTTGCCATAGTTTATCGTCCTCCATCAACCTACTCAGAATTTTTATCCGAATTTGCTGAATTCTTAGCTAATTTAGTGCTGAAATCAAATAGTTAATTATAGTAGGGGACTTTAATATACATGTAGATGTAGATAGCGACTGCCTTAATGTGGCATTTAATTCAATATTAGACTCGATTGGGTTTTCTCAGAAAGTAGGAAATTCTACTCATTATCTCCACCATACGTTGGACCTTGTTCTGATATATGGCATAGAAATAGAAAATCTGGTAGTGCCTCCTCATAACCCTGTACTGTCAGACCATTGTCTGTTAACCTTTGATTTTACTATTTCTGACTATTTGGCTCCTAAAGAAAAATATTACTACAGTAGATACCTCTCAGATGTTGCTGTTACCAAATTTATGTAGATTGTTTCCTCTATGCCATGTGTCAACACAGCTGAAATAAGGTATAGACAGCTTGCTCCTTCTGTAATTGATAGCATGGGAGATAGTGTTACAGCTTCTCTGCATCAGACTCTAGACTTAGTGGCCCCCTTAAAAAAGAAAAAGTCTAATCAGAGATTTCTAACTCCTTGGTTCAACACAGAAACTCGTAGCTTAAAACAGAAGACTTGTCAATTAGAAAGAAAATGGCACTCCACTAATTTAGATGAAATCTATCTAGCTTGGAGAAATTATCTTCTAATTTATTAAAAAATCTCTTAGAAAAGCTAGAACGGGTTATTATTCTGCATTAATAGAAGAGAACAAGAATAATCCCAGGTTTCTTTTCAGTACTGTAGCCAGGTTGACAAAGAGTCAGGACTCTGTCAATCCTAGCATTCCCTTAGAGCTTACTAGTCAGGACTCTATGAACTTTTTCAATAATAAAATTTCATCCATGAGAGATAAAATCAATCAGATTCTTCCCACCGTTAACTTAAATACAGTAACTACTACAACTCCTTCAACTGATATCTTTCTTGATGAGTTTACTCCAATTGACCTTTGTGAGTTACACAAAATAGTTTCCTCATCCAAGCCTTCAACTTGTCTTTTAGACCCTATTCCTACCAGGTTATTTAAAGAAGTCTTCCCACGTATTGGTAGCTTTATTCTTCATATAATCAATTCTTCATTAACTTTAGGCCATGTACCGCAGGCTTTTAAAACGGCTGTAATTAAACCCTTACTCAAAAAGCCAACGCTAGATACAAGAGCCTTAGCTAACTATAGACCAATCTCTAATCTCCCTTTCATTTCTAAAATTTTGGAAAGAGATGTTGCTACACAATTATTTGACCACCTGCATGGAAATGGTTTACTTGAAGAGTTTCAATCTGGGTTTAGAAACCATCATAGTACTGAAAATGCCTTAGCGAAAGTCACTAACGACCGCCTCATCGCATCTGATAATGGACTTGTTTCTGTACTTGTCCTTTTAGACCTTAGTGCAGATTTTGATTCAATCGATCATTTGATACTATTGTGGGTAACCCCCACAACATACTGGGACAAGCAGAGCGCTCAGCTGGAGCAATTAGCAGAACAATGAGATGTGTATTGATATCAATAGGCAGCCTCTCTTTGTCTAGCTCCTTTCCGCCAGTATCCTGCTGTTAGGTATGACTCAAATGCAAATGTTCATGCTTCCTGCTCTGTACTGTGATGCAAAGGTGCCTTTCATGTATTGTCTGTAACTGGGTATATAAACTGACTGAAATTCACATATTTTCTCTCTGACCACTGCTTCTGACTACACGCATTGCCTATCTGCTGACGAGAGCCTCTGGGCTCGCTCTGGCGCGCCTGCACGGCGCTGGAGTGAGTTCTTGTGATGGCGATGAAATAAAATCCACTTTTAAACTCTCAGTTCGCTGCTTATTATTTTATACCGCCACACTGGTGACCCCGAAAGAAAGCACACGCTTTGTGCAACGCAACCTTCTGATCTGGCAGCCCCCGGCGGTGACTCTCCGACGACAAGCGAACGCAGCAGCCTGACGCAAATGATCTGCCCTCCCTTCTGCTACAGGGATACCTCGACGCAGAGCCACCACCAGGTGAACTCTCCGGAGATCACCCACGACCGGGAAAGCCACAGAACACTTCATGGTGCAGCCCTCGCCTGAGATTCTAGACATCCACGCTGGTACCGGCCGAGGGACACAGAACGTCTACTCCCTCTCGCCGCTCCTCCGCATCGACATGAGCCCGAGGGACAAAGATTGTCTTCTCCCTCTCACCGCTCCTCCGCATCGACACGAGCTCGAGGGACAAAGATCGTCTACTCCCTCTCACCGCTCCTCCGTGTCGACACGAGCCCGAGGGACAAAGACCATCTACTCCCTCTCACCGCTCCTCAGCATCGACACGAGCGCGCACGACGGAGAATGCAGCGCTTGGACCTGAACGCACCATGAGCCAGCACCAGCAAACTACAGCAACAGCCAAGACAGGGAGGACCATCGGCGCCGACTGCGCTGATCTCCAGCAAGCTCCCTGACCCTGACTCGCCTCTACAGCAGACCTGCCATGCACCGTACCCTGCACGCATACCGGGGGGTTACGAGGACAGTGCACCACACAAGGGACAATAACGGCTCCACAGACCGCCACCGTCCTCCGCCGCTGCACATCGGAACCTTCAGGGCTGCTCACACACCTGAAGTACACACGCAGCTCGCTCACAGGATTTTGTATGGGTCTTAGCCACGGCGCACAATGGGAATTCAGCCGTCAGCTGTCCCCGAGGGCTTTAGGGTTGTGCCCGCACCTAAAGTCAACATGCCAAGTCCCTCAGCTTTTGTTTTTTCTCACAGCCGCTAGGCAGCCTCGCACAACTGAGCCGCGAGACGAGTCAGAGACTAATTTTTCTTCTCACAGCTGCTGTGGACCTCCGCATGTTCAACGGGACAGCCCCTCAACATCGCGGATCCACAGGCAATTTTTGCGCGGCCCAGACAATTTTGCCGTCCCGGGCCGGCACTTGCTACCCCCACCCTCCTCCCTTCCCCTCCTCCGGCACGGAACTTTCACCGCAGCTCACTCCCAAAGCCGGACTATCGAGGCCTCAGTTTCCTGCTGAGCCCTCTGGGGGGGAGTAGTGTGGATAACCCCCACAACATACTGGGACAAGCAGAGCGCTCAGCTGGAGCAATTAGCAGAACAATGAGATGTGTATTGATATCAATAGGCAGCCTCTCTTTGTCTAGCTCCTTTCCGCCAGTATCCTGCTGTTAGGTATGACTCAAATGCAAATGTTCATGCTTCCTGCTCTGTACTGTGATGCAAAGGTGCCTTTCATGTATTGTCTGTAACTGGGTATATAAGCTGATTGAAATTCACATATTTTCTCTCTGACCACTGCTTCTGACTACACACATTGCCTATCTGCTGATGAAAGCCTCTGGGCTCGCTCTGGTGTGCCTGCACGGCGCTGGAGTGAGTTCTTGTGATGGCGATGAAATAAAATCCACTTTTAAACTCTCGGTTCGCTGCTTATTATTTCATGCCGCCACACTATCAATCATAATATTCTACTTAATAGATTAGAGCACTATGTTGGACTTAATGGAACTTTGTTGCAGTGGTTTAGATCTTATTTATCTGATAGGTTCCAGTTTGTTCATGTCAATAATGAGTTTTCTTTCAACTCAAAGCTCAGTCATGGAGTTCCACAGGGATCTGTGCTAGGCCCTACTCTTTTTAGTTTATATATGCTTCTGTTAGGCAGCATTATTAGAAAGCACTTTATACATTTTAATTGTTATGCAGATGACACACAATTATACCTGTCAATGAAGCCAGATGATAGTAATCAATTAGCCAAGTTGGAAGCCTGTCTTAAGGAAATCAAAGCTTGGATGACTTGTAATTTCCTGCTATTAAATTCAGATAAGACTGAAGTCATTCTTGTTGGTCCAAAAAACCTTAGAAATACCTTTCCAAATCAAACTTTCAGTTTGGATGCGTTTACTTCTTTCTCTTAATAGCTCTGTGAGGAACCTTGGAATTATTTTTGATCAAGATCTGTCTTTCAGTTCACATATTAAATTCATTTCTAAGACTGCCTTCTATCATTTGCGTAATATTGCCAAGATTAGGAGCATCTTGTCTCAGAGTGATGCTGAGAAACTGATCCATGCTTTTGTTAGCTCGAGATTAGATTATTGTAACTCTTTATTATCAGGTTGTCCTAAAACATCTTTAAAAAGTCTTCAGCTGATCCAAAATGCTGCAGCAAGAGTTTTAACAGGTACTAGAAAGAGAGATCCTATCTCTTCGGTTCTGGCCTCCCTTCATTGGCTTCCCATAGAGTTTAGAATTAAGTTTAAAATCCTTCTTCTTACTTACAAAGCTCTAAGCAATCAGGTCCCTTTTTATTTAAAAGATCTGATACTACCGTATTATCCTAACAGAGCACTACGTTCCCAAAATGCAGGATTACTTGTAATACCTAGAATCCCCAAAAGTACAGTGGGAGGCAGAGCCTTCAGTCATCAAGCTCCTCTCCTGTGGAACCAGCTGCCAATCTGGATTCGGGAGTCAGACTCTATCTGTGTTTTTAAGAATCGGGTTAAAACCTTCCTTTTTGATATAGCCTACAATTAGGGAGGGATCATGTGTTTCTGAACCCTCCCTTAGTTATGCTGCTAATAGGTTTAGTCAGCCGGGGGACCTCCAATAATGCACTGGGCCTCACTACCTTTCTTCACTCTCAATTAAATATTTTTTTTTTGCTGGTCATTAACATCTGTTTGTTCTCTCCCATAGATTGAGTGCCCATCGTGCTGTTTGCTCTCTACATGTCTGTTCTTTTTATCTTCTCTGTCCCCTCACCCCCCAGCCAGTCGCAGCAGATGACTGCCCCTCCCTGAGCCTGGTTCTGCTGGAAGTTTCTTCCTGTTAAAAGAGAGGTTTTCCTCTCCACCGTCGCCAAGTGCTTGCTCACAGGGGATTGCCTGATTGCTGGGGTCTTTCTGCAACTGTGGGGGTTTCCCCTACAGCTGAAAGTGCTTTGAGATGGCTGTTGTTGTGAAATGGCGCTATATAAATAAAGTTGAATTGAATTGAATTGAATAGATATTCAAGGTTCTTGTGTTCGATCCACATGACTACAGGATGAACAGCTCCCTCCAGCCAATGTCTCCATTCCTCAAAATCTAATTTTATAGCCAGCAGCTCTCGATCCCCGATGTCGTAATTCCTCTTGGCTGGGTTGAGCCACCGAGAGAAATACACACACAGACGGAGCTTCAAGTCCGAGGCGGAGTGCTGGGACAAAATCGGGCCCACCCCCGTTTCTGAAGCATCCACCTCTAGGGTAAATTGGAGCTGGGGGTCGACCTAAGCCAAGATGAGTTTGTCGGAGAACAGGCCCTTTAATTGCACAAAGGCCTGTTAAACTGCCTCAGTCGATGAAAATGGTACCTTAACAGAGGTCAACTTAGTTAAAGGCTGTGCTATCCCACTATAGTTCTGAATGAACCTGCGATTTAAATTTTCGAACCCCAAGAAGCGTTGCAGCTCCTTGCGGCTGTGGGGTGTTGGCCAATCAAACACAGCCTTCACCTTGACTGGGTCGGCTCTCAGCTCCCTCTACGCTACAATAAAGCCAAGAAAAGAAGTGGAATTAGTGGGAAACTCACACTTCTCTGCTTTGACATACAGTTGGTTCTCCAAGAGCCACTGTAACACTGCTCTAACATGAGTTTGGTGCTCCTCAGGTGTGCAAGAAAAAATCAGGATGTCATCAAGATAGATGAAAACAAACCAATTTAACATGTCAAGGAGGACATCATTAATTATGCATTGGAAAACAGCTGGGGCGTTGGTTAACCCAAAGGGCATATAATAACTAAGTATTCAAATTACCCCAGGTGCTTCTTAAATGCTGCTTTCCATTCGCCCCCCTCGCGTATTCTGACTAGATGGTAAGCGTTGCGTAGGTCGAGTTTAGAGAATAAGCGTGTGCGCTACAAGAGTTCAAAAGCGGAGTTCATCGGGGGCAGAGGGTATTTATCTTTGATGGTTATAGCATTAAGCTCACAGTAGTCAATGCACAGAACGCAGAGACCCGTCCTTCTTTCCCACAAAGAAAAACCCCGCCCAGAGGGGAGCCAAGGATGGCCAAATGAGGCTGGTGTTCAGAGAGTCCTTAATGTACCTCTCCATCGCCTCCGTCTCAGGTCCAGAAACATTAATGAGCCTGCTGGACGGCAACCTCACGCCAGAAAGGAGGTCAATGGCACAGTCATATGAGCGATGCGGGCAAAGCGCTAATGCTCCTGACTTGCTAAAGATCTCCCCGAGGTCATGATAAACCTCAGGCACAAAGCTGAGGTCCGGTGGCTCGACCTGGGGAGAGGAGACAGGGAGGGACGGCGAACACTCGGCTGAACTTAGACATGTAACCAAACAATTAGGGTTCCAGGAGGTGATGGAATTTTGTGCCCAATTGAGAATAGGATTATACCTCCGGAGCCACGGATACCCTAGAACCACCGCATGAGAGGCACATGGAAACACGTAAAAAGTGAGCCTCTCCCGGTGGTTACCGGACAGCAGAATGGATAGCTGCGCCTTGCAATGAGTAACGGACACCACCGTTTGGTTAAAGAGGGAATGCACGGAGTTAGGAACTGGCAATTTAACTGTTGGAATCCTCATCTCGTGAACAAATTGGGAGGAAATGAAATTACCCTCTGCCCCGGAATCAATAAGGGCAGAGACCCTCCTCTCGACCCCCGGCATCCGAACCAGGGCCAAAATAGAAAAATTACCAGGGGGATGAGAATCTGCTGCCTCAACTCTGAACTCCACCAAGAAGTCGGCCACCGACCAGCTGCCCTGGCAGAGCGACAACAGGCGACTCATGATATTCCCTTCACTCTCGGTGTGGTTGAAAGTGCGGGAAAATTTGGTCACAAATTGGTCAAATGTTGGTGGCGCATCCCTTCAGCTATCAATTACAGACCATGCCCAACTAAGAGCTCGGCCCCGATACAGAAGGGTAAACTGCATCTTAGAGATGTCATCCAGGAACTCCCCCTTCACCTGCTCAAAATAAAGCCGAATGTGACAAAGGAAATCCTTACATTACCCCACCTCCCCTGCGTACGGGACAGGAGTGGGAATGGGAAGGGTTCAAAGGATGGTGGAAGAAGTTGGATGAGCAGGTGGGGGCGGAGCAGCCGGAGCAGATGTGCAGCTCAAATGATCAGAAATTACACTCAGCTGTTGCGTAATGGTCTGCAGCAGCTGAGTGTGTTCAGCCACCTGCCTCTCTGTAGCATTGAGGCGGTGGAGCGCGGTGTGCTCTGTTGCTGTGGCACCTGCTAGGCTGTCACCCTGGCTGGCTTGTTCTGTCATATTGACTGGACAGTCAGCATAAGTGCAAGGTGCAACACCAAAAGAATCACACAAAAAGAACCTTTGACCCTTTATTAATTTTCAAAAAAGTGAACTTGGAGAAAATCAGTCACTCACCAGAGGAGCAGCAAACATGCAGAGGAAGAGATGAGGCTGATTAACAGAGGAATGGAGGAGGATGTGGAAATCCAAATAATACCACTCACGTGGGAGGAAGAGAGAGACCGGCTCAGAACCCAGCGAAGGAGATGAACCAACAGGTCGGAACTGCTGGCAGGGAAATGGGGAGCAGAATCTGACCGGGTGGAGATGATGAACTTCGACGGGGGGCAGCAACAGGCTGGCGAGCGCACCTAAACCCCTGAAGACGCACCGCTTCGTCGGCAGCAACCTGGAAGAGAAGGAGGAAAAAACGTGTCAGGTACGGGAACCCAAAACACAAGTAGCTTACTTATTGAACTTTTTCTGCTTGAGGCTGTATGCCCCAACGAGTCAGCATTGAATCACTGAAGAGTGCTTCCTTATAAACTCTGGCTCAGCAGGAACAGCAGGTGTGTCAGATGAGCTGATTAGGAGAGCAGAATGAAATGGGAAGGAGGGGGCGAGTGCTCGCCAGGACATGGGGGGGGGGGAATGCAACAGGCTGGTGAGCACACATAAACCCCTGAAGACGCACCGCTTCGTCGGCAACAACCTGGAAGAGAAGGAGGAGGCGAAAACATGTCAGGTACGGAAACCCAAAACACAAGTAGCTTACTTATTGAACTTTTTCTGCTTGAGGCTGTATGCCCCAACGAGTCAGCATTGAATCACTGAAGAGTGCTTCCTTATAAACTCTGGCTCAGCAGGAACAGTAGGTGTGTCAGATGAGCTGATTAGGAGAGCAGAATGAAATGGGAAGGAGGGGGCGAGTGCTCGCCAGGACATGACAGAATCCAGCCGGAGCTCGTCCGGAGGCTGTGAGGCTCACGGCTGGAAAAAGGGATAAACGTACCTGGACGGAGCACACCAACTCTCCTTGACAGCAGAGCCCCAACACACTCTGTATTCCCACTGAGGATGGGCATGGCAAGTAGAAGGACACAAAAAAATCCAAGGGGTTTGCTGTGTCCTAATATACACACATAATCATTGGGGAAAGGTGTGGATACATGAGTGGACAAAATAACAGAATGGCAAACAGGTGTACAGCTCCAGCCACTTTGACAGTGGAAAGCTGCATAGCACTGTCAAAATAAAACACAAACCGGAAATAAAAATAATACAAGCACAACAGAAATCTAAACTGAGAACATGCCTTAAAATACACAGAGAAACAACAGAAAAGGACTAAACTAAACTAGAGATGGGGCACGGCACCCCCCATGCCCCCGGATCATGACAGGGCACCCCCCCCCCTCAATGGGTGGATTCCAGACACCCCAGGGTAACATCACAAAAAACAAAGAACCCCCCCCCACACACACACACACAGAAGACCCCCCTACCATACAAAACGAGGCCCAACATGACACTATAATCAGAACAAAAAACAGGGGAAAAATGTACATACCAGAGGAGGAAGGTGCTCACGACCAGGGGGAAACAGAACAGCCCGGAACACTGTGGCTGAGGCTCACCCATACGCCGGGAAATCTGAGACAAATTCAGCTGAAGCACAATGGGGCTCGATGGCTGAAGGAAAAAGGGGAAAGGACAAACCTGGTCAGAACTCAACGCACTCTTCTCAATGGTAGATCAACTGGGGACGACTCAGAAAAGCGTGGAACAGAAACAAAAATAGCCCAAACCAAAACATAACCATGACATAAAATAAATAAAACTAAAAAAGACAAGAATAAACTGAGAAAGAGGTGTAATCAAGCTAAGGGTGCAAGTACAATGTGTAACAAAAAAAAAAAATAAGGCCAGACTAAAATGAAACAACACAGACTCAAGACCTGAGACAATAACTCAGAACAGATTAGCAAATATATTTCTAGAAATAATAACAATAAGAAACCAACGAACAGAAAAAAAGAACAGCAACAACCCAATAAAGACAAACAAACCAATTGTCATATGCAAGAACACATCATTACAAAAGCAAGGAGGACAAGAACTGAGCATAAACAGAAAAAAGACCCAGAAAAAACAATACATATAAAAGAAAACATAACATGAAATTACCAAAAAGAACAACTCACCCCGGGGGGGGGGGGGGGGCAAGGCACGGAAGGACAAAAACAAACCAAAAGAAAACACTCAACATCCACACACTGTCTTACAGGTGGTCTCCAGGGGCTCAGGCCTGACCAATTGCTGGCTGGGGCAGTTCGTGTGGCCTCCCTGAGTCCAAAGACCACCAGTGTTCATGCTAGAACACGTCGGGTGGCCTCCCCATGTTCCAGTATCAACTACGCAGCAGAAGCAGCTGCTCGGGTGGCCTCCCAGCATCCCAAGGCCAACGAGTCACGGGAGCCAAGAGGTGACATCCTCCTGGGAAGGAAGGCCGATCAGCAGAAGCCTTCTGCGATGCCCAACGCCCCCCAGTAGTCCCCGAAGAAGGCAAGGGACCCATGGTGACCTCAGGGGAGGGCACGGCACCCGGGGCGGCCCTGGGCTGGGGCATAGCAGCACCTGTGGTGACCCCACGCTGGAGCGTAGCTGCACCCGTGGCAGCCCCAGGCTGGGGCGTAGCTGCACCTGCAGAGTGAGGTGTGACACCCATGCTGACTCTGGACTGGAACAGGGTTCCCATCAGCCCAAGGTTGACCCATGAAGAACTAAGGCACGGGAGATAGCCAACCAGCTGGACCTTGGGCAGTAGCGCTGCATCCACAGTGGCCCTGGACTGGGGCATTGCTGCACCCGGGGAGGTCTCAGGCAGTGAGTCAGCATCACCCTCGGAGACCCGAGACAGTGGGGTAGCAGTGCTCTCGGAGACTCAAAACAGTGGGACAGCAGCACCCTCGGTGACCATGGACAGTGGGACAGCAGCACCCTCAGGGACCAAAAACGGCAGGACAGCAGGACCCTCAGAGACCAAGCACGCCAGGGCAGCAGCACCCTCAGGGACTATGAACAGTGGGAGGGCAGCACCCTTGGGGACCAAAAACGGCAGGACAGCAGGGCCCTCAGAGACCAAACACGGTTGGACGGCAGTACCCGCGGCAGCCTCGGACAGAGGCGTCGCACCCACGATGACCTCGGTGACCCTAGACGGTGACTTGGACACAGGGACAGGGACACACACCCACACCAGGTCAGGGTCACTGGCAGCAACGGAGCCCAGCGGGGAGGGCTCAGGTGTGGCTGACAGCTGCACCCAGACCTCTTCACCCAGAGCCAGTCAAGATCTCTCTAACACAGAGAACATGAAAACAAGAAAGAGCACTTGCCTGAGCTCGAACTCCACCGTCGTCCAGGACTCCGGCGATCCTGGCTGGGATGTCTCGTCGTTCTTCTCCAGGCTGTCTACACCTGGCACGGCCACCTCTGATGGGCTGACAGATACTGGAGGAGACCTCACCCGCAGTGCCTGTTCCCGTGTCGCTGAATCCAGGGGGACACACTACTGTCGGCTCAAGACCCAGGGCTCAGGTGGTGCTTCCCTCTCGTCCCAGACGTGGCCGCCGGGCTGATGGTTTCCTTGCCGTCCGGCAGCTCCTCCCCAGGAGCGACAGAATAACGGAGACCACCAAAGAACATGGGAAGAGGGAGGGCAGGGTGAGTTATTTGCAGCAAATGATGAGGTCTCAGCCACATTTGGCAGCAACTGCTGAGCCTCGTCACCGGGAATAAGGCAAGGCGTATCATGAGCAAGACAGAAGGAATGAAAACCCACTTGAACTTATCTCCCGGGTCACGATGGTTTCTGCTGCTGCAATGAGACCTGACAAGGCTCCTCTGTAGGTCTCAGATGATGTCTGGAAAGAGGGCAGAGGCTCGGGTCTTCGACAACGGAGGCGGGATGCTGGAGCTCAAGGCTGGTGGGGAGCGGATGGCGTTGAAGTCTGGGAATGCCCTCCCATCGGCCCAGACTTCAGTTCATGGAATGGGCTCCTGCCGCGATAGTCCCATCATAAGTCCTCCGACAAAAGCACCCTGTCTCTTCCTTTGGCGTGAAACACGAGCCCTGGGTGGCAGTACACCACCACCTCTGCCAGGCTCAAGTTGCAGAAAGCATCCGTAGGGGTGGGAGATGTGCAAGCGGCGACGATGTATCCATCCATTTCCAGGAGTGCCATGCAGAGCTCCCACACTGAGCCTCGAAAAAACTGTCTCTTGCCTGCTGACATCTCAGCAGGCAAAGGATGGTAGGGAAAACAGAAAAAGTAATCAAAAGAAGAAAATGGCAAACTCAGAGGCTGGTGTCCAGGTGGTTGTGTCATTCTGTCATGAGTGCTCGTTTCACAAGTGTAATTTGGACACCCAACACACTCTGAGTTTGAACATTTATTAACAAAAACAAAAACACAGACACAAACATAAGATGCAAATACTAAATAATAAAGTGCACGGCAAGTACACTCCTTCATCCAAAGAGCTTACATTCTGCAGTGCGATGAGCTCATCTCGAGTGTACATGATGCGAAGAGTACTATAGTCATAGCTTCTCATAGTACGGAGTCCGAACACAAAGCACAGCAACAAAAGTGTCAAATCCACCCAGTTGTCATCATTGTACCTCCCGAAATTGCAGTTTAAAAGTCTCCAAGATCACATGCAACTACTATAAACAGTGGTCAACAGACAAACACTCAACAGACACTCAAACAAACATTCAGCTAAGACAGGCAGCCACTGTCATGGCGCCATGACAGCCGTGGCCAGCCATGACCGACATATCTCTCAAACCGTTCGTCAGACTGATCTCAGATTTTATAAGTGCTTTGCTGAGGTTACAAGGGTGTTCATCCCCGAGTATGGAGTTGCTCATTCAAAATATGTAATTTCTATCAATCAAAGTTTAGCCACCACTCTGTCTCATGTCCTGGCTTCAGGAAGCGTGGGCAGAGTTTCTGATTGACTTTGTGCTGATGTGGCATCATGACCTGTCCGTCATCACAGTGCTCACTGAACAAAACAAGGAAGTGAATATTGACAAATTTTAACTAGAAAAAGATAATACTGAAGATTTAATGCTTAAAAAATTATGCCATAAAGTTGTCGTGACTGCGTAGGTCTAAAGGATAATTCAGCATATGTGGAGAATGTGAGAAGCACCAGCGGGGACTCGGGTCGGACAAAGAACACTGGTGTATCCAACACCGGACACGCCGGGAGAAGCAGTGACCTGACCAGGGGGACCGTGGTCCTTTTCGTGGGGAGGCACGCCCAGCCTACCCAGTCAGTGGTAGACGGGAGTCCCGACTGCTACGTCACCTGTGTGGTACCACTGTCCTTTGCAGGACCGTGAGTCCCTCCCCTCCAGCATGAGTATTTAAGAATTAACAACCATAACAATACTGTTATGATTGTGGAGTGGAATGGCTGGAATGACTTCACAAAAACGCCCCAAATAATGAAATAACTGCCAATCAAATCTAAAAAAGAAGAAGAAGAAATAAATAGCTTTTGGTTAAATATTTACTGACAAATGGGCAACACTGATGTAACGGCTACAGTCAAACGGGTCCTTCTGCTGTGTATAACGATGGCTGTTTTGTAATTAATCTGGTTGATTACAGTTTTAAAAAACCTTTTAATAACAAAACATTGCAAAAATATAAAATGATGCACTACAATGAGTTTCAAATATTTGTCAAGGTGTCTTGTTATAGTACTGCATGAGTTTATTGACGATACACAGAAGAAATTCAATATTCCACTGCACTCCGTCACTGAACAGTGATATAAACTAAAATAATTATAATGATGACTGAACAACTGCTATTCCCCAAAGTGCAGCTACACTATTATGTTGAATATAGGTGATAAAAGATCAGACAAATAAGTGATCTGACAAACAAATAAACAAGGATCTGAAACAGTCGCTAATATTGGATGTCCCATTCATTTTCAATAATTATGTATTCTGTAATTAATATTCAGACAATTAAATAAACCTTAGTGCCATTTACTCACTTTTATATTTGTCAAAGTCTAACATGTGATTGTCTACATATAGGCTACACCTCTTTGTGTTCCACTTTCAAACACAGCCTACATTTGAGCCTGTAGAACCTGACTGGGATCCCTGTTTCACACAGGAAGACTTGGTTCTACGGGCATGCACTAGTACTCCAAAACTACTGCATAGGCTTTGATGCAGTTTTTCCCAGAAGAGGCTCTAGGCCCACACACAAACCCATCACATTTTGGAGGTGATCCATAAGGGATGGAAGGAGCCTTGGCAGGTGTATGCACTTGCTGAGTGCTTTTCTAGTTTTCCTCATAAATTTGCTTTGTTCTTATAAAATCTTCTTATATTTTGTGGGTTTTTTGAAAAAAAAATAAAACTTTTCTCGTAAATCTGTAATTTTCTTATGAACTTATGATTTTGCCAAATTAGATTTTTTTCTTGTTTTAACATGTAATCAGATGTCACGGTCCAGGTCTTTGAGGTGTTCTATCACAGGCACACCCGATACAACTAATGAAGCCCTTGATTGGGTGCACCAGGTGTGCTTGAGACCACACCTGATATGTAAATGTCTGCTCTGATGAGGAATTCTATTCAGGAAGTCGAGCGTTTCTGAGACTGCAGTAGTCATTGAAAGTATTTTGTAGTGATGGGTCCATGAGGCGTCATGATGCGTTTCGACACATTGCAAAACTGTATTGATACTGTGTTGATACTGTGTCCCTGAATACTGACACCTGCTGGACCTTAAAAATCCCTACAGGCAACCTAGTTGACAGACTCAACTGACACTGATTTGATGAACTAGTATATACAATAATATACTGCTCCAAAAAATAAGGGGAACACTGTCCCTCAAACTGTCCACTTAGGAAGCAACACTGATTGACAATCAATTTCACATGCTGTTGTGTGATTTTGTTGTCACCACATTCAACTATGTAAAGAACAAAGTATTTAAGATAAGATAAGATAAGATAAGATAAGATAAGATAAGCCTTTATTAGTCCCACAATGGGGAAATTCCAGGATTGCAACAGCACAGGGATAGCAACACTCAGAGCAACAATCAGAAGGCAAGAAAAAACAAGAGCAGCTAGTATACATATGTACATATTAATATAAATATATATATATATATATATATATATATATATATATATATATATATATATAGACACAGTGCGGAGCATTGTGGTTGGTGAATGTGCAGCAGAAAGTCTAAGCTCTCTCTCCGCGGATGCGGCAGGCCAGCTGGATGTCTTTGGGCATGATGGTGACCCTCTTGGCGTGGATGGCGCACAGGTTGGTGTCCTCGAAGAGACCCACCAGGTAGGCCTCGCTGGCCTCCTGCAGAGCCATGACGGCAGAGCTCTGGAAGCGCAGGTCGGTCTTGAAGTCCTGAGCGATCTCCCTCACCAGGCGCTGGAAGGGCAGCTTACGGATAAGCAGCTCCGTGGATTTCTGGTAGCGACGGATCTCTCTCAGAGCCACGGTACCGCGCCTGTAATGGTGAGGCTTCTTCACTCCGCCGGTGGCCGGAGCGCTTTTCCGAGCAGCCTTGGTGGCCAGCTACTTCCTGGGGGGCTTTTCCTCCAGTAGATTTACAGGCGGTCTGCTTGGTTCTTGCCATCGCTCTTTATTATTCTTTATTATTAGTCTTATATTTCTTGCACGCCACCTAAACTCCAGCCCGGCACCCGCGTCGTTTTCGCTTCAGTTCCCCGGTATGTCGAGTTTCTCCGTTAGCACCAGGTGGCAGTTGAGTGCTAGCTAGCTCTTCCCTGCTGTATCGTCTCCTGCTGTAAACAGAGGGTCCGTCCGCCGACTAGGACGGAGCCTCTTTAATAAGAATATTTCACTCAAATCTAGGATGTTTAGTGTTCCCTTTATTTTTTTGAGCAGTATATAATTTAAGTCATTCCATTTTATATTGTATTATTTCACATCTTCATTTTAATTTCAAATATCGTTGATATTTTTAGATACAGTCAATAAATAACGTGAACATGTATCATAACCTGAAAATCTAAGTGAACGTGTTGTGAATGAAGATGCTTGTGGACTGGGATTTTTTTTTTTTTTTTTTTTTAATTTTTATTTAAAAAAAAGCTTTTCCAACGTTTTGAAATGGAGTCTGTTACGCTTTTTTGATACAACTTCTCCAGCTGTAGAAAACACCCGCTCACACGGCACAGATGAGGCTGGAATGCAGAGAAATTGTAAGGAAAGCTGAAAGGTTTGGATAGATGGTCTTTTGGTTGTCCCAGTATCTCATAGGATTCTGGGACCTGGCAATATTGCCCTCTGCCAGGTATCTCTGCACCTCCTGGATGGCATCAGCTGTGGCACTTTTGGTCTGCCTGCCCACTTCGATGTTGAGATGTTGCCAAAGGTTATCTAAAAAACAACAAATTGGCATTTTAGTACATGATTTCCAATCAACAACAAACAAATAATGCTGAATAACATGCCTGAAGTGGGTGCAGACAGCTGTTGTGAAGATGGTCCCGTCTAAATTGAGACTATGTACAATGCAAATTGAGTGCCGAATTTGGAGCTGTCTAGTGGATGCAATCATGTTTGGTGCTGCGTCGGTCACAAAACACTTTATTGGTTATGGCCCAGTCCTCCATCATGCCCCTTTTGACTTGGGCCAAATTGTCAGCAGCGTGACTTTGTGAAAAGTATTGCACTCCCAACACAGACGTACACACCTGCAAATTCTCATTAATGTAGTGACAGGTAAGAGCCAAGTAAGCCTCCATGTTCACAGATGTCCACATGTCAGCTGTTATACTCACTGCCACAGCTTGCTGTACTTGCATTTTCACTCGTTCCCGTTCCTCCTCGTACTTTTTGGCCACCATTTGTTTGATGGTCTGAAAATTACACCAAGTCAAACCAAAAGCAAATCCATATATTTAAATTAAAGAATAAATAAATTGGATATATCAACTAATACTTTAGATAATTTCCACAAACCTTTCTGGTTGGCAAAACACATGAGGGCTGAAGGGCCTTAACCAGTTCCCTGAACCCTTGACTCTCCACAATGCTGAGGGGCTGGCAGTCCTTCACGATGAAAATGAGCACAGCTTCATCCAGCATCTGCTTCCTGGAAGCTTGATGGTTAAAAATGAAGTAAAGAATAAATTAATAGGAATTAATTATCAATAAAGCAACTGTGAGTAAGTAGTAGAAGGGCTGTATACCTGAGTCTATCCTGGGTGTATCCAGGACTTCATTTTCATGCCTGGCCCTATAATGCCACAGCATTGAGGAGGCGCTTTTGTTTAAATATGAAAGTTCTGTCGAACAAATGCGACATTTAGCCTGCAGAAAATATGAAGAGTAAACTAAGAGTCACTTTCAAATGAATTTGAATTCAGATAAATCAAGTGGAAACTCTGAGAGGAACAGGATGAAACAACAAGGAAATTAAAACAAAGAAAATAGTATTTTAAAAATACTATTTTTAAATACCTTATTTTCCGATATCAGATCAAAATGGTCCCACACGGTGGAAACCTTTCTGGGTTTCTGCCGTGATGACCATGAGCAGCTTTCAGGCTGCTCATGCTCCATAATTTGTGATAAATTTGCACAACGACCGTCCGCAACACATACGACAGTCTTTGGGCAAATGCATCCCGTTGACAGATGCGCTTCCTTATAAACGCTGGCACGTCAGTGTTTCGACGCGCTAGCGCCACGTGACTGATACAGTACCTGTATCGGTCACGTGACTTTCTTAAAGCGATACGCACCGACACGCACTGACACAGGGTTTCGCTCTATGAGCTCGACGCATGCGCCGACGCATCGGTGTTGCCGGACCCATCACTAGTATTTAGTGTTGAGTTGCGATAAAATCCTTGTAATATAGGGTTTTACTCAACTATTTTAATTGTTCCTAAGTAATTTGTTTATTATAAACACCTGAAAATGTTTATTTTTTGCCAGTAAACTTAAAATTTAATGGGAGTCGAATGATTTTGATTGCAACTGCAACTGAGTGCGTTTTCAAAAATGGCGGTCAATAACGGGAATCTGCAGTTTGCTTTCCTACCCTAAAGACTGCTCTACTTTTCTCTGAGGAAACTACTTTAAAGAAGTCAGTCTGGAACATCAGTATGCAAACTCCACTGTAGAACAAGCTTCCCCTTTATTGAGGTTATTACTCACTTAACAGTGCCCAGAAGGAGTCCATCTAGTAAAGTCAAGATGTGCTTCAGAAATCCTTTGTTGACTTGGAGGGCGAATCTGGTTCCTTTGCAGATGATGAGAGAAAACACAGGTGTGTCAAAGAAGCTGAGTCTAACACCAGGGGAGAGAAAAACAGCACATCTGTTGTGGGTCACAGCACTGTCAAGTAGACTGACCAGATGGGCCCTTTCTGCTCAGCACCAACCGTATCTCAGCACCACCAATCTGACAGGAGTGACACCTCTGCAGCGGCTGTGAGCTATGTTTTAATGAACATTGTACCTTATTACACTCATTATGTCCAGACTCTCCTTGCTACCAAGTCCCCCACAACCTGCTCCACTATGGTCTCTCTCCATTGCATTGAATCGGCGTGAGCGTGTGTACATGTGTGTATGTGCGTTTTTCACCTAAAGATGACAACACTCACAACATGTTCCACTGTCAGCAGCCTGGGGCACCCTGGCTGTTTGCACACTGTATAATGTTGGGACGTAGCCTTACCCAGTTTTCCAGCTCCTTTAGGCATCACATGCAAATGTCAGTGTTTCCTAAGCAAGACACTGAATAGCAGAATATGTCACGCACATTAGTATGCATGTGCAAATGCACACAAATGCATATTTTATTTCCTGCACACGTCACGCTAACCTTGACAGATTTATTATTGCAGAAATCATTTTGATCGGTGTCATTACTCCCTTGAGATATATCTGTACATTAGAGAATCTAAGAGAGAAGTAATTACCCCGGTGGATTGGTCGATTTTGGCTCCATTTGCTGGCATGTATGGATTTTCAAGTGGAACCTTGTTGTAATTATCTTTGCAAATTAAAAGACATTAGCAGGCGTCTTGGTAGTTGTGCAGGGGCATATAACTTGATTAGCCCAAAAAAGGGAATCAGCACTACCAAAGATGTAATTTGCGGTGATGGATATTTCAGGAGTCATTTCAGTCAGACCCTCCTCCTGTTGGACGTGTGCTGCCTGGTAAATCAGGCTATGGAGAGAGGAGAGACAGAGAGAGAGAATGAGAGAGAAAGAGAGAACGAGAGAAGACCCAAGTTAAGAGGACAACAGAGAACACAAGAAATAAAGGAAGAAATCATGGTGCAGCTGGATGGTTTCTCTTTCAGTCAGTTATTTTGATTCACTTGGTTCTCTAAAGTCTGGACATTCTCACTTAAAAGTGAAACTCTTACGCTGATTGTTTGCATAAATTTGCATGGCATTTTTCAAACATTGTAAGTTATGTCAAACAGTCAAAACACAGGAAAAAAGTTAACGTAAAGGAGCACTCCAGTGGATAGAAATCCCTATAAAAACAAATCTACATTGTCTAAAATAGGATCTTCTGTTGTGGACATTGTGTGGAAAGGATGAGGCAGAGTTATTTCTCAGGTTCCATTTTATTCTCAACACACTCTCCAACATTCAAAAGCAGAAGAAGGAAAAACTCCCAACATCTGCCAGTCTTATACCCCTGACATCAAAGTACAAAATCCCATTGTCTTTAAATCCCAAACACAATGCATCCCCCCCTGCAGTTCCTCTCTCTTCCACCCAAACCTGGGTGGTCAGGAAACCATTCATGTCCATCTCTTTGCATATCAAAAGGCCAACTCTCTCCTCCTCCTCTTGTCCCCAGGAGGTCCAGATCTTTTGTTCCTCTTCAGATGTGAAGCCAAAATAAGCACACAGGAATATACATGAGAGAATATGAACAGTCATATACATGTGAGCCCGTGAAACTACATATGTGCACCACATATAACCCCCCCCCCCCAAACGTCTAAGATGGAACAAACAAACACAGATTGCATGTCATAATAAAATCGCCACACATCAGTCCACATGCTGTCTTGGTCTCAACCGTCTGCCGTATCTGCTGCAGGCGGGCTTAACCTCTTCTGCGGCGTCCTCCTGCTGTGGAGCTGCTGTCTGGGGATTAAAACTGTTAGTCAATCTCTGTGAGTGTACTGGGGAATGCTCCCTAGGGGGTCTGCCCCGTCGCGGGGCCCTCGCCAACTGCACAGTTTCGTCAGCCATCACAAAAGCAGGTTTGAGTCTGTCTATGCCAATCGTCTCCTTTCTGCCCCCCAAATCTAGCAAAAAATGCTTATCACCTGTTTCTAGCACTCTAAGTGGTCCATCGTAAGGCGGTCGCAGAGCTGTGCGGTGGGCATCATGTCTGACAAAAATAAACTCTGCATTTTTTAAAGCTTTAGGCACAAAAACACACGGAAAACTGTGGTGAACGGGGCCTGGTAGGACACTCGGGCCATTGCTATTCTGCAACCGCTGAGCTGAGGAGAACTCTGGCGCTGAATTGTCAGGGAGAAATTCTCCAGGCAACCGAAGTGGCTGTGCGAACACTAGCTCCGCTGGGGAGGCGTCTACGCAACCCCAATAGAACCCATGGTAGTTTGTCAACCCAATTTGCATCCGTAAGCGACGCTCTGAGAGCCGCCTTCAGCGACCTGTGAAAATGCTCGCATAACCCGTTAGCCTGCGGGTGATACGCGGTCGTGCGGTGGATCGTTGCCCCCAGGCTGCGGGCCATCGCTGACCAAAGTTCGGAAACAAATTGTGGGCCTCTGTCAGACGTAATATCTGACGGAACTCCAAAACGCGCTACCCATGCAGTTAAAAAAGCGCGTGCCACCTCCTCGGCCGTGGTTGATGACAGGGGAACCACTTCTGGTCAGCGCGTGGTGCGGTCAACCATTGTCAGAAGATGTGTGCACCCTTGCGAGGGCGGTAGAGGGCCTACGAGGTCCACATGGACATGATCAAACCTTTTAGCTGGAATATGAAATGGCTCCAAAGGAGCTCTCGTGTGTCTATGCACTTTGGCCCTCTGACAGGACATGCAGGCTGCCGCCCACTCTCTAACTTGCTTGTGCAGGCCCGGCCATACAATTTTCTCCCCTGCCATTTTGACCAAAGCATGGGCTGCACGGTGGCGCAGTGGTTTAGCACTGTGGCAGCACAGTTTTACCCTCGGCCCGGGGATCGCGGGGATCATGAGATCGTGGGTTCGATCCCAGCCCCCGACCAACAGTGAGCTGTGTGGAGTTTGCATGTTCTCCCCGTGTTGCGTGGGTTTACTGCGGGATTTCTCCGGTTTCCTCCCGCATACCAAAAACATGTAGGTTTAGGGCGCCCGCGCACGCAGCGACCGGCAGCCGGGGGCTTTTTTTTTTTTTTTTTTTTTTGTTACTTATTTGTACCCGTAGGTAGACTTGGTTTGCAGTCTGGTGACAAGCCACCGGCTGCTGGTCGCTGCGTGCGCGAGCGCCCTAAACCTACGTGTTTTTGGTGTGCGGGAGGAAACCGGAGAAATCCCGGAGTAAACCCGCGCAACACGGGGAGAACATGCAAACTCCACACAGCTCACCGTTGGTCGGGGGCTGGGATCGAACCCACGATCTCATGATCCCCGCGGTCCCCCGGCCGAGGGTAAAACTGTGCTGCCACAGTGCTAAACCACTGCGCCACCGTGCAGCCGGCTTGTCACCAGACTGCAAACCAAATCTACCTACGGGTACAAATAAGTAACAAAAAAAAAAAAAACAAACCAAAAAAAAAAAAAAACCCGGGTGCGCCAGCGAATGGATCGAGTCAAAAACGTGGCGGCGCCACGAGGCCGGAACCACCGGACGGGGTCGCCCGGTGGAAACATCGCAGATTAGGGGGGGGCATACCGTCTTGCAGCACCCTGTTCTCCAGCCTTAACCCTGTTGGTCCAGACTGGAGCGCGCGCACGTCCGCGTCACCGCCCTGCTCCGCGGCCATGGCTGTGTAATCTATCCCTACGCGGACTGGGGCTGCGCGCACTTCTGCGCCGCTACCCAGGTCCGCGGCAACAGCTGTGAAATCTACCTCTACGCGGGCTGGAGCAGCCACGGCACGTGAGAGGCAGTCTGCCACTACATAAGTTTACCTGCTACATGCTGGATATCGGTAGTGAACTCCGAAATTGCGGCCAGCTGTCTCTGCTGCCGGCCCGACCAAGGTTCCGAAATCTTGGCCATCGCAAAAGTCACCGGCTTGTGGTCAACGAATGCGGTGAAACGACGTCCCTCCAGCCAAAACTGGAAGTGACGAATAGCCAAATGGAGAGCTAACAACTCCCTGTCAAATGTGCTGTATTTTCGCTCACTATCGCGCAAAGTCTTGCCAAAAAACGCGAGCGGCTGTCAGGCTCCAGCCACATACTGTTCAACAACCGCTCCTATGGCCACATCTGACGCGTCAGTAGTGAGCGCCATGCGGGCCGTTGGGACCGGATGCGCTAACAACGCAGCGTTTGCCAAGGCTGTTTTGACTTCAGAGAATGCACGCTCCCGCTCGGGAGACCATTCGATTTTATTTGCGGGTTTTTGTTTTTTAAGCGCAGCGTACAATGGTTGCATGAGCTGCGCTACGCGGGGGAGGAAATGGTTATAAAAATTCACCATTCCCAAAAACTCCTGTAACGCTTTGACCGTTTGTGGCTGGGGAAAATTTGCCACTGCGCGCACCTTGTCAGGCAGAGGGACTGCTCCTTCGGGAGAGACGCGATGCCCCAAAAAATCAATCTGGGCCACCCCGAACTGACACTTCGCTGGGTTGATTATTAGCCCGTGCTCCGCCAACCTCCGGAAAAGTGCCGTGAGGTGGTTTTCGTGTTCGCCTTCGGACGCACTGGCTACCAAAATGTCGTCCACACGAACACGAAACGAATCTCCTTTTCGAACACGAAAAGGAGATCGCGCAACACCGCGTCCATCATGCGTTGGAAAGTCAGCGCTGCGCCTTTAAGCCCGAACGGCATGCGCAAAAACTCAAAAAGCCCGAAAGGAGTTATTACCGCTGTTTTGGGTATGTCCTCAGCGCGGACTGGGAGCTGATGATAACCGCGTACCAGGTCTATCTTAGAAAAAATGCGCGTCCCCGCCAAATGAACTGAAAAATCCTGGATATGTGGGATTGGGTAGCGGTCGTGTGCTGTAGCATTGTTCAGCCTGCGAAAATCACCGCACGGCTGCCACGAGCCATCAGTTTTTGGGACCATGTGAAGCGGTGAAGCCCAAGGGCTCTTTGAACGTCGGATGATGCCCAATTTTTCCAGGTTGGCGAACTCCTCGCGCACTACGGCCAGTTTAGCTGAATCCAAGCGCCGAGCTTTTGCAAAAACGGGTGGTCTGGTGGTAGTAATAAAATGCTCCACCCCGTGCTTAGCCACGGTAGCCGAAAACGTAGGCACCGTGAGTGCTGGAAACCGAGTGAGGAGTGTGTGGAACTTACCACCTGCAGCTGTGACGTCGGCTTGTGCTGTTGGCGGGGCCACTCGCGCTGTGCAGGGAATAGAAGAAAAAGAGAGTGCATTAACCAGGCGTCTGTTAGCAAGATCGACCAACAAACCATGTGAGCACAAAAAATCAGCACCTAACATGTTGAAATTGACTGCCGCTATGACGAAAGTCCACTCAAATGTGCGGCCGTGTAAAGACAGAGACAGGGTCTTCTCTCCGAAGGTCTTAATCGCCGAGCCGTTTGCTGCTGACACCACAGGGCCACTGGAAGACGCCAGCCGGTCAGCGTAGGAAGGTGTGATGAAACTCAGCTGGGAGCCTGTGTCCACGAGGAAGTGCCTCCCCGATCGCGCGTCCTTCAAGTAGAGCAGCTTGTTCTCCTCACCGAGAGCCGCAGCTGCTACCGACTCCCGGTCTTGGCGTTTCCCGAGCGCTTGAATTGGCACGGTGGAATGCACTTGCGTGCCCTCTCGGCAAAACGGCGATGGTAAAAGCAAAGGATGTCGTCCGCTCCACGCCTCATGGCCTCCGCCGCTGCCGTTGTCGGTGAGTCTGGTGCTGCAGCCTCTGGCCCCCCGCCATCTCCGGATGTTGCGCCCAGCTCCGCTGCTGCGGTCGTGGCCATGTGTCGTCTATGGGTGTCGACGAGTCGTTGCGCCTCCTGGCCCAGCTCGTGGTAGTCTCGGTGGTCCAGCAGCTGTGAACTGGCCAGGGTAACTCTCACCGCTGGCGGTAGCGTCCTTAGGAAAAGGTGGGCGAAAATAAAGCCATCATCTTCGGCGTCTCTCAAACTCAGCATTTTCGCCATCAGGTCTGCAGGTCTGTCAACTTCACACTCAGTCAACGCCAGGAGCTTCTCTGCTCGCTCTCCCAGCGAGGGGGTGAAAAAACGGATGAGAGCAGCCTTCAAAGTGCCGTACTTGTCGTCGTCTGGCGGGTGGTTGTTCAGGCTCTCTACACGCTGGGCTGTGTGGCTGTCCAGCTTAGCAACTACATGGTAGAACTTCGTGGCGTCTGCCGAAACCTTCCAAAGATGGAACTGTGCCTCGACTGCGTTAAACCAGGAGCGCGGACTGTTCTGCCAGAAGTCCGGAAGCTGGACTGTAGTAGCTGTATCAGCTTGGCTGGCTCCTGATGAGTCCGGTGCAGGAGAATCGTCTCCGGCCATAATACGTCTTAAGGTCACCAGTGTGGAGATTGTGTGGAAAGGATGAGGCAGAGTTATTTCTCAGGTTCCAGTTTATTCTCAACACACTCTCCAACATTCAAAAGCAGAAGAAGGAAAAACTCCCAACATCTGCCAGTCTTATACCCCTGACATCAAAGTACAAAATCCCATTGTCTTTAAATCCCAAACACAATGCATCCCCCCTGCAGTTCCTCTCTCTTCCACCCAAACCTGGGGGGTCAGGAAACCATTCATGTCCATCTCTTTGCATATCAAAAGGCCAACTCTCTCGTCCTCCTCTTGTCCCCAGGAGGTCCAGACCTTTTGTTCCTCTTCAGATGTGAAGCCAAAATAAGCACACAGGAATATACATGAGAGAATATGAACAGTCATATACATGTGAGCCCGTGAAACTACATATGTGCACCACACTGTTCTCTTTTCTACAAACAAAACCTTTTACTGTCTTACAGTTTTGTGTCAAAATCTTTTCACTACCCCTTCTCATTCAAACGTCAGGATCTGTGATTACTAGGCCCATCAACCTCCCACAAGGCTAATAGTAGCTAGCACTACATTATCAGAATAAATCCTGTGACAAAAGGACTTACTGTTGAAGAGCATACTCAAATGTGTGCATGGCCCAGGATAATGAATGAAACTGCATCCATCCTTAAAGGCAGTTTAATGGTGAAACTCAGCTTAATGTGGGTCAAGTTCTCAACACAGTTTGTTAAAAAATGCTAACTGTCCTGGAGGAGAACTTAGTTAGGCCAGAGAGTCCTGACTGGCTCAGTGTGCCAGTGCCATGCATAGTGACATCACCAAAAACGCTCGGTCATAATTAATCTTTTTTCAGGGGGTGGGGCTTAAGTGAAACTTTAAAGCAAAAAAACATGAGAAATGACACATTTGAGTGATTTCATTCAATATGTCTTGTAAGTCATAAAAAATCTTAGACATCTTACAAGACAAAAAAAAATCTTGATTTTTGGCAGAGTGACGAAGTTCAAAATATTTTGTCAGTGGAAAAACAATCTCATATGTTGCAATTTGCTATATACAGTGGTGTGAAAAAGTGTTTGCTCCCTTTATTTATCTTTTGTTCTTATTAAAGACAAAAATAGAATAGAAAGGAGATGTCTTTACCTTCTTAACATGTTTCAACTGTACACTGCAGCCTTCGTCAGAAGAGTCAGCTGATTGCTGCCAGGCGACATTTATCAGCTGACTTTCGTAGGCGGGGCCAGCTCAGCAGATCTGTCAGATCCACCGAGCTGGTTCCGCCTTCCGCCGTCAGATGGTCTCTGGAGAATGTGATCCCAGGTGTGGGAAAGCATAAAGGCCCCCTCATCTCGGTTCATCGTGTCTTTTCCCCGCTTCCTGATTTCTATGACCTCCTTGATCCAGCGTTTGTGTCTGTTGCTCTCTGATCCAATAATTTTTGCATTGTCCCAGTCCATGATGTCATTATTTCTTTTGCAGTGATCTGATATTGCTGATTTTAATGTTTCTTGTTCTGCCTTTTCTTTTTGTGATCTTGTGAGTCGTCCTTGTGTTTCCTTCTCACATTCCTTCCGACGTTCTTTTTTTCTTGTGGTGAATGATCTTCCAGTTTCTCCAATGTAGGTTTTGTTGCATGATCTGCATGATATTTCATATATTACATTGCATTTTTTTGTCTTGTTCTATTCTGTCCTTGGGGTGTACTAATAACTGTCTTAATTTTTTGTGTGGTTTGACTGCTGTGTTTATTTTGTATTTTTTCATGATCCTTTGAATTGGTTCCGTGATCCCTCGTATGTATGGTATAGTTATGGTGTCCTTGTTTTTGATTTCAGCTTTTGTTCTGTGTCTTATTTCCTGTTTGTTTTCTTTGTTTTTGACTTGCTGTTTCCCTTTGTTTATGGCCCATACTGGATATTGGCAGCGTATAAGCACATGTTTTATGTGGTTTTCTTCCTCCTGTCTGTCTTCTTGGTCTGTGATGATGGTGGCCCATTCATATAACGTCCTGACAGCTGATAGCTTGTGTGCTGTGGGGTGTTCCGATGTCCATAGTAGGTATTGATCTGTGTGGGTTGGTTTCCTGTAGACTGTGATTTTTATGCTGCCGTCATCGTTGTGGTGGATTTTCATGTCCAGAAAGGCTATGGTGCCATTTTCTTCCTCTTCGTGTGTGAATTTTATATTTCCAGTGCTGTCCATGCTGTTCAGATGGTCAGTGAGTTCTTGTGTGTGTCCTTTCCTTATTTTTTCCAGAATGTTGTCCACGTATCTCTTCCAAAGGGTGGGTTTGCATTGTGTAGGTGCTGTGTTGATGGCTTTGTTTTCCAGATCCTCCATGAAAAAGCTGCTCATAATGGCTGATAGTGGGTCTCCCATTGCAAATCCTTCTTTTTGTCTGTAAATTTTTCCTCTGTATTGAAAATAGGTGAATTTTGCAACAAATTGTAATAATTTGGATATGTTGTGAACTGTGAGATTGGTTTGTCTTTTAAGGGTACTGTCATTGTTGAGACGTTCTTGCACTCTATGTAGTGTGACATCAACAGGTGTCTTTGTGAATAATGAAATGACGTCATGTGAAATGAGGATCTCGTCTGATTCTATATTTATATTTTTGAGTTCTTGTGCCAGCTCTTTTGAGTTTTTGCAGTGGAACTCTGATAGTCCAAGGAGGGGTTTGATGATTTCAACCAGGGCTTTTGATAAATTGTATGTGACTGATCCAATACTGTCTATTATTGGCCGCAGTGGGATATCCTTCTTATGTATTTTTGGAGTTCCATTGATCCGGGGGGTGACGCTGGCTGTAGGTATCAGGTGATCATATGCGTCCTTTGTGATTTTTTTGCTTTCTAATAGGGGTTTGAGAAGGGCTTTTAGCATTTTTTTCTTTTCTTCTGTGGGATTTGTTTTTATGATTTTGTATGTGCTTTCATCTGCCAACATAGTTTCCATCTGTTTTTCATATGTTTCCGTGTCCAATATTACTGTCGTTGTGCCTTTATCTGATGGGAGGATTGTGATTGTTTTCTCTGTCTTGAGTGAGGTTAATGCTTTTTCTTCTTTTTTTGTAACGTTGGTTTGTGGTAATTTGGCCGTTTTGAGGACTCCTGAGACTGCTTTCCAAAGTGCTGCTTTTTCCCCTTGGTCCTGGATTTTTTCACATGCCAGTTCTGTTGCGAGGATGTATTCTTCATGGGGTATTCTGGCTGGTGTGATGATGAAATTCAGTCCTCTGCTCAGCACTGTTTTCTCTGTGTCCGTGAGTGTGCGTTTTGACAAGTTTTTGATCCACTTAGCGTTTGTTTCCATATGTATTTGTCTTCGTCCGTTCTTCCTCTCTGAGTTTTTTTAGTTTTTTTAATTTGCGGGTTTTCATTATAATGAATTCTTGTTCGTGTGCGTGTTTTAATTGTGCTTCTATCTGCTCCTGCGTTTCCTGGTCAGTCGGATAGTGTTTCTTGAAAATGTCCATTTTCTCCTTGGTCTGGTTGTTGATTCTGTCCACTTTGTTTGCCGTCATTCTTATATGTTCTTTGATCAAGTCTTTCCGTGCTTTACTGATAATTTTCTCTACGTTTTGGTCTCTACGTTTTTGGTTGAAATTGGATTTCTTATGTTGAGGCTTGCTGGTGTGACATCCTCATCTCTTCAACGGAGGTTAAATCGCAGGTGGTTTCTGAAGCGTGCTCGTGTTTTCTCCAATTTCTCCAGCCGGCGGAAGTCTTTAATGCAATCTTGTCCATAACCTCCACGTAATAGCTCAAGTAGGTTCATTTTGTCTTCTTTTAGTTATTTATCTTTTGTTCTTATTAAAGACAAAAATAGAATAGAAAGGAGATGTCTTTACCTTCTTAACATGTTTCGACTGTACACTGCAGCCTTCATCAGAAGAGTCAGTTGATTGCTGCCAGGTGACATTTATCAGCTGACTTTCGTAGGCGGGGCCAGCTCAGCAGATCTGTCAGATCCACCGAGCCGGCCCTGCCTTCCAGACATGAAAATCCACCACAACGATGACGGCAGCATAAAAATCACAGTCTACAGGAAACTAACCCACACAGATCAATACCTACTATGGACATCGGAACACCCCACAGCACACAAGCTATCAGCTGTCAGGACGTTATATGAACAAACCACCATCTGCACAGACCAAGAAGACAGACAGGAGGAGGAAAACCACATAAAACATGCACTTTTATGCTGCCAATATCCAGTATGGGCCATAAACAAAGGGAAACAGCAAGTCAAAAACAAAGAAAACAAACAGGAAATAAGACACAGAACAAAAGCTGAAATCAAAAACAAGGACACCATAACTATACCATACATACGAGGGATCACGGAACCAATTCAAAGGATCATGAAAAAATACAAAATAAACACAGCAGTCAAACCACACAAAAAATTAAGACAGTTATTAGTGCACCCCAAGGACAGAATTGAACGAGACAAAAAATGCAATGTAATATATGAAATATCATGCAGATCATGCAACAAAACCTACACTGGAGAAACTGGAAGATCATTCACCACAAGAAAAAAAGAACACCAGAAGGAATGTGAGAAGGAAACACAAGGATGACTCACAAGATCACAAAAGAAAAGGCAGAACAAGAAACATTAAAATCAGCAATATCAGATCACTGCAAAAGAAATAATGACATCATGGACTGGGACAACGCAAAAATTATTGGATCAGAGAGCAACAGACACAAACGCTGGATCAAGGAGGCCATAGAAATCAGGAAGCGGGGAAAAGACACGATGAACCGAGATGAGGGGGCCTTTATGCTTTCCCACACCTGGGATCACATTCTCCAGAGATCATCTGACGGCGGAAGGCTGGGCCGGCTCGGTGGATCTGACAGATCTGCTGAGCTAGCCCAGCCTATGAAAGTCAGCTGTTAAATGTCACCTGGCAGCAATCAGCTGACTCTTCTGACGAAGGCTGCAGTGCACAGTAGAAACATGTTAAGAAGGTAAAGACATCTCCTTTCTATTCTATTTTTGTCTTTAATAAGAACAAAAGATAAATAACTAAATGAAGACAAAATGAACCTACTTGAGCTGTTTGCTCCCTTCCTGATTTCTGTTTTTCGTATGTTTGTCACACTTAAATGTTTCAGATCATCAAACAAATTTAAATATTAGACAAAGGTAACACAAGTAAACACAAAATGCAGTTTTTAAATGAAGGTGTTTATTATTAAGGGTAAAAAAATATCCAAACCTACATGGCCCTGTGTGAAAAAGTGATCCCCCCCCCCCCCCGTTAAAACATAAATTAACTGTGGTTTATCACATCTTTGGAAAGCCAAGTTCAATTTCTTTAGCCACACCCAGATCTGATTACTGCCACACCTGTTCTCAATCAAGAAGTCACTTAAATAGGACCTGCCTGACAAAGTGAAGTAGACCAAAAGATCCTCAAATGCTAGACATCATGCTGCGATCCAAAGAATTTCAGGAACAAATGAGAAACAAAGTAATTGAGATCTATCAGTCTGGAAAAGGTTATAATGTAGCCACACTAGCCACACATGTGTCTTACTTAATGCCTTACAGTGTACTCCACATCTTAGATAGAACAGAGTGCAGAGTTCCCTTGGAGATAACAGGAAGCTGTCAAAACGTAATCCTTTGTGTGCTGAGAGACTGCTTGGAAGAGCCTTTGGGGGCCAAAGTCTGTGAGGGGGGATGCTAAAGGATTTAAGAGGAAATGCATTGTTTCTTTTGATGTGAATGAATGTGACTTGTGAACTGTGGGGGACTGGGGTATATATGGAGCGAGTTTTTCTGAGATGCTCTCTTTCTACTTTGAGATGTTGGTGAATGTGTAATAAAACTGACTTGAGACAAACCTGCCTCATCAATTGCACATTCCCACACTGGTGACCCAAGAATTAGCATGCAGCAAGAAGAGAATTCCCCGGAGCCAGCCTCATCAGGAGCCCCCAGCCAAGCGAATGCCGCTACGGTCCAGCTACTGGACTTTTGGCAGAACAACCCGCGCTCCTGGTTCCACTCGGTTGAGGCACAGTTCAACCTCCGGGGGATATCAGTAGATGACACAAAATTCTACCATGTGGTCGCAAAACTTGATAACCACACGGCTCAGCATGTGGAGAGCCTTCTGGAGCAGCCGCCAGCCAGCGACAAATATGGCGCGTTGAAAGCTGCACTCATCCAGCACTACATTCTCTCGGTTGAGGAGACAGCAGAGAGACTCCTGGCGCTGACCGAGTTGGGAGATGGCACGCCCGTTGACCTGATGGAGCAGATGCTGAGGTTGAAAGGCTTGGACGATGACCACTTCATCTTTACCCACCTCTTCCTCAGGACCCTACTGTTAGCGACGAGAGCGACCCTGGCCAGTTCGCCGTTGTTGGCCCAGCGGGATTACCGCGTGCTGGCCCAGGAGGCGCATCGAATTGTCAATGCCAGCAGACAGCGCGCGGCCACGGCTGCAGCAGCGGAACTTGGCGCGAGGGCCGGAGATGGCAGGGGGCCAGAAGCAGCGGTAGCAGAACCACCGATGACGGCGGCGGCGGGGGCCAGAGAACGCGGAGGAGACACCCTTTGTTTCAACCACCGCCACTTCGCAGAGAGGGCACGCAAATGTGTACCACCGTGCCAGTTCAAGCGTTCGGGAAACGCCAAGACCGGGGGTCGGTAGCAGCCGCAACCCTCAGGGAGGAGAACAAGCTCCTCTACTTGTTGGACGCACGCTCGGGGAGGCATTTCCTCGTGGACACAGGCTCCCAGTTGAATTTCATCACACCTTCCTACGCGGACAGGCTGGCAGGTTCCAGAGGTCCCGGGGTGGCAGCAGCGAAAGGCTCGGAGATTAAGACCTTTGGTGAGAGGACTCTACTTCTGTCTCTACACGGCCGTACATTTGAGTGGACTTTTGTTATAGCAGCAGTGAATTTCAATATGTTGGGGGCTGATTTTTTGTGCTCACATGGTTTGTTGGTTGATCTCGCTAACAGGCGCCTGGTTAATGCATTTTCTTTTGATTCTATTCCCTGTACAGCGCGAGTGGCCCGGCCAAGAGCACAAGCCAACGTCACAGCTGCAAGCGGTAAGTTCCACACACTGCTCACTCAGTTCCCAGCACTCACGGTCCCAACATTTTCGGCAACCGTCACTAAACACGGGGTGGAACATTTTATTACCACTACCCGAACGCCCGTTTTTGCAAAAGCTTGGCGCTTGGACGCAGCTAAACTGGCCATAGCGCACGAGGAGTTCGCCAACCTGGAGAGGTTGGGCATCATCAGGTGTTCGAACAGCCCATGGGCTTCCCCACTACACATGGTCCCGAAGGCTGACGGCTCGTGGCGACCTTGCGGGGATTTCCGCAGGTTAAACAACACCACAGCGCATGACCGCTACCACAATCCCGCATATCCAAGATTTTTCCGTTCATTTGGCAGGGGCGTGTGTTTTTTCTAAGATAGATTTGGTCCATGGTTACCACCACGTCCCAGTGCGCGCTGAGGACATACCCAAAACAGCGGTAATAACTCCATTTGGCCTATTCGAGTTTTTGCGCATGCCATTCGGACTTAAAGGGGCTGCACAGATGTTCCAACGCATGATGGACGCGGTGCTGCGAGATCTGCCTTTCGTGTTCGTCTACTTGGACGATATTTTGGTAGCCAGCGCGTCCGAAGACGAACACGAAAACCACCTAGCGGCAGTTTTCCGGAGGTTGGGAGATCACGGGTTAATAATCAACCCAGCGAAGTGTCAGTTCGGGGTGGCGCAAATTGAATTTTTAGGACACCGCGTCTCCCCCAAAGGAGCGGTTCTGCTTCCTGACAAAGTGCGCGCGGTAGCAAATTTCCCCCGGCCGCAGACGGTCAGGGCGTTACAGGAGTTTTTGGGAATGGTGAATTTTTATAACCGTTTCCTCCCCCGCGCAGTGCAACTCATGCAACCGCTTTATGCCGTGCTCAAAAAACAGAAACCCGCGAATAAGGTCAAGTGGTCCCCGGAGCGGGAGCGAGCGTTCTCGGAGGTAAAAGCAGCCTTGGCAAATGCTGCATTGTTGGCACACCCAGACCCAATGGCCCGCATAGCGCTCACTACTGACGCGTCAGATGTGGCCATAGGGGCGGTCGTGGAGCAGCATGTAGCCGGGGTTTGGCAGCCCCTTGCCTTTTTCAGCAGGACTTTGTGTGACAGTGAACGTAAATACAGCGCATTCGACAGGGAGCTGTTGGCTCTCCATTTGGCCATCCGCCACTTTCAGTTCTGGCTGGAAGGACGCTGTTTCACCACGTTCGTTGACCACAAGCCGCTAACATTCACGATGGCCAAGGTTTCCGAACCGTAGTCAGGCCGGCAGCAGAGACAGCTGGCCGCGATTTCAGACTTTACTGCTGATATTCAGCATGTGGCGGGCAAACTGAATGTAGTGGCAGATTGCCTCTCGCACGCTGTGGTGGCCCCAGTCAGCGTAGGAATAGATTACGCAGCCATGGCCGCGGAGCAGGTTAGTGAAGCGGAAGTGCACGCGCTCCAGTCTGGACCAACAGGGTTAAGGCTGGAGAACAGGGTGTTGCAAGACAGTATGCCCCCCCTAATCTGCGATGTCTCCACTGGACGACTGCGTCCGGTAGTACCGGCCTCGTGGCGCCGCCGCGTTTTTGACTCAATTCATTCTTTGGCGCACCCGGGAGTGCGCGCGTTGGTCAAAATGGTAGGAGAGAAATTTTTGTGTGGCCGAACCTTCGCAAACAAGTTAAAGAGTGGGCAGCAGCCTGCATGGCGTGTCAACGAGCCAAGGTACACAGGCACACGAGAGCTCCCTTGGAGCCGTTTCACATCCCGGCCAAGAGGTTCGATCACATTCATGTGGACCTCGTGGGCCCCCTACCGCCGTCACAGGGGTGCACACACCTTCTGACAATGGTAGACCGCACCACGCGCTGGCCGGAAGTGGTCCCACTGGCGTCAACCACGGCCGAGGAGGTGACGTGCGCATTTTTAACAGCATGGGTGGAGCGTTTTGGAGTCCCGTCGGACATTACGTCCGACAGAGGCCTGCAATTTGTGTCCGAACTTTGGTCGACAATGGCCCGCAACCTGGGTGTCACAATTCACCGCACAACCGCGTACAATCCGCAGGCTAATGGGTTATGCAAACGTTTTCATAGGTCATTGAAAGCGGTGCTCAGGGCGTCACTGACGGATGCAAATTGGGTAGACAAGCTACCGTGGATTTTATTGGGGTTATGTTCTGCGCCTAAAGAGGACTTAGAAGCCTCCCCGGCTGAGCTCGTTTTCGCGCAACCACTTCGGCTGCCCGGGGAGTTTCTCCCAGATAACCCTGCGCCGGACAGCTCCCCGTCTCAGCTGTTGCAGAGTAGCATAGAATCAAGCGCGCTGCCCGGCCCCATTCACCACAGTTTTCAGCGCATTTTTGTGCCTATAACTTTGAAAAACGCAGAGTTTGTTTTTGTCAGACACGATGCACATCGACCCCCACTGCGACCACCTTATGATGGACCGTTCAGAGTGTTGGAAACAGGGGACAGGCATTTTTTGCTAGATTTGGGGGGTAGGAAAGAAAAAGTTGGCATAAACAGACTCAAACCCGCTTTTGTGGTTGCGGATGAGCAAGTGCTGTTGGCAAGGGCCCCGCGGCGAGGAAGACCCCCACGGGGAGCTTCACAGAGTAATATTTCCCCAGAACACCCGCAGGAACTGACAAAAGGTTCTCACCCCCAGACAGCAGCTCCCCAGCATGACAGCGCCGCGGAGGCGTTGAATCCTGGTTACAGCAGATACGGCAGGAGACTGAAGCCCAAGCAGCATGTGGACTGATGTGTATTGATTCTATCACGGCATGCATACTGTTATTCTCTTGTTCAATCTAAAATGTTTGGGGGGGGGGGGCGTCGTGTAGCCCCACTAGCCACACATGTGTCTTACTTAATGCCTTACAGTGTACTCCACATCTTAGATAGAACAGAGTGCAGAGTTCCCTTGGAGATAACAGGAAGCTGTGAAAACGTAATCCTTTGTGTGCTGAGAGACTGCTTGGAAGAGCCTTTGGGGGCCAAAGTCTGTGAGGGGGGATGCTAAAGGATTTAAGAGGAAATGCATTGTTTCTTTTGATGTGAATGAATGTGACTTGTGAACTGTGGGGGACTGGGGTATACATGGAGTGAGTTTTTCTGAGATGCTCTCTTTCTACTTTGAGATGTTGGTGAATGTGTAATAAAGCTGACTTGAGACAAACCTGCCTCATCAATTGCACATTCCCACAATAAAACCATTTCTAAAGCCTTGGAACGCCAGTGAACCACAGTGGGAGCCATTATCCACAAATGGCAAAACATGGAACAGTGGTGAACCTTCTCAGGAGTGGCCGGCCAACCAAAATTTACCACAAGAGCACAGCGACGACTCATCCAAGAGGGAAAACTTTTGGAAAAATACTGTGGACTGACGAGACAAAAGTTGAACTTTTTGGAAGGTGTGTGTCCCATTACATCTGGTGTAAAAGTAACACAGCATTTCAGAAAAGGAATATCATACCAACAGTAAAATATGGTGGTGGTAGTGTGATGGTCTGGGGCTGTTTTGCTGCTTCAGGATCTGGAAGACTTGATGTGATAAATGGAACCATGGATTCTGCTGTCTACCAAAAAATCCTGAAGGAGAATGTTCTGCCATCTGTTTGTGACCTCAAGCTGAAGCACACTTGGGTTCTGCAGCAGGACAATGATCCAAAACACACCAGTAAGGCCACCTCTGAAAACAAATGAAGACTTTGGAGTGGCCTAGTCAAAGTCCTGACCTGACTCCGACTGGAATGCTGTGGCATGACCTTAAAAAGGTGGTTCATGCTCAAAAACCCTCAAATGTGGCTGATTTACAACAGTTCTGCAAAGATGAGTGGGCCAAAATTCCTCTACAGTGCTGTAAAAGACTCATTGACAGTTATTGCAAACGCTTGATTGCAGTTGTTGCTGCTAAGGGTGGCCCAACCAGTTATTAGATTTAGGGGGCAATCACTTTTTCACACAGGGCCATATAGGTTTGGATTTTTTTCCCTCTTAATTATAAAAACCTTCATTTAAAAACTGCATTATTTTTTTACTTGTGTTTTCTTTGTCTAATATTTAAATCTAATGCCTTGGCCTCTGTTCCTCCTCATAATTTAAAAGATAAATGTGGTTTGTTAAATATTAGGTCTCTAACTCCCAAGTCTCTGCTAGTCCATGATCTGTTAATTGATCATCAGTTTGATTTAACCCCTTGAACTCTGTGAATTCCGCGGGCAGTCACATCTCTGCATCTTAGTGCGTCTCAGTGCGCATTGAAAAAAAAGCTGTATTTCCGGTCTTCCAGTACAGACACAGCCTTGTTACAACCTGAGGGGAAAAAAGCTGTGTAATATATTCATTTTTTGTGGTATTTTTACAAAATTTTGACCTGAGCTTGAAAACACTTGCTTCTACATTTCTGTTGTGTTTTCCAGCCAGTATCTGACAGCTGTATGTTATTTGCAAGCATTTGTATCTAAAAAACCACCCAGGCGAACTTTCTTGTTACTCAGTGGCAGGAGCACTTAGAGAGATTATGACTGTTTTGCAAAAAAATTCAGAGTGTTTCTTTTAAATGAGACTAACCCCATGAAGATGCTGCAAAGGGTTGAAGAACAGCTTTTGATTTACTTTGGGGATGTTATTTTTATGTGTTTTTAGGGAAGTTGAACAGAGTTCAACATTAATGTCCCTTACAGAGACTTGGTTAGGGCAAGAGGATTATGTTGGTTTAAATGAATCAACTCCCTCTGGTTATTTAAATTGTCAAAGCCCAGGAAGTTCTGGCAATGGAAGAAGAGTAGCAACAATTTTCCATTCCAAATTACTAGTTAATGTAAAGCAAAAAAAAAAATAAAATGTTATAATTCCTTTGAGGGCTTGGTCCTCAGTTTGGGGCATTTTAGCAATTTTAGGTTAAAACAAATTTCATTTTCCATAGTGTATCATCCATCCACAGCTTACTCTGAGTTCTTATCTGAATTTGCAGTTTTTATCTGATTTAGTGCTTAAATTGGACGAATAATTATAGTAGGGGACTTTATACATGTAGATGTAGATAGTGATGGCCTTAATATTCAGAATGCTACTCACCATAGTGTTTCTGCTAATATCCCACGGTAGCAACACCATCATGGCATTGCTTAGTAATGTCAGTGTGTGACATCATTACACATGAAATTTAAAAAAAAAAAATACATGTGTTTAAACCCACCGCATCAATAAGAGGAATTGATAACATCCCAGACGTATGATTCCGTGGTACTGAAAAATTTAGAAACAGTTCCCAACAGGAACCAGTTTTCAATTCCCATCCCTAGTGGTGGTCGTACTTACCAGTTTGGCTGATGTCTTCAGTTTTCTCTGTTGCAGTGACCATATGAAAGATTTCTCTTTAAACATGTATTAGCTCCAACTCTAGAACAATCTGCTCTTCTTCCTCACTATTAAATAAATAAAAACACACTTCCAAAACAAATCACTCTGCACATCAGCAGAAACCAATTTTGCCAACACAACAATGCATTCAAACCAGTGTCCAAGTAAAAACCACTGATAGTGGAGTAGGCTACCTGTGTAGGCTGTGATGTAGGGTTGACTCAGAAGTTTGATTGCTGGAATAAAATACCAGTCCATGGCAGAAGGCTATTTGTAAATCCTGGCCAATGAGTGTAAGAAACTGAACAGTTTCTGACCCGAATCTATCAAAAGGTCAAGGCTGTGAAGGTGTGGAGCTGCTCACTGAGCACCAATGCACCATTGAGCTGCAGTGTCTGGTTTCATAAGATGCAGCAAATGAAGGATCATTGCAGTGGTTTGTGATTTTCCACCAAAACAGCTACAGTGCCTGTAACACAGGTGAGACTTGCTGCAGCAGCACTCTCACTCTCTCCAGATTTGTCTCCAATTAAATCACTCTATAGAGAAACAGAACCAAGGTCAAACCATCCAGCTTCTCCTTCTCCAATGGCAGGATGATCAAGCCCTTCCTGTGTCCTATTCATTGCGGGGGTTCTTTCTTGTGGGGACTGAATGGCAGTCTGCATATAATGAATCTTTGATGAGGCTGTGATGAGAAGCCGCAGAATAGCGCCACAAGGTGAAGCCTTTTTTGCCTCTGCTGAGATGAAGTGCAGTCCTGATAATATCATCCTGGACGGGCCAGCGACTGCAGCACTGAGAAGGCTTGGCATTATAATGTTGGATATTAAAGGTCAAAGTTGTGAAATTTTAAGGGTTTTAATTTAACAAAGAATGCCACAATAACCTTTCAGTATATTTTACATTAGGTTTTCTGAAAATTAATTATACCCCAGGACCCTACAATCCTTCTGTTTACATGGGATAGAAAATCAGCAGTGTGATGCAACGGCAGGGAGCACATCTAATGCTGGATGTGGGTTTTCAACTCCAGGCCCGTCATGTGTGCACATCTCCTCAGAAGTCCCCAAGTACACCTGAAAGCCCACCCCCCCCCCCCCCGCAAAAAAAAAAATGGAAAAAAGACTACTTGATGTGGAAATATTGAGACAAAAAGAGAAACCATCAGAGGATACAACAATTGTGTCAAACTCAGGAAATCATTTCAGCGATGGTGATAACGACATGATTCTACTGGTTTAAAAAATTTAATTTTGACCTTAAAACTGGAGCTAAAACGTTTACCGCTGCTGTGACTGTATTATGTGTGAAGTGAGGTGGTGATGGCAAGCGTGTGGTGTTGCTGCACAGACCTTCTTGGTGATGTGCATGTATGTCAGAAGGCATATTAGAATGGGGAAAGGGAAGTTAACATACCGAGCTACCAGAGGACTGACCCACCACTGTAGCTTCACTACTTTCAGTAGCTGTGCAGTGTTGCCAACTCCTCAGTAAGGAAAGTAGCTATTGGCCATCCTAAAAGTCGCTAGAAGTTGCTAAATGACATAATGCGACCCGAAAAGGATTAAGCAGAAGAAGATGAATGAATGACCTAATTTGCATAATTCATTTGCATGTCATTGTAATTGATGCTGTAGGAGAGAAGAATAATGTCGTGGGAGAGACAAAAAATGAGTAAAAAAAAAACACCCTAAATATGTTTAGAACTACAAATTAACTTTCTTCTGTTGATTATTGGTTTGTTTGGTTTAATCCATCCATCCATCTTCTACCGCTTAACCCTTTTCGGGTTGTGGTGGTGCTGGAGCCTATCCCAGCATCTTTGGGCGAGAGGCAGGGTCCACCCTGGACAGATCGCCAGTCCATCGGAGGGCCAACACAGAGAGACAGACAACCATTCACTCTCACAGTCATACCTAAGGACAATTTAGAATCCCCAGTTGATGCCAGTTAACCTAATGTGCATGTCTTTGGCCCGTGGGAGGAATTTGGAGTACCCAGAGTAAACCCACGCAGACACGGGGAGAACATGCAAACTCCACACAGAAGAGTCACCGATGGTCACAGAAGGGTCACCGATGACCATCGGTTTGTTTTAATTTTGCCATTTAAATAGGCCGTCACTTCTCAAAATAACTTCAGGACTTTAATGCTTTGTCTAGACCCACATTATATAAATCAATTTTGTCCTACATCGTTAAATGTTAGAATATCAAATGTAGTCAAAAGACTCTTATGTGGGGTGGAATTGCTAGCTCTACGTCCAACCCTCCTCATTTATCTTGGCTTGGGACAGTACAAGCAGTATGCCTGTGTATTATCTCCAATAAACGGCTTCAACCAGCCTTTGAATTCAGGGTTTGAGTCCCACTCCTTTCTGTGTTTTTGAGCGTACAGTTTAGACTGTGACATGATGAGCTAGCTAGCTAGGTCTTTAGTTTATGTCACAGAGACACACACAGTGAATGAGGTGAGTACGTGACTGAGGCTGTAAGTCAAATGCAGTGATTTATTAGTGTGATACTGAGTGAAGAAACATTTACATCCCGCTCTGTAAAACAAGGTGGGATTGGCTGACGGTTTGTGCTTGAGCAATTCATTTGCAGTCTGGATACAAGTGGTGTGGGTCTCCTCTCTGACTGTAGTGAACGGCTGCAAGAGGCTACTGTGAGACTGACTGCCTGTGAGTGCTTTGGGATGGGGAGAAGCTCACAGTAGCACGTCCCGCTGCTCGTTGAGGACAGTTAACTGCAGAGCAAAAGTGCGTTCACGTCAGTCTCCAAAACACCAGAAAAGTCTCAGATAACACAAGAAAAAGTCACTAGATTTGTTGCTTGTCGCTTTTGACAAAAAAAAGTTGCCAAGAGGATTTGAAAAGTCACCAGATTTGGAGAGAAAGTCACCAAGTTGACAACACTGTAGCTGCGTGGCCTAAGGTCATAGAAATGGAGATAGGCACCGCCCCTATACACCATATGGTGCCCCACATGCTGTGGAAGGGAATTAACTTAAGTCAGAGACATATGCTGATAGTCGTGCATGGTTGGGACCCAAAAGAACCAAATATATTATTTCTGATTATTGAGCAAACTGAATCCTGCCACGAAACTTGTCCTGTGCAATATCCAGTACTTATGAACTGTTTTAAAGGGGTCATTGACTGAAAAATGATGTGTTTGTAAGTTTTAACTGTCTGAGGTGTGTCTATTGGATCGTCACCTTATCGTGGTGGGGGGGTTTGCGTGCCCCAGTGATCCCAGGAGCTATGTTGTCTGGGGCAATTTGCCTCTGATAGGGTCACCCAAGACAAACTGGTCCTGGGTGAAGGGCCAGACTAAAAACGATCCAACAGACTCTCATGATAAATTCTATATCAAGGATTCAGTGTACCCCGACCGGTATGGGGTTACCGGGGCCCCACCCTGGAGCCAGGCCTGGGGGAGGGGCTCGAAGGCTAGCGTCTGGTGGCCGGATTTCCACCCATGGGACCCGGCCGGGCTCAGCCCGAAGGAGTTACATGGGTCCGCCCTCCAGTGGGCTCACCACCTGCAGGATGGATCTTGGGGGTCCAGTGCTATGTGGATTAGATGGCGGTCAAAGGCGGAGACCTTGGCCAACTATTGATCACGTAATTATCCAAAAAATATCAAAACAGTCAATTCGCTTAAAAAACACACAGCCTTAATCTCGTTTTTCTCTCCCAGAAATGTTTTTGACTCTTCCAGGTAAATCGTATACGTCATGATTTGACAAAGCCAACCCACCGTGGTCCTTGAGACACTGCTCTGTTATTGGCCCGCCTAGCTGTCTGTTATATAGATGAAAGGGCTGCTACAGTTAGCCTATTAGTCCCTGAGCTATTAGCCCCACAGCTAACACTGGTACCAGGAGGCTCACACCAAGCACGGCTTATATTGTTATTTTCCTCAGATCTTAGTCACCCATAACAGCCATTCCTGTTACCACCTGATTCACCAGGCCACATTATACCTCGTGTCACTCCAAACCATCTCCAAATGATTTTGCTGTGATTCCACAGCAAACCCCCAGCACTGGCGCAGTGGTCGTGACAACCGACCTGGCTGGTGACAGGAGGCTGCTGGCTCTCACAGCCAGCTCCTCCACCATCCTCCAGGACTCCACGTGACTCTGCTCCGCTCTTGCAGGCAGTGTAGGGAGCCGCCTCGTGACGGGGCATCCTCCAGCTGGCTGTGGCAGCGGAGCGCCATCCCATCTCACACAGTGAGACACTGCCTTGTGAGATCCTGTAGGTCAGCAGCTTGGCTCAGCCAGCAGCCGTGGGTCCCAGGCCAGGTCGGTTTCAGCTATCGGGGAGGGGGGGGGGGGGGCGCCTGGTGTGTTGTGCTAGTGATTTGTTCTGAAATCACAGCAAAGTTATTGGGAGATGGATCGGAGTGACATGAGATACACCATCGACTGTGGATCAGTGAACCAGCGCCACTCACTCGAGCTAGAAGGAGGCTAAAAGCTAAAGGCTAGAAGCTAGTCAACTAATGGCTCAAGCTGAATTCATGCTGCATTTCAATTCAATTCAATTCAACTTTATTTATATAGCACTATTTCACAACAACAGTCATCTCATAGCACTTTCAACTGTAGGGGAAACCCCCACAATTGTAGAAAGACCCCAGGAATCAGGCGATCCCCTGTGAGCAAGCACTTGGCGACGGTGGAGAGGAAAAACTCCCTTTTAAAAGGAAGAAACCTCCTGCAGAACCAGGCTCAGGGAGGGGCAGTCATCCGCTGTGACTGGCTGGGGGGGTGAGGGGATAGAGAAGAAGAAAAGAACAGACATGTAAGGCGCTTTTCCACTAGGGTCAGTACGGTACGGTTCAGTACGGGATGAGACGGTACAGGTCGGCCCGCTTTGTTTTTCCACTGCATTAGGTCCCATTTGAAGTGGGTGGGAATATAGTTACAGGTAGGTGGCACAATCCCCTCCCTCCCGTTACGTAAAACCAGCGTAACTGGTGTAAAACAAGCGTAACGTTATGCAAAACACAAGCTGGCAGGATACGCAGCGGCTGCCTTCTCTGTCTTTTTTTGCCTGAATAAATGCAAAAAAGGAGAACAGAAAGCAGAGGCGGCGAAACTACACACTCTGGAAAAGTACTGGAGTGTTTAGGAATCCATAGAGCAGCATAAAGGAGAAGCCATGAGGATACAAACAACATCACAAATCAAGGTAAGCTAATGATTGCTAATGCTACTTTGCTTTTACGTCCGCCGTACAACATTGTAATGTTGGCAAGTTATCGATATTAGGTACTAAAATATGTATTCTGTATGTGTGTGTGTTTCACATGGCTCTCTTGTGGCAAAAATATCGCTTCAAATGTTGGGGGTTAACGTTCAACACAGTGATGTGACCCCAACTTCACGAACGTGAAGTGGCTATAATGTCTGTAGAAATGTTTAGCTTCTGATCTGTGTCAAAATCATGGAGAGATTGTTGAGACGTCATGGAATTTACCTGCTCCAGCCAGTGGTGTCGTGGCAAAACATGAATCAGGTGCCATATTGTAGCATACAAGCCGTTAAATATATATTTCAAAAGGTAAACAGTACTGAGTTAGGCATAAGATATATTTAACAATTATGATGCATTTTAAGCCAAAACAAATGGATCTAGGAATAACAGTAATTAAAATAATGCAGTCACAAAGTTACATGGAGAAATACGTGGATTAACTGGAAATATATCGCATTGAGTATTGCTGACTACATGTAGATACTGTATAAATATACGTATATTCTCTGCATCAACAGTGAACTATACATGTATTCATGTAGTATTGCCCTGGGGATTTTGACAATAAGCCTTTGCACTTTTGCAGATGTCTCTATTTTGTTTTACAGTCTTCAGCAAATAATTGTTTTGGTTACTTTTCTTAAAAATGAACCATTATTTTCAAAGTCACTGATAAATGGTTCGTACTGTTGACTCTTTTCCCACCGGTGTCTGAACAGACAAAATAGAAAATCATGATGCAAACACATAAATCACTAAATTGTTTATTCCAATCGGCAGCAAATTACAGATTATTTAGAATGTGCAAAATTGAAACTGTTAAAAAAAAAAACAACAGGAATGGGTCACACACGCCGGCCATGCTGCCTCACTGAGCAGCAACTGGTCGGCCCCTCGTACTGGTCCTGGTTCAGCAGATCTTCAGCCTGCATCTCTGTAAATAGTGAGGCAAGGTCTGGTTTGGGTGGATCGTTTTCCCCTTGCCTAGATGAAAGACAGAAATGGGTGGTGGATAATTAAAGCAAGTTTAAAACATATTTGAGAAATGAATGAATGAATCTTTATTTTTGATAGATTAGATTAAAAGAAAGGAACAGAATAATAGAACAAAGGGAAAAAAAAATCCAATCAGGTCAAATTAAACAGCAACTCCTCGGATTATACAATTCAACATAAGTTATCCGAAATGGGTGATTGCTGAAGCCGCAGCTTATATTGCCCACCCATGTTCCAGCTAAGAATTCAAAAATAAAATAAAATAAGAGTGATTACAAATCAGAACAAAGCCAAGACAAAACGTGACAAAAGCTAAGCAACAGCACAACACAGACTGGATATGAGAATCCTTATGTGATTTTATATGTCATCTTGTATATATGTTTGGAGTATTTCTTCCTTTCGTTTATGTTTAAATTGTCCAAGCGTTGTACATGATATTAATTCAGGTCCAAAAGCGTTCCACAGTCTGATTCCTTGCACTGAGACACAGTGTTGCTTGGTGGTAGTTCTCACTGAAGGTTTTTGAAATATACATGTTCCTCTGAAATGATATTTTCTCCCTTATTTGGAACAACTTTTGGATATTTGCGGGCAATGATAGATTCTTAGCTTTAAACATTATTACTGCAGTTTTAAAGTCAACCAGATCTTTCAACTTGAGAGCTTTTAATTTAAGAAAAAGTGGGTTTGTTGGTTCCCTGTAAGCAGCTTTGTTTATTATTCTAATAGCTCTCTTCTGAAGCATAAAGACTGGATATATGTTTGTTTTATATGTATTTCCCCATACTTCAGTACAATATGTCATGTATGGGAGTATTAATGAATGATACAAAGTCTATAGTGTGGGTTGATTCAGCAAATATTTCACTCTGTGTAGTACTGCGATTAATTTGCAAATTTTACCTTTAATATAATTAATATGTGACTTCCAACAGTTTTTTTTTATCGATTATTACGCCAAGGATTTTAATTTTGGATACCCTTTCAATCTATACACCATTTACACGGAGTTTAGATACTAAGTTGTTGTGATGGTGTGAAATTGACATAATTCTCGGCCCAGGAAACACACACGCAGGCTCAGGCAGATTTGATAGCTTTATTCAACCAAAAGGTGTGTTTGGATACGTGTATGAGATATGTTAGTGATTTGTGGGTGGAGGATGAGATCAGGAACAGAGCAGCACGCCGTGCAGCCAGGCAACCCTATGGGAAACACAGAGACAGGGAATGAGCTGGGCAAACCACACGGGAAAATGATGCAGAGCTGTACCTACTTGCAGGGAGAATGGTGGCTGGCGTTGGCGAGGATTACAGGCCTGAGAGACAGCGCCCTGCTGCGCATACGATGAAGCGTGGAGATGAGGGAGGAGAGGATGGTGAAAGAGAGGGTGTCCGCTGCCAGGGAATCCACCTGTGCACAGGGGAAGGCTGAGAGAACAGGTGAGAGAAATTGACAGCTTACGTGAGGTCGCGATGAATGGCAGGACTGGAGAAGTGATCCTGCTGAGGGTTTGAGCGCGTTGTAGAACAGACAGCTCCAGACCGATGCTCAGGGCGAGGTGGAATAAATAGCTCCGTGCTAACGAGGCGCAGGTGTGCGCCCAGCTGAGGCGGATGCCTGAGCGCGGCGAGCCGTGACAGTACTCCCCCCCCAACAGCGCCTCCTGGCGCTGGTTTATCCGGGTGCGCTCGGTGGAACTCTGTGATGAGGTCTTGGTCCAGCACAAAAGAGGAGCGCACCCAGGATCTCCACTCTGGGCCGTATCCCTCCCAATCCACCAAGTACTGCAGCCCACGACCTTGGCGCTGGGAGTCCAGGATGGTAGCAACCCCCCACGCCGGGTGACCGTCGATCATCAAGGGAGCGGGCGGCGCCCTAGGTGGAGGACAGAGTGGATCGGAGACAACAGGTTTAATCTTGGACACATGAAAAGTGGGACACACACGGAGGGAGGGGGGGAGGGCCAAACCCACAGCCACCGGGTTGACAATTTTGGTGATAGTGTAGGGGCCAAGGAACCGTGGGGCCAACTTCCTCTTCTCGGCTTTGAGATGGATGTCTTGTGGAGATAACCAGACCCGTTGACCCACCTGGTAACTGGGGGCTGGCCTCCTGTGGCGATTGGCTGTGGTGCTGTTGCGCGCCGCCGTGCGTAAAAGCGCCTCTCGCGCACTGGTCCACAGGCTCCGGCAGCGTCTCACATGCGCCTGAATAGAAGGAACAGTCAACTCACCCTCCTGTTCGGGAAACAAGGGAGGATCGTACCCCAACGATGCCCTGAAGGGGGACATTCCAGTGGCCGAAGACCATGCCGTGTTGTGGGCGTACTCAACCCAGGCCAAGTAAGAGCTCCAGGAGGAAGGGTTGGAAGAAGTCAGGCAACGCAGGGCAGCCTCCAGCTCCTGATTGGTGCGCTCACACTGTCCGTTGGATTGGGGATGATGACCAGAGGAAAGGCTCACCGTGGCCCCCAGGGCGTTACAGAAGCACCTCCACACTTGTGACACAAACTGAGGCCCTCGATCCGATACGACGTCCAAAGGGATCCCATGCAGCCTGACCACATGTTGGACGAGGAGGTCGGCTGTCTCTCATGCCGAAGGGAGACCCTGAAGTGGCACAAAGTGGGTGGCCTTAGAGAAGCAATCCACAGTTGTCAAAACCGTGTCGTAGGTGTTAGAGACAGGGAGGCCAGTGACGAAGTCGAAGGCGATGTGCGACCAGGGTCTGCCCGGAACCAGCAGGGGCTGGAGTAGACCTGCAGGGGGAGAGTTCGGGGATTTACCAGTGGCACACTGGGGGCAAGCCCGGACGTACTTCGTGACATCCTTTTGGAGACCCGGCCACCAGAAAGAGCGTTGTAGGAGGTCCACCAGTCGGGAGACGCCAGGGTGACAGGTGAGCTTGGACATGTGGGCCCAGTGAATGACCTCCCCCCGCACAGCTGATGGGATGAAAAGTCTGCCCTCCGGACCACCGCCAGGGTCCGGTTCCGCCTCCTGCGCCTTCTGAATCTTGTCCCTGATGGACCAGGTGACCGCCCCCACGACACACGAGCTGGGAAGGATGGTGTGGCCCGACTCCTTCGGGGCCTCAGGAGCGAACTGTCTAGACAAAGCGTTGGGCAACCCATTCTTTGAGTCTGGACGGTAGGTGATGGTAAATTGGAACCGAGCAAAAAGCAGGGGCCAGCGCGCCTGGCGGGCATTCAGACGCCACGCTGACCTCAAATACTCAAGGTTCTTGTGGTCCGTCCAAACCACAAAAGGCTGATCTGCCCCCTCCAGCCAGTGACGCCACTCCTGCAGCGCGAGCTTGACAGCAAGAAGTTCTCTGTCGCCGACGTCATAATTTCGCTCGGCTGCTGACAACCGCTGGGAGAAGGCGGCGCAGGGCCGCTTAACTCCATCCACTGGTGAGCGCTGGGAGAGCACTGCCCCCACCCCCGTGTCAGACGCGTCCACCTCCACCAGGCACTGCAGCATGGGGTCAACCTGGGTTAGGACCCGGGAGGACGAGAACTCCGTCTTGAGGGTCTTGAAAGCAGTTGCCGCCTCCTCGGACCACTGGAAAGGCACCTTGGAAGAAGTGAGGCGGGTCAGGGGAGTAACAATGGCACCAAAGTTCGAAGTTGGGGACAAAGCGACGGTAAAAATTGGCAAAGCCGATGAATTGCTGCACCTCTTTCCTGGAGGTAGGCGTGGGCCACTCGACCACCGCTTTAACCTTAGCGGGGTCGGGGAGAATCTGATTGTGAGAGATGACAAATCCCAGGAAAGAGGTGGTCTTGGCGTAGAACTCGCACTTTTCCGCCTTGATGTAGAGCCTATTCTCCAACAACCGCTGCAGGACCCACCTCACGTGGGCCTGGTGCTCATCCCATGACCTGGAGAAGATGAGTATGTCATCCAGGTAAACGAAGACAAAGACCCCCAGGAAATCTCATAGGACATCATTAATGAGTCGTTGGAAGATGGCAGGAGCGTTGGTGAGCCCAAACGGCATCACTAAGTACTGGAAGTGGCCGCTGGGCGTCCTAAAGGCCGTCTTCCACTCATCGCCTTCTCGTATCCGGACGAGGTGGTAAGCGCTGCGGAGATCTAATTTCGTGAACCAGGTCGCCCCCTGGAGGGAGTGGAAGGCAGTGTCCATGAGAGGCAGGGTGTAGCGGTCCTTTACCGTGATGTCATTAAGAGCCCTGAAGTCAGTGCATGGGCGAAGGGACCCATCTTTCTTGGACACAAACAAGAAGCCGGCACCGAGCGGGGACAAGGAGGGGTGGATGATTCCAGCACTGAGCGACTCCCTGATATAGATATCCATTGCCTCGCATTCAGGAGCTGAAAGGCTGTAGAGGCGGCCAGATGGTAAGGACGCCCCCGGGCGGAGGTTAATGGCGCAGTCATACGGCCGGTGAGGGGGAAGAGACATGGCTTTGGACTTGCTGAACGTCATCCCCAAGTCGTGAAACTCCTGGGGCACCAGGGTGAGGTCCGGAGGATCGGAGACCATCACAGGCGGAGGAGAGGATGGGGCACAAGCCGCAGACTGGAGACAGGTACTCAGGCAGAAGGGGCTCCAAGAAAGGACGTTGCCAGACCTCCAATCGAGGACGGGGTTGTGCAGGTGCAGCCATGGGTAGCCCAGAATGACACGGTCCGCAGAGGCAGATAAGACATAATAAGGTAAGGTCCTCACGGTGGTTGCCAGAGATAATTATAGATACCGGCTTGGTGCGATGCGTCACTACCCCCAGGGAAGAGCGAGAGAGGGTGACCAGAATAAGAGGGGCTGACAATGCCTGACAAGGTATACTCAGACGGGTTGCCAGGCTCTTGGAAATTAAATTTTGCTCTGCCCCTGAATCCACCAGTGCGTGGGTGAGATGCCCGATGGAGTTATGGCAGAATCTGATGGGCAGTGTGCAACTAGAGAGGGGATTTGACCGGTTAGAGTCCATGAGGCCCCCTACAGTGACTCGCGGACCCCCCCATTTGGCTTGACCGGGCACTGCTCCACGGTATGCTGGTCGCCTCCGCAATACATGAAGAGGCCCAGTTCCCGTCGGCGTTGTCTCTCCGCTAGAGGGAGCCTGGTGCGGCCGACCGACATAGCCTCTGGCTCATCGGCGGACTCCGGAGCGGGTAACGCCAGGGAGCGAGACAGATGGAAGCGGGCGGAGGATCCGTGCGAGCGGCCGATTGACTTCCGCTCTGCGGCCCGCTCCCACAGCCTGTTGTCCAAACTAATGGTTAGGGAGATGAGTTCGGACAGCCGCCCTGGGAGATCCCGACTGGCCAATTCGTCCCGCAGACCTGAATTGAGGCTATGGAGGAAAATGCTGCAGAAAGAAGCCTCTCTCCAGCCAGCCTCCTCCGCTGCCACCCGGAAGTCAACAGCGTGATCCGCCGCCAACCGGCTTCCCTGTTGAAGACTAAGGAGCTGATCGGCGAGGACACTGTCACGACGCGAATGATCAAACACCTCAAGAAAGTCTTGCACGAACCGGTCATAGGAAAGGTTCGCGTAGCTGGGCTTCAACATGACGGCGTAAGCCCAAGCTAGCGCTCGCCCCTCCAAGAGATTAGCCATGTAACCGATTCGGCTGTGATCTGAGGGGAAATCCCCGGGGACGCGCAGGAACACCGACTCACACTGTAAGATAAACCCCCGTGCCCCACCGAGCTTCCCGTTGAAGCGAGTGGGGGTTGGAATTGGTGTGAGCCAGGTCGGCGCCCCTGAGCTAGACTGGCCAGCCGTGGAAGCGGCCGAAGCCAAGACGCCTTGATGAGCCGGGAGGAACGCCTGCGGGGGGTCAAGACGCTCTAACCGGTGAGTTATAGTAGTCAATTGGTTAAGAATTACCTGTTGTTGATGAGCTATCATATCCACCCGAGCCTCGAGGGTGGAAAAACGGCATGTGAGCCCGCTGTCTGCTGGGCCGCTTTGCTGGAGCCGTACTGACATAATTCTCGGCTCAGGAAACACACACGCAGGCTCAGGCAGATTTGATAGCTTTATTCAACCAAAAGGTGTGTTTGGATGCGTGTATGAGATATGTTAGTGGTTTGTGGGTGGAGGATGAGAACAGGAACAGAGCAGCACGCCGTGCAGCCAGGCAACCCTATGGGAGACACAGAGACAGGGAATGAGCTGGGCAAACCACACGGGAAAATGATGCAGAGCTGTACCTACTTGCAGGGAGAATGGTGGCTGGCGGCAAGGATTACAGGCCTGGGAGACAGTGCCCTGCTGCGCATACGATGAAGCGTGGAGATGAGGGAGGAGAGGATGGCGAAGGAGAGGGTGTCCGCCACCAGGGAATCCACCTGTGCACAGGGGAAGGCTGAGAGAACAGGTGAGAGAAATTGACAGCTAACGTGAGGTCGCGATGAATGGCAGGACTGGAGAGGTGATCCTGCTGAGGGTTTGAGCGTGTTGTAGAACAGACGGCTCCAGACTGATGCTCAGGGTGAGGTGGAATAAATAGCTCCGCGCTAACGAGGCGCAGGTGTGCGCCCAGCTGAGGCGGACGCCTGAGCGCGGCGAGCCGTTACAGAAATAACGTTATCAATAAAAGTTTAGCCACCGCTGTGTTGCTGGTTTCAAGTGTGGGTGGTGTTCTGTGCTTGTATTGCTAAAATATAAAAGGAAGCACTACAATGGGTCTCAGATATTTGAAATGTGTTCTTTTACTGGATGAGTTTAAAGACGAAATACTATAGACTAAACATATAAACTAAATTCTAATGGTGACTGAACAACTCCCATTCCCCAAAGTGCAAGATAAACTATTATGACCATAACTCATAAAGGATCACAGAAATGATCTGATAAAAAATAAATAAATAAACAAAAGTACATAAACAAGCGGTTTACCTATACTTAAACTTAAAAAGCAAAAGATTTGACTATAAATATGATGTTGTGGCAATGCATATTGTAGAGGAGTCAGCAGACAGCATCTCAGTCAGGATGCAGTGGTTAAACATAAGAGGATAATAGCCAGGGACGTCATGGGGAGTTGGCAGGAAAAAGGAGCTGGGGGTTTAAGGGAAATGTATTGTGGGGTTAGATGTCATGCAGTGTAATGTGAAATGTCATGCAGATGTGAGATGATCTGTTGAGTTTATAAGGAGAAACCTGGCTTGGCTGTTTCATGTTTTTTATGTGTATGACTGATGAGAAAGTGTTAATAAACTTCTTCTGTTCGTAACCCTGCCTCCTCATTTCCAACACTCTCCACACTGGTGACCCTTTGACGAATTATGGAACACGAAGCAAGAACCCCGGAGACGGCCAGGATGGGAACCCCCAGCAACGCGTGCGCGGTTTCAGTCAAGCTACCAGAATTTTGGCAGCACAACCCGCGCTCTTGGTTCCACCACACCGAGGCCCAGTTTGCCCTCCGGGGAATATCGGCAGACGACACCAAGTTCTACTACGTGGTTGCAGCGCTGGATGCTCACACAGCTCAGCAGGTAGCGAGCCTGCTCGACCAGCCCCCAGCCCATGACAGATACGAGGCTCTCAAAGCTGCACTGACTCGGCGCTACACGCTCTCGGACAGTGAGAGAGCAGAGAGGCTCCTGAGGCGTTCCGAGTTAGGAGAGGGTTTGGCTGTCGATCTGGTGGAGAAGATGTTGGTGTTAATGGGCACGGGCGACGGGCATTTTCTGTTCGCCCACCTTTTCCTCCGGAACCTTCCAACAGAGGCGAGAGCGGTTCTGGCCAATTCGCCATTGCTGGCCGCGCGTGACTACCGTGCGCTAGCCCAGGAGGCAGACCGGATCATCCTCACCACCAGAGCGCCCACAGTCAACGCGGTGACGTCGATACCCAGCGAGACGACCAGAGGAGGCGAGGAGCCACCGACAGTAGCGGCAGCGGGTGCCCAGGAGTGCCAGAGAAACGCACTCTGCTCCTACCACCGCCGCTTCAGAGAGAACGCATGCAGATGCGCACCACCGTGCCAATTCAAGCGCTCGGGAAACGCAAAAGCCGGCAGTCGGTAGCAGCTGCGACCGCCGGTGAAGAGAACAAGCTGCTCTACGTGACGGACTTGCGCTTGGGGGGACGGTTCCTCGTAGACACCGGAGCCCAGAAGAGCATCATCCTGCCGACCTACGCCGACTGACTGGCAGGACCTAGCGGCACCGGGCTGGTGGCAGTAAATGGCTTGGACATTAAGACCTTTGGTGAGAGAACACTGGCTTTATCTCTACATGGCCGTACATACGAGTGGACTTTTGTCATAGAAGCACTGAAGTTCCCAATCCTGGGAGCTGATTTTCTGTGTGCGCATGGTTTACTAGTTGATGTTGCTAACAGGCGCCTGGTTAATTTTTTTTTTTTTTTTTTTTTTTTTTTTTTTTTTTTTTGTTACTTATTTGTACCCGTAGGTAGACTTGGTTTGCAGTCTGGTGACAAGCCACCGGCACTGTCCTTTGACTCTCTCCCCTGTACAGCTCAAGGGGCCGGGCCAGTAACACAAGCCAACGTCACAGCTCCAGGCGGTAAGTTCCACGCACTGCTCACTCAGTTTCCAGCACTCACGGTCCCGACATTTTCGGCGGCCATCACTAAATACGGGGTGGAGCACTTTATCACCACCACCAGGCCGCCCATTTTCGCATGACCTCGGCGCTTGGACGCAGCTAAACTGGCCATAGCGTGCGAGGAGTTTGCCAACCTGGAAAGGTTGGGCATCATCAGGCGATCAAATAGCCCATGGGCATCCCCGCTACACATGGTCCATAAGGCTGAGGGGTCGTGGCAACCGTGCGAGGATTTCCGCAGGTTGAATAACGCCACAGCACACGACCGCTACCCGATTCCCCACATTCAGGATTTTTCTGTTCACCTTGCCGGAGCACGCATTTTTTCTAAAATAGACCTGGTCCGCGGTTACCACCAGGTCCCAGTGCGCGCGGAGGACATACCCAAAACAGCGGTAATAACTCCGTTCGGTTTGTTCGAGTTTCTGCGCATGCCATTCGGATTAAAAGGAGCGGCACAGACGTTCCAGCGCATGATGGACGCGGTGCTGCGCGATCTCCCGTTTGTGTTCGTCTACCTGGATGATATCCTGGTAGCCAGTGCGTCCGAAGACGAACACGCATCCCACCTCAGGATGGTTTTCCGGAGGTTGGAGGAGCACGGGTTAATAATCAACCCGGCGAAGTGCCAGTTCAGCGTGACGGAGATTGATTTTTTGGGGCACCGCGTCTCACCGGAGGGAGCGATACCTTTGCCCGACAAAGTGCGCGCTATGGCAAACTTTCCCCGGCCTCAGACGGTCAGGGCGCTGCAGGAATTTTTGGGGATGGTTAACTTTTATAACCGTTTCCTCCCCGGCGCAGCTCAACTCATGTAGCCATTGTACGCCGCGCTCAAGAGACGGAAACCCGTGGATGGAGTCGAATGGACTCCGGAGCGAGAGCAGGCATTCTCTGAGGTTAAAGCAGCCCTGGCAAGTGCCGCACTGCTGGCGCATCCAGACCCGGCGGCCCGGATAGCGCTCACTACCGACGCCTTAGACGTGGCCATAGGGGCCGTCGTGGAGCAACGTGTCGCTGGTTCTTGGCAGCCGCTCGCTTTTTTCAGCAGGGCTTTGGGCGACAGTGAGCGTAAATACAGTGCGTTCGACAGGGAGTTGCTGGCTCTCCATCTGGCCATACGCCACTTCCAGTTCTGGCTGGAAGGGTGCAGCTTCACCGCGTTTGTGGACCACAAGCCGCTGATGTTCGTGATGGCCAAGGTTTCGGAACCATGGTCGGGCCGGCGGCAGACACAGCTGGCCGCGATCTCAGAGTTTACGACCGATATTCAGCATGTGTCGGGTAAACTGAATGTGGTGGCGGACTGCCTCTCGCGCGCGATTGTGGCCCCAGTCTGCGTATGGATAGATTACAGCCATCGCCGCAGAGCAGATTAGCAATACGGACGTGCGCGAGCCCCAGTCTGGACCAACAGGGTTAAGGCTGGAGAGCAGAGTACTGCAAGACGGCAGCCCCCACCCCCCAATCTGCAACGTCTCTACGGGATGCCGGTGCCCGGTGGTCTGGGTTGCGTGGCGCTGCCACGTGTTTGAGTCAGTTCACGCTCTGGCGTACCAAGGAGTGCGCGCATCAGTCAAAATGGTGGGAGCGAAATTTGTGTGGCCAGGCCTGCGCAAACAAGTGAAAGAGTGGGCAGCAGCCTGCGTAGCGTGCCAACGAGCCAAAGTGCACAGACACACAAAGGCTCCTTTGGAGCCGTTTAGTATACCGGCTAAAAGATTCAATCATGTTCACGTGGACCTCGTGGGCCCCCTCCCGCCATCGCAGGGGTGCACGCACCTTTTGACAGTGGTGGACCGCACCACACGCTGGCCAGAAGCAGTCCCGCTGGCGGCAACCACATCCGCGGACGTGGCGCGCGATTTTTTGACAACATGGGTGGCGCGTTTTGGAATCTCGTCTGACATCACGTCCGATAGGGGCTCTCAGTTTGTGTCCGAACTTTGGTCCGCGATGGCCCGCAGCCTGGGTGTTGCAATTCATCGCACAACTGCGTACAACCCACAGGCAAATGGGTTATTAGTAGTAGATTAGTTTATTTGACAGGGACAGTGCAATAAACATAGACAATTAATCAAAGACAATCAATCTGATGTGTTGCACATAGAGTGTATAGCTATTAGCTAATTTGCAACTCTTGTCCCTGGATGGGCTTTAGAAAAAAGAATCAAGATAAAAAAATGCGAGCATTTTCATAGGTTACTGAAAGCAGCACTCAGGGCTTCGTTGACGGATGCAAATTGGGTTGACCGGTTGCCGTGGGTTTTATTGGGGTTGCGTTCCGTGCCAAAAGAGGATTTGGAGGCTTCCCCGGCTGAGCTGGTTTTTTTCTCAGCCACTGCGGCTGCCCGGGGAATTTTTGACAGATAATCCCGCACAGGACAGCTGCCCGTCTCAGAGTTTGCAGTGTAGTGCAGACACAGGCACGCTGCCCGGCCCGGCCCACCACTGTTTTCCATGCGCTTTCATGCCAAAAACTTTGAAGAACACGGAGTTTGTGTTCGTCAGACACGATGCCCACCACCCTCCATTGCGCCCAACCTATGATGGCCCGTTCAGAGTGCTGGAAACAGGGGACAAGCATTTTTTGTTAGACTTGGGGGGTCGTCGGGAGAAAATATGCATAGACAGACTTAAGCCCGCCTTTGTAGTGGCGGACGAGCAAGTGCTGCTGGCTCGGGCCCCTCGGTGTGGAAGACCCCTACTGAGAACTCCCCAGGCAAACGATTCACCAGGACAGCCACACGAGCAGAGCAAAGTTACCCCCCCTCGCCTTGGCCCACCCGCAGTCAGACACACGTCCAGCAGCCCCCCGCCGGCACAGAGACCCCCGTTACAGCAGATATGGGAGGAGACTGAAGCCCAAAAGACGTGGTGACTGAAACTCTGTCTGGGGGGGGGGGGGGGGGGTAGCAATGCATATTGTAGAGGAGTCAGCAGACAGCGTCTCAGTGAAGATGCAGTGGTTAAACATAAGAGGATGATAGCCAGGGACGTCATGGGGAGCTGGCAGGAAGAGGGAACTGGGGGTTTAAGGGAAATGTATTGTGGGGTTACATGTCATGCAGTGTGATGTGAAATGTCACGCAGATGTGAGATGATCTGTTGAGTTTATAAGGAGAAACCTGTCTTGGCTGTTTCATGTTTTTTATGTGTATGACTGATGAGAGAGTATTAATAAACTTCGTCTGTTCGTAACCCTGCCTCCTCATTTCCAACACTCTCCACAATGTGTTGTTTACCTGTCACAATACTGCTGTCAAAACATCGCCATTCCGAGCAGATCCTGTTTGGACTCTACAATCAAAATATACACACCTGAAGTTCATACACAGCACGAAAATGCAACATGTAAAAAACACCTTTTTAACCAGAATTACAACTAGCTTATTTCATCAGATATTGTCAACACAAGGCAACATACGACGGCGGACGTAGCATTGAGCTAGGTCATCATTTAAACACGATTAAGTTTTTGTCTGTCCACAGTGAACTTTCCACTGCTGGGAAAACTATTATGACCATAACTCATAAAGGATCACAGAAATGATCTGATAAAAAATAAATAAATAAACAAAAGTACATAAACAAGCGGTTTACCTATACTTAAACTTAAAAAGCAAAAGATTTGACTATAAATATGATGTTGTGGCAATGCATATTGTAGAGGAGTCAGCAGACAGCATCTCAGTCAGGATGCAGTGGTTAAACATAAGAGGATAATAGCCAGGGACGTCATGGGGAGTTGGCAGGAAAAAGGAGCTGGGGGTTTAAGGGAAATGTATTGTGGGGTTAGATGTCATGCAGTGTAATGTGAAATGTCATGCAGATGTGAGATGATCTGTTGAGTTTATAAGGAGAAACCTGGCTTGGCTGTTTCATGTTTTTTATGTGTATGACTGATGAGAAAGTGTTAATAAACTTCTTCTGTTCGTAACCCTGCCTCCTCATTTCCAACACTCTCCACACTGGTGACCCTTTGACGAATTATGGAACACGAAGCAAGAACCCCGGAGACGGCCAGGATGGGAACCCCCAGCAACGCGTGCGCGGTTTCAGTCAAGCTACCAGAATTTTGGCAGCACAACCCGCGCTCTTGGTTCCACCACACCGAGGCCCAGTTTGCCCTCCGGGGAATATCGGCAGACGACACCAAGTTCTACTACGTGGTTGCAGCGCTGGATGCTCACACAGCTCAGCAGGTAGCGAGCCTGCTCGACCAGCCCCCAGCCCATGACAGATACGAGGCTCTCAAAGCTGCACTGACTCGGCGCTACACGCTCTCGGACAGTGAGAGAGCAGAGAGGCTCCTGAGGCGTTCCGAGTTAGGAGAGGGTTTGGCTGTCGATCTGGTGGAGAAGATGTTGGTGTTAATGGGCACGGGCGACGGGCATTTTCTGTTCGCCCACCTTTTCCTCCGGAACCTTCCAACAGAGGCGAGAGCGGTTCTGGCCAATTCGCCATTGCTGGCCGCGCGTGACTACCGTGCGCTAGCCCAGGAGGCAGACCGGATCATCCTCACCACCAGAGCGCCCACAGTCAACGCGGTGACGTCGATACCCAGCGAGACGACCAGAGGAGGCGAGGAGCCACCGACAGTAGCGGCAGCGGGTGCCCAGGAGTGCCAGAGAAACGCACTCTGCTCCTACCACCGCCGCTTCAGAGAGAACGCATGCAGATGCGCACCACCGTGCCAATTCAAGCGCTCGGGAAACGCAAAAGCCGGCAGTCGGTAGCAGCTGCGACCGCCGGTGAAGAGAACAAGCTGCTCTACGTGACGGACTTGCGCTTGGGGGGACGGTTCCTCGTAGACACCGGAGCCCAGAAGAGCATCATCCTGCCGACCTACGCCGACTGACTGGCAGGACCTAGCGGCACCGGGCTGGTGGCAGTAAATGGCTTGGACATTAAGACCTTTGGTGAGAGAACACTGGCTTTATCTCTACATGGCCGTACATACGAGTGGACTTTTGTCATAGAAGCACTGAAGTTCCCAATCCTGGGAGCTGATTTTCTGTGTGCGCATGGTTTACTAGTTGATGTTGCTAACAGGCGCCTGGTTAATTTTTTTTTTTTTTTTTTTTTTTTTTTTTTTTTTTTGTTACTTATTTGTACCCGTAGGTAGACTTGGTTTGCAGTCTGGTGACAAGCCACCGGCACTGTCCTTTGACTCTCTCCCCTGTACAGCTCAAGGGGCCGGGCCAGTAACACAAGCCAACGTCACAGCTCCAGGCGGTAAGTTCCACGCACTGCTCACTCAGTTTCCAGCACTCACGGTCCCGACATTTTCGGCGGCCATCACTAAATACGGGGTGGAGCACTTTATCACCACCACCAGGCCGCCCATTTTCGCATGACCTCGGCGCTTGGACGCAGCTAAACTGGCCATAGCGTGCGAGGAGTTTGCCAACCTGGAAAGGTTGGGCATCATCAGGCGATCAAATAGCCCATGGGCATCCCCGCTACACATGGTCCATAAGGCTGAGGGGTCGTGGCAACCGTGCGAGGATTTCCGCAGGTTGAATAACGCCACAGCACACGACCGCTACCCGATTCCCCACATTCAGGATTTTTCTGTTCACCTTGCCGGAGCACGCATTTTTTCTAAAATAGACCTGGTCCGCGGTTACCACCAGGTCCCAGTGCGCGCGGAGGACATACCCAAAACAGCGGTAATAACTCCGTTCGGTTTGTTCGAGTTTCTGCGCATGCCATTCGGATTAAAAGGAGCGGCACAGACGTTCCAGCGCATGATGGACGCGGTGCTGCGCGATCTCCCGTTTGTGTTCGTCTACCTGGATGATATCCTGGTAGCCAGTGCGTCCGAAGACGAACACGCATCCCACCTCAGGATGGTTTTCCGGAGGTTGGAGGAGCACGGGTTAATAATCAACCCGGCGAAGTGCCAGTTCAGCGTGACGGAGATTGATTTTTTGGGGCACCGCGTCTCACCGGAGGGAGCGATACCTTTGCCCGACAAAGTGCGCGCTATGGCAAACTTTCCCCGGCCTCAGACGGTCAGGGCGCTGCAGGAATTTTTGGGGATGGTTAACTTTTATAACCGTTTCCTCCCCGGCGCAGCTCAACTCATGTAGCCATTGTACGCCGCGCTCAAGAGACGGAAACCCGTGGATGGAGTCGAATGGACTCCGGAGCGAGAGCAGGCATTCTCTGAGGTTAAAGCAGCCCTGGCAAGTGCCGCACTGCTGGCGCATCCAGACCCGGCGGCCCGGATAGCGCTCACTACCGACGCCTTAGACGTGGCCATAGGGGCCGTCGTGGAGCAACGTGTCGCTGGTTCTTGGCAGCCGCTCGCTTTTTTCAGCAGGGCTTTGGGCGACAGTGAGCGTAAATACAGTGCGTTCGACAGGGAGTTGCTGGCTCTCCATCTGGCCATACGCCACTTCCAGTTCTGGCTGGAAGGGTGCAGCTTCACCGCGTTTGTGGACCACAAGCCGCTGATGTTCGTGATGGCCAAGGTTTCGGAACCATGGTCGGGCCGGCGGCAGACACAGCTGGCCGCGATCTCAGAGTTTACGACCGATATTCAGCATGTGTCGGGTAAACTGAATGTGGTGGCGGACTGCCTCTCGCGCGCGATTGTGGCCCCAGTCTGCGTATGGATAGATTACAGCCATCGCCGCAGAGCAGATTAGCAATACGGACGTGCGCGAGCCCCAGTCTGGACCAACAGGGTTAAGGCTGGAGAGCAGAGTACTGCAAGACGGCAGCCCCCACCCCCCAATCTGCAACGTCTCTACGGGATGCCGGTGCCCGGTGGTCTGGGTTGCGTGGCGCTGCCACGTGTTTGAGTCAGTTCACGCTCTGGCGTACCAAGGAGTGCGCGCATCAGTCAAAATGGTGGGAGCGAAATTTGTGTGGCCAGGCCTGCGCAAACAAGTGAAAGAGTGGGCAGCAGCCTGCGTAGCGTGCCAACGAGCCAAAGTGCACAGACACACAAAGGCTCCTTTGGAGCCGTTTAGTATACCGGCTAAAAGATTCAATCATGTTCACGTGGACCTCGTGGGCCCCCTCCCGCCATCGCAGGGGTGCACGCACCTTTTGACAGTGGTGGACCGCACCACACGCTGGCCAGAAGCAGTCCCGCTGGCGGCAACCACATCCGCGGACGTGGCGCGCGATTTTTTGACAACATGGGTGGCGCGTTTTGGAATCTCGTCTGACATCACGTCCGATAGGGGCTCTCAGTTTGTGTCCGAACTTTGGTCCGCGATGGCCCGCAGCCTGGGTGTTGCAATTCATCGCACAACTGCGTACAACCCACAGGCAAATGGGTTATTAGTAGTAGATTAGTTTATTTGACAGGGACAGTGCAATAAACATAGACAATTAATCAAAGACAATCAATCTGATGTGTTGCACATAGAGTGTATAGCTATTAGCTAATTTGCAACTCTTGTCCCTGGATGGGCTTTAGAAAAAAGAATCAAGATAAAAAAATGCGAGCATTTTCATAGGTTACTGAAAGCAGCACTCAGGGCTTCGTTGACGGATGCAAATTGGGTTGACCGGTTGCCGTGGGTTTTATTAGGGTTGCGTTCCGTGCCAAAAGAGGATTTGGAGGCTTCCCCGGCTGAGCTGGTTTTTTTCTCAGCCACTGCGGCTGCCCGGGGAATTTTTGACAGATAATCCCGCACAGGACAGCTGCCCGTCTCAGAGTTTGCAGTGTAGTGCAGACACAGGCACGCTGCCCGGCCCGGCCCACCACTGTTTTCCATGCGCTTTCATGCCAAAAACTTTGAAGAACACGGAGTTTGTGTTCGTCAGACACGATGCCCACCACCCTCCATTGCGCCCAACCTATGATGGCCCGTTCAGAGTGCTGGAAACAGGGGACAAGCATTTTTTGTTAGACTTGGGGGGTCGTCGGGAGAAAATATGCATAGACAGACTTAAGCCCGCCTTTGTAGTGGCGGACGAGCAAGTGCTGCTGGCTCGGGCCCCTCGGTGTGGAAGACCCCTACTGAGAACTCCCCAGGCAAACGATTCACCAGGACAGCCACACGAGCAGAGCAAAGTTACCCCCCCTCGCCTTGGCCCACCCGCAGTCAGACACACGTCCAGCAGCCCCCCGCCGGCACAGAGACCCCCGTTACAGCAGATATGGGAGGAGACTGAAGCCCAAAAGACGTGGTGACTGAAACTCTGTCTGGGGGGGGGGGGGGGGGTAGCAATGCATATTGTAGAGGAGTCAGCAGACAGCGTCTCAGTGAAGATGCAGTGGTTAAACATAAGAGGATGATAGCCAGGGACGTCATGGGGAGCTGGCAGGAAGAGGGAACTGGGGGTTTAAGGGAAATGTATTGTGGGGTTACATGTCATGCAGTGTGATGTGAAATGTCACGCAGATGTGAGATGATCTGTTGAGTTTATAAGGAGAAACCTGTCTTGGCTGTTTCATGTTTTTTATGTGTATGACTGATGAGAGAGTATTAATAAACTTCGTCTGTTCGTAACCCTGCCTCCTCATTTCCAACACTCTCCACAATGTGTTGTTTACCTGTCACAATACTGCTGTCAAAACATCGCCATTCCGAGCAGATCCTGTTTGGACTCTACAATCAAAATATACACACCTGAAGTTCATACACAGCACGAAAATGCAACATGTAAAAAACACCTTTTTAACCAGAATTACAACTAGCTTATTTCATCAGATATTGTCAACACAAGGCAACATACGACGGCGGACGTAGCATTGAGCTAGGTCATCATTTAAACACGATTAAGTTTTTGTCTGTCCACAGTGAACTTTCCACTGCTGGGAAAACTATTATGACCATAACTCATAAAGGATCACAGAAATGATCTGATAAAAAATAAATAAATAAACAAAAGTACATAAACAAGCGGTTTACCTATACTTAAACTTAAAAAGCAAAAGATTTGACTATAAATATGATGTTGTGGCAATGCATATTGTAGAGGAGTCAGCAGACAGCATCTCAGTCAGGATGCAGTGGTTAAACATAAGAGGATAATAGCCAGGGACGTCATGGGGAGTTGGCAGGAAAAAGGAGCTGGGGGTTTAAGGGAAATGTATTGTGGGGTTAGATGTCATGCAGTGTAATGTGAAATGTCATGCAGATGTGAGATGATCTGTTGAGTTTATAAGGAGAAACCTGGCTTGGCTGTTTCATGTTTTTTATGTGTATGACTGATGAGAAAGTGTTAATAAACTTCTTCTGTTCGTAACCCTGCCTCCTCATTTCCAACACTCTCCACACTGGTGACCCTTTGACGAATTATGGAACACGAAGCAAGAACCCCGGAGACGGCCAGGATGGGAACCCCCAGCAACGCGTGCGCGGTTTCAGTCAAGCTACCAGAATTTTGGCAGCACAACCCGCGCTCTTGGTTCCACCACACCGAGGCCCAGTTTGCCCTCCGGGGAATATCGGCAGACGACACCAAGTTCTACTACGTGGTTGCAGCGCTGGATGCTCACACAGCTCAGCAGGTAGCGAGCCTGCTCGACCAGCCCCCAGCCCATGACAGATACGAGGCTCTCAAAGCTGCACTGACTCGGCGCTACACGCTCTCGGACAGTGAGAGAGCAGAGAGGCTCCTGAGGCGTTCCGAGTTAGGAGAGGGTTTGGCTGTCGATCTGGTGGAGAAGATGTTGGTGTTAATGGGCACGGGCGACGGGCATTTTCTGTTCGCCCACCTTTTCCTCCGGAACCTTCCAACAGAGGCGAGAGCGGTTCTGGCCAATTCGCCATTGCTGGCCGCGCGTGACTACCGTGCGCTAGCCCAGGAGGCAGACCGGATCATCCTCACCACCAGAGCGCCCACAGTCAACGCGGTGACGTCGATACCCAGCGAGACGACCAGAGGAGGCGAGGAGCCACCGACAGTAGCGGCAGCGGGTGCCCAGGAGTGCCAGAGAAACGCACTCTGCTCCTACCACCGCCGCTTCAGAGAGAACGCATGCAGATGCGCACCACCGTGCCAATTCAAGCGCTCGGGAAACGCAAAAGCCGGCAGTCGGTAGCAGCTGCGACCGCCGGTGAAGAGAACAAGCTGCTCTACGTGACGGACTTGCGCTTGGGGGGACGGTTCCTCGTAGACACCGGAGCCCAGAAGAGCATCATCCTGCCGACCTACGCCGACTGACTGGCAGGACCTAGCGGCACCGGGCTGGTGGCAGTAAATGGCTTGGACATTAAGACCTTTGGTGAGAGAACACTGGCTTTATCTCTACATGGCCGTACATACGAGTGGACTTTTGTCATAGAAGCACTGAAGTTCCCAATCCTGGGAGCTGATTTTCTGTGTGCGCATGGTTTACTAGTTGATGTTGCTAACAGGCGCCTGGTTAATGCACTGTCCTTTGACTCTCTCCCCTGTACAGCTCAAGGGGCCGGGCCAGTAACACAAGCCAACGTCACAGCTCCAGGCGGTAAGTTCCACGCACTGCTCACTCAGTTTCCAGCACTCACGGTCCCGACATTTTCGGCGGCCATCACTAAATACGGGGTGGAGCACTTTATCACCACCACCAGGCCGCCCATTTTCGCATGACCTCGGCGCTTGGACGCAGCTAAACTGGCCATAGCGTGCGAGGAGTTTGCCAACCTGGAAAGGTTGGGCATCATCAGGCGATCAAATAGCCCATGGGCATCCCCGCTACACATGGTCCATAAGGCTGAGGGGTCGTGGCAACCGTGCGAGGATTTCCGCAGGTTGAATAACGCCACAGCACACGACCGCTACCCGATTCCCCACATTCAGGATTTTTCTGTTCACCTTGCCGGAGCACGCATTTTTTCTAAAATAGACCTGGTCCGCGGTTACCACCAGGTCCCAGTGCGCGCGGAGGACATACCCAAAACAGCGGTAATAACTCCGTTCGGTTTGTTCGAGTTTCTGCGCATGCCATTCGGATTAAAAGGAGCGGCACAGACGTTCCAGCGCATGATGGACGCGGTGCTGCGCGATCTCCCGTTTGTGTTCGTCTACCTGGATGATATCCTGGTAGCCAGTGCGTCCGAAGACGAACACGCATCCCACCTCAGGATGGTTTTCCGGAGGTTGGAGGAGCACGGGTTAATAATCAACCCGGCGAAGTGCCAGTTCAGCGTGACGGAGATTGATTTTTTGGGGCACCGCGTCTCACCGGAGGGAGCGATACCTTTGCCCGACAAAGTGCGCGCTATGGCAAACTTTCCCCGGCCTCAGACGGTCAGGGCGCTGCAGGAATTTTTGGGGATGGTTAACTTTTATAACCGTTTCCTCCCCGGCGCAGCTCAACTCATGTAGCCATTGTACGCCGCGCTCAAGAGACGGAAACCCGTGGATGGAGTCGAATGGACTCCGGAGCGAGAGCAGGCATTCTCTGAGGTTAAAGCAGCCCTGGCAAGTGCCGCACTGCTGGCGCATCCAGACCCGGCGGCCCGGATAGCGCTCACTACCGACGCCTTAGACGTGGCCATAGGGGCCGTCGTGGAGCAACGTGTCGCTGGTTCTTGGCAGCCGCTCGCTTTTTTCAGCAGGGCTTTGGGCGACAGTGAGCGTAAATACAGTGCGTTCGACAGGGAGTTGCTGGCTCTCCATCTGGCCATACGCCACTTCCAGTTCTGGCTGGAAGGGTGCAGCTTCACCGCGTTTGTGGACCACAAGCCGCTGATGTTCGTGATGGCCAAGGTTTCGGAACCATGGTCGGGCCGGCGGCAGACACAGCTGGCCGCGATCTCAGAGTTTACGACCGATATTCAGCATGTGTCGGGTAAACTGAATGTGGTGGCGGACTGCCTCTCGCGCGCGATTGTGGCCCCAGTCTGCGTATGGATAGATTACAGCCATCGCCGCAGAGCAGATTAGCAATACGGACGTGCGCGAGCCCCAGTCTGGACCAACAGGGTTAAGGCTGGAGAGCAGAGTACTGCAAGATGGCAGCCCCCACCCCCCAATCTGCAACGTCTCTACGGGATGCCGGTGCCCGGTGGTCTGGGTTGCGTGGCGCTGCCACGTGTTTGAGTCAGTTCACGCTCTGGCGTACCAAGGAGTGCGCGCATCAGTCAAAATGGTGGGAGCGAAATTTGTGTGGCCAGGCCTGCGCAAACAAGTGAAAGAGTGGGCAGCAGCCTGCGTAGCGTGCCAACGAGCCAAAGTGCACAGACACACAAAGGCTCCTTTGGAGCCGTTTAGTATACCGGCTAAAAGATTCAATCATGTTCACGTGGACCTCGTGGGCCCCCTCCCGCCATCGCAGGGGTGCACGCACCTTTTGACAGTGGTGGACCGCACCACACGCTGGCCAGAAGCAGTCCCGCTGGCGGCAACCACATCCGCGGACGTGGCGCGCGATTTTTTGACAACATGGGTGGCGCGTTTTGGAATCTCGTCTGACATCACATCCGATAGGGGCTCTCAGTTTGTGTCCGAACTTTGGTCCGCGATGGCCCGCAGCCTGGGTGTTGCAATTCATCGCACAACTGCGTACAACCCACAGGCAAATGGGTTATTAGTAGTAGATTAGTTTATTTGACAGGGACAGTGCAATAAACATAGACAATTAATCAAAGACAATCAATCTGATGTGTTGCACATAGAGTGTATAGCTATTAGCTAATTTGCAACTCTTGTCCCTGGATGGGCTTTAGAAAAAAGAATCAAGATAAAAAAATGCGAGCATTTTCATAGGTTACTGAAAGCAGCACTCAGGGCTTCGTTGACGGATGCAAATTGGGTTGACCGGTTGCCGTGGGTTTTATTGGGGTTGCGTTCCGTGCCAAAAGAGGATTTGGAGGCTTCCCCGGCTGAGCTGGTTTTTTTCTCAGCCACTGCGGCTGCCCGGGGAATTTTTGACAGATAATCCCGCACAGGACAGCTGCCCGTCTCAGAGTTTGCAGTGTAGTGCAGACACAGGCACGCTGCCCGGCCCGGCCCACCACTGTTTTCCATGCGCTTTCATGCCAAAAACTTTGAAGAACACGGAGTTTGTGTTCGTCAGACACGATGCCCACCACCCTCCATTGCGCCCAACCTATGATGGCCCGTTCAGAGTGCTGGAAACAGGGGACAAGCATTTTTTGTTAGACTTGGGGGGTCGTCGGGAGAAAATATGCATAGACAGACTTAAGCCCGCCTTTGTAGTGGCGGACGAGCAAGTGCTGCTGGCTCGGGCCCCTCGGTGTGGAAGACCCCTACTGAGAACTCCCCAGGCAAACGATTCACCAGGACAGCCACACGAGCAGAGCAAAGTTACCCCCCCTCGCCTTGGCCCACCCGCAGTCAGACACACGTCCAGCAGCCCCCCGCCGGCACAGAGACCCCCGTTACAGCAGATATGGGAGGAGACTGAAGCCCAAAAGACGTGGTGACTGAAACTCTGTCTGGGGGGGGGGGGGGGTAGCAATGCATATTGTAGAGGAGTCAGCAGACAGCGTCTCAGTGAAGATGCAGTGGTTAAACATAAGAGGATGATAGCCAGGGACGTCATGGGGAGCTGGCAGGAAGAGGGAACTGGGGGTTTAAGGGAAATGTATTGTGGGGTTACATGTCATGCAGTGTGATGTGAAATGTCACGCAGATGTGAGATGATCTGTTGAGTTTATAAGGAGAAACCTGTCTTGGCTGTTTCATGTTTTTTATGTGTATGACTGATGAGAGAGTATTAATAAACTTCGTCTGTTCGTAACCCTGCCTCCTCATTTCCAACACTCTCCACAATGTGTTGTTTACCTGTCACAATACTGCTGTCAAAACATCGCCATTCCGAGCAGATCCTGTTTGGACTCTACAATCAAAATATACACACCTGAAGTTCATACACAGCACGAAAATGCAACATGTAAAAAACACCTTTTTAACCAGAATTACAACTAGCTTATTTCATCAGATATTGTCAACACAAGGCAACATACGACGGCGGACGTAGCATTGAGCTAGGTCATCATTTAAACACGATTAAGTTTTTGTCTGTCCACAGTGAACTTTCCACTGCTGGGAAATATAACGTAAAACATGAATATCACATCACTCACCGTCCTGTATATCACAATATCACGGCTTCAACTGCTGAAGTTGGGTGGGTCGCAGCTGTACATTCAATTCAATTCGGGTGGCTGTGTGTAATTCCCGGTGCGTCTCCGTCTATTTTCTAGTGCGTCTGCTTGTGCTCCCCACTGCAAGCTCAGTCTGCTTCCCTCTGCATTCTCTCATCAGCCGAAACGCACAGAAAACTCTGCTGGACCGCGATGTTGATTTCTGCTGATTTCTGTTAAGCAATTTTATCATTGTTGTTTATAATGTCACTTGTTCGCGGGCTCACGGACGAAAAATTGCAAATGGCAGCCACCCAGTGATTCTGGAACGTCAGCGTAACGCCCACTCTTGTAACGCTATGCCCGGACCAGTCAGTGGCCAGCAGTGGGTTGACGTAAACGCTTCGGACCTGCTCTGGATCAGTCCCAATAAAATAGGAACAGTTCCAAATAAACAGAACCGTAAGGACTTCCGGTCCCTAACGGAAAAGCGGACAAAGGGTGCCAAACCGTGCCGAACCGCACCGTAGTGACCCAAGTGGAAAAGCGCCTGTAGAGAGCATTCAGCGCGACGGGGACTCAATCTATGGGAGAGAACAAACAGATGTTAATGACCAGCAAAAACATTTCATTGAGAGTGAAGAAAGGAGTGAAGCCCAGTGCATTATTGGAGGTCCCCTTGCTGTCTATTAGCAGCATAACTAAGGGAGGGTTTAGAGGCACATGATCCCTCCCTAATTGTAGGTTATGTCAAAAAGGAAGGTTTTAACCCTATTCTTAAAAACAGAGATCGTGTCTGACTCCCAAATCCAGATTGGCAGCTGGTTCCACAGGAGAGGAGCTTGATAACTGAAGGCTCTGGCTCCCATTGTACTTTTGGAGATTGTAGGTATTACAAATAATCCTGCATTTTGGGAGTGTAGTGCTCTGTTAGGATAATAAGGTAGTCAGGTCTTTTAAATAAAAAGGGGCCTAATTATTGCTCTGTTAGGAAAATAGGATAGGACAATAGGATAATAATAATGATCATGTTATGCTGAGATTTAGTTTAGGGATTTGGAGACGAAAACAGCACTGCAGGACGTGTGCGAAGCCACCACGGAAGCTAAACACTAGTGCACTGAAAGGCCAAAAGAAGCAGGAAGAACGTACACAGGACATGGATGAAAACTTGAAAGACTGGGACAGCAACAACTCAGAGAATGACATAGAAGAGAAATGGGCAACACTGAAGGATACGGTGTATCAGACTGTGAGTGATAGATTAGGCCACCCTGAGAGGAAACATCAAGATTGGTTTGATGAGCATGATGAACACCTGAAGAAACTACTAGAAGTGAGGAATACAGCTAGGCAGGAAAACCTACAGTGTTACACAAGGTCGAAGAAGAAGAAATACTCAAAGGCTCAGAGTGAGCTACAGAAGTACACCAGAGAGATGAAGTCCAACTGGTGGGATGAAAAAGCGGAGAAACTTCAAACTGCAGCAGACAGAAAGGACATGAAAACATTCTTCACAGGTGTGAGAAAAATCTATGGCCCTAAACCAAGAGGACTGATCCAACTAAAGGCTATGGATGGTGAAACGGTTTGGCAGGAGAAAGACAAGATCCTGGACAGATTTGCAGACCACTTTGACCAACTACTAAACAACCCTGGAGGTCTCACTGAAGGGGCTAAAGAAGCTTTAGTGCAGCGACCAGCTGTATCAAGTCTGGATGAACCACCAAATTTTGATGAACTAATGGCAGCTATCAGGACAACACAGGGTGGTAAAGCTCCAGGAAGGGATGGAATTCCAGCAGAAGTGTGGAAATTTGGTGGTGTTCAGCTGACCACCTGCCTGCACAAGCTCATCCAAGACATATGTGATGTCCAGAAAGTACCTCAAGACTGGAAGGATGGAAGTATTGTGCCTTTGTTCAAGAATGGTGACAGGAAAGATTGTGGAAATTACCAAGGTATGTCACTGCTTGCCGCTGTTGGTAAGATTCTCTCACGTGTACTACTGAACAGATTCAATGAACACATCTCGCAGACATGATTTTCTGCTTGAAACAGGTTCAAGAGAAGTGTATCGAACAGAACATGCCGCTTTATGTAGTCTTCACAGACTTCAGTAAAGCCTTCGATACTGTTTCGCGACAAGGACTTTGGCAGGTACTCAAGAAACATGGCTGTACAGAGAAGTCTGTCAGCCTGATCGAGGCACTCCATAGAGGTATGCAAGCAAACGTGGCAATGAGTGGTTCAGTATCTAAAGACTTTTCAGTAAGCAATGGGGTGAAACAAGGGTGTGTGCTGACACCTACACTCTTCTCGCTATATCTGGCAGCCATGCTTGAGGTGGCCTTCAAAGACGCTTCAGAAGGAGTATACATTCAAACAAGGAAAGAAGGAGACTTGTTCAGTGTGGCACAGTTTAAAGCCAAGAGTAAGACATTGATAAAAGTAGTAAGAGAAATGCTCTTTGCCAATGACAGTGCTCTAGTTGCACACAGTGTGGAAGATATGCAATCTTTAATTGAGAAATTTGCAAGAGCAGCTAGCCAATTCAGCCTCCAAATCATCATCAAGAAGACAGAGTGCCTTTATCAACCACTAAAGTTCCAATTATCAACATCACTACCAGAAGAGATCAGCATTGGTACAGAGCCACTAGTCAAGTGCAAGACTTTCAAGTATCTAGGGAGTACTGTTTCAGAGAATGCTAGGCTGGAGGATGAACTATCTCTCAGAATGTGAAGGGCAAGTGCTGTGTTAGGAAACTTGAGGGAGAGACTGTGGAACAATCGACATGTGTCTATCCATGTGAAATGCAAAGTGTACAGAGCGACAGTACTGGCTACTCTATTGTATGGTGCTGAAACTTGGACTGTCTACAGAGTGCAGGTGAAGAAACTCCACGCGTACATGATGAGACACCTTCGAGCCATAATGAACATCTCATGGAAAGACAAGATAACCAACATAGAAGTGTTGAAATGAGCTGGTCTACCATCAATGGAGGACATGCTAATACAGATGAACCTGAGATGGCTCGGACATGTTGAGAGGATTGATCACCAGCACCCTCGGCAGTTACTCTGCTCACAGTTATGTGAGGGCAAATACAATCAGGGTAGACCAAGGCTCAGATTAAAAGACACTGTAAAAAGAAACTTGAAGAAGTTGGACATAGACAGGAGTTCCTGGCAGCGAAAGGCTAAGGACAGAGCTGTGTAGAGGAATCTGATCAGACCTAAATGAAACAGTCATTGTCTCCCACAACAGACTGCTATGATGATGATGAGGATAATAGGGTAGTATCAGATCTTTTAACCCCTTGCACTCCGGGCAATTTTCCTAAAAATGCCAAAAAATAACGTGCCCAAAGTAAATCGAAAGCTGTTCTTCAACCCTTTGCAGCATCTTCATGGGGTTGGTCTCATTTAAAAGAAAACACTTTGAATTTTTTGGCAAAAAAAAAAACATAATCTCTCTACGTGCTCCGGCCACTGAGTTACAGTCATCTAAACATACTGAACTTGAAGAAAATAAATTTGGCCACGGTGTTTTTTGGATACAAATGCTTGCAAATAACACACAGCTGTCCGATCCGGCTGGAAAATGCAACAGAAATGTAGAACCAAGTGTCATCCAGCTGAGGTCCAAATTTTGTAACAATACCACAAAAAATGAATATATTACACAGCTTTGTTCTCAGGCTGTTCCCAGGCGTTTTGGAACTGTGCCAAATTGTGCCAAATGGCACAGTTTGGAAAAACATCTGTAACTTTTGAATAATTCAATGTAGAATCTTCATTTTAGGCTCTAATGAAAGGTCACACTCAGGGCTGTGTCTGTGTGTGTGTGTGGGGGGGGGTCGCCCCCCCCCGCTACCAAGGACGGAGTTCGGCCCTCGCTACATGACGGATTACAGTCGTTGCATGTTTCCACAGCAACGCTGTCACAGCGGCTATCCCCCCCTCGCTACTGTGTGTGTGTGTGGGGGGGGGTTGCCCCCCCCCTCGCTACAGAGGACAGCCATTGCTACATGATGGAATAGACTCATATGTCTATGTGGCGACCGCTGCGCAGTCAGCGCGGCTTCCCCCCGCGGACCGGGGGCATTCAGACCGTGAACGCCCCCCCCGCTCCTCTTCTGCAGCGGGCGGGGGGGGGGGGCGTTCATGGTCCGAACACGGCACTTCGTACTTCGTGCGCCGTACAGTTGTAATTTACCGATCGGTCAAAAGTCATTTTTTGATTACAGTTTTCAGGGAGAAATAATAATTTAGCTTATAACACCTTACCTCTTCACAGCAGCAGAGTCCTGGCGAACTTCTCTTCCCCATTGTCAGACGAACGCGACACTGGTCCGCTCGTGGATCCCGATCAAAACATAATTCCAATATTACGGTTTTGGTGAATGATTTACGACCTTTGTCGTCGGCCTCCGTCGGTCTATGATGACGGAAGAGAATCCTAAACGTCTATTCTGCTGGAATGAGTGCAGGTCCCATTTGTGGGTGTTCTCCATGCTGCTGGGTGAGCCTGGGTCTGTAGCAGGTTTGTCAAGCGTCCTTTTTTTTTCATCAGCTGCAACAGTAAATCTCTCTTCACCCAGCCCGAATTTCTGTGCTTCAATTGGCTCCTGCATTCACAGTAGGCGGGTCCTCCTTCCTAGGTTTTCATTCATTGGCTCTTCATGGTTTCAGAAACCCAATTCAAGGCTCTTATTAGTCAAATGAGAGGTCAATCAGATGAAGTAATCTGTTCGCGGCTGTGTCTGCAGCTTTTTTTTTTTTCAGTGGCGCTTGGAGGCCACACCACCTACATCACCACCATCAGTATCTCTATCATGCGTCATGCGTCCAAGCGCGCACGAATGCGCTCTCGTGCGCCCTCGTGCGCCCTAGGACGCAGAGACTTGCCCGCCCGCGGAACAACGGAGCGCAAATGGTTAAATAAAAAGGGGCCTGATTATTAAGAGCTTTGTAAGTGAGAAGAAGGATTTTAAACTTAAGTTGAAACTCTATGGGAAGTCAATGAAGGGAGGCCAGAACTGAAGAGATATGATATCTTTTTCTAGTACATGTTAAAGCTCTTGATGCAGCATTTTGGATCAGCTGAAGATTTTTTAAAGATGTTTTAGGACAACCTGATAATAAAGAGTTACAATAATCTAATCTAGAGCTAACAAAAGCGTGGATCAGTTTCTCAGCATCACTCTGAGACAAGATGCTCCTAATCTTGGCAATATTACATAAATGATAGAAGGCAGTCTTAAAAATGAATTTAATATGTGAATTGAAAAACAGATCCATCCATCTTCTTCTGCTTATTCCTTTTTGGGCCACGGGGGTGGGGGGTGGCTGGAGCCTATCAGATCTTGATCAAAAATAACTTCAAGGTTCCTCACAGAGCTATTCAGAGAAGGTGTAACCGCATCCAAACTAAAAGTTTGATTTGGAAAGGTATTTCTAAGGTTTTTTGGACCAACTACACTTCAGTCTTATCTGAATTTAATAGCAGGAAATTACAAGTCATCCAAGCTTTGATTTCCTTAAGACAGGCCTCTCACTTGGCTAATTGATTACTATCATCTGACTTCATTGACAGGTATAATTGTGTGTCATCTACATAACAATGAAAATGTATACAGTGCTTTGTAATAATGTTGCCTAACGGAAGCATATATAAACTACAAGGAATAGGACCTAGCACAGATCCCTGGGGACCACCATGGCTTAGCTTTGAGTTGGAAGAAAACTCATTATTGACATGAAAAAACTGGAACCTATCAGAGAAATGCATTTCCCCTCTGCCTTGCTTTGGTCCACATCTGCTTTGGAGGAGCCCAGCGAGCACGTGGTGCTGTGCATGCTCACTTTTTTCGTCTACCCAGGCCAAGCATTTGATGCATGCGCACAACGATCATTTGTAGTTTCAAAGTCTCATCCCTCTAGATAGCGCCAATGCACTGACATGCCAGGTTTTTCACCAACTACATTGAAGAAACGTGAGAGGAATGTACATCAACAATGGCAGTGTTTAACTGTCACCAAGAGCAAACAGAGCTGCTGTTACTATATCTGGCAGCAGAATTACAAAAAAAAACGAGAAGGTATAATAGTGTGCGACCACTGAACGAGAACCAGGCCACGAACAGGGAATTCAGTACCTCTTCGTCTTCTTCATCTACTTTGACTTTGTATGCTGTGTCGATGGCGCCACCTCATGAATGGGACATTCAGTCTTGCGCATGCGCTGTCAATTTGGTCAAGTGGGGAGACCAGGCGGTCATAAAATTTGGGCTGCACGCAGTCTTCCGCAGAAGAGCTCTGCGGACACTTGCAGACTAGAGACAATGACAATGATGTAAATTTCATCACACAAGCCTTCCGGTTGAGTGTATGTGGACAGCGGAGGTGCAGCATGAATCTAACTTATCTGATGTAAGAGGTATGGCGGAGTTGAATAGGTGAAGGATGTTTCTTAAAGTGACAGGCTTTAAATCAAAGTGTTTCAAGAAAGCCAGGAAAAATGCAAAACAAATTAGCTTCAATAATTAGAAAATTAAAGAAAATGTGACCAAAATATGTCACAAACACTACCTTAAGACATGAGTGAGCTGTTAAAATGTGGAAAAAGTGCAGTCAATGACCCCTTTAAAGTCCAGAGTAGTTAAGCTAATTATCTGCTGCATTTTATCAATGCCATTGCAAGGTGAGAACTCTGATTATTTTTTAACATACTGTAAGGTTTTCCCACTTGCTTTGACTTTAAAACTAGGCTAAAAGAAGTCCCATTAAATATCTCACTGTTAAATGAGTTTAGGGCAGCTCAGTGGCGCAGTGGTTAGCACTGTGGCAGCACAGCAAGAAGGTCACGGGTTTGATCACACCCCCTGATGATCCTGGATTTGATCCCATCCCTGACAATCAGTGACCCGTCTGTGGGGAGTTTTCATGTTCTCCCCGTGTTTGTGTGGGTTTTCTCTGGGTACTCCGGTTTCCTCCCACAGGCCAAGACATGCAGGTTAGGTTAATTGGCATCAACTGGGGATTCTAGATTGTTATTCGTATGAATGTCAGAGTGAATGGTTGTCTGTCTCTCTGTGTTGGCCCTGCGATGGACTGGTGATCTGTCCAGGGTGGACCCTGCCTCTCGCCCAAAGATGCTGGGATAGGCTCCAGCCCCCCCACCCCCCCATGACTCGAAAAGGATTAAGCGATAGAAGATGGAAGGATAAATGAGTTCATTCAAAATTCAAGTACAAGAAAACAGAGTCTTTAAGCTCAAAGCATAAAGAATATCAGAGTCATTAAATACAGAGTTTATTGTTACTCTGTGGTCAATGGTCAAAACATACCGCTGATCTAAATAAAGCTGTTTAATAAACAATTGTTCCAACAGTGCTTTCAGCTTATTAAAAAAAAAATTCTCTTGGGTATGTAAGTGTAGCCCTGACATATCTATGTCTGGATTTCACTCTTCTTGTCTGCCTCTCTAACTTGGATTTGCATTTTTGTTGTCATATCAAGGCGATCCTACGCCACCAGCATGTTGCGGGTGATTAATTTCTTATCTGATTCTCAGAAGCGGGGAGGATTAAGTTGGCCTTGAGTCTCCAACCATAAAAGAGCTTGGAAATCAGAGGCGGACAAATTTAAGGTAGCACAGCAGAAAGTTCTCCGTTTTAAACTTTGACTTAGTCTGCTTTCAAGCGTGTTAGCCGTGATTGTGTTGTGATTGAAAGGCCATGGAAACTCTACTGACTGCCCATTATATGCACTAGCTTAGACAAGTCAGGAACAGTTGCAGTGCTGAGTGTTCCAGGGTGCTGGCACATAGATATTGATCAGCAGCTGAGACATAAAAGCTTTTATTATTGAATCTTTTTTGTAAGGTTGTAAATGTGATTCATAAGCAGGGAACAGCAATTAAAAATGGGGATTATATCACCAGAGGTGGGTAGTGATGAGTTAAATTAGCTCAAGTCCGTGTACTCCAGAAACTGTCACAAAATTTCACCCAGTTTTATTTCAGGATTATTTTTACTCTTCTTTATTAAAGACAGTTACATTCACATTTGAAGGTCTTAATGCTCAATTACAATTTCTTTGCACACATGACCCATATCTGATTTTTTAATGACAGTTTCAACAGCACACATCCAATTTTTTCACACCAGACCCGGGCCACCTTGGCTACGGGAACACTGCAGGTCTTAATGCTCAATTCCGATTTTTTGCTGAAATTTGATTTTTTTTGTGTGGGCGTTCGCATTAAAATTTAAATTTGACCCCCATGATTGATTAAACAGCTCTCTTGAAAATGAGACCCCGTGTCTCAATGGGATTTCCTGTATAAATATGGTTAATAGTAAATAAACAGCACAGCTAGTACCCGCAGCATAACACCGGTCCCAAACAGGAAAGAGAAGCCTCCACAGACTTCCCCTTTTCAGTGTTGCCAACTTGGTGACTTTCTTGCTAAATCTGGTGACTTTTCAAATCCTCTCAGTGACTTTTTTGTCAAAAGCGACTAGTCACAAATCTAGCGACTTTTTCTGGAGTTTTGGAGACTAACATGAAAGCACGATTGCAATCTGTTCTCAATAAGCAGCGGGTGCTACCATGAGCCTTTCCCCATCCCGACCCGCAGTGTGTTCAAGGAACGTGGTGACTCAGCCTTGTTTTACTGCTACAGGTACTTATCCATGTATGAACAATAAAATAACCAGTACTGCCAATTTAGCGACTTTGTTGCCATATTTAGTGAGCATTCAGACCCCTCTTGCAACTTTTTTTTCACAAAAAGTAACCAGCAACAAATCTAGCAACATTTTTGGTGTAATTGGAGCAGTGTTGCCAGATGGGAAATGTTGAAGTATCGTACCAGTGGCTTAAAATTATTGTATTTTGAGGAAAATTATAGTAGACACCAAGTTTTCATTCTGATGTGGCACAGGACCATCTGCTTCAGTAACATATTATCACAGATTGTGCATATTGTGGTGTGTGACTGTTGTGTGTGTGTGCTTGGCCCTTAGGGCTTGCCGTAGCTGCACTGGTGGTGACGTCAGGCGGGCTGCGGCACCTATATTACAGTATTTGACTGTGTTTCTTAATAAAGTCATTTCGCTGCATGGCATAAGTGTGACTCCGACTATCATTTCCAGACATAACATTCTGGTGACAAGGAGAACCTATGGGGGCGTATGGGCTATCTGCACCACTTTTACCATTTCTGGAATATTTGGGAGAGCCAGCAATCCTGTGGCCCAACTGGCTGGCCATGTTTGAGGGTTACATCGCTGCGCTGGGCTTAAGTAGACTCGACGGAGTACAAAGATGAGCACTTCTGGTCTACCATCTCGGTGAAGACGGTTGGAAAATTCTCAGTATGTTGGGAGAAACTGAGTCTTATGTGGATGCTATTGGGCGGCTGGCTGAATATTTTGCCAAACATACGAGGACCGCAAAACTGCCGGTAATGGAGCTGTTGGCACCAAAAGAATCTAAGCTAGCTAGCTAAGGGAAGCTAGCGGCTCATTCAGTATCTATGGGGAAGTTAGCCATGAAACTAGGTGCGCGCCAAAATCATGCTATGAGCTACCAGCAAGACTTCGAGATAGAACCGGGGGCATGAGTGGAGGAGCCCCCGGTCACTGAAGATGGCAAGCCAGCCGAGGAGCTCAGCATGCAAGAGTTGGAGCAGCAATTCTGTTAACAATAACTGTAAAATATTCCACCGCAGAACCACATTTGGACAAACAGTTTTCTCTATAAAGGGCAGTCATATCTGGCCAAATGAATGCCAAATGAAATTAAAATAATAACGGACTTTAAAACATTCACTACAAAGGTTAAAAACTGGCTGAAAAATAAACAAGAATGTACCCATGTATGAAATGATTGTCTGCAGGGTGAGAGTGAATGAAGGGAAGGAATGAATGTGTTTGTTTATAGTGAGTGACGAAGGGAGGGAGGCCTGAAATAGGCAAATGTGAACTAGGTTTTTATATTGTGTATTTATAATCTTGTTTGCATTGATGTATGTGGTTATTGTTTATTCTGTTTTCATTTTTTCTTTTCCTTATCCTTCTTTCTTTTTACCTGTTTCTTCTTTCTAAAGCCCATCCAGGGACAAGAGTTGCAAATTAGCTAATAGCTATACACTCTTTGTGCAACACATTAGATTGATTGTCATTTGATTAATTGTCTATGTTTATTGCACTGTCCCTGTCAAATAAACAAATAAAAAATAAACAATAGCCGGGCGCAGAGGCAGCACAGTGGAGTACCTTGGACAATGGCGCTGGGCGCAGCGTTGAGGCGCCTGGGTAAATGAGTGACACTGATGAGGGTGATGCTGAAAGTCCCGGGAAGCAGCAGCAACAGCCGGACACAGAGACGGCACAGCGAAGCGCCTTGGACGAGGTGCCTGGGTCAAGGAGCGGCACCAACAAACGAGTTTTGGTTTTCCCCGGAGTTCGACCACGGGGACCTGGAGTGTTTGGGGCTACAGTGGCGGCAGCTGCAGCAGTGTTGAAGGCGGTCGGGAGCGGACTGACAAGCATGGAGGGACTGTGTGCTGGACAGCAGCACTGCGGGTCCAGATGAGAGAAGTGGTCGAGAGTGAGGAGAAAGAACATTCTTGCCGGGGAGGGCCTCCGAGCTGGTTTTACCTTTGGCTGCCCGTGGACATTGGAGAAACATAAATTTTCCAATGTAAATATGTGTATATGGTGACAAACAAAAACAAGCTAAAATAGAATATGACAGAAATAAAAATTTACAGTGCATTGTAGGAGATAAACATTTGTTCTACTTAAAGGCCAAATGTCACATAATTTTTTTTTTCTAAATGACAACGAATTTAGATAAAATACACATAGCTTAAACCAAATATTCATACCGGAGACCATATCACCCACCTGTATTTACATAATTGCACAAAATACACCAGGTGAAGGCCCCACCTTGCTTGCTGGCTTGTGACAGCCAGTCCAGACCACGCCCATGTTTTTGACATCACCAGTTGTACCCTGGCTGCCCTGCCTATCCACATTCACACTTATCAACATTGGACAATCATGACGGAAAGTGACAGTGATTGTGAACAAATTAGTTTAGTTTTGTCTTTTTTTTTGTCTTTTTTTTTTGTCAGTGGTTCAGACAGTGACAGAGGCATTGAACCTTACAGGTTCGAGCCGTCCGAGACGGAATCAGATGCTTTGTCTGATGACAACAGTTCCAACAATGACCAGAGAGCAGAACCAGTGGAAAATGTCATTGAACTGGACATTAATCGCCTCCAGAATTGCGAAGCCGAAGGGGGTCTGTCGAGGGCGCCCCATAAATATTGATTTTTCGGAAGCCATTATTATTACAGTGGAGGAGAGCCGCTACTGTCAAGAAATTGACCAGATCAATATGAAAATGGAGGCGCATACCTGTCAAGTGAGACGTTTTCGCCGTATTTTGGTGCCAAGCCCGGCTGTGGGGGACACTTTTCTGGGAAATGTTTTAAATGTAGTTTGTGTTGTTATTGTCAAATATTTTAAGGAAAATACAGGGAAAATGCAATTTTAGCAAAAACGGGCGTATTGCCATTTCTGTACGCCCAAAAGAAAAATATACGGGAAAAAAAATTGAGTGTGTTGCGGAGCACGTCCTGTGTGTGATCCCCCACAGCTGGTGCTGGCAGATGGCTCAGCCTGAGCTATTATCACTACAATGAGAAGTGTGGAGTCAATCATTAGTCAGATTGTCGGGGTGGGCTGATCGCTCAGCGTGAGCTATTCTCACTACAATGAGAAGTCATTAGGACAATGGTTTAACACGTTCAGCTGTGCAGCGGTTGCGGAACAGAGAGAGATCGCCTGACAAATACAGAGTTCTGCTTTTTTTTTTATTTTGCGCCGGACGCTGAGTTGTGTTGTTATTGTCAAATATCCATGAATCCTTAAAATATTTGACAATAACAACACGAGTTGCATTTGGGGCATTTCCCAGAGAGGTGTCCCTTGTTGCTCCGCCGTCCCTTATAGCCGCTTTTTACGGTGTTGAAGTACTAACTAACTAACTAACTAACTTGCACTTATATAGCGCTTTTCTAGTCACAAAGACCACTCAAAGCGCTTTCATTAATACTAACCCTCTATTCTAAGGGCCTATAGGAAACAGATATCTAGGGGCAATTTAGAACAGCCAATTAACCTAACATGCATGTTTTTGGCATGTGGGAGGAAACCGGAGAAATCCCGGAGTAAACCCACGCAACACGGGGAGAACATGCAAACTCCACACAGATCACTGTTGGTCGGGGGCTGGGATCGAACCCACGATCCCATGATCCCCACAATCCCCGTACGGCGAAAACGTCTCACTTGACAGGTATGAAAACATTTCCCAGAGAAGTGTCCCTTATTACCCAGCTGTCCCTGATAGTCCCGTTTTAAGGTATGGGTGAAATATCCAATTTTTTCTTTCTTGTTGCTCACTTCAACCTTCCAGTCTCCATATAAACAATCAATTGAAATACCCCAAGCATCAAACTAGGGTACAATCGATTTCGTCACTTCCGCCTTCTTCCCCAGGCGATTCCAGGGGCCGTGTCAGGCCAAGCGCGGCAGTTTTAAATTAACGAATATTCCGTTGTTACTGAAGCATATGCACCAAGACCCGAACGGATCGGTTCCCTTTTATATCTAGTTTCAAGATATTTAAAGTACCCTGTTACGTGACATTTGGCCTTTAAAGGCCACAGCAAATAGGAGAGTTTTTAACCTGGATTTAAAGCAGCTGAGAGTTTCAGCAGCCCTGATGCTTTCTGGGAGTTTGTTCCATATGTGAGGAGCATAAAAACTAAACACTGCCTCACCATGTTTGGTTCTAACTCTGAGCACAGATAGTAGGCCTGACCCTGATGATCTGAGGGCTCTGGGTGGTTCATAATGGACCAGTAGATTTGAAATGTATTTTGGCCGGAAACCATCCAGGGCTTTATAAACCAACAGCAGTATTTTGAATTCTATTCTTTGACAGACAGGAAGCCAGTGTAAAGATCTGAGGACTGGAGTTACAGTATAGGATCCACTTTCTTGGTCTTAGTGAGGACTCGAGCTGCAGCGTTCTGAACCAACTGCAGCTGTCTGATAGACTTTTTTAGGGAGACCTGTGAGGACAGCATTAATTCAATTCAATTCAACTTTATTTATATAGTGCCATTTCACAACATCAGTCATCTCATAGCACTTTCAACTGTAGGGGAAACCCCCACAATTGCAGAAAGACCCCAGCAATCAGGCGATCCCCTATGAGCAGCACTTGGTGATGGTGGAGAGGAAAAACTCCCTTTTAACAGGAAGAAACCTCCAGCAGAACCAGGCTCAGGGAGGGGCAGTCATCTGCTGCAACTGGCTGGGGGTGAGGGGATAGACAAGAAGAAGAACAGACATGTAGAGAGCAAACAGCACAATGGGGACTCAATCTATGGGAGAGAACAAACAGATGTTAATGACCAGCAAAAATATTTCATTGAGAGTGAAGAAAGGAGTGAAGCCCAGTGCATTATTGGAGGTCCCCCGGCTGACTATTAGCAGCATAATTAAGGGAGGGTTCAGAGGCACATGATCCCTCCCTAATTGTAGGCTATATCAGAAAGGAAGGGTTTAACCCGATTCTTAAAAACACAGATCGAGTCTGACTCCCGAATCCAGATTGGCAGCTGGTTCCACAGGAGAGGAACTTGATAACTGAAGGCTCTGCCTCCCATTGTACATTTGGAGATTGTAGGTATTACAAGTAATCCTGCATTTTGAGACCGTAGTGCTCTGTTAGGATAATAAGGTAGTCAGGTCTTTTAAATAAAAAAGGGGCAGAATTATTTAGAGCTTTGTAAGGAAGAAGTAGGATTTTAAACTTAATTCTAAATTCTATGGGAAGCCAATGACGGGAGTGTTATGAGACTGAGCGCGGTTATCACAGAGCTCAGGCTCTTAATTTATTTCTGAATGTTTTCTGTATTTTTCCAGCTTTGTGTTGTTTTCCTGTGTTTTGAGTTATGATGTTTTCTAGGCGGTTTATCGTTCTGTTAGTTATTTATATCCTTAATATCATTTTCATTTTATCAGCCACTGTAGTAGGAATTATATTTTTGTTTTTGTATGACATGACTGCCTTACCTTTCCTTCCAGACACCCCCATCCTGTTATTTTGTCACTGTCTCATCCTCAGCCATCCCAGCTGTGAGTTATTGTCTATTTAGGTCACCTGCCCGCTCTTGCTGCCCACACCTGCCGCCCATTGTGTCATCTTCTTCCCCAAACTATTTAAAAACTGTCAGACTGCCTTTTCACTGCAGCAGTTTTAATTATCCTCTCTCTTCGCATTCAGAAGCCCAAGTCCTGCTCTGGCGAACTTTCCTGAGAAATCAGAGTCTGTAAGTTTTTCTCTGCGTTCGTTTTTGGACTTTGTTTTTGTGCACTTTGGAACTTTATGTTCTTTCTGTAATAAATTCTACAAACTGCAGTTGGCACATGGGTCTGTCTCTCTCTGCCCAGAGGAGCTATTTATGACGGAAGACTGCCGGCAGTAATAAGACCCAGCCGCTGGAGTTTGTTGTTTTGCTTTTTTGTGTGTTTTCACTCACCAGCCCTGCAAAGCAATTATGTTTCCAGTCTGCAAATCAGACAGGAGAAGGAAGAAGTAGAGTCGGGATGAGCTGGAGTTTGTCTCCATGATTGAGGACATGGCAGCCGGTGATTGGAGCTGCCTATCCCAAGAGGACGAAATGCTGTGTTGGGGTGGAGCTGCGAGTCTGCTGGAGGTCAAACCTAGCGTTTGCTTCCATCCCTGACTGCTGAGAATCTCCCTTCCTCCACTACCGCTGCTGCCATCAGCCTCCTCCTCGCCTGAGCCAGCCTCCCAATCGTACTCTTTCCAGCGGAGCGGGAAGAGCACTGCAGTGACAAGCTGGCATTCAGGGATCGCGGCTGGAAAGAAAGCACTGGGAGACGCCGTTCCACTCAACGTCAGGGACCATCACCTGCTCCTTCTCCGCCGGCTGCATCAGCTCCACAACACCGGCGTCATCCACCTTCAGACCGCTGGAGGAAAACTCCCGCCCCTCGGACAGCAAATCCCCCTTCTCTGAGGCAGAAGCCTCCCTCAGCAGTGCACACTCAGTGTTCCTCCTCTCCGGCTGAATCGTCAGCTCCTCCCCTCTGTGCAGCTGCTGTTCTCTGCTTCTCCTGCTTCTCCTCGGCGCTCTCATCCGCTGCCGAGAGGTTGCCTGTTTTTCCCCGGCTCCGCCCGCCAACATGCCCACTGGGGATGCTCCTCCATGATCCTCGGAGGAGGCAATATTCACTGTAGCCATGGAGAGGGACGACACCACACCTGTTTCAGCAGACAACATAGAAACCCAGGAACACAGGCAAGTGTCATTTCATTCCTCTTTACTTTATGATGATATGCCTTGTCTTTTTCCTGGTAGAGAGGCTCAGGGTTTGCAGTCCCCTGAGTCCTCACCACCTGCTGCAACTGTTGACTTCTCACCTGCCCTGTCCATGTCTCTTCCTGTCACACCTGAGTGTCTTCCAGCCCCAGAACTGAGCCGCTGGACGATAGAGGAGCCTGCGACTCTGGAGGACCTGATTCCAGCCCCGCAGCCATGTAATGGATGGAGGGAGAGTGCTGAATCTGAGCTGATGTCTGTGCCATCCAAGGAGAGTCCCCAGGAATCAGTTCAGCAGGAAGCAGCGCCAGCAGGGCACTCACCCCGTATGACCACACAGGGTGAGCCACCTGCGTGGGCCACATCGCTGAGGGGTCCAAGGACTGCACTGACCACCATGCCTGCTGCTGGGGCTGCCACAGCAGAGTTGGAGTTGGATCTCCAGAGAGCTGGGCCAGAGACACCATTGCTTGGATCGACGGAGTCCTGGACAACGCTGGAGCTCGAGCTCAGGCAAGTGCTCTCTTTTGCTTTTCTGATGTCTGTTTTGGAGAAATCTTTCCTGGTTCTTGGTGAGGAGAGTCGGCTGCAGCCGTCAGCTGGGCCTGAACTCACCTCGCCAGGCTCTGCCACTGCCGGTGACCCTGACCCTGTTTTTCTGCCTGTTTTATCTGAGCTTTCCCCCAGGGTCGCTGAGGTATTTCCTGATCTGTCAGATGTCTCTGTGGGTCCAGGCTCGCCGTCTGAGATTGCCCTGGGTCCAGCTCTCCCTGCTGAGGTCATCACGGGTGCTCCATCCAAGCCCAGGACCTCTGTGGGTGCTGCTCCCCCTCCTGCTGAGGTTGTCGCGGGTGCTCCGTTCCAGTCCTGGACCTACATGGGTGCTGCTCCCCCTCCTGCTGAGGTCATCGCAGGTGCTCTGTTCCAGCCCGGGACCTCCATGGGTGCAGTTCCTCCTCAGTCCGAGTCTCCGTGGGTGCTGCGCCCCAGTCGGAGACCATCGTGGGTGCTGCGCTCCAGTGTAGGCCTGACATGGGTGTTACACCCCAGCCCAGGGGCCACTGTGGGTGCAGTCACAGGTCAGTCTGGGCCCACCGCAGGTGCAGCCTTGGCCCAGTCCAGGCCCCTCCGAGGGTGCACCGTTGCTCGAGCCCAGAGCCACCGAGGGTGCAGCTCCACTCCAGCCCAGAGTCACTGTGGATACTGCCATACCCCTGTCCGGGACCACTGAGGGTGCTGCTGGCCAGTCCTAGGGTGTCGTGGTTCCCTCTTCTCTGCCAGACACTGTCGTGGTCCCTTCTCTGCTGCCAGATGCCGTTGTGGTTCCTCCTCCTCTACCAGATGCCGTTGTGGTCCCCCCTCCTCAGCTCTCCTTCCTTTTGTTGGGCCTCCACCTCCTGGGCCACCTCTCTTATCCAGGTGGCTAAAAAACTCTGGTCGGCCACCTGACGGACTGTGCAGTTGGGTCGGGTGGTCCTTATTCTCTGGTAGACCACCCGATTCGGATCACCTTGCCGTCTTTCAGGTCTGGGACTTTGGCCAACCACCAGAACTATACCGGAGTGGTGGCTCAGTTGGTAGAGTATCCGCCCCACACCCGGGAGGCAGGGGTTCAAATCCCGGCCGGGTCATGCCGAAGACCTTATAAAAAAGTGGAACTTCCTGCCATCCAGCTTGGTGCTCAGCAATAAATGGAATGGAGGAGGGAACTTTGTGGCGGCGCCTTGCATGGCCGCGGCCCTCTGATTCTGCACTTGGGGTGTGTGTGATTTACACTGTAGATAGGTAAAGCACAATCTCGTTCTGCTGTACATGATTGGTTGTACGGTTGAATGACAATAAGGGTGAAAAGAAAAAAGAAAAGAAAGAACTGTTTAGTTCTTTGGCCTGGGGGCCCTGGGGGCCTGGTTTTGCGTGGGTGCGGGTCCTGAATGGGGTGTGTGTTTTGGTTCCCTCCTAGCTTGTTCCCCCTACCTCCCACCTGGGGTGGTCCATTGTTACACCTTTTTTTGGGAGGGGGTCCTTTTTCTTTTTTGGTGTTACCTTGGAGTGTCTAGTATCCAGCCCTTAAAGGAGGGGCTCTGTCATGAGACTGAGCGTGGTTATCACTGAGCCCAGGCTCTTAATTTATTTCTGAATGTTTTCTGTATTTTTCCAGCTTTGTGTTGTTTTCCTGTGTTTTGAGTTAAGATGTTTCCTGGGCAGGTTATCATTCTGTTAGTTATTTATGTCCTTAATTTCATTTTCATTTTATCAGCCACTGTTGTAGGAATTATATTTTTGTTTCTGTATGACATGAGTGTCTTACCTTTCCTTCCAGACACCCCTATCCTGTTATTTTGTCACTATCTGCTCCTCAGTCGTTCCAGCTGTCAGTTATTGTCTAATTAGGTCACCTGCCCGCTCTTGCTGCCGGCACCTGCCGCCCATTGTGTCATCTTCTTTCCCAAACTATTTAAAAACTGTCAAACTGCCTTTTCACTGCAGCAGTCTTAATTATTCTCTCTCTTCGCATTCAGAAGCCCGAATTCTGCTCTGGTGAATTTTTCTGAAAAAATCCCAGTCTGTTTCCTCTATGCCATGTGTCAACACAACGGAAATAAGCTATAGACAGCTTGCTCCTTCTGTAATTGATAACATGGTGGATAGTGTTAAGCTTCTCTGCATCAGACTCTAGACTTGGTGGCCCCCTTAAAAAAGAAAAAGTCTAATCAGAGATTTCTAACTCCTTGGTTCAACACAGAAACTCATAGCTTAAAACAGAAGACTCGTCAATTAGAAAGAAAAAATGGCGCTCCACTAATTTAGATGAAATCTATTTAGCTTGGAGAAATCATCTTTTAATTTATAAAAAATCTCTTAGAAAAGCTAGAACGAGTTATTACTCTGCATTAATAGAAGAGAACAAGAATAATCCCAGGTTTCTTTTCAGCACTGTAGCCAGGTTGACAAAGAGTCAGGACTCTGTCAATCCTAGCATTCCCTTAGAGCTTACTAGTCAGGACTTTATGAACTTTTTCAATAATAAAATTTCATCCATCAGAGATAAAATCATTCAGATTCTTCCCAACAGTTAACTTAAATACTGTAACTACTACAACTCCTTCAATTGATGTCTGTCTTGATGAGTTTACTCCAATCGACCTTTGTGAGTTAGACAAAATAGTTTCCTCATCCAAACCTTCAACTTGTCTTTTAGACCCTATTCCTACCAGGTTATTTAAAGAAGTCTTCCCACTTACTGGTAGCTTTGTTCTTCATATAATCAATTCTTCATTAACTTTAGGCCATGTACCACAGGCTTTTAAAATGGCTGTAATTAAACCCTTACTAAAAAAGCCAACGCTAGATCCAGAAGCTTTAGCTAACTATAGACCAATCTCTAATCTCCCTTTCATTTCAAAAATCTTAGAAAGAGTTGTTGCTATGCAATTATTTGACCACCTGCAGGGAAATGGTTTACTTGAAGAGTTTCAATCTGGGTTTAGAATCCATCATAGTACTGAAACAGCCTTAGCGAAGGTCACTAACGACCTCCTCATCACATCTGATAATGGACTGGTTTCTGTACTTGTCCTTTTAGACCTTAGTGCAGCTTTTGATACTATCGATCATAATATTCTACTTGATAGATTAGAACACTATGTTGGACTTAATGGAACTTCATTGCAGTGGTTTAGATCTTATTTATCTGATAGGTTCCAGGTTGTTCATGTAAATAATGAGTTTTCTTTCAACTCAAAGCTTAGTCATGGAGTTCCACAGGGATCTGTGCTAGGCCCTACTCTTTTTAGTTTATATATGTTTCCGTTAGGCAACATTATTAGAAAACACTGTATACATTTTCATTGTTATGCAGATGACACACAATTATACCTGTCAGTGAAGCCAGATGATTGTAATCAATTAGCCAAGTTAGAAGCTTGTCTTAAGGAAATCAAAGCTTGGATGACTTGTAATTTCCTGCTATTGAATTCAGATAAGACTGAAGTCATTCTTGTTGGTCCAAAAAACCTTAGAAATACCTTTCCAAATCAAACTTTCAGTTTGGATGTGGTTACTCTTTCTCTTAATAGCTCTGTGAGGAACCTTGGAATTATTTTTGATCAAGATCTGTCCTTCAATTCACATATTAAATTTGTTTCTAAGACTGCCTTCTATCATTTGCGTAATATTGCCAAGATTAGGAGCATCTTGTCTCAGAGTGATGCTGAGAAACTGATCCACGCTTTTGTTAGCTCGAGATTAGATTATTGTAATTCTTTATTATCAGGCTGTCCTAAAACATCTTTAAAAAGTCTTCAGCTGATCCAAAATGCTGCAGCAAGAGTTTTAACAGGTACTAGAAAGAGAGATCATATCTCTCCGGTTCTGGCCTCCCTTCATTGGCTTCCCATAGAGTTCAGAATTAAGTTTAAAATCCTTCTTCTTACTTACAAAGCTCTAAACAATCAGGGTCCTTTTTATTTAAAAGATCTGATACTACTGTATTATCCTAACAGAGCACTACACTCCCAAAATGCTGGATTACTTTTAATACCTAGAATCTCCAAAAGTACAATGGGAGGCAGAGCCTTCAGTTATCAAGTTCCTCTCCTGTGGAACCAGCTGCCAATCTGGATTCGGGAGTCAGACTCGATCTCTGTTTTTAAGAATAGGGCTAAAACCTACCTTTTTGATATAGCCTACAATTAGGGAGGGATCATGTGTTTCTGAACCCTCCCTTAGTTATGCTGCTAATAGGTTTAGTCATCCGGGGGACCTCCAACAATGCACTGGGCCTCACTCCTTTCCTCACTCTCAATGAAATATTTTTTTTTGCTGGTCATTAACATTTGTTTGTTCTCTCCCATAGATTGAGTCCCCATCGTGCTTTTTGCTCTCTACTTGTCTGTTCTTTTCATCTTCTCTATCCCCTCACCCCCCAGCCAGTCGCAGCAGATGACTGCCCTCCCTGAGCCTGGTTCTGCTGGAAGTTTCTTCCTGTTAAAAGGGAGTTTTTCCTCTCCACTGTCGCCAAGTGCTTGCTCACAGGGGATCACCTGATTGCTGGGGTCTTTCTGCAACTGTGGGGGTTCCCCCTACAGTTGATAGTGCTATGAGATGACTGTTGTTGTGAAATGGTGCTATATAAATAAAGTTGAATTGAATTGAATTGAATTGTAAGTTTTTCTCTGTGTTTGTTTTTGGACTTTGTTTTTGTGCACCTTGGAACTTTATGTTCTTTCTGTAATAAATTCTACAAACTGCAGTTGGCGCGTGGGTCTGTCTCTCTCTGCCCAGAGGGGCAATTTATGACAGGGAGGCCAGAACTGGAGAGATGTGATCTCTTTCTAGTACCTGTTAAAACTCTTGCTGCAGCATTTTTGATCAGCTGAAGACTTTTTAAAGATGTTTTACGACAGCCTGTTAATAAAGTGTTACAATAATATAATCTAGAACTAACAACAGCGTGGAATAGTAGTCCAGTTTACTGAAGATAAATGCATGGACAAGTTTTTCTAGATCCTGCTGAGACATCAAACCTTTAATCCTTGCTATTTTCTTTAAGTTGTAATAGGCTGACTTCACTACTGTCTTCAATGAGGAAAAAGTCGGATGAAATGCAACATGACCATTCAGACTGAGGTTGCTTTGAAAACTATCAGATACAACCACATATGAAAGGCTACGTTCAAACTGCAGTTTTTAATGTGCAATTCCAAATTTTTTTGCACATGTGACCCATATTTGATTTTTTTAATGACAGCCTGAACAGCACACATCCAATTTTTTCACACCAGACTAAGGCCAGTTTGGCTACAGTCACACTGCAGGTCTTAATGCTCAATTCCGATTTTTTGCTGAGATCTGATTGTTTTGTGTGGGCATTCACATTATAATTTAAATGCGACCCCCATCAGATTCCAGTGTGAATGGTCTACAGCTATGAAGTGACTCCCAACACTGTTAATAGCACACCATTTACTTGACTGTAGTGATGTGTGGATAAGAGCACACACAAGGGAAGAACTGGTTCTAAGCCCTTAAATATTTATTTATCTATTTTTTTGTCAATTAATACAAGATGGAATGATAAGATTAGCCCTCTGCAATGCAAAGAACATTGGAAATTTCATTGCTACAGATGATGCTAGGAAATATCCATCCATCCATTTTCTACCACTTTTCTGGTGGTCCGGGTCACGGAGGCAGCACCCCAAGCAGAAAAGCCCAGACTTTCCTCTCCCCAGCCACCTGCTCCAGCTCTTCAGAGGGGATACCAAGACGTTCCCAGACCAGCTGAGAGATATAGTCTCTCCAGCGTGTCTGTCACAGTTTGAAAGTGGAAATTACTGTAGACACGTAATTTAAAATGTACGATTCCCGGGCCAACACAACACAAACATTCAAAAAGGCAGAAAATCAATTATACACTTTAATGGATAAATCTTAAAATAACTATAGACTACAACAATCACTAATAAGAACCATAAGTTACCAATGTGCAGTTTAAGAAAATAATACCACATTAAATGCTAAAAATACCCAGAAATTCATTCAAGGGGAAAAGAGAAAAAAGAAATAACAATTTCTAGCATAAAGGTAGAAATTCCTCCATACGCTAAATAGAAAAAAACCCTTCAGCGTGTCCTACAATGGAGCGGAGACGTATCCGCTGCCTGTCTAAAACAGGATCCAACACTGTCGTCCTCCCTTGCCCAGAAGAAGGTGCTGTTTGTCTGGGCTCATCCAAAGGCCCTTTTTCACATCAACGGCGGGGAATCCTGGACCCGGGGAGGGGAAGCAGGCAGGAGTCGGGAGAAGGGGCAGGCTCCTACAGATCCGTCGTCTGGGAAGACCTGCAGCACACAACGCAGCACAAACTCAACCTCCTGCAAACACACCGGGGGCTAATAGTCATTCACATGCACACAGACAATAAGCACATTCCTTCCACTTAGCCTTTCCTCCAACAAAACCACGTCTCCTTCGTCTGGACCGTCACGGTGTCTTCGGTCCCTAGCTGCGGCTGCCAATTCCAGCACCTGCTTTTCCGTTCTCCTTCTGTCCTTTCTCCGCTCCTCCGTTCCTGCCCTCGTTTCCTCGACGCTCCTCTTTAATTTACCTCCATGTATCCTCGGATCCTCTATTCTCATGTCCTTCTGTCCGCATGTCCTTCTGTCCTCATATCCTTGTGCGTGCCACAGTCATGCACCATCCTTTAATAGGTCCTACTGGGCAAGAGTTTACAGCAGGAGCTCACTGATTGGCTCCTGCTGATTAAATCAGTCAGCTCAGGTGCAAACCATAATTAACCCAACACAACAAAAATAATCTCTAACATCAAGACATCCAAAGAAACACCACAAATTCAACATACAATGTGTTAATAATAAAATTCACACTAAACAGCCCCAGAACTGCAACAGACCAAAAAACAAAACACACTCAACTCTGAGCTGCTCCCCCCGACATGTCCTGGGTCTGCCCCAGGGTGTCCTCCCAGTGGGACGTGCCTGAAATACCTAAAATGGTAGGCGTCCAGGAGGCATCCTGATCAGATGCCCAAACCACCTCAACTGGCTCTGTTCAATGTGGAGGAGCAGCGGTTCTACTCTGAGCCTCTCCTGGATGACTGAGCTCCTCACCCTACTAGGAAATATATAAAACAAAAATAAAGATGCAGAAAGTTGAAAAATATTACATATTTTAATTTCACAGATTTATATTTTAACTTTTTTATTTCTCTTGGGGAGAAGGAGGAGGTTATGAATGACCATGAGATTTTAAGTGTGAGATTCAAGATGGTGGCCGCCAGAAGCTGAATCTAAATGCAGCCGATTTTAAAAAGGTGTTCTTTTTCCAATTTTGTATTACTCAGAATATAGAAGACGTGAAGACTACATCAACACATATTTCAATCAGTTTTGCACCATGGATGATGCAAAACCCAGCGTTTATGGGCATTTCCAAGTTCATTTCCTTATCACAACAGCGCAGAGACAAATTTTCTGCTGGACACAAAGTCAACTAGTAAAGCACTCGGAGAGTGCAGACCTCCGCCAAGCGCCACAGTTCCCCCCATACAGTGTTTCTGTGTACGTTTTCAGATTTCTTGACCATGAAAACATATGACTAGCAATTGGATTCACAATGATCGGATTAGTGGTTCAGTAGTTATTGAGGAAAATGACATTTTCCGTAATGGCGGCCACAGTTCCGCCCATACAGTGTTTGTGTGTACGTTTTCAGATTCCTTGACCACGAAAACATAGGACTAGCAATTGGATTGACAATGATAGGATTAGTGGTTCATTAGTTATTCACGGAAATAGCATTTTCCGTAATGGCGGCCACCGGATCATCCCCAAAATTTAATCAGTTCTTCCTTGTACCATTTCCAACAATGCCTGAAAGTTTCATCGAAATCCGTCCAAAACTTTTTGAGTTATCTTGCTAACCAACAGACAGACAAACAGACAAACAGACAAACCCCGGCAAAAACATTACCTCCCTGGCGGAGGTAAAAAGGGCTGCCCTAATGCTCTTAACTATTCAGAGGTGTGTTTGGGGCATAATGTGAAATAAACTAATTGCTGCCTTTGCTCTCATTCTCTTTAATAAACAGGAGTGCAAGATCAAAGAGGTGATGTTAAAACAAAAGAGGTTTAAGTGGGAGTGTGGTGGACACAATACACATGGCACTCCACCCAGGACAAGGGGGTTGGTTTGGGAAAAGATGGTTAGAGATGCTAATGGGGAAAGCTGAGAGGAGCCAACCAAACAAAGATGTGCCTTTTGCCCCTTGCCACGCCATGCTGACACCTGAGGACGCAGGGGTGCGAATGTATCGGAGCAAGACCTGCTCTGTGACGTGTGGGTTAATGTTATGTTAATGTGTGTGTGCATGTCTTGCAGTCTGAATGTTAATGTGTTTACCCTGAGTGCCGGAGGAGGGAATTGAAGTGTATAAAGGGGTTCGCTCAGGCACTCAGGATTTAGTGTTTCTGTGCTTATGTTGGAGATGGAATAAAGTTTGTGTGTCGTCTAACTCGCTGCCTCCTCTGTTTCCATCTTCCAAATTGGTGACCCTAAGACGTGCAATGGAGAACGAGCTAAGCACCGCCCCGGAGACAACCCAGAGGGAGAACACCAGTGCGGCATGCGCTGTCACAGTCAAGCTCCCAGACTTCTGGCTTCACAATCTGACCGCTTGGTTTCTACATGTTGAAGCCCAATTCGCACTTTCTCAGGATCACAACGGGTAACACCAAATATTATCATGTGGCCGCTACACTGGATGTGCACTCCACGCAGCAAGTGACGAGCTTGCTCCAGGAACCACTGGCCAAGGGGAAATACCACACGCTCAAGCAGATTCTCCTCATCCACATTCTCCTGAGGATTTTTACCTTTAATTGTATTTTAATCACTTTTTTCCATCTACCCTTAACTCTCACTTCTGTTTATCAAGCCTCTTGCACGTGTGTGTGCACTCAGTGTCATCTAATCACCTTCTTTAGCCTTCTGTTCACCTTTCATCAGTGTTTTTGTTAGCTTCGGGTTAGCCACTAGCTATGACTACTATCTCTCCTTCTTCTCCTCCTCTGGTGTGCTCTCTCTGTCAGATGTTTAGCTACACCTCTGCCTCTTTTAGTGATAACGGTAAATGTAATAAATGTTGTCTTTTTGAGGCACTTGAGGCGAAGTTGTCTGATTTGGAATCCCGGCTCCGCTGCATTGAAACACTGTCTGAGTCAGTTAATAATGACGGACTCCCCTTAGCTGCAGCAGAGCTCCCTAGCATAGGGCGGCCTGCTAGCGGTCCTCCGGTCCTCCTCAGCAGCAAGGAGACTGGGTGGGTGATGGTGAGAAGGAAGCCTAGCCGCAAAGCTCCGGTTCACCACCAACTTGTTCATGTTTCTAATCACTTTTCCCCGCTCAGTGACACACCCGCTGAGGAAAAAACTCTGATCATTGGTGACTCTGTAGTCAGAAACGTGAACCTAGAGACTCCAGCGGCCATAGTCAAATGCATTCCTGGGGCAGAGCAGGCGACATCGAGTCAAATTTGAAGATGCTGGCTAAAAGTAACTGTAAATACTCCACAATTGTTATCCACGCCGGCATTAATGACGTCCGACTCCGGCAGTCGGAAGTCACAAAACTTAAAGTGGAATCGGTGTGTGACTTTGCCAAAACAATGTCTGCCTCTGTAGTATTCTCTGGGCCCCTCCCCAATCTGACCAGTGATTACATGTTTAGCCGCATGTCATCCTTCAACCGCTCGCTGTCTGTGTGGTGTCCTGCAAACATTGTGGGCTGCATAGACAACTGGAGCTCATTTTGGGGAAAACCTGGTCTTATTAGACGAGACGGTGTCCACCCCACTTTGGATGGTGCGTCTCTTTTATCTAACAATTTGGCATAATTTTTATCCAAATTTCCAAAAGACTGACAACTCAGAGTTGGGACCAGGAAGCAGAGTTGCAGTCTTACATGCTTGTCTGCAGCTCCTCTTCATCCACCACCCCTCAACTTAGCCCCTGTCTTCCCCATCAGAGAATCATTGTCTGCTCCCTCCAAAGTAAATAAAATATAATATATAAGCATCAGTCCGCCAAGATGTCCGCCTTTGACTGCCGTTGGTCGGACCTTGGATTCAGGAGGAGCAATGTGGTTTTTGTCCTGGCCGTGGCACATCGGACCAGCTCTTTACCCTCTCGAGAATTCTCGAGGGTTCGTGGGAGTTTGCCCAACCAGTTTACATGTGTTTTGTGGACTTGGAGAAGGCATTTGACCGCATCCCTCATGGTTTTTTGTGGGGAGTGCTTCGGGAGTATGGGGTATCGGGCTTGTTGTTACGAGCTATTCGGTCTCTGTACGACTGTTGTGAGAGTTTGGTTCGTATTGCCAACACTCGGTCGGACTCATTCCCAGTGAGAGTTGGACTCCACCAGGGCTGCCCTTTGTCACCAATCCTGTTCATAATTTTTATGGACAGGATTTCTAGGCGCAGCCAGGGAATGGAGGGTGTCATGCTTGGTGACCACACGATCTCATCTCTGTTGTTTGCAGATGATGTTGTCCTGTTGGCTTCATCCAGCAATGACCTATGGCTCTTGCTGGGATGGTTTGCCACTGAGTGTGAAGCGGCTGGGATGAGAATCAACATCTCCAAGTCCGAGTCCATGGTCCTCAGCCGGAAAAAGGCCGATTGTCCTCTCTGGGTTGGGGACAGGCTCCTGCCCCAAGTGGAGGAGTTTAAGTATCTTGGGGTTTTATTCACGAGTGAGGGGAAAATGGAGCAAGAGATTGACAGACGGATCGGAGCAGCATCTGCAGTGATGTGAACGTTGTACTGGTCTGTTGTGGTGAAGAGGGAGCTTAGTTCTAAGGCAAAGCTGTCGATTTACCAGTCAATCTACGTTCCTCCTCTCACCTATGGTCACGAGCTTTGGGTAATGACTGAAAGAACAAGATCGCGGATACAAGTGGCTGAAATGAGCTTTCTCCATAGGATTGCTGGACTCACCCTCAGAGATAGGGTGAGGAGCTCAGTCATCCGGGAGAGGCTCAGAGTAGAACCGCTGCTCCTCCACATTGAAAGGAGTCAGTTGAGTTAGTATGGGCATCTGATTAGGATGCCTCCTGGACGCCTCCCACTTGAGGTGTTTCAGGTACGTCCTACTGGGAGGAGACCCCGGGGCAGACCCAGGACTCGGTGGAGAGACTATGTCTCCCAGCTGGTCTGGGAACGCCTTGGTATCCTCTCTGAAGAGCTGAAGCAGGTGGCTGGGGAGGAGGAAGTCTGGGCTTCTCTGCTTAAACTGCTGCCTCCGCGACCTGGACCTCCGGAAAAGTGGGAGAAGATGGGTGGATGGATGGATGAATGGCTGTATAAGCATCCCAAAGTGATTCAACAAAAAGTTGGTAAAACTTAAATTAAACATGAAGCCTGTAAATTGAATGGTTTGGCCTCTGTTCCTCCTCATAATTTAAAAATTAAATGTGATTTGTTAAATATTAGATCTCTAACTCCCAAGTCTCTGCTAATCCATGATCTGTTAATTGATCATCAGATTGATTTAATATCTCTTACAGAGACTTGGTTAGGGCAAGAGGATTATGTTGGCTTAAATGAATCAACTCCCTCTGGTTATTTAAACTGTCAAAATCGAGAAGTTCTGGTCGTGGAGGAGGAGGAGCAGAAATTTACCATTCCAAATTACTAGTTAATGTAAAGCAAAAAACACGTTATAATTCCTTTGAGGGCCTGGTTCTCAGTATTGGGCATTTTAGCAATTTTAGGCTAAACCCAATTTTATTTGCCATAGTTTATCGTCCCCCCTCAGTCTACTCAGTTTTTATCCGAATTTGCCGAATTCTTAGCTGATTTAGTGCTGAAATCAAATAGAATAATTATAGTAGGGGACTTTAATATACATGTAGATGTAGATAGCGACTGCCTTAATGTGGCATTTAATTCAATATTAGACTCGATTGGGTTTTCTCAGAAAGTAGGAAATTCTACCCATTATCTTCACCACACGTTGGACCTTGTTCTGGCATATGACATAGAAATAGAAAATCTGGTAGTGTCTCCTCATAACCCTGTACTGTCAGACCATTGTCTGTTAACCTTTGGTTTTACTATTTCTGACTATTTGGGTCCTAAAGAAAAATATTACTATAGCAGATGCCTCTCAGATGATGTTGTTACCAAATTTATGCAGATTGTTTCCTCTATGCCATGTGTCAACACAACGGAAATAAGCTATAGACAGCTTGCTCCTTCTGTAATTGATAGCATGGTAGATAGTGTTCCAGCTTCTCTGCATCAGACTCTAGACATAGTGGCCCCTTTAAAAAAGAAAAAGTCTACTCAGAGATTTCTAACCCCTTGGCTCAACACAGAAACTCGTAGCTTAAAACAGAAGACTCGTCAATTTGAAAGAAAATGGCGGTCCACTGATTTAGATGAAATCTATTTAACTTGGAGAAATCATCTTTTGATTTATAAAAAATCTCTTAGAAAAGCTAGAACGAGTTATTATTCTGCATTAATAGAAGAGAACAAGAATAATCCTAGGTTTCTTTTCAGCACTGTAGCCAGGCTGACAAAGCCAGGACTTTATGAACTTTTTCAATAATAAAATTTCATCTATTAGAGATAAAATCAGTCAGATTCTTTCCACCGTTAACTTAAATACAGTAACTACTACAACTCCTTCAACTGATATTCTGTTTGGATGAGTTTACTCCAGTTGACCTTTTAGAGTTAGATAAAATAATTTCCTCATCCAAGCCTTCAACTTTTCTTTTAGACCCTATTCCTACCAGGTTATTTAAAGAAGTCTTCCCATTTATTGGTAGCTTTATTCTTCAAATAATCAATTCTTCATTACCTTTAGGCCATGTATCGCAGGCTTTTAAAGCTTCTGTAATTAAACCCTTACTCAAAAAGCCAACGCTAGATCCAGGAGTTTTAGCTAATTATAGACCAATCTCTAATCTCCCTTTCATTTCAAAAATCTTAGAAAGAGTTGTTGCTATGCAATTATTTGACCATTTGCAGAGAAACGGCTTATTTGAAGAGTTTCAATCTGGGTTTAGAATCTATCATAGTACTGAAACAGCCTTAGTGAGTGAAACTAATGACCTCCTTATCACATCTGATAATGGACTTGTTTCTGTACTTGTCCTTTTAGACTTTAGTGCAGCTTTTGATACTATCAATCATAATATTCTACTTGATAGATTAGAACACTATGTTGGACTTAATGGAACTTCATTGCAGTGGTTTAGAACTTATTTACGTATCTGATAGCTTCCAGTTTGTTCATGTCAATAATGAGTTTTCTTTCAACTCAAAGCTCAGTCATGGAGTTCCACAGGGATCTGTGCTAGGCCCTACTCTTTTTACTTTATATATGTTTCCGTTAAGCAACATTATTAGAAAGCACTGTATACAAGGGGCGTATACAAGCACTGTATACAAGCACTGTATACAAGGGGCGCTGCTGAAGTCATTCTATGACACGGTGGTGGCATCAGCCATCACTTTTGGAGTGGTCTGCTGGGGCAGTGGCATTACTGCAGCCGATAGGAAGAGACTGAACAAACTGATTAAGAAAGCTAGCTCTGTCCTGGGGCAGCGCCTTGATCCGATGGAGGAGATAGGAGAGAGAAGGACGGTGGCTAAACTGTCATCTCTGCTGGAGTCCGAGTTCCACCCTATGCAGGACATACTGGATGCACTGAGGAGCTCATTTAGCAGCAGACTACATCATCCCAGGTGCACAACCGAGAGGTTTCGTAGGTCCTTCCTACCAACGGCTGTCAGACTGTACAACCTAAGCAGGGCTGCTCGCAGAGATAGCAAAAAGACGTAACAAACTAATAGTTTTTTTGAATGCAAAAGATGCAATAGACTTACACAATGGTCCTCTCCGGCATACAACTAGGAACATACCGGTCGCTGTGGAGGGTGAGAATATGTATGGGCACATAATCATACCATGTAGGATAACTAAATAGACGGTTATGCTGTTTCATCCCACCTAGCAACAATGCTCTGCACTGTGTGTGTTTATATATTTACATATTTATTCCATCTAGCTACAATGCTCTGCACTGGGTGTGTTTATATTTATATATCTATATATTTATTCCATCTAGCTACAATGCTCCGCACTGTGTTTTTATATATCTACATATTATTCCATCTAGCTACATTGCTCCGCACTGTGTGTGTTTATATACTTGCATATTTATTCCACCTAGCTGCAATGCTCCATACTGTGGGTGTTTATATATTTACATATTTATTCCATCTAGCTACAATGTTCTGCACTGTGTGTTCATATATTCATATATTTATTCCATCCAGCTACAATGCTCTGCACTGTGTGTCTGTGTGTGTGTGTGTATATATATATTTTATAGTAATATGTACATATGTATATTAGCTGCTCTTGCTTGCTTGTTTTTTTTCTTGCCTTCTGATTGTTGCTCTGAGTGTTGCTATCCCTGTGCTGTTGCAATCCTGGAATTTCCCCGTTGTGGGACTAATAAAGGCTTATCTTATCTTATCTTATCTTATCTTATACATTTTCATTGTTATGCAGATGACACACAATTATACCTGTCAATGAAGCCAGATGATAGTAATTAATTAGCCAAGTTGGAAGCCTGTCTTAAGGAAATCAAAGCTTGGATGACTTGGAATTTCCTGCTATTAAATTCAGATAAGACTGAAGTCATTCTTAATGGTCCAAAAAACCTTAGAAATACCTTTCCAAATCAAACTTTTAGTTTTGATGCGGTTATTCTTTCTCTGAATAGCTCTGTGAGGAACCTTGGAGTTATTTTTGATCAAGATCTGTTTTTCAATTCACATATTAAGTTCATTTCTAAGACTGCCTTCTATCATTTGCATAATATTGCTAAGATTAGGAGCATCTTGTCTCAGAGTGATGCTGAGAAACTGATCCATGCTTTTGTTAGCTCTAGATTAGATTATTGTAACTCTTTATTATCAGGCTGTCCTAAAACATCTTTAAAAAGTCTTCAGTTGATCCAAAATGCTGCAGCAAGAGTTTTAACAGGTATTAGAAAGAGGGATCATATCTCTCCGGTTCTTGCCTCTCTTCATTGGTTTCCCGTAGAGTTTAGAATTAAGTTTAAAATCCTTCTTCTCACTTACAAAGCTCTAAACAATCAGGCCCCTTTTTATTTAAAAGATCTGATACTACCCTATTATCCTAACAGAGCACTATGCTCCCAAAATGCTGGATTACTTGTAATACCTAGAATCTCCAAAAGTACAGTGGGAGGCAGAGCCTTCAGTTATCAAGCTCCTCTCCTGTGGAACAAGCTGCCAGTCTGGATTTGGGAGTCAGACTCGATCTCTGTTTTTAAGAATCCGGTCAAAACCTTCTTTTTTGATATAGCCTACAATTAGGGAGGGATCATGTGTCTCTGAACCCTCCCTTACTTATGCTGCTAATAGGTTTAGACAGCTGGTGGACCTCCAATAATGCACTGGGCTTCACTCGTTTCTTCACTCTCAATGAAATATTTTTTTTTGCTGGTCATTAACATCTGTTTGTTCTCTCCCATACTGTAGATTGAGTCCCCATCGTGCTGTTTTCTCTATACATGTCTGTTCTTTTCATCTTCTCTATCCCCTCACCCTCCAGCCAGTTGCAGCAGATGACTGCCCCTCCCTGAGCCTGGTTCTGCTGGAGGTTTCTTCCTGTTAAAAGGGAGTTTTTCCTCTCCACCGTCACCAAGAGCTTGCTTACAGGGAATCACCTGATTGCTGGGGTCTTTCTGCAATTGTGGGGATTTCCCTACAGTTGAAAGTGCTATGAGATGATTGTTGTTGTGAAATGGCACTATGTAAATTAAGTTGAATTGAATTGAATTGAATTGAATTGATCAGGTGTGGAGCTGATGGAGAGCATGTTAGCATTGAGGGGGAAGAATGGAATCCTTCCTTTTCGCCCATCTCTTCTTCAGGAACCTACCTGCTACAGCGATCGCGATCCTGGCCAACTCACCACTCCTGGTAACCAAGAACTACATTGCTCTGGCGCAGGAAGCAGACCACATCATCCTTGTGACCAGAACTCTCACCTTGCATGCAATGACACCGGCATCCGGAAAGGACTCCAGCGAGGTTGAGGAACCCTTGGTGGTGGCTGGGACAGACGCCAAGAGACGAAGGAATGGGACGCTCTATGTCTATCACTGCCGCTTTGGCTCGGATGCCCAACGCTGTCTGCCACTGTGCCAATTCAAGAAGCCAGGGAAACGGCACGGCCAACAGTCAGTAGCAAATCCAACTGCTGGCAACAGGAACAAGCTATTGTTCATCACAGACACACATTGAGGAGATGTTTCCTAGTGGACTCTGGCTCCCAGAAGAGCCTCATTCTGCCGGTCAGTGTAGACAGATTGGCAGGAGGCAGCGGTCCCGAGCCTCACGGCCGCCAACGGATCTGACACCAGGACGTTTGGCGAACGGACATTGACGGTGTGCTTACATGGACGCAATTACCAATGGGATTTTGTGGTGGCGGCATGTTCTGTCCCCATTTTAGGCGCAGATTTTTTATGTGCTTGTGGGTTGTTTGTCGATGTTGCCAACAGACGCTTAGTGGATGCTGTCTCTTTTACCTCCTTGCCCTGCACAGCTCGGGGAGTTTGGCCAACAACACAGGCTAGCGTTATTGCTCCAGGGGGTAAGTACCAGCATTTACTTTCACAGTTCCCAGCACGCACAGTTCTGACGTTTTCCTCTACAGCAACCAAACAAGGGGGGTCGAACATTTCATAACCACAAAAGGCCCGCCGATGTTTGCGGAACCTCGGTACCTGGATGCAGTTAAACTAGCCAGTATGCACGAGGAGTTTACCAACTTAGAGCAGCTGGTCATCGTTAGGTGCTCCAACAGCCCGTGGGCATCCCCACTACACATGGTCTCTAAGGCCGATGAGTCGTGGTGACCGTGCGGTGACTTCTGGTGCTGACTTCTGGTGCCATGGAACACCATTGGTATCCCATCCCGCACATCCAGGATTTTTCCGTGCACCTGGCCGGGACGCGTGTTTTTTCGAAAGTGGATCTTGTCCGGTCCCGGTGCACGTGGAGGACATTCCCAAAACAGCGGTAATAACTCCTTTTGACAATTACATTAATGGTGTTACAAAGTAACGCGTTACTGTATTGCCACTACTTTTGCAGTAATGTGCTGTGTAATGAAATTACTGTTTAAAAATTCAGTAATGCGTTAAAGTTACTGAAATTTGATCAGATGTGTTATTCGCGTTACTCATTTTATTAATATGGGTAGATATTTTAGCGCAAACACACAATCATACAACTTACAGTTGCTAGACAACCTCCTCATCAGCTGCTAACTGGGGATGAATACACAGTTTCGGTGGCTATTGGCAGGACTGCTATCCCCAACACCACCAGCGGCCTCAAGCCACTGGAGGTTGTCATGCCAAAGACAAAGGCAAGCAAATAAATAAGCAAATAAATATAAACTGACCCTACTGTAACTGACACAGATGTCACACTGTCTCCTCTGTGGGTCCGTTTCCTGTCCTGCCCCAGTTCACATCACAACCCCGGGAAGAAACGTCGTGGTTGTGGCGACTTCTCATACCAAGCCCTGATCACCTGTTGTCTGAGTGGTGAGTAGCCCCTAACAGCTCCTACCTCTGTGGTTAAACATGAGTATTTTTTGAGCAAGAAGCTCACATTTAATGTCCACATTAAATGCATTTAAAGTTTTGTTACGCACAGAGAAAAAGTGACTGTGATTTGTTGCAGTAAAGAACAGTTTCTTGTAAGTAGTGAACTTTCATTTATCTGTGCTTTCTATTTTATTGTGTCTCATTCATTTACATGTTGTTATGATCTGCAACTATTTCATGGATGTAAATCCTCTTAATTTGCATTTTTAATGGGCTGGTCCAGGGGTGTCAAACTTAAGGCTCGTGTGCCAAAAACAGCTCACCAGGGGGTTGAAAATTTTCTCTGTGAATTTGTAGCTTTATTTCTAGTAAATTTCTGACTTTCTACAATAGTTTGTGTAAATCTGAGACATTGTTTTCTCTGTACAATCAGACTTTTTTTCACATCACTTTTCTTTTTCTTCTTTTTTCTCACGAGAACAAGGGACCCTTGATCTTGCTGTGTGTGCAAGATGATTTAAGTATGCATTTAAAAGTAACGTGAAAGTAACTAGTTACTTTAATCATGCAGTAACTCAAAAGTAACTCACTTACTTTTGAAAAAAAGTAACTAGTACTGTAACTAGTTATTATTTTTTTTAGTAACTTGCCCAACACTGCTAATTAACATCTAAAGTAAAAAAGGTACTCTGTGTACTATTGTGGCTAAATACTTTGTGATTTTTTATGTTTGCTGCTTACAAAATAAAGCTGTCACATGTGATTGCCACTCAGTGCTGTGTTGCTATGGTAACTGTCTTGAAACTGATAAGAATTCTGTTTCAAACATTTAAAGCAACGGTTGCTGATGTCAAATAACAATGGATTCATAAATTCACCTATTTCTCACCTCAAATGTTGTCAGAGACACTTTTCTTTGGTTTCTTTTAAAGATAGACAAAGTTTACTCATGATCTGCCATGTTGTGTAGCAGCTGAAACCCGATGAAAGACTGCCCTCGACTGGTTGCATCAACCAATCAGGTAAAGTCTTTGTGTTCTTGTTATCCTTGATGCAAAGTCGTCAATGACATCTCATATGAAAGTTGTCCAGCAATGGTGTGGTTAATACTGATGACTACAAGTCCAGTAAAGAGGTTCTTCATCAATCAATCAACCAATCAATCGATCAATCAGTCAGTCAATCTATTTTAATTTTAAAAACTATAATCATAATCATCAATATTACATCAGAGCAGTTTGAAATGTTTCACACCATAATGACAATGTTTTATTGGGCTTCTATTGAATCTGTTTTATCCTTTTCTTTAGTGTCATGGTTTGGTCAGATAAAACTAAAACAGAGGAAATCCTTGGATCAGGTAGTTAGATGGTCCAGTCGTTTGCTTGGTGAGTCACAGCTGAGCCTGACATCCCTGTACACCAGACAAGTACAGAGGATGGCTACCTCCATTTTATTTATTTATTTATTTATTTATTTATTTTTGTCCTGTCAGGCAGCTAGGCAAACAGAACAGGGATCTGTCACCCTTACTGTGCCAAAACAGATTTACTTTGCCAAGAGGAGCCTATACAGTACCTAACTTTGCACTGTATATTGTTGTAAACTCCTCCTGTAATAACTTTTAATACTTTATTTAAATTGTTTTACCCATGGAAGACCCAAAAGGATGGGGAAGAGGGAAAGGAAGTGTGTGAAGGGGGAAAAGAAAAGGGAGGGGAACAGACAAAAAAAACCCAAAAACCCGACAACTAAAACAAACAAAAGACAAACTGCTTCGTCCACCGGAAATGTCTCAACACGAGTCTGGTTTCTGCACCTGTTAAAGGAGAGACACTTGTGCGTGTATGTCTGTGTGCCTATATATGAGAACGCGTGCAATATAAGTGTGTGCATTTGAGTGGTTTGTCAGGAAACATACGAGCGGAGGGCCGGTCGCAGCAGCTCCCCCCCCGAGGACCCTGAGCAGGCAAGGCAGTGCCACCAACCCCCAGCCCCGAGGTCAGCAAGCCCCAGGAAAGCCAGGCATCCACCCCCGGAGGGACGATTAAGGGAGGGCAGGCCACCCGGCGTCCGGCGCGGTGAGCCCACACCCCTGGACCCACTCGACCCCCACCCCCCCAGCGGGGTCAACATCCTCCCCTGGGCCCCAGGCACCAGGAGGCCAGCGACCCCAGCCCCCAGGACAGAGACCAGCCAGCGCCCCCCGGCGCAAGCCCCCCCCCAGGCACCCCCACAGCGGCCCCGCCCCAGCACCTCGGCCACACACCCCGGGGACCCGCACATCCAAAGAAGTCCCCTTGCCCAGGTGAGCCCACGTTGCCGAGAGGCACTACCCCCCTTAATCCAGCACCTCCCGACTTGCAGGCACACCCCTCCCCATACCTTCACACCCACATGTTCCCATGCACACCCTTCTCACTCACCCAGACCGACCCATTCTCTCTCACTCCAGTACCCACTCAAATTCACTCCTCATTCACCTTTATTTCAAAAGGCAGCTACGAAGCAGATGCAGCTAGCCTGAACATGCACCAGTGCCCGGCCATGACCAGGGAGGCCACCGGCACAGGCCACAGAAGCAGACCCCCACCCCCCGGCGCCCATCTGAGCGAACAAACAGCAGACCACCGCAGGCGCCCCAAGATGCCATCCGGCATGCAAAGCACCGCACAAAACCGGCCCACCATCACCACCTCCATTCATCACCCCCTCACTCACACTTAGACTGATATTCAGCCCCCCGTCACTTCCTTGGTTGTATCTATATATTTAGTAGCATCCAGGGATTTTGACAACATGATAGGTCCCAGGCTCCCCACCAGGCCCCCACGCCCCCAGCAAGAGCAGGGCAATAGGGGTGGGGAAGGACCCCCACCTCCTCCCCCCGCACAGAACATGGTGGGTGTGTGTCGGTTATATGATATAATTGTGTATAAATGTGTGGAGTACTAAAGTGCAATTAAAATTGGGGGGATAGTGATTGAAGCATCGTTAGCCACTGTGATGGGCAGCAGAGCCCCCATCCCCCCAAGCCCTCAGTGTCTAAAATGCAATTAAAATTGAGGTGAGTGCAGCCCCACCACGCAGCAAAGGTATCCCCTTCACCGACACAGTGCGGCACATCCCCACCCCAAAGCCCTAAATGTGCCCTTCAGAGGTAAAGTGGGCTATCCCACAAACCCCCTAGGGGGTAACTTTTTAATGATATAGGCACACTGATTTTTTGAGAATATTTCAACTTTAGAGCTCATTTTCTCAAAATAATGGTTTTGTGGGATAGCCCACTTTACCTCTGAAGGGCACAAATGTAACAAAAAAGATCAGGGGGAGGGGGAGGGCGGGAAATAAGACTGGGAGGTAGGCGGTCTAAAAACAAGGCCGTCCCCCCCCCCACCCGAGAAGCCAGCTTGCAGACTGGTTTATGAGGCCACCCACTGCCCCCAAATCCCAACCCAGGGCGAGGGCCGCCAGTGGAAACAGCCCAGGACCCACCAGCATCACGCCCCGGCGCTCCAGCACCACTAACATGACGGGGCAGCCAAACATACTTCCACTCATCTTACAGACACGAACATGGACAACAACAGCTTCTTCCCTCAAGACGGAGGTTTGCTGTCCCAAAAAGTAAAACCCAGCGCTACAAAAACAGCTTTGTTCCTGCTGCTGTCAAAGAGTTGAACAAGCTGTAACAATATATTGTACATAATTTAGGTACCTATTTATTAACTCCATTTTATATTTACTTATTTTTGTAGGATGCTACTTGGGTTCTAAATATTTTATTGAGTTTTAGACCTTTGGGTTTTTAACCTCCTTCACTAGTTTTTAACTTTTAATATGACTCTTCTCTCTTACCTCTGGTTTTTCTCTCATCTCTTTGTCTTTTTATACCCTGATTGATGGAGCCTTGAGTAGTATTTTTATCATGTTTATAGTCAATTTCATGTGTGCCTGTGTTTGTGTCTATGTTGAATGTAATTTTTGGCTTGTAAATATGGATGTCACCAGACTGCAAAACAAATCTACCTACGGGTACAAATAAAGGAACCTGAACCTGAACCTGAACCTCTGCCTTTAAAATATATTGAGAATGCTTATTGAATGGATTACTGTATCTTGAAAAATACATTAACATCTTCAAAAAAGAAACAAAAAACTACTTCATTGAATTTTTTTCTCTTAACAGTAAACATGCAATATTCCTATTTACCACCATTGTTCGGTTGCAACAACGCCAGATCAAAGTAGCGGAGGTGTACTCTAAGGTTGTCATGAGTCTGGGCGCAGTGTCTCACAGAGCCCAGACTCTTAATTTATTTCTGAGTATTGTATGTCTGTTAATATTGTTTTGTTAGTTTTTGTATATGTTTTGGGTTTTTGACACATGTGCCTCCTCTTCTCCAGACACTCCCATAAGCTGCTCATAGTCCGTTTCCCAGTCATCTCAGCTGTGAGCAGTTGTGTAATTAGGTCATCTGCCTACTCAGCCGCCCGCACCTGCAGCTCATTAATGTGCCTGTTATTTAAGCACTGCCAGCTCATTGTTTCTTTATGGCAGTCTCGTTTGGAGTTGAATGTGTGGAGGTAAAAGAACAGGCAAGATGCAACGAGCTGGAAGGGTACAAGGTTTTATTTCCTCCAACATAGTGAGACACATATTGTAGCTAAGTGAGCTACTGCGCTCCTGAGGCATGTATAGCAAGCTCTTTTATACACGTTATACAGACAAGAGAGAATGCATGGCACATTAGCATAGTGATATACTGTACATATCAGTCAATACATATCATTAGCATGACCGACTGGCTCCCAGATGTCCTTTCCCTCATCCAGGGATGTATACACCACAGTCCATTGTTCTGATTGCCCCCTGGGGCTCTGTCCGTATGTAAATTGTCCTCCATTTCCTCCAGCCCTGCTGAGTGTGAAATAGTGTCAATCTGCAGTGTGCTGGGTCACCACAAATGGACTTTATTCCTCAGTGTAGTCTCCTCTTCTCCCCCAGAGCAATCCCGGCTCTGGAGTGCCTCTTACTGTGAGTTACCCTTGTTTTATTTTTGTAATGTCTGCACAGTTTTGAAATTTTCGTTATTAAATGTCACTACTGCAGTTCAGTGCCTGGGTCTGTCTTTCGGCCCTGGAGGGACCATTCCTGATAGAAGACTATAGAATAGACCAGATATCTTCTATATAGAATATAGAAGACCAGAATTAAGACCCAGCTGCTGCAGTAGTGCATTTTTTGCCCTTTTTGTTTTTTCACTCACCTGCTCATTGGAGCTTTCATGTTTCCATCAGGCGAAGCAGACCAGAGAAGGAGGAAGTGGAGTCAGGATGAGCTGGAGCTCATCTCAGTGATTGAGGACATAGCAATCGGTGCTTGGAACTGCTCATCCCATAAGGATGAGATGCTCTGTTGGGGTGGAGTCGCTAATTTGCTGGAGGTCAAACTCAGCATGCGCTTCCACCCCTGGGTGCTGAGACTCTCCCTTCCTCCACTCCCACCTTTGCCATCAGCCTCCTCCTCACCTGCCCCATCATCACCACAACGGCACTGTCGTCCCGCTCCGGACCGCCGGAGGAATCCTCCCACCTGTTCGGCAGCCATTTCCCTGATACCGAGCCTGACAATTCCCGCAGCAGTTCTTCTCTCTTGTTCGCCGTCGCCGGCTGTCCTGTCAGCCTACTCTCCCTCCGTCCCTCGATGTGTATTCCTGCTGCCGAGAGGTCCTCCATTTTTTCCCCGGCTACGTCCGCCTCCGTGACTACAGGGGCAGCTCCTCCACAATCCTCAGAGGGGCCCATGCTCACCATAGCCACAGAGAGGGATGACTTTTCACCTGCTGCAGCAGATAACATTGCACACCGGGAAAACAGGCAAGTTTCATTTTATTCTATTTCAATTTATGATGATACGCCTTGCCTGACTCCTGGTAGAGAGACTCAGGATTTGCAGTTCCCTGAGCCCTCTCCACCTGCTGCAATTAATAAATCCTCACCTGCCCTCTCTGTGTCTCCTGCTGTTGTCCCTGAGTGTCCGCTGACCTCGGAACTGAGCCGCTGGACGATGGAGGAGCCTGTGGCCGGCCCTGGAGGACCCAATTTCAGTGGCAGCAGTGAGCGGAACTCCAGCTGCCACGCCTGATGAGTCACCAGCGTTGGTGACTCCGCCTGGGGACACCAAGACTGCAACCACCATCATGCCTGCTGTGGAGGCCTCTGCAGCAGAGTTAACAACAGAGCTGGACCTCCGAGAGACGGGGCCCGAGACGTCGTCATCATCTGGATCGACGGAGTCCTGGATGGCGCTGGAGCTCGAGCTCAGGAAAGTTCTCTCCCTTGCCTTTCTCTTATCTGTTCTGGAGAAATCTTCCCTGGCTCTTGGTGAGGAGAGTCGGGTGCAGCCATCAGCTGCACCTGAGCTCACCTCGCTGGGCTCCGCTGCTGCTGGTCACCCTGATCCTGTTCCTCTGCCTGTCTTTTCTTAGCCTTCTCCTAGGGTCACTGAGGAAGAGCCACCCTTGCCAGATGTCTCCGTGGGTCCAGGCTCTCCACCTGAGGTCATCGTGGGTCCAGCTTCCCCTGCTGAGGTTGTTGCAGATGCTCTGTCCCAGCCCGGGACCACCGAGGGTGCAGCTCGTCCGCTGCCCGAGGCCGTCATCTGAGTCCCTTCTCCTCGGTCCGAGTCTCCGTGGGTGCTGCATCCCAGTTGGGGACCCTCCTGGGTGCTGCGCCAAAGCATAAATCCTACATGGGTGCTGTGTTCCAGTATGGGCTCACCATGGGTGCTATGCTCCAGCCCGGGGTCCATCATGGGTGCAGCACTGGCCCAGTCTGGGTCCACCCAGGGTGCAGCGTTCACCCATCCCGGGCCCTCCACAGGTGCAGCTAGGGCCCAGTCCGAGCCCACCGGGGGTGCGGCAATGCTCCAGCCCAGAGCCACCACGGGTGCTGCAATGCTCCAGCCTGGAGCCACTACGGGTGCAACCGTTTTTCAGCGCAGGACTACTGAGGGTGTCGAGGCCTCCCTTCCTCTGCATGATACCACCATGCCTTCCCCCCACTGCCAGACGCCATCATGGGTCCTCTCTCGCCACCACACACCATCGTGGTCCCCCCTCCCTTCAGCCCTTCTTCCTCTCATTGGGCCTCCCTGTGGAGGAACCACCTCCTGGGTCACCCCTTTGGTCTTGGTGGCTGAAGAACTCTGGCCGGCTGCCTGATCAACTGAGCTGCTGGGTTGGGTGGCCCATATTCTCCGTCAGGCCACCCAACTCATACCACCTTGCCATCTGTCTGACCTGGGACTTCGGCCGGCCACCCGAAAAGCTTAGTTCATTGGCCTAGGGGGCCCTGAGGCCTGGTGTAGTGTGGGTGCGAGTCCTGAACGGGCTCCATATTTTTTCCCTCCTAACCAGTTTCCCCCACCTCCCACCAAAGGTGGTTTTTTGTTGTACCCTTTCTCTGGGTGGAAGGGTTCTTTTTTGGTGTTTCCTGGGGGTTTCTGGAATCCACCCCTTAAAGGGGGGGCTCTGTCACCAGTCTGGGCCCAGTGTCTCACAGAGCCCAGACTTTTAATTTATTTCTGAGTATTTTATGTCTGTTAGTATTGTTTTGTTAGTTTCTGAATATGTTTTTGGTTTTTGACACATGTGCCTCCTCTCCTCCAGACACTCCCACTAGCTGCTCACAGTCTATTTCCCAGTCATCTCAGCTGTGAGCAGTTGTGTAATAAGGTCACCTGCCTACTCAGCCGCCCACACCTGCAGCTCATTAATGTGTCTGTTATTTAAGCACTGCCAGCTCATTTTTTCTTTGCAGCAGTCTTGTTTGGAGTTGAATGGACTTGATTCCTCCGTGTATTCTCCTCTTCTTACCCAGAGCAATTCCAGCTCTGGAGTGCCTTTTACTGTAAGTTACCCTTTTTTGTATTTTTGTAGTTCCAGTTTGAAAAAAAATTCCAGTTTTGGATTTTTTGTTATTAAATGCCACTACTGCAGGTCAGCGCCTGGGTCTGTCTTTCTGCCCTGGAGGAGCCATTCATGACAAAGGTGTCAGGGACTGCACCACTAATTCCCTATGGAGGGGTGCGTAACAATACCGTGAGATGGTGCCTCAGGGGTCAGGACCTATGACCCCAAAGACCTTTTCAGGGGAGGATCCTGATGGCAGACCAGCAACAAAATTACCATGAGTTGGCTTGTCAGCACAACAGGTAGACCCTACGGCTTACAAGTCCCAGTTTCGCTAGTCCAGTTTTGGGAAAGGCATGGTGTTTCTATTTTGTTCAATTTTGAAAATTGCTGACACATAGATTTTCACTTGTCGATCTCGGATGTTGTTTTGAAAATGTCTAAAAGTAATTTGCATCCTTTTGCATCCAATTTTTGAAGGTTGTTCAATTATTTCAAAATCTATTTTGAACCATGGCATACTAGATGACTGCATACTGTATAACGACATTTGTAGTGTTATCATTACTGCTGAAATGCGACAGTGCCAAGCAGAATTATACTGTAAAAAAGTAAAATTAAAATTAGATGAAATAACTAAAAATCAAGGCTACAGACATTTACTTTGTTGTGACAAGATGTTTCTCCTTCCTATTCTGTTTTTATATGACAATTTCCCTTACATCAAGATCATTTTTTCTTGTTCTAAGCAGTTTTCTTGGTGGCAAATTTAGTTATTCTAAGTAAAATGATCTGTTTTCATATAAGAAAATCTGGCTCATCAAAACTACTTAAAATAAGTAAAAAAAAACTGTCTGGATGCACATGAAATGGTCTTGCATAAAGACTGCATGGGAAGAAGAAATATCTTGTCACACTCTCAAAATAAGCACTGGTATCTTTGATTTAAGATTTTCATCTTAGATACTTCACTTTTTCACAGTGTAAGCTCTTATGGTTAGCATGGCTAATGTACATGAATTAACAAAATCAAACTCAAACAAAAGTGTGCAGGGCCGGCCGAAACTAATGACCACATAATACAAAAGTGTAAGACGGACACTGCACCAAACTATATGAAAATGGGAGGGTCTTGGTTAACAATTAGTGTCAGAAAAAAAATCAACAGGAGATAAATGACTAATTGCAATGCTTTTCCCACTCACTAGTTACATTTCACAACTGAACACCGATTTATTTGGTATGAGCCAAGTTTAGTACAAACTGTTTTGTTTTATTGTTATATATTCGTCTGTTCTCCAGTGTGTATGAGTGTGTCTGCGACCTTCAGCAGCCCTCTTTGAAAATCTAATTGATCATGCTTTATTGAGATATAATACCTATTTTCTATCAAAGAGGGCAAGACACCCTCAGTAGGTGTCACTGTGATGAGGTCATGTAGTAAATGTTCCACTCGTGTATGAGTTTCCAAAGAGAGAAACTGTCAACCCCTGCCTGTCACCGTAAGACACGAGAACACCCAGGAAACAAGCTCACACAATCACAAAGCCAAAGGATGATGGACAGGCCCAGAACTTTCCACTACAGTGATGCTTGAAAGTCTGTGAACCCTTTAGAATTTTTTACATTTCTGCATATATTTGACCTAAAACAGCATCAGATTTTCACCCAAGTCCTAAAAGTAGATAAAGAAAACCCAGTCAAATAAATTAGACAAAAAATATTTACTTTGTCATTTATTTATTGAGGAAAATGATCCAGTATTACATATGTGTGAGTGGCAAAAGTTTGTGAACCTTTGATTTCAGTATCTGCTATGACCCCCTTCTGCAGCAATAACTGCAACTAAACATTTCCAGTAACTGTTGATAAGTCCTGAACATCGGCTTGGAGGAATTTTAGCCCATTGCTCTGTACAGAACAGCTTCAATTCTGGAATGTTGGTGGGTTTCCTCACAAACTGCTTGCTTCAGATCCTTCCACAACATCTCAGTAGGATTAAGGTCAGGACTTTGACCCCACCATTCCTAAACATTAACTTTATTCTTCTTTAACCATTCTTTGGTAGGACAACTTGTGTGCTTAGGATTGTTGTCTTGCTGCATGACCTTTTTCTTTTGCAGTTCAGTTCATGGACAGATGTCCTGACATTTTCCTTTAGTATTTGCTGGTATAATTCAGAATTTATTGTTCCATCAATGATGGCATGCTGTCCTGGCTCAGATGCAGCAAAACAGGCCCAAAGCATGATCTTACCACCACCATGTTTCAGACATGGGATAAGGTTCTTATGCTGGAATTCAGTGTCTTCTTTTCTCCAAATATAATGCTTCTCATTCAAGTCAGAAACTTCTATTTTGGTCTCATCCATCCACAAGACATTTTTTTCCAATAACCTTCAGGATTGTCCATGTGATCTTTAGCAAACTGCAGACAAACAGCAATGATGTTTAATGTTGTCCATGTTTAATGTTGCAGCATTGCACCGAGACAAATTCCTAATTTGTGTACTACATGAACAATGGCAATCAATGGCAATAAATCTCATTCTGATTCTGATTCTGATCTAAACCCTGCTATACACACCATTGTTGTTCAGTGTTCTCCTGATGGTGGACTCATGAACACTGACATTAGCCAATGAGAGAGAGGCCTTCAGTTGTTTAGAAGTTACCCTGGGGTCCTTTGTGACTCACCGACAATTACACGCCTTGCTCTTGGAGTGTCCTTAGTTGGTCTACCACTCCTAGGGAGGGTAATAATGGTTTTAAATTTCCTCTATTTGCACATAATCTGTCTTACTATGGATTGATGGAGTCCAAACTCTTTACAGATGGTTTTGGAACCTTTCCAGCCTGATAAGCATCAACAACCCTTTTTCTGAGGTCCTCAGGAATCTCCTTTGTTCATGCCATGATGCACTTCCACAAACATTTTGACTCTTTGATAGATTTTTAAATAAAGGATTCTTTAAATAAAACCAGATGCCCACTCACACCTGATTGTCTTCCCATTGAATGAAAACACCTGACTCTAATTTCATCATCAAATTACCTCATAACCTGAGAGGTTTACAAACTTTTGCCACTCACAGCTATGTAACATTCAATAATTTTCCTCAATAAATAGATGACAAAGTTAAAAAAAATATCTTATTTATTTAACTGGGTTCTTTTTATTTACTTTTAGGCCTGGGTTCAACAACTTTCAAGCACCACAGTATAGGAATTTTATAATAACACTCTGCAGATTAAAACAGACATTCAAATGATGCCTAATTATGAAAGCAGTTATACCCCCTTTACACAGAGATGGAGATCATTGAGAGATTGCTGAGAGATCTGGCCAATTTTTGATCTATCAGTGATCTTCAGTGATCTCCACAGTCACCACAGTCTCCTCAAAGATTTGACTCAGTCCAAAACATAAAAGGATCTCCCAAACAATCTCAAAGATCAACAAAAACTTGCCCACTCTCTCAACGATCTCCGTGCTGTGTAAAGGGGCTCTTTGAAATAATATTGTTAAAACTTATAATTCTTTAGAACGTGATTTTATTCTACTAACGTCCCCATGAGTTTATATCTGCCAAACAACTTCAAGGCAACCTTTTTGACATAAAACAGAAGTCAAACAAAGCTGCTGTACTGCTCTTGTCCTTGATAGCTTAGCAGTTGAGAATTTATACTGCAAGATCACATTGCTCAAATACAGTGATCCTGGGTCCGACTGCCGGCCAGAGTGATCTTACCTGCGTTTCTCCCCTTCTCTTTACTCTGTATATGATGTCTTTCTTATCTGTCTGTCAGCACTTCACTTTTTCCACATTTTGTTATGATATAGCCTTATTCCAAAATGGATAAAATTCATTTTTCTCAAAATTCTACACACAATACCCCATAATGAAGACATGAAAAAAGTTTTTTTTTTTTTAGATATTTGCAAATTTATTAAAAATAAAAAACTAAAAAATCACATGTACATAAGTATTCACAGCTTTTACCGTGAAGCTCAAAATTGAGCTCAGGTGCATCCGGTTGCCACTGATCATCCTTGAAATGAGTTTGCCAGAAGGCACCTGACGGACTCTCAGACCATGAGATGAAGATTGATCTCTTTGGCGTGAATGCCAGGTGTCATGTTTGGAGGAAACCAGGCACTGCTCATCAGCAGGCCAATACCATCCCTACAGTGAAGCATGGTGGTGACAGCATCATGCTGTGGGGAAGTTTTTCAGTGGCAGGAACTGGGAGACTAGTTAGGATAGAGAGAAAGATGAATGCAGCAATGTACAGAGACAACCTGGATGAAAACCTGTTCCAGAGCGCTCTTGACCTCAGACTGGGTCGACAGTTCATCTTTCAGCAGGACAATGACCCTAAGCACACAGCCAAGATATCAAAGGAGTGGCTTCAGGACAACTCTGTGGATGTCCTTGAGTGGCCCAGCCAGACTTGAATCCAATTGAACATCTCTGGAGAGATCTGAAAATGGATGTGCACTGATGTTTCCCCTCCAACCTGATGGAGCTTGAGAGGTGATGCAAAGAGGAATGAGCCAAACTGCCCAAAGATAGGTGTGCAAAGCTTGTGGCATCATATTCAAAAAGACTTGAGGCTGTAATTGCTGCCAAAGATGTTATTATGGGATATTGATTCAAGATTAGTCTGGGCTGACATTAAATGTATTGTGATATATCCTTTCAATCTTAAATTTTTCCTTTGCTCAGTCCCATCTGTGCTTTATTCGAGAACTCCCAGTGGTTTTCCTGATAGTCCTAAATATCATGATGTGAATTACCGAGTTACATAAGCAGTGCTGAGGTTACATTTCTGCAGTGGAGACAAAACTCATTTGCTTCCACCCTCCAAGTGGCGTGCATCTTAACCAATAGGTCTCTATGTGGTGCCATTTATAAGCAATGGAATGTGTGTGTGGGTTAAAGAACAAAAGGTCTTATTAGCTTTCTTGGTTTAAATGATAATATGATACAAGATGTGCTTCGTGTCGATTTTCAGTGAGTCAGGCCTGTTCTATTTATAACAATTCACAAATTTGCCTGAAGGAGGGTTGCAGAATGTAAAAAAGTAAAAACAATCAACATAGTTCAAGGTGATGTACCAAAATAAGAGCAATAAAAATTAGCTGTTTAGGATGTTTTGTTAGTATTAATAATATGGATAATAGACACAATTTATTTCAATTCATACAACAAAAAACATGAGATAAGATAAGATAAGATAAACCTTAATTAGTCCAACAATGGAGAAATTCCAGGATTACAGCAGCAAAGGGATAGCAGCACTTAGAGCAATAGTTAATAAGATTACAGAGTACTAACCCTACTCTGTGAACCACATGGGGTGGACATAGACAATATGACCAACTGCATCACAGAATACATCAGATTCTGTGAAGACATGACCATGCCAGCTCAGACTGTACACTGCTTCTCCAACAACAGACCATGGGTCACCAGTGACCTGAAAGCACTTCTGAACAAAAAGAAGAGAGCTTTTAGGTCTGGAGACAAGGAGAAGCTGAGGGTAGTGCAGTATGAGCTGAGAGAGATGCTGAGGAGGTGCAAGGACAATTATAGGAGGAAGTTGGAGGATACACTCAGGCAAAACAATGCAAAAGATGTGTGGGAGGGAATGAAACAAATAACTGGGTGCAAGGGGAGAATCAAGCAGTGGGGAGAGTCCCACTGCCTGGGAGCAGCTCTGCGATCCACATGGTGAGGACATCGATGGCCTCACTCACACCATCAGGGACTACATCAGCTTCTGTGTGGACAACACCGTACCCACCAAGACCATACGGTGTTGCTCAAACAACAAACCCTGGATCAACCCTGAGATAAAAACGCTTCTGAGAGAGAAGAAGAGGATCTTCAGGTTGGGGAACAGGGAAATGCTGAAGTCCGTACAGAGGGAGCTGAGGAGGAAGATCAGAAAAGGCAAGGACAGCTTCAGGAAGAAGATGGAGGACAAGCTGCAACAGAGCGACATCGGTGGGGTCTGGAGAAACCTTAAAACCATTTCTGGGCTCCAGAATAACTCCTCCCAGGCCATGGGGGGCAGGGAGTGGGCGAACAATCTGAACCTGTTTTTAATAGGTTTGACCAACCGCCCTCCCCCCCGACTGCACAACAACCACTGCTGCCTCTAAAGACATCGAGTCCTGCTGCCCACACCCCACTCCACCAACACCCCCTCACTTCCAACACACAGCCCCCCAACATGACCCTCACTAAGACCCAGGTGAGGACGGAGCTGAGAAAGATCAAGGTGAGGAAGGCGTCGGGACCGGACGGCATCAGCTCAAAGCTCCTCAATTCCTGTGCAGATCAGCTATGTGGGATTGTGGAGCTCATCTTCAACCTGAGCCTGAAGCTGGGGAGGGTACCACAGTTGTGGAAAACATCTTGTGTGGTACCTGTACCAAAGACCTCCCGCCCCAAAGACCTGAACAGCTACAGACCAGTGGCCCTGACGTCCCACATGATGAAGACCCTGGAGAGACTGCTCCTTGCTCACCTCCGCCCCCTGGTGGGACCAGCGATGGATCCACTCCACTTTGCCTACTAGCATGGCACTGGGGTGGAGGATGCGGTGATCTTCCTCCTTCACCATTCTCTGTCCCACCTGGAGAAGCCCGGGAATGCGGTGAGGATCATGTTCTTTGACTTCTCCAGTGCTTTCAACACCATCCAACCAATGATCCTGAAGGACAAGATGCTGTGCGCAGGGGTGGACCAGCACCTGTAATCATGGATCCTGGACTACCTCACTAACCAGCCACAGTTTGTGAGAACCCGGGACTGTGTGTCCGACACGATCATCGGTAGCACGGGGGCCCCCCAGGGAACGGTTTTGGCTCCCTTCCTGTTTACCTTTTATACTGCGGACTTCTCACACAACACAACACACTGCCATCTACAGAAGTTCTCTGACAGCTCTGCAATCGTCGGCCTCATCTCCAACGGAGATGAAGCTGAGTACAAAGGACTTATCCAGGACTTCATGGACTGGTGCCATCGGAACTGCCTCCAGATCAACGCGAGGAAAACTAAGGAGCTGGTGGTGGACTGCCACAGGCAAGGACAACCCCTCACAGCACCAATAAACATACAAGGAACAGACATCGAGATGGTGACATCCTACAAGTACCTGGGTGTTCATCTGAACAATAAACTAGACTGGTCACACAATACCGACGCACTCTACAAGAAGGGACAGCGCAGGCTGTTCCTACTGAAGAGACTCAGGTCTTTTGGTGTACAAGGGGCGCTGCTGAAGACATTCTATGACACGGTGGTGGCATCAGCCATCACTTTTGGAGTGGTCTGCTGGGGCAGTGGCATTACAGCAGCCGATAGGAAGAGACTGAACAAACTAATCAAGAAAGCTAGCTCTGTCCTGGGGCAGCGCCCTGACCCAGTGGAGGAGATGGGAGAGAGAAGGATGGTGGCTAAACTGTCATCTCTGCTGGAGTCCGAGTCCCACCCTATGCAGGACATACTGAACGCACTGGGGAGCTCATTTAGCAGCAGACTACATCATCCTAGGTGCGCAACCGAGAGGTTTCGCAGGTCCTTCCTACCTACGGCAGTCAGACTGTATAACCTAAGCAGGGCTGCTCGCAGAGATAGCAAAAAAAAAAATGTGACGACCTAATAGTACTGAATGCAAAAGACGCAATAGACCTACACAATGGTCCCCTCCAGTATATACAACTAGGACAGTATTGGTCGCTACGGAGGGTGACAATATGTATGGGTATATATTCATACTATGTAGGATAACTAAGTAGACGGTTATGCTGTTTATTCCATCTTGCTACAATTCTCCGCACTTTGTATATATATTTATATATTGATGTGTATGTATATGTATGTATATCCACTGCTCTTATTTAAATCTTCCGTATCTTCTTAATTATTGCTCTGGGTGTTGCTATCCCTGTGCAGTTGCAATCCTGGAATTTCCCCATTGTGGGACTAATAAAGGCTTATCTTATCTTATCTTATCTTATCTTATCTTACATCTGGGAGCCAGGAGAGAGCTGATGAACTGAATCTGTTTTTTAATAGGTTCAACTCACAGTCTGTCATCCCAACAACACAGCCAGAACCTCACACACCCCTCCCCCACCCTCATGTGCAAAACCTCTCTCCATCTCCCCTCCTCACCCCCCTCCTCCTCCTCAGGGGACACCAGGCCCCTCCCTCATATCACTGTGACTACAGACCAGGTTAAGAAACAGCTGGAGAGACTCTGGCATCAGAAGGCGGCAGGCCCTGGTGGAATCTCCGCCAGGATCCTGAGGACCTGTGCCAACCAGCTAGCTCCAGTAGTGAAACACTTGTACAACCTGAGCTTGAGTCTGGAGAGAGTACTGGTGCTGTGGAAGACATCCTGCCTTGTTTCTGTTCCCAAAAAGTCATCTTCATCAGACCTGAATGACTATTGACCAGTTGCCCTCACATCTCATGTGATGAAGGTCCTGGAGAGACTGGTCTTAGCCCATCTGAGGCCGCAGGTGAAGACGTGAATGTCTGCAGTCTGCATATCAGCCCCATTTAGGAGTTGAAGACGCCGTCATCTATCTGCTGCAACAAGCCAACCTGCACCTGGATGGTGGAGAAGATACTGTGAGAATCACATTCTTTGATTTCTCCAGTGTCTTCAACACTATCCAGCAACTACTGCTGGGTGAGAAGCTGCAGATGATGGGGTTCGACAGCTCTTTGATCTCCTGGATTACTGACTACTTGACAGGCAGGCCACAGTTTGTTCAGCAGGGCAGTGTCTTGTCTGGCATGGTGGTTAGTGATACAGGAGCTCCACAGGGGACTGTACTTTCTCCGTTTTTCTTCACCTTATACACCACTGACTTTCAGTACAACACTGAGTCCTGCCACCTGAAGAAATTCTCTGACCACTCAGCTGTTTTGGGGTGTATAAGAGGAGAAGAGGGGGGGAGTACAGGGCACTGGTAGACAGATTTGTGGAGTGGACAGAGCAAAATCACCTGATGCTGAATGTCAGCAAGACCAGAGGGATGGTGATTGACTTCAGGAAAAAGAGGACACTTTCTCAGCCATTGCAGATTAGGGGGGAGGATGTGGGGGTGGTTGAGGACTACAAATACCTGGGTGTAAGGATCAGCAACGGGCTGGACTGGAGATCCAACATCGATGCTGTGCACAAGAAGGAGATGAGCAGACTCTACTTCATGAGGAAGCTGAGATCCTTCAATGTGTGCAGCAGGATGGTGGAGCTTTTCTACCAGACTGTTGTCGCCAGCGCAATCTTCTTTGCTGCTGTCTGTTGGGGTAGCAGTATCAGGGCCAGCGACACCAACAGACTTGACAAGATTATCAAGAGGGCTGGCTCTGTAATTGGTCTCAGGCTGGAGACCTTTGAGACAGTGGTGGAGAGGAGAACACTAAATAAACTGTGATCCATCATGGACAATCCTGATCACCCCCTCCACCACACACTGAACAGTGAACAGAACCACTGAACAGACAGGACCACTGTCTGTTCAGAACAACTGAACAGCCAGTGGAGCGCATTCTCCGGTAGACTATTAAAGCTTCACTGTCGAATGGCCAGATACAGGAAATCTTTCCTGCCGCATGCCATTTCACTGTACAATAACTCACTCTGATGTTGTATTCTGGTCATAACTATGCCGCCATACTGCACCTTACAGTCTTACTGGTACCTCACATTTCACTCTGCACCTGATAGTCCTGCATTGTACAATGGGTATGATTCATGTGTTTGTATGGGTCTCCATGTATTCAGCTATGATGTATATAGGTTTTTATAGTAGTGTTAGTTTTAATTTCCATGGGTAATCCCTTTGTCTGTCATGCGTGTGTTTCTGTCTGGTTGTCTACTGTCATGCTGCTGTTACACTGCAGTTCCCCAGTTTGGGATCAATAAAGTTTATCTATCTATCTGTCTATCTATCTATCTATCTATCTATCTATCTATCTATCTATCTATCTATCTATCTATCTATCTATCTATCTATCTATCTATCTATCTATCTATCTATCTATCTATCTATTGTAAGAGGTAATTTTGGAAAACAGGCAGTTCTTTATTTGAGAAGTAATTTTCATGATTATTCAAACTGATTAGTTTAAATCTTATACTTAAACATTTTAATGAATAATTTAGTTTGCTTATCCAGTTTTTGCTCTTTTGTGGTGTTAGTCTGGCAAGAGAATGGACACAGAATGGAAAGGGCTTTTATTATGAAGGAGTGGCGGAAGTAAAGTGGGAGGATGTTTTTTTGTAAATAGAACGTTGGGTGCAGTTATGGCTGGATATTAAAGTTATGGGAAGAGCTCAAATGGTCTCATTCTTGTGGCAGAAGGACTAACCTTCAACTATCACCCACGCAAGCTTACACTATCTATCTATCTATCTATCTATCTATCTATCTATCTATCTATCTATCTATCTATCTATCTATCTATCTATCTATCTATCTATCTATCTATCTATCTATCTATCTATCTATCTATCTATCTATCTATCTGTCTGTAACAATAAGAACTGGTTAGCCAAAGCAGTAAATGAATATACGTACACAAATATATACACGGTGTAGGAGCATTGCAGCTAGATGGAATAAACAGCAATATGGTTTGTTAAATTCATGAGGTGGGACTCAGACTCCAGCAGAGATGACAGCTTAGCCACCATTCTCCTCTCTCCTATCTCCTCCACTGGGTCGAGGCGTCACCCCAGTACAGAGCTAGCTTTTTTGATAAGCCTGTTCAATGTCTTCCTGTCGGCTGCCTTGATACCACTGCCCCAGCAGACCACTCCAAATGTGATGGCTGATGCTACCACTGAATTGTAGAAGGTCTTCAGGAGTGCCCCTTGCACTCCAAAAGACCTGAGCCTCCTCAGGAGGAACAGCCTGCGCTGTCCCTTCTTGAGAGCATGTTGGTGACATGTGACCAGTCCAGTTTATTTTTTAGGTGAACACCCAGGTACTTGTAAGATGTCACCATCTCAATTTCTGTCCCCTGGATGTTTACTGGTGCTGTGGGGGGTTGTTCTCACCTGCGGTAGTCCACCACCAGTTCCTTAGTTTTCCTTGCATTGATCTGGAGGTAGTTTTGCAGGTACCAGTCCACGAAGTCCGGGATAAGTCCTCTGTACTTCGCATCATCCCCATCAGAGATGAGGCCGATGATCACAGAGTTGTCAGAGAACTTCTGTAGATGGAAGTGTGGTGTGGTGTGTGAAAAGTCAGCAGTGTAGAGGGTAAACAGGAAGGGAGCCAGAACTTTTCCCTGGGGGACCCCCGTACTGCAGATGATGGTGTCAGACACACAGTCTGGGGTTCTCACAAACTGTGGTCAGTTTGTGAGGTAGTCCAGGATCCACAATGACAGGTGCTGGTCCACCCCTGCGCTCAGCAGCTTGTCCCTCAGGATCACTGGCTAGATGGTGTTGAAAGCTCTGGAGAAATCAAAGAACATGATCCTCACAGTGCTCCCAGGCTTCTCCAGGTGGGACAGGGAATGATGTAGGAGGAAGTTCACTGCATCCTCCACCCTGATGCCATGCTGGTAGGTAGTGTCTTCCAGCAAGACGCAGTGCAGCTTCCATACCACACTGTGATGCAGCTGGTGAGGATGCTCTCAATGGTGCCCCGGTAGAATGAGCACATGATGGGGGGTGGGGCTTGTGCTTTCCTCAGTTTGTGGAGGAAATGGAGGCGAGTTTTAGCCTTCTTGGCCAGTGATGTGGTGTTGCTGGACCAGGAAAGGTCCTCAGAGATGTGTACCCCCAGGAACTTGGTGCTTCTCACCCTCTCCAGAGCTGCTCCATCGATGATCAGAGGGGGGTGCTGTGTGTGTCCCCTCCTGAAGTCAACTACAATCTCCTTGATTTTTCCCCCGTTCAGGAAGAGATTACTGTCTTTAAACCACTGGACCAGCTGGCTCAAAGTCAAAGTCAAAGTCAAAGTCAAAGTCAAAGTGCCTTTACTGTCATTCCATTGTTAATAAACAATGCAACGAAATTGAGATGCTGCTCCCTAATCCTGCTGACCTGATCCTGATCAGGTCAGCAGCTGCTAATCCTGATCCTGCTCACCTCATTTCTGTAGTTGGCCTCCTCATTGTTGGTGATGAGGCCCACCACCATCATGTCATCCGCAATCTTGAAGATGTGGTTGGTATTGTAGGCTGGTACACAGTCATGGGTCAGCAGGGTGAAGAGCAGCGGGCTGAGCACGCACCATTGTGGGGCCCCCGTGCTTAGTGTGATGACACTGGATGTGTTGCTGCCAATCCGGACATTCTGTGGCCTCCATGTGAGAAAGTTCAGTACCCAGTTACGCAGAGAGGTTTTGAGTCCCAGGTGTCTGAGTTTATGTATTTGGTGCTGGGGGATGATTGTGTTGAATGCTGAACTGAAGTCCAAGAACAGTATTCGCACATAGGAGTTCTTTGAGTCCAGGTTAGTGAGTGTTGGATGGAGAGCAGCAGCGTTGGCATCCAATGTGGATCTGTTTGACCTGTATGCAAACTGAGATGGGTCGTGGGAGGGAGGGAGGATGGACTTGATGTTCAGCATGACCAGCCACTCAAAGCACTTCATTATGATGGGGGTCAATGTCACTGGTCAGTAATTGTTGTAGCTGGATGGGACGGGCTTCTTTGGGACTGGTATTATGGTAGCAGCTTTGAAACATGTGGGGACAACAGCTTGAGTCAGGGAGATGTTGAAGATGCCGGACAGAACATTCTTGAGCTCCTCTGTACAGTCCTTCAGAACGCGACCCGGTATGTTGTCTTGTCCAGCTGCCTTGCGTGGGTTGATCCTGCAGAGGGTCCTCTTCACGCTACTTATGATGGACCTGACAGGGATGGGGGGATTGAAAAGATTTGAAATGGTCCGTAGGGGTGATGGTTGAAGAGGTGGGGAGAGGGAGAAAAATAGAGAAGAACAAACAGAGAGAACACAGACTATTACAGCTAAAACAGATACTTCTTCTGAAGCGGTCTCACCACAAGCCTAATAACTGCACCTGTAAGAGAACAGAGACATAGGTGTGTGTGTGCATGTGTGTGTGAGAGAGCACTCGCGAAAGTGAGTGTGTGAGGAGCTTGCCTGGAAACATACAAAGAGGGTGGCAGGCCGCAACCCCCCTCCCTTCCGAAACCACGAGCAAGCAAGACAGCACCACCAACCCCCAGGGGGCACAGCCGCAGCCCCCACAGAGCACAAATGTTCCAAAGCCACCAAATTCCAGGACAGCCAGACACCCACCCCAGTAGGGACGGCCAGAGGAGGCCGGGCTGCCAAACAGCCCCCGCCGTTTGGTGGCATTGGCCCCCACCCCCCTAGTGGGGCCAACGCCAGCCATGGGCCCCAGGCACCAGAAGGCTAACACCCCTCTTCCAGGCACGGGCTCCCTGGACACCCCCCCCATACAGCAGATCCACACCCACCCCAGCATCCCAGACACACGCTCTGGGACACTTAGTCATTCACACACACTCAAACAATCACTCTTACACTCGCACTCCTTCACTCACACACACACTCAGACTCACTCACTCACTCTCACCCACTCTCATACTTGTTCAGTCTCGCTCACACTCTCACTTACACTCCCACTCACTCATGCTTCCTTTCACTCACGCTCACTCATGTACACACTCTCATTCGTGCTCTGACTCACTCACATCTGACACACTCACTCTTGCACTCACTCACACTTCACACTTGTGGTGGCGACGGTGCAGGTACAGTGTGGCCGGCCTCCGCCTCGATGACCAGAGGCCTGAACCCACAGTCTGCACACTGAAGCACCCCGAGCAAGACACCAATCCCAAAGCTGCCCCCGGCGGGCCAGGCAAGCACCCCGCACGGCAGCCCTGCCACCACCAGCACACGAACGCATGCGCGAATGGACAGACAGTAGGACCCACAAAGCATCCCTGCCATCCAGAGATTAGAAAAAAGCACCACACAAGCACACGCCATCCACCATTTATCCACTCTCACACTGACTCTCATACTCACTCACATTCACTCACTCTCACTAACACTTGGGGCCGCAGTGGCTCAGGAGGTAGAGTGGGTCGCCCAACTACCAGAGGGGTGGTGGCCCAAACCCTGCACCCCCCCCCCCCAAGACACGCCGCGCACCCCACCCCCAGCGCCCACGACACTGGGCACGAATGTGCTCAAATGCCCAGCAGCGGCCAGAGAGGCCGGAGAGGCTGCCAGTGCGGCCAGCAGCCACACCCCCACCAGCCCGCCCCAGGGTAGCTGTGGCCACAGAAACAGCCCACCACCAGCGACACCCACCTGGAGTGAATGAACAATGGACCCATCGCAAGTGCTTCGAGATGTCGCCTGACTTGTAAAGTTCCACACAAATGCAACCCACCATTACCATTTACTTACTTTCACTTACCTGCTGACTGCCTCACTCACGGTCACTCCCTCATTCATGCCTATTACTCACTCACACACCCACACACACACACACACACACACACACACAAACCTATGTTCTTCTCCTCAGCCCATCCAATCCTAAAACCCTGCAAATGTATCCTAAGGCGCCATCCTGTAGACGGGTAGCACCGCAGGGATGATGACACCATGACATCTCAGGTCACCAACAGCAGAAGGGTTGGAGGAAAGACTGCCTTTGAAATGCCCAGGGATACAGGTTTAGAGCTTTTTTTGCACTCACTGAACACGCAGACTAAAGGAAGTAACCAGGTAACTTCTTTCGTGTGACACCCAATATGACGGCGTAAACAAAGTCATGTGAGCAGTGATGTTATATGCATGGGGTCTATACCAGCTTCTGCCAGACTGTATACATATAAACATGTCTAAGTGAAGCTAGGTTTTACTGTTTTCATTGTAATCATATGACCCAAGAAAGCATTTCAGAATATTAAAACCCATAAATACCCGATTGTCTTCATGAATTTGAACTGAAGGACAAAGGTTTTCATACATAATTTTCCTTTACTTTCATTGGTTTGAACGAGTATGGTTAACTAAGAATGCTTAAAAGAACCCAGTACTTTAAACAAATTACAAGTAAAAGGCATAATTTTGCGCAGCAGAATTGTATGAGTGTAATTTTGCTTGTATTCCAACACTCTTTTATTTATTGAGCCACATATTCAGATTGAGGTACAATTCTGTCCCCAGGTTTTGAAATCATGTTTGGTTGATGGTATCAGCCCTTTTTGTTATTTCAGTCCATTCTCTTTTATTGACATCATAAAAGGACAGGCTGGATATCAGGATGTTGAGGGGGTGGAAGTGAAAAGAGTGTTGCTAGCAGGGTAAAAAGACACAGAGTAGTGAAGGTGAAGAGGCTGTTTCTTTAGATGGACAAAGAAGGGGAGGTGGAGTGTGGCGACAAGAGAGCAGATCGCTTCATAGCTTCGGGGTGTGTGCCGCCGAAAGAGACAGCCTAATGGAAGGTCCCTGTGAGGAGTGTTGACAGTCTTTTTGCTTCAGCTGCAGTCAGCAGGTCTCCATACCACCACGAAAAGCAGGTGCACTGTAAAATCAGAGCAAGGGAAGGGATGTGGTGCTTACAGATGAATGTGTCCTAATTAAAGGCAAATATGCATATTTAATGAAACTGAAGTGGTCTTATCCTCACCTCCTGTAGGGGTGCCTGCATAATGTCCATGATGCACTTATTATTAGTGGTAACACAGCACGGAGGAAAGCGTAGGAACAATGAGGGGGTCTTTCTAATATTAGATTAGAAAAGCATAATTTGCATCCTGCTATACTAATAAGAGAAGATGTATGTATTGAACAGGCCTACATCATGCTTATGTCCCATGGTGCACACTCTGAGCTTTGACATAAGCCATTACTGTGTGAAGTGTTTAACATGTGGGTCACATACTGGAGGAGTAACCTTGGAATGTGAACAAGAAAATAAAGGCTTCTTTGATGCCGAATTTCACAACATGACCACTGCCTTAACAGAAGATTCATTTCTGAGAAGTACTGCATTCCTACACGAACAATGGGAAAAAGGCAGACGCTTATAAATACATCTCTTCTAGAATGTTATCTGAGAGACATAAAATTAATATCCTTGTTCATACAAAACACACGTAAGAGATAGCACTGTGAAATTTTCATAACTTTAGCAGCCACATATTTCCTGAGAGCTATGCAGTTTTGACAAACCGATGAGAAATAATGTAACATTTTTGGCAGTTGCCTAAGTGGAAAACCCAAAGCATTTTGTCCTCCCAAGACAGACCAGCCTCAGGAGTAAGTGTGCACAGCAAGATAGTGACTGCAGTTCCTTCAAGGCCCCCATAGCAACATTTTTAAGAGGAGCTGTCTATTTTAAGTAAACCACAAATGTGCTAGGCTGCAAGCTAGTCAGTGTTGGATGTCAGAAAAAAAAAAAGACTCAAATGCACAGCTAAACTGTGAGTTTTGAGACTACATTTAGACTTATATTACTCCCATTTTGGTGCTGAACAACATATTTTTCATTTTTTTAAGAAAGGAAAGCATGAGATGATAATGAAAAAACAGGTATAAGAATCATTTCACACTGAGCATTTGGGCAGTAACCTCCTATAAAGATAGGATAACATCTACAGTGTTGTCCTAACTGGATGGGTGGGTGGGGGTGGGGGTGGAGGATTGGTTATCACCTGTGTCTCCCCACTTAACAGTTATCACTGTTGCATCCCCCAGTCAGGGACTTAATAGCTCCCGGGGTGTATATCTGGGGCCCTGTGGTGGTGCGGGTCTTATGATTCCTCATTTTAGTTCCATTTTTTACCCTCTATTAGACACTGATTAGGGTAGATGGGGAGTGTGGTATGGCCTTCCGGGGATTTGAAGAACTGGTTGGTCATCCATGCTCCCTACCTCTTTTAAATGCCTCACATTAGATGCACCCACACATGGGGGGAAGGGGATCGGGTATGGCTAGTGAAAGATGACCCATGCAGGGGGCAGGCAGGAAGGAAGGCTGCCTGGATCCTTCAAAGAAAGCAATTAGTGAACAGCTACTGAGTTATTTTTTTCCAGTCATTAGCTATGGGGAGCAAGCGGGAAGGAGGAGCACATGCCTGAGAGAGGCAGGGTGCAAGTGACCCAGGAGACAAAATCCCATCCCTGACTCAACGGGCGATTAACCAAATAGAACCAAAAAATGCCATTTCTGGTGTGAACCAATCTAATACTGTTAATGTTGATTTGTTTGAGTTTTCCCCTCTCCCTGCTGTGTGTGTGTGTGTATTTTAAGAGCTTTTCATGTACTTCCCCTTTAAGATGTGCCCATTCAGTTATGTGCGCGGCGACATGCCTCCGCACCCTGGAAGCAGTGCACTTTCAGTGCTTTTTGGAACCAGCAAAACAGTGCAGAAAAGTAAAATGACTTGCAACAAAAAGAAATGTGGTCTCTGTCCAGATAGTGACATAATTTGAACTGATAGACCCAAAATGCAGACGCAACGAGGAGACCAGTTTTAAAAGTTTGAACAATGATTGTACTGATTGTGAAAAAGAAACACCCACCCAACTCTTGACCAACTCTTAGGAAATACACCTTCTTCTCACCAGTGCATAGTTCATATTCCCATTTAGACTTTTTTTAGCCAGTAACTCCATTGTGAGGGGTATAACAGACACTGAAATTTGCTCAGACCAAGCTATCAGCGATCATCATCCAGTATCTCTTACAGTGGGATAAAAAAGTATTTAGTCAGCCACCAATTGTGCAAGTTCTCCCACTTAAAAGATGAGAGAGGTCTCCAATTTTCATCATAGGTATACCTCAACTATGAGAGACAAAATAAGAAAAAAACAAAATCCAGAAAATCACATTGAAGGATTTTTAATGAATTAATTGGTAAATTCCTCGGTAAAATAAGTATTTGGTCAATAACAAAAGTTCATCTCAATACTTTGTTATATACCCTTTGTTGGCAATGACAGAGGTCAAATGTTTTCTGTAAGTTTTCACAAGGTTTTCACACACTGTTGCTGGTATTTTGGCCCATTCCTCCATGCAGATCTCCTCTAGCGCAGTGATGTTTTGGGGCTGTCGCTGGGCAACGCAGACTTTCAACTCTCTCCAAAGATTTTCTATGGGGTTGAGATATGGAGACTGGCTAGGCCACTCCAGGACCTTGAAATGCTTCTTACAAAGCCACTCCTTCGTTGCCCGGGCGGTGTGTTTGGGATCATTGTTGTGCTGAAAGACCCAGCCACATTTCATCTTCAATGCCCTTGCTGGTGGAAGGAGGTTTTCACTCAAAATCTCACGATACATGGCCCCATTCATTCTTTCCTTTACATGGATCAGTCGTCCTGGTCCCTTTGCAGAAAAACAGCCCCAAAGTATGATGTTTCCACCCCCATGCTTCACAGTAGAAATGGTGTTCTTTCTCCTTCAAACACGACAAGTTGAGTTTTTACCAAAAAGTTCTATTTTGGTTTCATCTGACCATATGACATTCTCCCAATCCTCTTCTGGATCATCCAAATGCTCTCTAGCAAACTTCAGATGGGCCTGGACATGTACTGGCTTAAGCAGGGGGACACGTCTGGCACTGCAGGATTTGAGTCCCTGGCGGCGTAGTGTGTTACTGATGTAGCCTTTGTTACTTTGGTCCCAGCTCTCTGCAGGTCATTCACTAGGTCCCCCCATGTGGTTCTGGGATTTTTGCTCACTGTTCTCGTGATAATTTTGACCCCACAGGGTGAGATCTTGCGTGGAGTCCCAGATCGAGGGAGATTATCAGTGGTCTTGTATGTCTTCCATTTTCTAATAATTGCTCCCACAGTTGATTTCTTCACACCAAGCTGCTTACCTATTGCAGATTCAGTCTTCCCAGCCTGGTGCAGGTCTACAATTTTGTTTCTGGTGTCCTTTGACAGCTCTTTGGTCTTGGCCATAGTGGAGTTTGGAGTCTGACTGTTTGAGGTTGTGGACAGGTGTCTTTTATACTGATAACGAGTTCAAACAAGTGCCATTAATACAGGTAACTGACATAATGCACGGCTCAGGAGACACACACACAGGCTCAGAATAGGTTTAACAGTTTATTTAACAGCACTTGTGTGTGTGGATGCGTGTCTGTGGTATGTGGATGTACTGGTGGCGGACGTCAGCGTCAGGCACGGAGGCAGGAAACCGTACAGCCAGACAACCCTGGGGAGAGAGCACAGGGAGAAGGTGACGGGCACCAAACCAGTACAACAGGTAATGAGGGATTTGTTGGCTTACTTGGCAGGGCAGGTGGCAGGCGTGCACAAGGGAGAGTCCAGAAGACAGCGACCTGACAATGCACCTGACAGCAGCAGCGAGATGGTGATGCAGAGGCGGAGTCCGCCGCCGGGAAAGATCCACCTGTGCACAGGGGAGAGACTGGAACACAAGTGGAGGTATGCTTACGCGAGAAATCTTGCTGGTTGGCAAGGGGGTTCCTCTGGAGCAAGTAGCCGAAGGAAACAGACGGCTTCAGGCCGAAGCCCAGGGCAGAGCGGCTTATATGCCCCGCTGCTGATGAGGTGCAGGTGTGCACTCAGCTGGCGCCGCTAATGAGCGGCGAGTTGTAACAGTACTCCCCCGTCTAGCAGCACCTCCTGGTGATGGTTTATCGGGGTGCTTCCGGTGAAACTCGGTGATGAGAGAGCGATCCAACACGAACGAGGAGCAAACCCATTGCCTCCATTCTGGCCCATAGCCCTCCCAGTCCACCAAATACTGTAGCCCGCGACCCCGGCGTCGGGAGTCCAAGATGGTCGAGACAGTCCAAGCCGGATGGCCATCAATCATCCGAGGCACGGGCGGCGCAGCAGGAGGAGGGCAGATGGGATCAGACACCACCGGTTTCACCTTGGAGACGTGGAAGGTGGGATGGATGCAGAGGGAGGGGGGAGTAGCAACACGCACTGCCACCGTGTTGATTATCTTGGTGACGGGGTATGGACCCATGAAACGTTTAGCCAACTTCCTCCTCTCACCCTTCAGGTTCACATCTTGCGTGGATATCCAGACTAGTTGGCCCACCCGGTAGGCAGGAGCAGGTCTTCTACGCCGATCTGCCGTGGCCTTATTGCGCTCCGCCGTGCGTAAAAGCACATTGCGCGCGGCTGTCCAGATGGAGCGACACCGCCTGAGGTGAGTCTGAACCGTGGGGACTGCCGACTCGTTCTCCAGCAAGGGAAACAGAGGGGGGTCGTAACCCAGGGACACCTTGAAGGGAGACATCCCTGTGGCTGAGGAGCGAGCGGTGTTGTGGGCGTACTGCACCCAGGCAAGGTGTTTGCTCCATGACGCAGGCTTCGAGGCGGTGATGCAGCGGAGAGCAGCCTCCAGCTCCTGGTTGGTCCGTTCACACTGCCCGTTAGATTGGGGGTGATGGTCGGAGGAGTGGCTTACCTGGGCTCCTAATGTCCTGCAGAAACTCCGCCAGATGTCCGAGGTGAATTGGGGACCCCGGTCGGAGACCACGTCAGCTGGTATCCTATGCAGCCTGACCACATGTTGGATGAGAAGATCTGCCGTCTCCAAGGAAGAGGGTAGCCCCCGTAATGGCACGAAATGGGCAGCCTTGGAGAATCGGTCGACGATGGTCAGGACAGTGTCGAAGTTGTTAGAGATGGGGAGACCAGTGACGAAGTCCAAGGCGATGTGCGACCAGGGCCTACCAGGAACGGGCAGGGGCTGGAGCAAACCCACAGGGGGGGAGTTGCCGGTCTTACTGGCGGCACAGATGGGGCAGGCCCGGGTGTAGCGGGCAGTGTCTTTGCGCAATCCCGGCCACCAGAAGGAGCGTTGGAGCAGGTCAATCATTCGGGAGGTCCCAGGATGGCAGGCTAGCTTGGACGTGTGAAGCCAATGGATGACCTCCCCCCGAACGGAGGACGGGATGAAGAGCCTCCCCTCCGGTCCGCCGCCCGGGTCCGGCTCCGATTCCTGCGCCTTCCGGACCTTATCCTCGATCTCCCAGGTAACGGCTCCCACGATGCACGACCTGGGCAGGATGGTATGTACAGCGCCCTCCGAATCCTCAGGGGCGAATTGCCTGGAGAGGGCGTCAGGGAGTCCGTTCTTGGAGCCCGGCCTGAATGTGATAGTGAAACGGAATCTTGCAAAAAACAGGGACTAACGGGCCTGGCGGGCGTTCAGGCGCTTGGCAGTTCTTAAATATTCCAGATTCTTGTGATCCGTTAACACCACGAAGGGCAGGACGGCCCCCTCCAGCCAGTGACGCCACTCCTGGAGCGCGAGCTTGATGGCAAGAAGCTCCCTGTCCCCCACGTCGTAATTGCGTTCCGCCAGGGACAAGCGCCGGGAGAAAAAGGCGCAGGGCCGTTTGACCCCATCCGCAGGTGACCGCTGAGACAGCACCGCCCCCACCCCCATATCCAAGGCGTTGACCTCCACGATGCACTGCAAAGAGGGACCAACCTGGCTGAGGACCCAGGAGGATGAAAACTCCGCCTTCAGCGCCTGGAAGGCCGCCGCGGCCTCATCAGTCCACTGGAAACGAGTTTTAGTGGAGGTGAGACGGGTCAGAGGGCCGACAATGGCTCCAAAGTTGGGCACAAAGTGGCGGTAGAAGTTGGCAAAGCTGACGAATTGTTGCACCTGCTTTCTAGACGTGGGAGTCGGCCAATCTACCACCGCTTTAATCTTAGCTGGGTCTGGGAGCACCTGTTCATGGGAGATGACGAACCCGAGAAATGACGTCTTCTTGGCATAGAACTCGCACTTCTCCGCCTTCACGTACAACCGATTCTCCAGTAACCTCTGCAGGACCCGTCTCACATGCACCTGGTGCTCATCCCTGGACTTGGAGAAGATGAGAATATCATCCAGGTAGACGAACACAAACAGGCCGATGAAGTCCCGGAGAACGTCATTTATCAGGCGCTGAAAGACGGCTGGAGCGTTGGTTAACCCGAATGGCATGACCAGGTATTCAAATGCCTGTTTTCCACTAGCCCAGCACACCTCGGTACGGCTCGATTCACTTCAGTACGGCTCGGAATGCTTCTGTCTCCATTAGCACGGTGTTGTGCTTGTGCTGTGATGGTTTGTGTTAGGAGGTTTTAAAAGCGGGGCGGCAGCAGATTCTCAGCGAGGCGGGGCCACACTCCCGTGACGTTACGCACCCGACTGAGTCCTTATTTACACGAGACAAAAAAGGATCCAAGGATTATTGCCTTGCTCGCTTTGTGGTTTTATCTCACAATTAATTTTATCTCATAATTAAGCTGCAACAACACAAGTCACTTTTGTTTTGAATTAACTGCCAAATGACCTAGAAATAATGATCTGAAACTTGTTTTTATTCGTATTAAATAATGAGACGGTGGCACACTGGACTACACCAAATTGTATTATTTTTTACATCCTAGGGCATTTTGGATGTACTGAATTAAAAAAATTCATGTTTTTCACCTTGAGGTCAACGTTTGGAACAACAGTATTATTATTTTCCGTTTAGATGATGCTACACTCCTTCTAAAGTATTGTAAACCTCTGAATTTGGAATGCCGATAGAACATTCAATTTACATATACTTGTACCTACTTTGACTTGGTGCTAATTTTTTATATTTCAATAAAAAGAACAGAAAGCTTACAAAAAGATTTGTTTTTTGGTCTAGTTAAAAATTACATTACCTTTACAATGGTTGACCCTGACAGGAAGATCAGCATAATTTTGATCAGACTAGGCAATGGAATTTCTATGTAATTATACTGTTTTATAATTCAGTGTTATAACAGACAAACCACACTTTCCAAAACAATTCCATTTTATTATATACAAAATATTAAAAGAAAAAAAAAACTTTGCAACACAACATGAAGGTTAATCGACATTTTATACACGCCGACCGCTGAGTGCCTCTACACCAGCTTCCCAAACTGGGTCACGAAGACTCGGATGAATGAAGGCGTCTCTGCCAGCTGTGGGTCAGCAAGGCTCGGTTGAATAATCCGTGCGGGCTGTCGCGGCGGACGCGTGGGATGATTCTACAAGGAAAATGCACACAATAAAATACAGCACGAAAGTGCAATATATACAGAAAAGACAATAGTTTTTAACAAGAATACATAAGCTTATTTCAGCGTATTGTTCACATGAATAATGAAAATAAAAGCTTTAGTCCGCAGTGTGCTGCAATAAAGTAGCGATCCATCCACAAATGAACAGCTTTTTTATTGCATAAACAAACTGGGCGTCTTACCGAATATATTTGCGAAAAAACGCACAATAAAAAAAAAATTAAAACTCACCGTTAAAGGACTCCGATGTCGAGACCTCCCGGTATATTTTTTCATTCCAGGCGGCTCCGTCTAACTCGCGCTGAATACGTTCGTCTGACAATGCAGTGAGCAGACACTGCAGCTCCTTATTGGTCCATGGAACACCCTTATTACGCGAAGCCATTTTTGATAGAGAATAAATGAAAATAGCACAGCAATACACTGAAAAGGAACCACCAATAGTGGTTGCGTGCTGAGTAAAGGCGGTCGTGAAGATTCTTTTTTTTTTTTTTTCAAAAACTTTATTGAGAAGGTCGTGAAGATTTGGTAGATGAGGAGGAGGAGAGGGGCGGTTACAACCTGACCAATCAGCGTCGGTTACGACCTGACCAATCAGCGGCGACCAGTCTGTTAACGTCACAACACGGCACAGCTCAGCACTGCTGTACCCTGCCCTGGAGCGGGGCTGAGAATCGCGGCTGTTAAACCGTGTTGGGGCTTGTGGAAAAGCGTACAAAGCGTGCTGAGCCGTCCCATGTCGCGTTAAAGCATGCTAGTGGAAAAGGCCCTAAAGTGGCCGTTCGGGGTACGGAAGGCTGTCTTCCATTCATCTCCCTCCCAGATCCGGACGAGGTGGTACGCGCTGCGGAGATCCAGCTTAGTAAACCAGGTCGCCCCCTGGAGGGAGTGGAAGGCAGTGTCCATCAGGGGCAGGGTGTAACGGTCCTTCACCGTGATGTCGTTAAGGGCTCGGAAGTCGATGCATGGATGAAGAGAGCCATCCTTCTTGCCCACGAAGAAGAACCCTGCACCTAATGGCGATGATGATGGGCGAATAATACCTGCGCTGAGAGATTCCTTAAGGTAAGAGTTCATGGCCTCCTTCTCCGGCGCTGACAGGCTGTAGAGACGTCCCGAGGGGAGAGGCGCCCCCTGGCGGAGGTTTATGGCGCAGTCATAAGGCCTGTGTGGAGGAAGGGACATTGCCTTGGACTTACTAAAGACTGTGCCCAGGTCGTGAAACTCCACGGGCACCAAGAAGAGGTCCGGGGGCGCGGCATCCTTGACCACGGGAGGAGAGGATGGCGAGCAGGCAGCGGATTGGAGGCAGGTGCTCATACAAAAGGTACTCCAGGCTGTCACCCTTCCGGTCTTCCAATTCAGGACGGGGTTATGGAGATGGAGCCACGGATAACCCAGGATCACCGGAGACACAGAGGAAGGCAAGATGTACAAGGAGATCTCCTCCCGGTGATTCCCAGAGACGATGACAGAGACAGGGTTTGTCCGGTGGGTCACTTTCCCCAGAGATGCACGGGAGAGATTGATGAGGGTGAGAGGAGTTTTAAGGGGCTGGCAACGGATGCCCAATCGGGTTGCCAGGCTTTGTGAAATAAAGCTTCCTTCCGCGCCTGAGTCCACCAGTGCATGAGTGAGATGCCCTGTGATGTTGTGGCAGAAACGGATTGGCAGCGACAAATGAGTGAGGGGAGTTGACCGGTTAGCGTCCGCGAGGCCCCCTACAGTGATTCGCGGACCTCCCCGTTTGGGCTTCTCCGGGCAATGCTCCACAGTGTGCTGGTTGTCTCCGCAATACATGCAGAGACCCAACTCACGGCGGCGTTGTTTCTCTGCAAGGGGGAGCTTTGCCCGGCCCGTCACCATAGGTTCCGACTCCTCGGAAACCTCCTATGGCGGTAACGCCAGGGGGCGAGCTTGGGATGGGTGTGACGAGGCACCCCGCGAGCGAGAAGGCAACTTCCGCTCCGAGGCGCGCTCGCGCAGCCGGTTATCCAAGCTGATGGTGAGAGAGATTAGCTCCGCAAATGTTTCAGGGAGATCCCGACCAGCCAGTTCATCCCTCAGACCAGAGTTTAAACTGCGGAGGAAGATGCCACAGAGGGCGCGTTCCTCCCAGCCAACCTCCTCCGCTGTAACCCGGAAGTCAATGGCGTAATCGGCGGCCGATCGGCCTCCCTGCTGAAGGCTGAGGAGGCGATCGACCTGGACACTCTCGAAACGAGAGTGATCAAAGACTTCCAGGAATAGATTAATGAACTGGCCATAGGTGAGGGTGGCGTAGCTGGGCTTCACCATTACGGCATAAGCCCAGGTGAGCGCACGACCCTCCAGGAGATTTCCTATATAGCCAATTCGACTGTGGTCTGAGGGAAAATCTCCGTGGACACGCAGGAACACCGACTCACACTGCATAATGAACCCCCGCGCTCCACCAAGCTTACCGCTAAAGCGTGCGGGGGTTGGGATAGGAGTGAGTCGGGCTGGGCCACCCGGAGCAGGCCGGACGGCCGCCGAAGCAGCTGGAGCTGCGCCTCCCTGACGAGCCGGAGGGAACGGCTGACGGGGGTCCAGGCGGTCTAACCGGTCAGTAATCTTAATTAATTGATTCAACATCACCTGTTGTTGATAAACTATCAAATCTACTTGAGCCTCTAAGATGGTAAGACGGCGCGTGAGCCCGCTGTCTGCCGAGCCGCTCTGCTGAAGCCGTACTGACATAATGCACGGCTCAGGAGACACACACGCAGGCTCAGAATAGGTTTAACAGTTTATTTAACAGCACTTGTGTGTGTGGATGCGTGTCTGTGGTATGTGGATGTACTGGTGGCGGACGTCAGCGTCAGGCACAGAGGCAGGAAACCGTACAGCTAGACAACCCTGGGGAGAGAGCACAGGGAGAAGGTGACGGGCACCAAACCAGTACAACAGGTAATGAGGGATTTGTTGGCTTACTTGGCAGGGCAGGTGGCAGGCGTGCACAAGGGAGAGTCCAGAAGACAGCGACCTGACGATGCACCTGACAGCAGCAGCGAGATGGTGATGCAGAGGCGGAGTCCACCGCCGGGAAAGATCCACCTGTGCACAGGGGAGAGACTGGAACACAAGTCGAGGTATGTTTACGCGAGAAATCTTGCTGGTTGGCAAGGGGGTTCCTCTGGAGCAAGTAGCCGAAGGGAACAGACGGCTTCAGGCCGAAGCCCAGGGCAGAGTGGCTTATATGCCCCGCTGCTGACGAGGTGCAGGTGTGCGCTCAGCTGGCGCCGCTAATGAGCGGCGAGTTGTAACAGTAACGAGTGGAGGACAGAGGAGCCTCTTAAAGAAGAAGTTACAAGTCTGTGAGAGCCAGAAATCTTGCTTATTTGTAGGTGACCAAATACTTATTTTCCACCATAATTTGCAAATAATTTTTTTAAAAATCAGACAATGTGATTTTCTGGATTTTTTTTTCTCATTTTGTCTCTCATAGTTGAGGTATACCTATGATGAAAATTGGAGACCTCTCTCATCGTTTAAGTGGGAGAACTTGCACAATTGGTGGCTGACTAAATACTTTTTTGCCACACTGTACACTGGTAAATAAAAAAGCTAGAAGGAAAACTAGGACATGAAAATTTAATATATCACTACGCAAAGACAAAGATTTCATTAATTATTTTAATAAGGAGTGGGAATCATATCTGGAATACAATGATGTGCCAGGAATATTGCCGTGTGTTCTATGGGAAGCAGCAAAAGTGGTCATGCAAGGTAAAGTTATTTCTTACTGTTCATAAAAGAATTAAAATGAAAAAGCACTGGCACTGGAGTTAGAACAGAAAATTAAATTACTGGAGATGGCCTGTGCCGTTTCTCCACAGGAACAGGCACTCAACAATCTGAGAAAATTAAAGCTGGAGCAAAAAGAAATTACAAACAAAAGGGTACAGTTTTTAATGCAAAGACTGCATCTGGAGAAGTTTGAACATAGTAATAAATTAGGGAGATATCTTTATAACCTGCTTAGACTGAATAAAGAAAAAAAAAACATCTATCCACTCTATTAAGGATACAGTTGGAAATATCACCAATGGCCCTGAAGAAATAAATAACTCTTTCATGAAGATTTATGAAAACCTCTATTCATCTCAGAATAATCCCTTTGACTTAGAAATAAATGAATTTCTGGACAATATTAATTTACCGTGATTAAATAGTAAACAAATTACAGCTCTGAATCCACCTATCCTAATGTCCGAACTCCAGGAGACACTTAAGCACGTCCCAAGCAACAAAGCTCCAGGACCAGATGGGTTTCTAGTAGAATTCTATAAAGAAATCATGCCGTTTTCCAGGGCGAGAAAATAGCGCGCCATTAGCTCAACCACTTCTTCAAAATTATCACAGTCACCCAGTGCGCTCAGAACACGCTGTTCCTTCACTGCAAAATTGTGCACCAACAACTCACGTGCCCTCAACTTTTCCAGCTTCCCAAGGTTCAGTGCCACCATATATGTCCAGGAAGTTTCGCACCACCTCGGCCAGGGAACCGATGGCTCACCGGGGTCTCCAAAAACAGCCAAGTTTCAAACCCACACACTTCCATACCTTGTTTTAATCCACTTTTATCCTCATTGCCAAATGTTATGTCTGTATATGGAGCCAAGAACGAGGCCAGGTGTCGAACTGAACACACGTTTATTAAGGAGGCACTACACAGCACAGATGTAGCCGTCAGCCAGAAGAGGTGGCAAAGAGACCGCCCCTCCTGCCCACTGCCCTCTTATAGCCGCGGGTGGTGGCGGAAAAGGAAGGCGGAGCCGCCACCCGAACCACACAAATAAAGGTCTAACTCTAACACAACACACTCGCCTACTGCTTTGGAGGACTGACCATTCTGATACAGAAAAAAATCACTGGTAAATATGAATGTGAGCTGTCATCACAGGCACATCTGATCCGTTCAAAAATTTAGAAATGAACAACATTGCTTTTCATGTGATGTAGCAAGGCAGAAATGCAAAAACAAAACAATCAGCAACGACCAGCATATTTCTTGCCTCACATTGTTTTTGACAAATACATTTTTAGTGTAGCCTTTAAGATATAAGATTTGCTGACGATCGATATCGGTCACATCAATTTGATGTGATTTAAAATTCAACAGGTGACCACCCATAACAGCATTTGTGAAGGGCCACTTTTGGAGTCTCCAATTAACCTAACCTGCATATTTTTGGCCTGTGGAAGGAAACCGGAGAACTCTCGGAGTAAACCCACACAGACACGGGGAGAACATGCAAACTCCACACAGATCACTGTTGGTCAGGGGCTGGGATCGAACCAGGGATCCCATGACCAAGGGTGAGTTGCTGTGCTGCCGCAGTGCTAACCACTGCGCCACTGCCCCGCCCAAATGGCTAGCCTTGTGGAAATTTTCTTGTTTATTTTCCAGTTTTTATCAATCAGACAAAATTGCCACCACACACAATCACACAGTGAAATGTCCTGACACTGCAGTGTCTCAGGACTATTGTCAAAGCAGAGTTTGTGTATCATGGTTTTCATATGGAAGACGTTTCACTCTTCACAGTGTGATATCATGAGCTCCCGCTTGTTTGTCATTTTTTGCTTGATTTTCTTGACATTTAACATTTAGTAGATATTTTTTTCACACCAACAAAAATAAATAAATGCAAAAGAAATCATTATTATTTTATGAGTCACCAGAATACACGTTTCTCTCCCTTTCGTAGTAAAATGAAAGATGACAGGTCTTAAAACTGGGTTAGCAGTCAGTGACATCTTAAGTGAGCTCAAAAGAACTCAACAGTAGATTGTTTTTAAAGTGGCTGCAATATTATTGTAAAAAAGCAAATGTGTCTCTGTTATGTCCTTAACCCATACTCCAATGACAAGGCCGGAGGTGCAGTCGAACGAAGGTTTATTAAAGGACTCACAACACACTACAGGCACTCTTGTACAGGCAGAGGTCTGGTCGTAAAGAGACTGTGCCTATTCTGCATCCGCCTTTTATACCCAGAGTGGTGGCAGAACCGGAAAGGTGGAGCTGCCACCTATAGTACTCCCACAACATCAAATGTATCATATTTGATACATCACAGTCTAGTCACTTTAAATTGCAGCAATAAGGAGATAATACTTTAACTGGAAAGGGAAAAATCATGAAATAGTTAACGTGGGTACATATAAAAGCAATGTGGGAGTTTTCCATAAATCTGTGAGCAACAAAGACCTGATTTTATACTCACAGCATTATTATTCAGCCGTAAGTGAAGGCTGGTTACCTCTCTGAGAGGTTGAAGTTGTGCAGTCTGTCACCTACAGCTTTTCATCTCACAGCTCTGTGCTGGCTGCTCATACGTGTTTCATTAATCCTTTCAATATTTTAAATCGGTTCACCGTGAACAGATGCCAAAATTGACCATTGTTTTTATTGCTTTTTTTTTTAATAGAGAACATGCTCTGTGTTCACTGAAAAATGTGCTGTTATTTGGTACAAGTTCATTAAAAAGTCAGAGATTTCCCAGTTAAATTTGATTTGATAAGACTGATGGCAACAGTGGTTGGAAATTATATTGCTTGGACAATGCCTGGATTTAACTAAGTAAATATGCAGGTAAAAGCCATGCACCAAGTAATCAATGCAGTGAATGAGTTAGATGGCATTATACAACAGTTTTCACCAAGCAATTTGACTGGACAATAGCGATTCCAGAAGTTACTGGAAGTTACCGGTTCCGGTTCCGCTGGACCGGCGGCGCCACACGAGTCGGCTGCCTGTTGCAACAGCCTTTTTTTTTTTATCTTCCTTCTTCTTTCTACACCTTTCACTCTGTATATATATCACGGACGCACGGATCGCCCCGGGGGTCTCCCGGGTCGGCGGACGGAGCCACGGTTTGCAGCGGGAGACGTTACAGCGGGGAGGAGCTAGTGCTAGCTAGCACTTGGCCGCTGCCCGGTGCTAATGGGAAACTCGACATACCGGGAGCTGTAGCGAAAACGAAGCGGGTGCCGGGCTGGAGTTTAGGCGGCGTGAAAGAAATATAAGACAGAATAATAAAGAGCGATGGCAAGAACCAAGCAGACCGCCCGTAAAATCTACTGGAGGAAGAAGCCCCCCAGGAGACAGCTAGCCACAGGGCTGCTCGGAGAGGCGCTCTGGCCACCGGCAGAGTGAAGAGGCCTCGCCGTCACAGGTCCGTGGCTCTGAGAGAGATCCGTCGCTACCAGAAATCCACAGAGCTGCTCATCCGTAAGCTGCCCGTCCAGCGCCTGGTGAGGGAGATCGCTCAGGACTTCAAGACCGTCCTGCGTTTCCTGAGTTTCGCCGTCATGGCTCTGCAGGAGACCAGTGAGACCCACCTGGTGGTCTCTTCTTCGCTAAGGGGGTCACCATCATGCCCAAAGACTTCCAGCTGACCCGCTGCATCCGCGGAGAGAGAGCTTAGACTTTCTGCTGCACATCCACCAGCCATAATGCTCTGCACTGTGTGTCTATATATATACATTTATAGTAATATGGACATATGTTTACTAGATGTTTTTTCTTGCCTTCTGATTGTTGCTCTGAGTGTTGCTATCCCTATGCTGTTGCAATCCTGGAATTTCCCCATTGTGGGACTAATAAAGGCTTATCTTATCTTATCTTATCTTATCTTACTGTGTTCCACAATAATTGCACTCCAACGTTTCTCTGGATATGTATCACTCCACTTCAGAGGTGTTCTAGTAACCGTTAATTACTAACAGTTATTTACTGTCAAGTCTGCAGACTTGAGAATTTCAACACTGTGTTGAATACCTTAATTTCCACAGTGAAGCACTGTCTGGCAAGAAATCTTACCTCCATGACCTGGAAGTCCCTCCCTTTTGAAAAAAACTTTATTCAGTTTACAAAGTCTGCCCTTGTATAAACATCGTTAAGCTATTTCATGTCTGTTTAAAAAAAAATAGGCAGTGCTACAGTTGGATTTATTGTCTCTTTTAACAAACCACAATACCTTTGTGGTGATGGACTCTTTGTTTCATCTGAAAATGCCGAAAAAAAGTGAGTGAAGTGTGCTGAAGCAAAATCGCTAGCATGCTAACTGTGGCATTGGCCACATTTTGATCTCGACCCTTTTGTGGTGCCAAGTCAACAGGTGAACGATATGTATTATAAACACTGACTTCTGCATTTAACAATATTCAGTTTCTTTACATGTGTGTGAAATGACAATAGACATCTTCATGCTGATTGAAATGTTTAGCAACCGTTACTGGCTACATTTAGAAGGGATTTTTTTTTTTCTCAGTTGCACAAAATAACTGGTTAACCTCTTGCACTTCGGTGTACCACGGACGGACACGTCTCTGCGTCCTAGGGCGCACGAGGGCATCCTAGGCTAGGAGGCACAGAAAAAAAAAAGCTGCATTTCCATTCTTCCACTACAGACACAGCCGCGAACAGAAAGCCAAAGGAGTGCTTTGATTGGTTTAGATGTGATTGACCTCTCATTCGACTAATAAGAGCCTTGAATTGGGTTTCTGAAACCTTGAAGAACCAATGACTGAAAACCTAGCAAGAACGACCCGCCTACCAACGGTTGCGAATACAGCGAGCCAATTGAAGCACAGTAGTTCGAAAGCTGTTTTGTGTAAGGCTGAGTGACACACAGGCGTTCGCCAGTCTTTTTTTCTTACTACTGTTCTTATTTGTTTTGAAAAATCATTCGCCAAAACCGCAATCATGGAAGCGCAAAACCGCAAAATGGAATTATGGTTTGACCGGGTCGCGTGACCAGAACCACGAGTCCGTAACAAGCAGACCAGCGTCATGTTCGTCTGACAATGAGGAAGAGAAGTTCGCCAGCGACACTGCTGTTGTGGACAGGTAAGTGTTATAAGCTAAATTATTCTTTGTCCCTGAAAATTGTAATTCAAATGACTTTTGACCGATAGGTAAATTACAACTGTGCGTTATCGCAACATGACGGCTCCAGTCCGGTCCAGACGGCGCACAGACCGTGTCCTGTGCGTGCGCCGCGTCCGGACCTCCCCCCCCCGCGAACGCCCCCCCCCCGCTACTCTTCTGTAGCGGATTGCAGATATTATTGCAGATATTTTAGTACAACTGTGCGTAGTAGACCGCGGCGCCCGTCATGTGTCGATGGACGATGTCCGTCCTCTGTAGCGCGGGGGGGGAGGGGAGTTGTTATCTTCTACATTACAGATATTTTAGTATAATTTTTAGTGCACTGTAGGTTATTTTTTCTTGTAAAAAAAAAAAGCCACACATTTTTTACGTGGCATGCTTCTTTGTGTGTGTGGGTGGGCTTGTTTGTTCATTCATTCATTCATGAATGAATAAATAACCCCCCCCCCCACACACACACACACACAGCCCTTCACCTTTCATTAGACCCCAAAGATCAAGCTTCTATATTGAATCATTCAAAAGTTACAGACGTTTTTCCAAACTGTGCCATTTGGCACAATTTGGCACAGTTCAAAAATGCCTGGGAACAACCTAAGAAAAAAGCTGTGTAATATATTCATTTTTTGTGGTATTGCTACAAAATTTTGAACTCAGCTGGATAACACTTGGTTCTACATTTCTGTTGCATTTTCCAGCCCGGATCTGACAGCTGTGTGTTATTTGCAAGCATTTGCATCCAAAAAAACACCCAGGCGAAATTTATTTTCTTCAAGTTCAGTATGTTTAGATGACAGTTACTCAGTGGCAGGAGCACTTAGAGAGATTATGACTGTTTTGCCCAAAAATTCAAAGTGTTTTCTTTTAATTGAGACCAATCCCATGAAGATGCTGCAAAGGGTTGAAGAACAGCTTTTGATTTACTTTGGGTATGTTATTTTTTGGCGTTTTTAGGGAAATTGACCAGAGTGCAAGGGGTTAAACAAACAAATCATAATATTTTGTCCAGTATTGCTGTAATTCAATAAATTGTGCTTGTGGAACTGTTGCATAAAAGCAATATTACACTCGATGTCATTACAGTATCATGAATATTAACTACGGCTATGAAACATCTAATGCCCTCCGCTACGCGTTGGGCATTATCACACCCGCAGTTACTATATTCATTGATACCATACTTCTTCTTGTGTAATATTGCTTAAATAGGTTATTAACTGAGTAACTTATGTAGTATTTACAGTTAGCACCAAAAATATTTGGACAGTGACACAAGTTTTGTTATTTTAGCTGTTTACGAAAACATATTCAGGATACAATTATATAATCAATATGGGCTTAAAGTGCTGACTCTCAGCTGTAATTTGAGAGTATTCACATCCAAATTGGAGCAAGGGTTTAGGAATTACAGCTCTTTAATACGTAGCCGCCTCTTTTCCAAGGGACCAAAAGTAATTGGACAATTGACTCAGAAGGCTGCAAAAAAAAAAAAAAAATAACAAGGCTGCATGGGCTCTTCCCTCGTTAACCTGTCATCAATTAAGCAGTTAAAAGGTCTGGAGTTGATTCCAGGTGTGGTGTTTGCATTTGGAAGCTGTTGCTGTGAACACACAACATGCGGTCAAAGGAGCTCTCAATGGAGGTGAAACAGACCATCCTGAGGCTGAAAAAAAAGAAGAAATCCATCAGAGAGAAAGCAGAAATGTTAGGAGTGGCCAAATCAACAGTTTGGTACATTCTGAGAAAAAAAGAGTGCACTGGTGAGCTTGGGAACTCAAAAAGGCCTGGACGTCCACAGAAGACAACAGTGGTGGATGATCACAGAATCCTTTCCATGGTGAAGAACCCCTTCACAACATCCACTCAAGTGAAGAACACTCTCCAGGAAGTAGGTGTATCAGTATCTAAGTCTACCATAAAGAGAAGAGTTCATGAGAGTAAATACAAAGGATTCACCACAAGGTGCAAACCATGAATCAGCCTCAAAAATAGAAAGGGCAGAATTGACTTTGCCAAAAAAAACACCTGAAGAAGCCAGCCCAGTTCTGGAACAGCATTCTTTGGACAGATGAGACTAAGATCAACCTGTACCAGAATGATGGGAAGAAGAAAGTTTGGAGAAGAATTGGAACAGCTCATGATCCAAAGCACTACATCTTCTGTAAAACATGGTGGAGGCAGTGTGATGGCATGGGCATGCATGGCTTCCAATGGCACTGGGTCACTTGTGTTTATTGATGATGTGACAAAAGACAGAAGCAGCCAGATGAATTCTGAAGTGTATAGGGATATACTTTTTGCTCAGATTCAGCCAAATGCAGCAAAGTTGATTGGACGGCGCTTCACCAATGATCCAAAACATACTGCAAAAGCAACCCAGGAGTTTTTTAAAGCAACGAAGTGGAATATTCTGCAATGGCCGAGTCAATCACCAGATCTCAACCCAATCGATCATGCATTTCACTTGCTCAAGACAAAACTTAAGGCAGAAAGACCCACAAACAAGCAACAACTGAAGATAGCTACAGTAAAGGCCTGGCAAAGCATCACAAAGGAGGAAACCCAGCGTTTGGTGATGTCCATGGGTTCCAGACTTCAGGCAGTCATTGCCTGCAAAGGATTCTCAACAAAATATTGAAAAGTAACATTTTACTTAGGGTTATGTTTATTTGTCCAATTACTTCTGAGCCCCTGAAATGAGGAGCATTTGTATAAAAATAGCTACAATTCCTACATGTTTAATCATTTATTTTTGTTCAACCCCTTGAATTAAACCTTAAAGTCTGCACTTCAATTCCATTGTAGTTGTTTCATTTCAAATACAATGTGGTGGCATGCAGAGCCCAAATCATGAAGACTGTGTCACTGTCCAAATATTTCTGGGCCTAACTGTATAACCATGTGGGGAGACTTAGTACTCTGCAGTTATAGAAAAGATATTCTTTTGTTTCAGAAAGACCAAATCATTAACTTACATAAAGAAAATAAATTAACATGGAAGACTGTTGAAACTACTAAAACTGCATTAAGAACAATCGAACACAGTATTAAAACCTGGAGGAACAGTGGTGAACCTTCATCTTCATCATTAACTCTGATCAACTTTCCCATCATCAACACAAGCTCTCAGAACAAAATGGAAATAAATGGCATTGGATAGGCTTATTGAAATGGTGCCAAGGTAAATGTGTGCCGTAATGAAAGCTAACGTTTAAGGCCAAACAAAATATCAAAGTGTGACTTTTTCCATCATCCAGCTGTACATTATATTCAAAGACTGCAGACAAGTAAGAGAGAAATAATGTACTGTATTTTAATTTTACTGTTATAGACCTGTCCATCAAAATCTCTATACACCTACACTTTACTAAAGAAACAAAAGATGATGGATTTAGCTACAGTTGCAATCAAAATGATTCAACTCCCACTGCAAATTAGGTTTAATGGAAAATGTACAAACTAGCAGCTGTTTGCAATAAACAAATCAAACAAGAACAATTTAAACATAACTAATATCACAAGTGGTTTGCCCAAATTTAACACAAAATTCCACTTTTACTGACTACTGCAGTTTGAAAATTATTCAACCCCTTCATGACAAGCATCTTTAGTACTAAGAAGAGCACAGTTTTGCTGTCATGACCTGCTGCAGACGTGATGCATAGCCAGACACCAGCTTCTGGCAGCATTCTGAGGAATCTTAGTCCATTCCTCATGGGGAAAGACTTCCAGTTCACTTAGATAGATAGATAGATAGATAGATAGATAGATAGATAGATAGATAGATAGATAGATAGATAGATAGATAGATAGATAGATGTCCTTTATTGATCCCAAACTGGTAAATTACAGTGTAACAGCAGCATGACACAGTAGATGATCAAAACTACACAAACACACACAGCATAACAGAAAAACGAATTACTCAGGGAAAGCAAAACTGCCTACATAAATTTATATACAGTGGTGTGAAAAAGTGTTTGCCCCCTTCCTGATTTCTCATTTTTTGTATGTTTGTCACACTGAAATGTTTCACATCATCAAACAAATTTAAATATTAGACAAAGATAACACAAGTAAACACAAAATGCAGTTTTTAAATGAAGGTGTTTATTATTAAGGGGGGAAAAAAATCCAAACCTACATGGTAATGTGTGAAAAAGTGATTGCCCCAAACCTAATAACTGGTTGGGCCACCCTTAGCAGCAACAACTGCAATCAAACATTTGCAATAACTGGCAATGAGTCTTTTGCAGCGCTGTGGAGGAATTTTGGCCCACTCGTCCTTGCAGAATTGTTGTAATTCAGCCACATTGGAGGGTTTTCGAGCACAAACTGCCTTTTTAAGGTCATGCCACAGCATCTCAATCAGATTCAGGTCAGGACTTTGACTAGGCCACTCCAAAGTCTTCATTTTGTTTTTCTTAAGCCATTCAGAGGTGGAATTGCTGGTGTGTTTTGGATCATTGTCCTGCTACAGAACCCAAGTGCACTTCAGCTTGAGGTCACGAACAGATGGCCGGACATTCTCTTTCAGGATTTTTGGTAGACAGCAGAATTCATGGTTCCATTTATCAAAGCAAGTCTTCCAGGTCCTGAAGCAGGAAACCAGCCCCAGACCATCACACTACCATCACCATATTTTACTGTTGGTATGCTGTGTTACTTTTGTTGTGTAATGGGACACACACCTTCCAAAAAGTTCAACTTTTGTCTCGTCAGTCCCGAGAGTATTTTCCCAAAAGTCTTGGAGATCAAGATGTTTTCTGGCAAAACTGAGACAATTCTTTATGTTCTTTTCCCTCAGCAGTAGTTTTCATCTTATGACGCTGCCATGCAGGCCATTTTTGCCCAGTCTCTTTCTTATGGTGGAGTCATGAACACTGACCTTAACTGAGGCAAGTGATGCCTGCAGTTCTTTGGATGTTGTTGTGGAGTTTTTTGTGACCTCTTTGATGAGTCGTCGCTGCACTCTTGGGGTAATTTTGTGGAGCTGGCCACTCCTGGGAAGGTGCGCCACTGTTCCATGTTTTCGCCATTTGTGGATAATAGCTTTCACTGGGGTTCACTGGAGTCCCAAATCTTTAGAAATGGCTTTATAACCTTTTCCAGACTGATAGATCTCAATTACTTTGTTTCTCATTTGTTCCTGAATTTCTTTGGATTGCAGCATGATGTCTAGCTTTTGAGGATCTTTTGGTCTACTTCACTTTGTCAGGCAGGTCTTATTTAAGTGATTTCTTCATTGAGAACAGGTGTGGCAGTAATCAGGCTTGGGTGTGGCTTGAGAAACTGAACTCAGCTTTCCAAAGATGTGATAAACCACAGTTAATTTATGTTTTAACGGGGGGGGGGGGTGTCACTTTTTCACACAGAGCCATGTAGGTTTGTAATTTTTTTAACCTTTTGTTTACCCTTAATAACAAACACCTTCATTTAAAAACTGCATTTTGTGTTTACTTGTGTTATCTTTGTCTAACATTAAAATTTGTTTGATGATCTGAAACATTTAAGTGTGACAAACATACAAAAAAATGAGAAATCAGGAAGGGGACAAACATTTTTTCACACCACAGTATATCAAAAATGACCAGATGATGACCCGTATAGATACAGTAGCTCCCAAAAATGAGTACACCCCTCACATTTTTGTAAATATTTTATTAAATCTTTCATGGGACAACACTGAAGATATGACACTTTGATACAATGTAAAGTAGTCAGTGTACAGCTTGTATAACAGTGTAAATTTTCTGTCTCCTCAAAATAACTCAACACACAGTCATTAATGTCTAAACCGCTGGCAACAAAAGTGAGTACACCCCTAAGTGAAAATGTCAAAATTGTGCCCAATAAGCCAATTTCCCTCCTGTCATGTGACTCGTTAGTGCTACAAGGTCTCAGGTGTGAATGGGGAGCAGGTGTGTTAAGTGTGGTGTTATCGCTCTCACACTCTCATACTGGTCCCTGGAAGTTCAACATGGCACCTCATGGCAAAGAACTCTCTGAGGATCTGAAAAAAAGAATTGTTGCTGTACATGAAGATGGCCTAGGCTATCAGAATATTGCCAACACCCTGAAACTGAGGTGCAGGGCGGTTGCCAAGACGATACAGCAGTTTAACAGGACAGGTTCCACTCAGAACAGGCCTCGCCATGGTCGACCAAAGAAGTTGAGTGCACATGCTCAGTTCAGGTTCAGGTTCAGGTTCAGGTTACTTTATTTGTACCCGCAGGTAGATTTGTTTTGCAGTCTGGTGACATCCATATTTACAAGCCACTAATTACATTCAACATAGGCACAAACACAGGCACACATGAAGCTGACTATAAACATGATAAAAATACTCAAGGCTCCATCAATCAGGGTATAAAAAGACAAAGAGATGAGGGAGAAACCGGAGGTAAGAGAGAAGGGTCATATTAAAAGTTAAAAACTAGTCAAAGAGGTTAAAAAACTCAAAGGTCTAAAACCCAATCAAATATTTAGAACCCAAGTGACATCCTACAAAAATAAGTAATACATATAAAACAAACATATATCCACTCTTTGTGCTTCAAAAGAGAGCTATTAGAATAATCAACAAAGCAGCTTACAGGGAACCAACAAACCCACTTTTTCTTAAACAAAAAACTCTCAAGTTGAAAGATCTGATTGACTGTAAAACCGCAATAATAATGTTCAAAGTGAAGAATCTATCACTGCCCGCAAATATCCAAAAGTTGTTCCAAACAAGGGAGAAATGATATCACTTCAGAGGAACATGTATATTTCAAAAGCCTACAGTGAGAACAACCACCAAGCAACACTGTATTTCAGTGCAAGGAGTCAGATTATGGAACGATTTTGGACCTGAATTAAAATCATGTACAAAGCTTGGACAATTTAAACAAAAACTAAAGGAAGAAATACTCCAAACATATTTACAAGACGACATGTAAACTCACATAAGGATTGACATTTCCAGCCTGTGTTGTGTTGTAGCTTAGTTTTTCTTTTTTTCTTTTTTTCTCTGTGACACTATGTCTTAGATTTGTTTTTGAATAGTAACCGCTTAACTTAGACTAGCTCAGTTTTCTTTTTCTCTCAGTCACATTTTGTCTTAGCCTTGTTTTAAATTGTAATCGCTCTTGTCTTGTTTTCTCTTTTTTCTCCTTTGAATTCTTGGATGGAATATGGGTGGGCAATATAAGCTGCGGCTTCAGCCATCACCCATTTCGGATAACTCACGTGGAATTGTATAGTAGAAGGAGTCTTTGTCTAATTTGACCTTGTTGTTATATTATACAGTTTCTTTTAACCTGTAATGTACTATCCGAAAGTAAATATAAAATGAAGTTAATAAACAGGTACCTAAATTATGTACAATATATTTTTACAGCTTGTTCAACTCTTTGACAGCAGCAGGGACAAAGCTGTTTTTATAGCGCTGGGTTCTACTTTTTGGGACAGCAAACCTCCGTCTTGAGGGAAGAAGCTGAAAGTTGCAGTGCAAAGGGTGGGAGTCATCATTTAAAATGGAGGTAGCCATCCTCTGTACTCGTCTGGTGTACAGGGATGTCAGGCTCAGCTGTGACTCACCAAGCAAACGACTGGACCATCTAACTACCTGATCCAAGGATTTCCTCTGTTTCAGTTTTATCTGACCAAACCATGACACTAAAGAAAAGGATAAAACAGATTCAATAAAAGCCCGATAAAATATTGTCATTATGGTTCGGTCAACTTGGAAGCGTGCAAGTTTTCTCAAGCAATGCAAATGTTGCTGACCCTTTTTGCACACCCTTTCACAGTTCACTTCAAAGTTTAAATTACTATCAATAATCGTCCCAAGATATTTGTACGACTGTACACATTCGGTGGTCTGGCCTTTTAGTATGGTGACTTTGTGCCTGGGATTTTTCCTCCTAAAGTCAATAATCATATCTTTAGTTTTTGTTGTATTCAGCTGCAGGTAGGAATCCTCACACCAGTGAACAAAATCATCAACTACTGGGCCGTGGCCACTCTCACCATCCTGGAGGAGACTGACAATAACTGAATCATCAGCATACTTTATAATGTGTCTGTTGTCATGTCTGCTCCGACACATGTTTGTGTACAGGATGAAGAGTAGTGGTGACAACACACACCCCTGAGGAGAGCCAGTAGAAGAGCACTTTAGGTCAGACAATGTACCATTGACCCTTACTCTCTGCGTCCTGTTGGTTAAGAAATCCAGAATCCAACCCACCAGATTATTGCTCAAGTCAAATTGTTGCAGGAGCCTTTCAACTAAGATATGAGGTTGGATTGTATTAAAGGCGGAAGAAAAGTCCACAAATAAAAGCCTGGCATGTGTCCCATTAAAATCCAGATGTTTAAAAAGCATGTTAAACAGAGTGACAGTGGCATCCTCCACTCCTCTGTGAGGCCTATAGGCAAACTGCAGAGGATCCAATGCATGTTCAGTCTGCTTTAGGACCTCACATCTGACCAGTTTTTCAAAAACTTTCATTAAAATTGAAGTCAAAGCAACTGGTCTAAAGTCGTTTACTGTTTTAGGACAGCTGGATTTTGGAACGGGAACAACCACGGCTTCTTTCCAGATCTTAGGCACATGTTGTGTCTGTAAGGACTTACTGAAAATGTAATGAAATATAGGACTCAGTTCATGTGCACAGGACCTTACCAAGCGCCCACATACAGTATATTATCAGGGCCCTGACTTTTGTTCACTTTTACAGCGCAGAACTCCCTTTTAACATCCTGCACCTCAATATTAAAGTGCTGATTGTCTTTGAGTTTCTGTTTCAAATCTTGGATTTCTGTGCTGAAATCAAAGGTGTCAAAACGACCATAAAAACAATTAAGAGCATTAGCCAGCTCTGTGTCTGAATTAAAACCATCTAAAAACACACGATTACTGCGCTCTGTGCTCTGAAGGCCTGCAATAGTTTTCATACTGGCCCAGGCTGAACCAAGTTTCTTAGTTGCCATCTTGCTTTCCAACTCTGATTTATAATTCTGTTTTGCTCTTAAAATTTCGGCCTTCAGCTCCTTTGTGGCAACCTGTAGCTCAGAAACAGACCCCTGTTTAAAGGCAAGTGCTTTCCTCTGTAAGCAGGATTTAACTGATTTTGTAACCCATGGTTTGTTGTTGGGATATATTTTGACACGTTTACGTGGAACGATCTTATTTTTACAGAAAGACACGTATGAGTATGTGACGTTAACCAGAGAGTCCAAATCATCCCCGCAGGCCAGTTTGAACATCTCCAAGTCTGTACACTTAAAGCATTCCTGGAGGCTGTGCTCTGAATCTTCTGTCCACACATCAATGTCTCTCGTCTCTACCTTGCCTCTTCTGAGAGCAGTTTTATATGTGGGCAGCAAATGTACACAGTTGTGATCTGAGGATTCTAAAGGAGGAAGGCGGAGTGATTTATAGGCCCTCTCTATGGATCCATAGCACAGGTCCAATGTCTTTTTTCGCCTGGTTGGGCAGGAGACATACTGATAAAAGTTTTTAAGTGTTTTCTTTAAAGAAACATGGTTACAACCCCCAAGAATAAAGTTTGGCGCCTCTGGAGAAATTGATTGCAGCCGCTGGACCACATCAAAGATGGTTCTGGAGGCGGAGTCAGCGTCTGCCCTCGGGTGAATGTACACAATTGTGATGAAAAGTTGGGGGAACTCACGAGGCAAATAAAAGGGGCGTAGTGATACAGACAGCAGCTCCACATCGGGTGTACAGATGCACTCTCTGACCGTGACAGATGTGCAGTACTGCTTATTAATATATAAACATACGCCGCCCCCCTGACGTTTCCCCGTTACCTCTTCCTGCCGATCCGAGCGCAGCGGGGCTCCAAAGCCGTCAATCCACAGGTCTGCATCTTGATCATGTGCAGTAAGCCAAGATTCGGTGAAGGCCATGACGCAGCAGTTCTTAAAGTCCTTCTGGTAGCGTACATTCCCTTGAATTTCATCGACCTTTTCTCTCACAGACTGTACGTTCCCAAAAATTATTGAAGGAAGTGGAATGTTACCAAACTGCTGTCTCCTAAGGCACAATTTCACACCTCCATGCCTTCCGCGTTTCCTTCTGCCGCCTCTCCCGTCTCTCTTTTCTTATGTTCGTCTCTCAAAATAAAGTCCGGCAGTTGCGGCTTAGGCTCAGTCACAGCCGCTGCATCAGCCGTGTTTAAATGCAGCAACATGTCCCTGGAATAATGTATTCTGCCCGCCATTCTGCCCGCCATGGAGCCGAACATGTTTACTTCACAGACAAAGAGCCAGAGGACAGATAGCAGCAGTGCGAGAAAGAGGAGGAAATCCATGTTGTAGATACCAGGGAGTTCTCCGCCATATATTCCACAAACACTCCAGGGCAGAAATGACACAGAGGATTTTATAAAAACATATAAAAGTACATAAAAACACACACACGCACACGCACTATTTCACCAGCTGCCGGTCGCTGCGTGCGCATGCGCCCAAGCGCATGTGTAATATTCAGAGGTTGTTCTTTGAAAATACACGTACAAGTGCTGCCAGTATTGCTGCAGAGGTTGAAGGGGTGGGGGGTCAGCCTGTCAGTGCTCAGACCATACGCCGCACACTGCATCAAATTGGTCTGCATGACTGTAATCCCAGAAGGAAGCCCCTTTTAAAAATGATGCACAAGAAAGCCCACAAACAGTTTGCTGAAGACAAGCAAACTAAGGACATGTATTACTCGAACCATGTCCTGTGGTCTGATGAAACCAAGACAAACTTATTTGGTTCAGATGGTGTTAAGCATGTGTGGTGGCAACCAGGTGAGGAGTACAAAGACAAGTGTGTTTTGCCTACAGTCAAGCATGGTGGTGGGAGTGTCATGGTTTGGGGCTGCATGAGTGCTGCCGGCGCTGGAGAGCTACAGTTCATTGAGGGAACCATGACTACCAACATGTACTGTGACATACTGAAGCAGAGAATGATCCCCTCCCTTTGGAAACTGGGCCACAGGGCAGTATTCCAACATGATAACCACCCCAAACACACCTCCAAGACGACCACTGCCTTGCTAAAGAAACTGAGGGTAAAGGTGATGGACTGGCCAAGCATGTCTCCAGACCTAAACCCTACTGAGCATCTGTGGGCCATCCTCAAACGTAAGGTGGAGGAGCACAAGTTCTCTAATATCCACCAGCTCTGTGATGTCATCATGGAGGAGTGGAAGAGGATTCCTTTGGCAACCTGTGAAGCTCTAATGAACGATCTGCCATCTCTTCAGTCTGAGGGAAAACTACTGAGTGAGTGCCCCCCCCCCGGCTCTCAGACTGAGCCTTAACCTTCATGTCCTTTGGGCTTCATGTCCTTTGGGCTTCAGCCTCCGTCCATAGCTGCTGTAATGGGGGATCTTCGGCTCCGAGGCACTGCTGTGCCAGTGGTGGGTTCCTGGGGGTGCGTCCGTCTGTGGGGGACAATGGGGGGGGGGGGATACCTTCAGCATGCTCGTGTGACTGATCTGATGAGTCATTTACCTGGGGAGTTCTCAGTGGGGGTCTTTCACGCCAAGGAGCTCGGGCCAACACCACCTGTTCATCTGCTAAAACAAAGGCGGGCTTAAGCCTGTCTATACAGATTGTCTCCCAGCGACTCCCCAAGTCTAACACAAAATGTTTCTCCCCGGGTTCCAGCACCCTGATTGGGCCATCGTAGGGCAGGCGCAACGGGGTCCGGTGGGCATCGTGCCTGACAAATACGAATGATGCATCCTTCAAGGTCTTTGGCACAAAAGCGTGGGGAAAACAGTGGTGGGCCAGGCCGGGTAGCGTCCCTGCCCCTGCGCTATGCCGTGAACGCAGGGATGGATCGATGTTCGGCGTGGGGTTTTCCGGCAAAAATTCCTCGGGGAGCCGCAGCAGCTGGGAAAAAACCAGCTCTGCTGGGGAGGCTGCCAGATCCTCCTTCGGTGCTGAACGCAAGCCTAATAGAACCCACAGCAACCGGTCCACCTAATTTGCATCCGTAAGCGAAGCCCTGAGCTGAGTGCTGCTTTAAGCGATCTATGGAAATGCTCACATAACCCATTGGCCTGTGGGTTGTACGCGGTCGTGCGATGAATTGTGATGCCCAGGCTCCGGGCCATGGTGGACCAGAGGTCGGAAACAAACTGCAGGCCCCGATCGGATGTGATGTCCGAAGGGGCGTCGAAACGTGCCACCCATGTCGTCAAAAAAGCACGTGTAACTTCTGCGGACGTGGTGGAAGCTAGCGGGACTGCTTCGGGCCAGCGCGTGGTGCGGTCCACCACTGTCAGGAGGTGCGTGAACCCCTGGAATGGCGGGAGGGGGCCCACGAGGTCCACGTGAACATGGTCGAACCACTTAGCAGGGATATGGAACTGCTCCAAGGGGGCCTTTGTGTGCCTGTGCACTTTGGCTCGCTGGCACACTACTCAGGCTGCAGCCCAATCTTTCACCTGTTTGTGCAGGCTCGGCCAGAGGAACTTTGCGCCCACCATTTTGACATACACGCACACTCCTGGGTGCGCCAGGGAGTGAACCAATTCAAAAACACGGCGGTGCCAAGCGCGTGGGACCACCGAGTGCAGACGGCCCGTGGAGACGTCACAGATTAAGGGGGGCCCCCATCTTGCAGTACTCTGCTCTCCAGCCTTAACTCTGTTGGTCCAGACTGGAGCACGCAAACATCCGCATCGCCGATCTGCTCAGCGGGCATGGCCGTGTAATCTATCCCCACGTAGACTGGGGCCACTAATGCATGCGAGAGGCAGTCTGCCACCATGTTGAGTTTACCGGCAACATGCTGAATGTCGGTCGTAAACTCTGAGATCGCGGCCAGCTGTTTCTGCTGCCGGCCCGACTATGGTTCCGAAATCTTGGCCATCATGTACGTTAGTGGCTTGTGGTCCACGAAAGCAGTGAAGGTGCACCCTTCCAGCCAGAACTGGAAGTGGTGTATGGCCATGTGGAGAGCCAGTAACTCTCTGTCGAATGCGCTGTATTTACCCTCACTGTCGCGCAAAGACCTGCTAAAAAAGGTGAGCGGCTGCCAAGAACCGGTGACGTGCTGTTCCACGACGGCCCCTATGGCCACGTCCAAGGCGTTGGTAGTGAGTGCTATCCAAATCGCCGGGTCCGGGTGCACCAGCAGTGTGGCGTTCATCAGGGCTGTTTTAACCTCGGAAAACGCCTGTTCTCGTTCAGGAGTCTAGTCAACTCTGTCCACCAGTTTCCATTTCTTAAGTGCGGTGTACAACGGCTGCATGAGCTGAGCTGCGTGGGGGAGGAAACAGCTGTAAAAGTTAACCATCCCCAAAACCTTCTGCAGCGCCCTGACCGTCTGAGGCTGGGGAAAATCTGCTCTGCACTGGGTGTGTTTATATTTATATTTATATATCTATATATTTATTCCATCTAGCTACAATGCTCAGCACTGGGTGTGTTTATATTTATATATCTATATATTTATCCCATCTAGCTACAATGCTCCGCACTGTGTTTTTATATATCTACATATTATTCCATCTAGCTACATTGCTCCGCACTGTGTGTGTTTATATACTTGCATATTTATTCCACCTAGCTGCAATGCTCCGTACTGTGGGTGTTTATATATTTACATATTTATTCCATCTAGCTACAATGCTCTGCACTGTGTGTTCATATATTCATATATTTATTCCATCCAGCTACAATGCTCTGCACTGTGTGTCTGTGTGTGTGTGTGTGTGTGTATATATATATTTTATAGTAATATGTACATATGTATATTAGCTGCTCTTGCTTGCTTGTTTTTTTTTTGTTTTTTTTTTGTTTTTTTCTTGCCTTCTGATTGTTGCTCTGAGTGTTGCTATCCCTGTGCTGTTGCAATCCTGGAATTTCCCCGTTGTGGGACTAATAAAGGCTTATCTTATCTTATCTTAGCTTATCTTATCTTAAAATTTGCCACTGCGCGTACCTTGTCTGGCAAAGGTATCGCTTCCTCCGGTGAGATGCAGTGGCCCAAAAAATTGATTCCCGTCACCCCAAACTGGCACTTTGCTGGGTTGATTATTAACCCGTGCTCATCCAACCTCTGGAAAACTGTCCTGAGGTGGGCTACGTGTTCGTCCTCGGACGCGCTGGCCACCAGGATGTCGTCCAGGTAGATGAACACAAACGGCAGATCGTGCAACACCGCATCCATCAGGTGTGGGAATGTCTGTGCTGCGCCCTTTAACCCGAAAAGCATGCGTAAAAACTCAAACAGACCAAATGGGGTTATTACTGCCATTTTAGGTATATCCTCAACGCGCACCGGGACCTGGTTGTAACCGCGGACCAGGTCTATATTGGAAAAAATGCGCGCCCCAGTGTGGTGAACGGAAAAATCCTGAATATGCGGGATGGGGTAGCGGTCATGCACTGTAGCATTATTTAATCTGCGGAAATCACTGCAAGGTCACCACGATCCCTCGGCCTTAGGAACCATATGTAGCGGGGATGCCCATGGGCTGATTGAGCGTCTGATGATGCGCAACTTTTCCAAGTTGGCAAACTCCTCGCACGCCATGGCCAGTTTAGCTGCGTCCAGGTGCCGATGTCATGCGAAATCGGGAAGCCCCGTGGTGGTAATGAAGTGCTCCACCCCGTGTCTAGTGACAGTCACTGAAAACGTTGGAACCGTGAGTGCTGGGAACTGGGTGAGTAGTGTGTGGAACTTACCCCCTGGAGCTGTGATGTTGGCTAGTGTTGTGGGCCTGGCTCCTCTAGCTGTACAGGGAAAAGAATCAAAAGACACTGCGTTAATCAAGCGTCTGTTAGCAACATTGACTAGTAGTCCATATGCACACAAAAAATCAGTGCCTAAAATGGGGAAGCTGCATGTCACTATGATAAATGTCCATTGGTATGTACGGACGTCCAAGGATACAGTCAGTGTCCTCTCACCAAAAGTCTTAATGTCTGAGCTGTTTGCGGCCATCAGCTCGGGGCCGCTAGTTCCCACCAGCCGGTTGGCATAGGGAGGCAGGATGAGGTTCTTTTGGGAGCCGGAGTCCATGAGGAACCGTCTCCCCGAGCGGGAGTCTGTCACATAGAGCAGCTTGCTTGCTTCACTGGTGGTCGCAGCTGCTACCGACTGCCGGCCCTGGAATTTCCCGAGCGCTTGAATTAGCATAGTGGCACGCATCGGTGTGTGTCCTCTCCAAAACGGCAGTGGTAGGAACAGATTGTGTCTCTCCAGTGCTTCTTGGCCTCCGCTGCAGCCACCGTCGCTGGCTCCTCACTTCCGCTGGCCGTCCCGCTGGGTTCCGACGCTGCTGTGAGGGCTCTGGTGGTGAGGATGATCTGATCTGCCTCTTGGGCTAGAGTCTGGTAGTTGCGCGCGGCCAGCAGCGGTGAATTGGCAAGGACCGCCCTGGCCGCTGTCGGGAGGTTCCGGAGGAAAAGGTGGGCAAAGAGGAAATGCCCGTCATCTGTGCCCATCAACGCCAACATCTTCTCCATCAATTCGACCACCGACCCGTCTCCCAAGTCGGAGCGCGTCAGGAGCCTCTCCGCTCTCTCACAGTCTGAGAGCGTGTAGCACCAGGTCAGCGCGGTTTTGAGAGCACCGTATTTGTCACAGGCAAACTACCAGTACCCTGTACTTCCCCTCTTGTACACCCAAAAACAGTTGAGTCATCAGAGAATTTCTGCAGGTGGCATGACTTAGAGTAGTACTGAAAGTCAGAGGTGTATAAGGTGAAGAGAAAAGGAGAAAGCACAGTCCTCTGTGGAGCTCCTGTATCACGAACCACCACATCAGATAAGACAATGCCCAACCAGACAAACTGTGGCCTGCCTGTCAGTTAGTCAGTAATCCAGGAGATCACAGAGCTGTCAACCCTGCTGCATTAACTGCTGGGTCCAATTTATAAAATCATTCTTTGCTGAAGAGAAATTGTTTCACCCAAAAGTCTGGTTGTCATAATTCTCCCTTCAGGGCAGATAAAAAGGCACCAAACGCCGGCCTTGAGTTTGCAGAATTTATTAAATGACCATAATAAAATAAGAAAAACCTTGTGGAAGGAGAGGGACACAGGTCAGCTAAAAATAGCTTCAGCTAAGGCGAGGGTGACTGAGGGCTAAACCTGGAGACTACGCTCGGGAAAACAGGTAAGCAGAATAGCCTAGCTAAGGCGAGAGTGATTGCCTGCTAAACCTGTGTAAACAGATACACATGTAGACCATAGACAAAGAACATACGTGTTTATTAGTGAACTGAGAGTAGGACACTGCACCACACAATGGTGCAGAGTCCTTCAAATAGGAGTCAGGATTAATTAACTTAATGAACAGCAGATGTGGGTACCTGAACGGGCAGGAGAAGGTGAAGATAAATGATTAGGATCAGCTGCGGCTGTGAAAGGTAGGCGAACTGGAAAGTGACTGCTGACAGGGCATGCCCACATGAAACTACATGCCCCTGACAGCTGTCAACAGTGGGAGAATAAAACTAGAGGTAAAAAAAAATGCAACACATGGGTAAATAAACAAAAAAAGCCATGAGACTGAGTCTGGCAGAAAACTCCAGCACTCGGCTCATGACAGAGCCCCCCTCTCAAGGGGTGGACCCAGACACCCCATGATGAGACCAAAAGAAAAAAAAAGAGCCTGTTCCCCCCAGCAGGGAACCACAATAACCCACCCAGGGTGGGTGGTGGGGGAAACAGGCTAGGAGGGAACAAAACAAACCTGCTCAGGACCCACATCACCCAATAATAATAAATTAGGCCCCCCGGGCCAAGGAGCTAAAAAGTTCAGGGCGCTGACCAAAGTCCCAGACTTGGCAGACGGTGAGGTGGAGTGAGTTGGGTGGCCTGCCGGAGAACATGGGCCACCCAGCCCGACGGCCCAGTCTGTCAGGCAGTTGACCAGAGTTTTTTTAGCCACCTGGATAGGAGGGGTGGCCCGGGATGTGGCTCCCCCACTGGGAGACCCAATGAAGGAAAGGAGAGTTGAGGAGGGGGAACCACGTCGGCATCTGGTAGAGGAGGAAGGGAGACCAGGACGGTGTCTGGAGAAAGAGGGGGATCCGTTTTGTCCTTGGTCTGGCCAGCAGCACCCTCGATGGGCCCGGATTGGGATGGAGTTGCACCCGCGGAGGTTTCAGGCTGGACCAAAGCAGCACCCGTGGGGGCTCTGGGCTTGAGCAATGTAGCACCCACGGTGGCTCCGGGCTGGAGCAATGCAGCAACCTCGGTGGCGCTGGGCTGGAGCAGAGCTGCCCCCTCGGTGGACCCGGACTGGGCCATGGCTGCACCCATGGTGGGCCTGGACTGGGCCACGGCTGCACCCACGGTGGGCCCGGACTGGGCCATGGCTGCACCCATGGTGGGCCCGGGCTAGGCCATGGCTGCACCCACGGGGGCCCCCAGGCTGGAGCATAATGCCCATGGAGGACCAGCACTGGGATGCAGTACCCAAATAGTTCTCAGGCTGGGACACAGTACCCGCGACGGTCCCCGACTGGGACACAGAGCCCAAGGAGGCTCGGACAGGAGAGGAGCTGCACTCATGGAGGACCCGGCCTGGGCCGAAGCTGCACCCACGGAGGTCCCGGGCTGGGATAGAGTGCCCACAAAGACCACATCTGGAGGGGGAGCAGCACCCACGGAGATCCCGGGTTGGTACGGAGCATACCCGACGACCTCAGTGGGAGTTGCTGGACCCACAACAGGCAAGCCTGGACCCTCAGAGACCTCTGGCATGGCTGACACATCCTTGGTGACCCTGGGGGACAGCTCAGACAATACAAGCAGACAGGCAGAGTCAGGGTCATCGGCAGCGGCGTCTAGGAACGGGAGTTTGACTCCGAATTAAGATGTGAGCTCAGGAAAGGAAAAACTCATTCCTAGAAGTTAAAAGAAAAACATTAAATTACACAGAAGTTTACACAAACACAATACTCCATGTTCTCTGCTCTGAGGTGATCTCTGATCTGCAGAAGTGAAGAGTTTGTAGTAAAAGCATGTGCGAGAAGCCTCCTTTGTTCTGTGGCAGTGAAGTGATCTCTTTGTGAAGCACGTCTCCCCTCCTTATAACTCCAACTGAGTTTTGTGGGCTTCTGGGGATTGACAAAAGCTCAAGCCAATAGTCTTCCTTCGTGGGCGGGCTTTATGAACTTTAGTCCAATGAACAAACAGACTTTTTGTCTCTAAGGAACCAATGGAATGAAAGAGCTGGAGCTGGGTGATGATTGGCTGATACCAGTCCTCACAGAATGACATATTTTAATACTGAGGATTCATCAATATACAGTACTTATGTATAAAATCTAACCTACTTCAGTGATTCATGCAACTTTGTAACTAGGGCTTTTAAATTAACATGCAAGAATAAACATTCATTTAAACATTTTAACATGCACATATTTAAAATCAAGGATTAATATATTTCAAACCCATTATTGATTGTCCACACCAAACATCAGAGTCCATTTGCTTTTCCATGGTGTCCTGAAAAGGAGGATAATCTGAGAATTGAGTTTTGTAACATGAATGCAAGTCATTTCAAGAAGTTGAAATGACTTGCATGTCCTGGGGTTGCCAGTAGAGGGCAATGTTGAGCTGTGGATACTTTGTAGTGACCATATGAGGCGCTCCACAAAGGTCTGTTTCTTGTCCGCATTTTATTGGCCAAGAAAATGTTCAGGAGAAAGTGTATTAGGAGGAATTCCGGAGACTGTTTTAACAAAGGAATGTTAGTTCAGTTGTGGTCCTGGGATGAAAGAGCAATTCTTGACTGTCCTTTTCCTGGGTGAAACAATGTCTTTAAGATGAAGAATAATTTTATTGATGAGCCAAAGCAAGATGATGCTACACCTCCTTGGCTTAATCGGTCCTCTCTGGGACCACGGATCTCTCCATAGTCCGGCGGCTTCCTCCCAGGACTAACAGACACTCAGAAGAGTTGGAGAATGGCATAAGAGAAGCAGGTGAGGGCAGAAAACTCCAGCACTCGGCTCTAGACAGAGAACCCCTCTCAAGGGGTTGATTCCAGACACCCCATGGTGAGACCAAAAGAAAAAAAAAGAGCCTGTCGCCCCAGCAGGGAACCACAATAACCCACCCAGGGGGGAAACAGGCTAGAAGGGAACAAAACAAACCCGCTCAGGACCCACACCACCCAATAATAATAAATTAGGCCCCCCAGGCCAAGGAGCTAAAAAGTTCAGGGCGCCGACCAAAGTCCCAGACCTGGCGGACAGTGAGGTGGAGTGAGTCAGGTGGCCTGCCGGAGAACATGGGCCACCCAACCAATGGCTCAGTCCGTCAGATAGTCAACCAGAATTTTTAGCCACCTGGATAGGAGGGGTGGCCCGGGATGTGGCTCCCCCACTGGGAGACCCAATGAAGGAAAGGAGAGTCGAGGAGGGGGAACCACATCGGCGTCTGGTAGAGGAGGAAGAGGGACCAGGATGGTGTCTGGCGAAAGAGGGGGATCCGTGGTGTCGAGAACTTAATTGGTCCTATCTGGGACCACGGACCTTTCCGTAGTCCGGTGGCTCCCTCCCAGGACTGACAGACACTCAGAAGAGTTGGAGAATGGCATAAGAGAAGCAGGTGAGGGCAGAGAAACAGCAGCAGATGGTGAATGCTCAGCCAAATCGGGCCACTGCTGCTGAGTTTCACCACCGGGAATAAGGGAAGACAATTCATTAATTGATGTTGAAAAATGAAGAACTTGCCTTAAACCCCGGGGCTTGGTGGTTGCTGCTGATGCTGGTCCAGACAATGTTTTTTTCAGGAATGGCGGAGGTCGTCTGGTGAAGAGGCGGAGACACGGACAGAGGTTTGGAGGGGTTTTCCTCCAGCCTGTGGAGCATGGGTGATGGGCCAATTATGGAGAGGAGAAGGTCTGTGCGTTCCGGAAGGCTCCACAGGCTGGGGCATGCTCCCAGCACTTGTGTAACTCCAACCCAGCACTCCTGTACCGCCTCAGGAGTGTGGGGATCACGAGCCTCCGTTAAGATGTTACGTGCCACCCCTAAGAGTCCAACACTCCTCCATTTACAGATGATGGAGATCACTGTGCTCACTGGAACCTTCAAAGCAGCAGAAATTTTTCTGTACCCTTCCCCAGATTTGTGTCTTGAGACAATCCTGTCTCGGCGGTCTACAGACAATTCCTTTGACTTCATGCTTGGTTTGTGCTCTGACATGCACTGTCAACTGTGGGACCTTATATAGACAGGTGTGTGCCTTTCCAAACCATGTCCAATCACCTGAAATTACCACAGGTGGACTCCAATTAAGCTGTAGAAACATCTCAAGGATGATCAGTGGAAACAGGATGCACCTGAGCTCAATTTTGAGCTTCATGGGAAAGGCTGTGAATACTTATGTACATGTCAGGTTATTTTTTTTTGTTTTTTTTATTTTTAATAAATTTGCAAAAATTTAAATAAACACCTTTTTTTACCTTGTTATTATGGGGAATAGTGTGTAGAATTTTGAAGAAAAAAATGAATTTAATCCATTTTGGAATAAGGCTGTAACATAACAAAATGTGGAAAAAGTGAAGCGCTGTGAAAACTTTCAAGATGCACTGTACTAACTACACACACCAAAGTTCACAGTATTTGCACCAAATGTTCTCTCTCGATTGTTTTAAGACAACATAGTAGCAGTCTACACTGATTATCACCCGTGGGACACAGTGCATCACCCCATGAATGTCAGAAAAACCCTATAAGCATTCTCCTGATAGTACTCCTGACCTGACGTCCAGCCTTCGGGCTATAGGACCTCTGGTTAGTGGAGGTTGGGTGATGTCACAGCTCTGTGAATGTGATTGCCATCATTATGTGGCTAGGTTAGAAACTGTTATAAAAGAATAAAGATGTCACCTATAAAGGTGAAAGACAACTTTTCATGCCTGTATAACCTAACTGTGATACAGTAGCAAGAAAACGTATGTTAAGTCTTTGGAATTTACTGGTTTTATGCATTTATTGGTCATAAATTGTGATCTGATCTACATCTAAGTCCCAAGTATATACAGACACGATGTTCTTAACATAATACCACACAAACAGTTATAATATTTCATGTCTTTAATGCACACATCCATTGAACATTTACAGTGCTGGTGGAAAAAGTAAGTGAATCCTTAGACTTAATAACTGGTTGAACCTCTTTTGGGCCTCCAACAAATGTTTTCAGCAGCAGTTGATCAGACTTCACAACGTTCCAGAGGAATTCTGGACCATGCTTCCTTACAGAACTGCTTCAGCTCAGCAAGATTCTTAGGATGTTTGGTGTGAATGGCTCTACTGAGGTCATTCCACAGCATCTCTGCTAGATTTAAGACTGGACTCTGACTGAGGAACTTCAAAAGGCAGATTTTCTTTTTTTCAAACCATTCTGTCCTATATTTGTTTCTGTGTTTAGGGCCATTGTCCCGCTGCATCACTCAACTTCTGCTTAGCTTCAGCTGGTGGACAGCCACCCTGACTTTAGGATACCTGGATAACCTTAAGAATGAATTTTCCCTTCGATGATGGCAAGGCCCCAAGAGCACAAAGCAGACCAAGATACTGATACACCTTCTTCCTGGAGAGTATTCTTCACTTGGGTGGATACTGTGAAAGTATTTTTATTCACGGTGGAAAGGATCCTGTGATCATCCACGACTGTTGTCTTCCAAGGATGTCTAGATCTTTCTGAGTTCCTGAGCTCACCAGTGCACTCTTTTTTTTCTCCAAATGTTGATTGGCCACTCCTAACATTTCCGCTACTTCTCTGATGGATTTCTTGTTTTTCAGCCTAAGGATGGTCTGCTTCACTTCCACTCAGACCTCCTTTGACTGCATGTTGTGGGATCACAACAACAGCTTCAAAGTGTAAATGCCACACCTGGAATCAACTCCAGACCTTTTACCTGCTGGATTGAGATTGGATTAATGAGGGATTAGCCCATGCAGACCATGAAATAACTTTTATGTTTATTGTCCAATTACTTTTGAGCGCCTGAAATTAGGAGATTTTGTATAAAAATTGTTGCAATTCCTAAACCGTAACTCCAATTTCAGGTTCCAAGGTTGTCATAGCCAGGAGCGGCACTGGGGTTAAGCTCCCAGTGCTCAGAAAATGCTCCTTACGGCGTGCGTCTCGAAAAGCCTCTGATAACTAAGTCCAACTCCTAGCCTGCCCGTGTGGTTTAGTCTCTAAGCCTGGCGGAACTGCTTTTACTAATAGGAGAAGGGGCGAGGGCGGATCTCTGGCGCCTTAAAACCAGATGCTTCGGGTAGATGGTGGCTCGTCAACCTGGGAAGGTAGCCCATCTAGGGGAAGGTAAACCCTGATTTCAAACCTCCGCTGCCTTGCGGCACACCCGGTCACGGAAAAGGCTTCGGGAGTCAACCCTGAGGAAAAATCCGGAGTCGGAGCCCCTAAGGCAGTTCTCTGTTGTGCTCAACATCATTCTGGCAGCTCCTGCGACGGCACTGGTGCCAAACTATAGCAGCCCTGCTGTTCCTTTGGATTCATCAGTGACGTGGAGAGGGGGGACATGCTGCATGGGTAACATCTTGTCCTCCATATCTTCCTGCCCAGGCTTGAATCCTACCAACGCCCAACACTGGAAGGTAGAACACTGGTGCGCATCGGCCTGTTCAGCCACAGGCGGTGCTGTTCCAGCAGAGTAGACGTTTAGGATTCTCTTCCATGGTCATCATAGACCGACGGAGGCCGACGACATAACTCCAATTTGGATGTGAATACTCTCAAATTTAAGCTAAGAGTCTGAACTTCAAGGTCATATTTTGATTATGTTCAGTTTTAAGTGTTAGTTGATTCAAATACTGATGTGACTGTTTTCAGAACCCAAGTATCATCTTTTCAAGATTGTCTCCTGTGTATGCAAATGATTTTTTAAAAATACTTTTCTTTCTTCTTATATTCATCTGCTTTCTATAGTGATTCTCATTCATCGAATTGTAATTGTGAGGATGACAAGTCCAAACACACATGGTAGGTAATTTTAGAAGAAATTCCTTTCATTAATAATAATAATAATAATAATAATAATAATAATGCATCAGATTTATATAGCGCTTTTCATGGACACTCAGACATGCTTTACAATGGATACATTATTCATTCACTCCACAGACAGACATTGATAGTGGTAAGCTACTGCTGTAGCCACACCTGCCCTGGGACAGACTGATAGAAACATGGCTGCCAATCCACGCCAACAGCCTCTCCGACCACTGCTGAACATTTATACACATTCATACCCAGTGTCATGGACACCGGAGGCAAGGTGGGTAAAGTGTCTTGCCCAGGGACACAGCAGCATGGCTGGGGAGAGCGGGAATCGGACCGCCAACCTTCTGGTTATTAGACGACCCGCTCTGCCTCCTGAGCCACTGATTAATAACAACTGCCACTAATAATACTGTTGATATTTAATATTACTACTACTACTACTGCTATTACTACTACTACTACTACTATTAATAATAATAATTATAAAAGTTCATTCATTCATTCATAATGCTAATATTAATAATAACAGTAATAACAAATACTATTACTAATAACAATAATAAGTTAATACTAATATTAATATGAAGAAGAAATATTTCTAGGCCGAGTGGTGACCTAGAGGTAGCATATCTGCCCCACAACCGGGAGGTTGAGGGTTCAACTTCCGGCCGGGTCATACCAAAGACCATATAAAAATGGAACTTCCTGCCGTCCAGCTTGGTGCTCAGCAAAAATGAAACAGAGGAGGAAAATCTGGGTGGCAGTGGCTCAGGAGGTAGAGTGGGTCATCTAATAACTGGAGGGTTGCCGGTTCAAATCCCATTCTCCCCAGACATCCTGCCGTTGTGTCCCTGGGCAAGGCACTTGATTCAGCTTGCTGCTATTGTCCATGACACTGGGTATAAATGTGAATAAATGTTTGGTAGATGTCAGAGAGGCTGTTGGTGCAGATTGGCAGCCATGTTTCCATCAGTCTGCCCCAGGGCAGCTCTGGTTACAGAGGTAGCTTACCACTATCAATGTCTGTCTGGAGTGAATGAATAATGCACTCACTGTAAGTGCTTTGAGATGTCATTTGACATGTAAAGTGCATTATAAATCAAATCCGTTATTATTATTATTATGATTAAATACTATTTAGCCCACCTGAGGCCGCAGATGAAGACGTGGCTGGACCCCCTGCAGTTTGCATATCAGCCCCATTTAGGAGTTGAAGATGCTGTCATCTACCTGCTGCAACGAACCCATTTGCACCTGGATGGAGGAGGAGATACTGTGAGAATCACATTCTTTGATTTCTCCAGTGCCTTTAACCCCATCCAGCCACTGCTGCTGGGTGAGAAGCAACGGGTGATGGGGGTCGACAGCTCTGTGATCTCCTGGATTACTGACTACCTGACAGGCAGACCACAGTTTGTCCAGCTGGGCACTGTCTTGTCTGACGTGGTGGTTAGTGATACAGGAGCTCCACAGGGGACTGTGATCTCTCCTTTTCTCTTCACTTTATAGACCACTGACTTTCAGTACAACACCATATCATGCCACCTGCAGAAATTCTCTGATGACTCAGCTGTTATTGGGTGTATAAGAGGGGGAGAGGAGGGGGAGTATAGGGCACTGGTAGACAGATTTGTGGCCGACAGATGGTGATTGACTTCCGGGAGAAGAGGACACTTTCCCAGCCATTGCAGATTGGAGTGGGGGTGGGGGGTGGAAGTAGTTGAGGACTACAAATACCTTGGTGTCATGATCAGCAACTGAACTGGAAATCCAACACTGATGCTGCGTACAAGAAGGGGATGAGCAGACTCTACTTCGTGAGGAAGCTGAGATTCTTCAACGTATGCAACAGGATGCTGGAGCTTTTCTACCAGACTGCTGTCACCAGCGCCATCTTCCTTGCTGCTGTCTGTTGGGGTAGCAGTATCAGGACCAGCGACACCAACAGACTTGACAAAATTATCAAGGAGGCTGGCTCTGTGACTGGTCTCAGGCCGGAGACCTTTGAGACAGTGGTGGAGAGGAGGACACTAAATAAACTGTGATCCATCATGGACAATCCTGACCACCCCCTCCACCACACACTGGACAGACAGCAAAGCACTTTCTCCAACAGACTGCTACAGCTTCACTGCCGAACGGTTAAGTACAGGAAATCTTTCCTGCCACATGCCATTTCACTGTACAATAACTCACTATGATGTTGAATTCTGGTCATAACTATGCTGCTATACTGCACCTTACAGTCTAACTGGTACTTCACATTGCAACCTGCTCCTGATAGTCCTGCATTGTACAGCGGGCATGATTCATGTACCTATACAGGTCAGCATCTATTCATCTTTGATGTATGTAAGTGATTTAGGTAGTTTTACTCTCCATGGGTAATTCCTTTTTCTATTATGCTGTGTGTGTTTCTGTCGTGGTTGTCTACTCTCATGCTGCTGTTACACTGTAATTTCTGAGTTTGGGATCAATAAAGTTTGTCTATCTATCTATCTATCTATCTATCTATCTATCTATCTATCTATCTATCTATCTATCTATCTATCTATCTATCTATCTATCTATCTATCTAAATCATGAGCCAAGCGCTGGAGGTTTCCGCCATGCTCGGTATCATGGCTTTATCTCTGTATTTATACAGTATATTCGTTGTATTTTGTGCTTTTTGGGTTCTGTTATTCTTGTACTGTTTTCTATTTTCCTGTTTATGTTTTATTTTTGTTACACTCATATTTTATATTAATTTGTAATTATTTATCAGTCTGCATTTGGTAATGTCTTATCCTTTATATTCTTACTGTGCTGTTCTTTCTCGGGGCTGACAGCTGTAAAGTGGTATTTCCAGTTTTGTGCTCAGTGTGGGTGTTACCCTGTCAGCTGTCAAGTCCAGTTGCTCCTCTCTCATTACTCCCAGCTGATCCAGATTATTAATCATTGTTTTCTCCTGCCCGCTCTGCTATCCACACCTGTGGCCCATTGTATTATTAATTAATTAATTATTATTTATTATTGGTGGCTGTCTTCGTGACAGAAGACCGCCACCAGAGACCCAGCTGCTGCGAGTTTTATGGATTTTTGGCCGTTTTTGTTTTTTCACTCACCTATTTCTCTGGAGTGAATCATGTCGGACTCTGCAGATGGGCACAGCTACTGGGCCCCCGCTGAAGGGGAGGCGTTCCCGGGCCTCTGTAGCGTTGGCTCTTCACCAGTCTACGGCACCCGTTCCTGCTCCCATTTCACCTACTTCAGAACGTCGCTATCCAGGGAAATCCCGCCGGAAGAATGACTCCACCTCTCAGGCAGCAGTTTTTCCTTCGCCGAGGCAGAAGACTCCGGCTGCAGTGCCCTTTTCATGTATTTCCTCTCTGGCTGTCCTGGCAGCTTCTCTTCTCTCCATAGCTGCTGTTTCCTGCTTCCCCTCGACATTTACTCCCGTTGCTAATAGGTCAGCTGTTTCCTTCCTGGCTCTGCCCGTCACTGTGCCTGCAAGGGCGGCTCCTCCACGTTCCATTGAGGGGTCCATAACTGCTGAGGCCCCGGAGAGGGTGGATTCAACACCTGCTGCAGCAGAAAACATCATGTCCCAGGAATACAGGCAAGTGACTTCATTCTCTATTACCAACATTTGAACTATCTTGCCTGATTCCTGGTGGTGTGGCTCAGTCCCAGAAGTCCCATGAACTCTCACCACCTGCTGCAGCTAAAGATTTTTCACCTGCTCTCTCCATGTCTCGTCTTCTGCCCCCTGAGTGTCCGCTGGCCCCCGGATTGAGCCGCTGGATGGTGGAGGAGACTGCAGCCTTAGAGGACCTGGCCAAAGCCCGGCAGCCACAGTCTGGACGGAGGGAAAGCACTGCCTCCAATCTGAAGCCTGTGCCAATGGTAGAGTGTCCCCTCGCTTCAGCTACGCAGGAGTCAGCACCAGCAGAGATTCAACCTCCTGTTGCCACGCTGGGCAAGCCACCTGCGTGGGCCACATCACTGGGGGGTCCCAGGACTGCATTGACCACCATGTCTGCTGCAGGGGCAACTGCAGCAGAGCGGAGTTGGATCTCCAGAGGGCCGGGCCCGAGGAACAATCACCTGGATCGATAGAGTCCTGGACAGCGGTGGGGCTTGAGCTCGGGTTAGTGCTCTCCTTTGTTTTCATCATTTCAATCTTGGAGAGATATTGTCGGGCTCTTGGTGGGGAGAGCCAAGTGCAGCTGTCAGCTGCATCTGAGCTCACCTCACCAGGCTCCACTGCCACTGGTGACCCTGACCCTTTTTTCTTTGCCTCTTTTGCCTGAGCTGTCCCCCAGGGTAACCGAGGATTGTCCAGCTCTGCCAGAAGTCTCCGTGGGTCCAGGCTCACCACCTGAGATCACCATGGGTCCAGCACCTCCTGCTGAGGTCATCATGGGTGCACCGTCACAGTAAGGGGCCTCCATGGGTGCTGCTCCCCGTCCGTATGAGGTCTTCATGGGTGCTCTGTCCCAACTCGGAACCTCCGAGGGTGTTGCTTCCTTGTTGGTTGAGGTCACTGCGGGTGCTCCATCCCAGCCCGGGACCTCCGTGGGTGCAGCTCATCTTCTGTCCGGGTCTCCGTGGGTGTTATGTCCCAGTCGGGGACCGTCGTGGGTGCTGCGTCCCAACCTGAAACTAACTTGGGTGCTGCACTCCAGTGTGGGCCCACTGTGGATGCTATGCTCCAGCCCGGGGGCCACCTTGGGTGCAGCTCTGGCCCAGTCCGGGCCCACCAGGAGTACAGCTCTGGCCCTGTCCGGAGCCACTGTGGGTGCTGCTTTGGCCCAGTCAAGCGCCACCGCGGGTGGTGTTTTGCTCCAGCCTGGAGACACTACGGCTGCTACTTTGCACCACCCTGGAGTCACCGAGGGTACTGCTTTGCTCCAGCCTGGAGTTACCCTGGATGCTGCTTTGCTCCAGCCTGGAGTTACCCCGGGTGCTGCTTTGCTCCAACCCGGAGCCACCGCGGGCGCTGCTTTGCTCCAGCCCGGAGCCACCACGGGTGCTACTATGTCCCAGTCCGGGACCACCAAGGATGCTACAGGCCAGGCCGAGGGCGTTATGGTTCCCCCTCCTCTGCCAGATGCCGTCGTGGTTCCCTCTCCTCTGCCCGAGGTTGTCGTGGTTCCGTCTCCTCACCCTGACATTGTCATGGTTTCCCCGACTCCACTATCCTGCCTGCCATTAGCCCTTCCCATCGGCCAGCCACCTCCTTGACCACCTCTTCTGTTCAGGTGGTTGAAAAACTCTGGCAGGCCACCCGACAGACTGTGCCGCAAAGTTGGGTCGCCCACGTTCTCTGGGAGGCCACCCGACTCATTCCATCATGTCATGTGGTGGGCCTGGGACTCTGGTCACCTGCCTGAACTGTCCAGCTCCTCGGTCCAGGGGGCTAAATGGGGTTGGGGTTTTCCCTGGTGTGGGTCCCAAGCGGGGCTTTGTTTCGTTCCCTCCTTTCCTGTTCCCCCCATCACCCACCCAGGGTGGGTTTTGTTTTGTTCCTATTGGGGTGGGTGGGGGTGGGGTCTTTCTTTTTCTTTTGATGTTACCCTGGGGTGTCTGGTTTCCACCCCTTGAGAGGGGGGCTCTGTCATGAGCCAAGCACTGGACATTTTCGCCATGCTCAGTCTCATGGCTTTTTCTCTGTATTTATATATTCGCTGTATTTTGTGCTTTTTGGTTCTCTTATTCTCTACTGTTTTCTATTTTCCTGTTTATGTTTTAGTTTTGTTATGCTCATATTTTGTATTAATTTGTAATTATATATCAGTCTCTATTTTGTGTTGTTTTATCCTTTATATTCTTACTGAGCTGTTCTTTCTTGGGGTTGACAGCTGTCAAGTGGCATTTCCAGTTCAGTGTGGGCATCTCCCTGTCAGCTGTCACGTCCAGTTGCTCCTCTCTCATTACTCCCAGCTGATCCAGATTATTAATCATTGTTTTCTCCTGCCCGCTCTGCTATCCACACCTGTGGCCCATTGTATTATGCCTTATTTAAGACCGCTGCTCTTTGCATTCCTCGCAGCAGTCTTGACGAATGTCAGAACTCTCTGAAGTAAGTTTTTCGCTCTGCGTTTTCTCCTTGTCATCAGGTTTATTTCTCTCTGGCTTTTGTGTTATGTTGTGCACTTTATGTTCATAATAAATTACCACAGACTCACAGTAAAGTGTTTTGGTCTTTCTGTCTGCCCCTAGGGGCGATTTGTGACAGAAAACCGCCACCAGAGACCCAGCTGCTGCGAGTTTTATGGATTTTTGGCCGTTTTTGTTTTTTCACTCACCTGTTTCTCTGGAGTGAATCATGTCGGACTCTGCAGATGGGCACAGCTACCTGATGAGCCTAGGGTGGGAGTGCTGCAAAGCCCTGATGGAGATGGATGGGCTAATCTCCGCAGTGCACATCGGCCCTGCCCCAAAAGACGCATTATGTTACCTGGGTCTCCTGGAGGCAGCTGCTTGCCAGTGCCCTCAGCTTCTGGAGCATGCTGAGGGGGTGGAGAGGATTTCTCTGGTGGTGGCACTGCAACATGAGAACAGTGAGATGGTGAGGAATTCCCCGAGGAAACCTGGGCCCACGCTGAAGGGGAGGCGTTCCCGGGCTTCTGTAGTGTTGGCTCTTCACCAGACTACGGCGCCCGTTCCTGCTCCCATTTCACCTACTTCAGAACGTCACTATCCAGGGAAATCCCACCGGAAGAATGACTCCACCTCTCAGACAGCAGTTTTTCCTTCACTGAGGCAGAAGACTCCGGCTGCAATGCCCTTTTCGTGTATTTCCTCTCTGGCTGTCCTGGCAGCCTCTCTTCTCTCCATAGCTGCTGTTCCCTGCTTCCCCTCGGCATTTACTCCTGTTGCCAATAGGTCAGCTGTTTCCTTCCTGGCTCTGCCCGTCACTGTGCCTGCAAGGGCGGCTCCTCCACGTTCCATTGAGGGGTCCATAACTGCTGAGGCCCCGGAGAGGGTGGATTCAACACCTGCTGCAGCAGAAAACATCATGCCCCAGGAACACAGGCAAGTGACTTCATTCTCTATTACCAACATATGAACTATCTTGCCTGATTCCTGGTGGTGTGGCTCAGTCCCGGAAGTCCCATGAACTCTCACCACCTGCTGCAGCTAAAGATTTTTCACCTGCTCTCTCCATGTCTTGTCCTCTGCCCCCTGAGTGTCCGCTGGCCCCCGGATTGAGCCGCTGGATGGTGGAGGAGACTGCGGCCTTAGAGGACCTGGCCAAAGCCCGGCAGCCATAGTCTGGACGGAGGGAAAGCACTGCCTCCAATCTGAAGCCTGTGCCAATGGTAGAGTGTCCCCTGGCTTCAGCTATGCAGGAGTCAGCACCAGCAGAGATTCAACCTCCTGTTGCCACGCTGGGAGAGCCACCTGCATGGGCCACATCACTGGGGGGTCCCAGGACTGCATTGACCACCATGTCTGCTGCAGGGGCAACTGCAGCAGAGCAGAGTTGGACCTCCAGAGGGCCGGGCCCGAGGAACAATCACCTGGATCGATAGAGTCCTGGACGGCGGTGGGGCTTGAGCTCGTGTTAGTGCTTTCCTTTGTTTTCATCGTTTCAATCTTGGAGAGATATTGTCGGGCTCTTGGTGGGGAGAGCCAAGTGCAGCTGTCAGCTGCATCTGAGCTCACCTCACCGGGCTCCACTGCCACTGGTGACCCTGACCCTTTTTCTTTGCCTCTTTTGCCTTAGCTGACCCCCAGGGTAACCGAGGATTGTCCAGCTCTGCCAGAAGTCTCCGTGGGTCCAGGCTTACCACCCAAGATCACCATGGGACCAGCTCCTCCTGCTGAGGTCATCATGGGTGCACCGTCACAGTAAGGGGCCTCCATGGGTGCTGCTCCCCGTCCGTATGAGGTCTTTGTGGGTGCTCTGTCCCAATTCGGGACCTCCGAGGGTGCCGCTTCCTTGTTGGTTGAGGTCGCCGCAGGTGCTCCATCCCAGCCCGGGACCTCCGTGGGTGGAGCTCATCCTCTGTCTGGGTCTCCGTGGGTTTTATTTCCCAGTCGGGGACCATCGTGGGTGCTGCGTCCTAGCCTGAAACTAACTTGGGTGCTGCACTCCAGTGTGGGCGCGCTGTGGATGCTATGCTCCAGCCCGGGGGCCACCTTGGGTGCAGCTCTGGCCCAGTCCAGGCCCACCAGGAGTACAGCTCTGGCCCTGTCCGGAGCCACTGCGGGTGCTGCTTTGGCCCAGTCAAGCGCCACCGCGGGTGGTGTTTTGCTCCAGCCCGGAGACACCACGGCTGCTACTTTTTTTTTTTTTTTTTTTTTTTTTTTTTTTTTTTTGTTACTTATTTGTACCCGTAGGTAGATTTGGTTTGCAGTCTGGTGACAAGCCACCGGCTGCTGGTCGCTGCGTGCGCGAGCGCCCTAAACCTACATGTTTTTGGTATGCGGGAGGAAACCGGAGAAATCCCGGAGTAAACCCACGCAACACGGGGAGAACATGCAAACTCCACACAGCTCACTGTTGGTCGGGGGCTGGGATCGAACCCACGATCTCATGATCCCCGCGATCCCCCGGCCGAAGGTAAACTGTGCTGCCACAGTGCTAAACCACTGCGCCACCGTGCAGCCCCTTTGCACCCCTTTGCACCGTGCAACCACTTTGCACCACCCTGGAGTCACCGAGGGTACTGCTTTGCTCCAGCCTGGAGTTACCCTGGATGCTGCTTTGCTCCAGCCCGGAGCCACCGTGGGCGCTGCTTTTCTCCAGCCCGGAGCCACCACGGGTGCTACTATGTCCCAGTCCGGGACCACCGAGGGTGCTACAGGCCAGGCCGAGGGCGTTATGGTTCTCCCTCCTCTGCCAGATGCCGTCATGGTTCCCCCTCCTCTGCCCAAGGCTGTCATGGTTCCGTCTCCTCACCCTGACATTGTCATGGTTTCCCCGACTCCACTATCCTGCCTGCCATTAGCCCTTCCCATCGGCCAGCCACCTCATTGACCACCTCTTCTGTTCAGGTGGTTGAAAAACTCTGGCAGGCCACCTGACAGACTGTGCCGCAGAGATGGGTCGCCCATGTTCTCTGGGAGGCCACCCGACTCATTCCATCATGTCATGTGGTGGGCCTGGGACTCTGGTCACCTGCCTGAACTGTCCAGCTCCTCGGTCCAGGGGGCTAAGCGGGGTTGGGGTTTTCCCTGGTGTGGGTCCCGAGCGGGGCTTTGTTTCGTTCCCTCCTTTCCTGCTCCCCCCACCACCCACCTGGGGTGGGTTTTGTTTTGTTCCTATTGGGGTGGGTGGGGGTGGGGTCTTTTTTTTTCTTTTGATGTTACCCTGGGGTTTCTGGTTTCCACCCCTTGAGAGGGGGGCTCTTTCATGAGCCAAGCACTGGACATTTCCGCCATGCTCAGTATCATGGCTTTTTCTCTGTATTTATATATTTGTTGTATTTTGTGCTTTTTGGTTCTCTTATTCTCTACTGTTTTCTATTTTCCTGTTTATGTTTTAGTTTTGTTATGCTCATATTTTGTATTAATTTGTAATTATATATCAGTCTCTATTTTGTGATGTTTTATCCTTTATATTCTTACTGAGCTGTTCTTTCTTGGGGTTGACAGCTGTCAAGTGGCGTTTCCAGTTCAGTGTGGGCGTCGCCCTGTCAGCTGTCAAGTCCAGTTGCTCCTCTCTCATTACTCCCAGCTGATCCAGATTATTAATCATTGTTTTCTCCTGCCTGTTCTGATATCCACACCTGCGGCCCATTGTATTATGCCTTTTTTAAGACTGCTGCTCTTTTCAGTCCTTGCAGCGGTCTTGACGAATGTCAGAACTCTCTGAAGTAAGTTTTACACTCTGCGTTTTCTCCTTGTCATCAGGTTTATTTCTCTGTGGCTTTTGTGTTATGCTGTACACTTTATGTTCGTAATAAATTACCACAAACTCACAGCCCAGCGCGTGGGTCTTTCTCTCTGCCCCGATGGGCGATTCATTACAATCTATCTACTTCTACTATTACTACAGGTTCAGGTTCCTTTATTTGTACCCGTAGGTACATATGTTTTGCAGTCAGGTGACATTCATATTTACAAACCACAATTACATTCAACATAAACACAAACACAGGCACACATGAAGCTGACTATAAACATGATAAAAATACTGAAGGCTCCACTAATCAGGACATAGGACAAAGAGATGAGAGAAAAAACAGAGAGATAAGAGAGAAGGGCCATATTAAAAAGTTAATGACTAGTCAAAGAGGTTAAAAACTCAAAAGTCTAAAACCCACTAAAAGATATAGAACCCAAATAAAAAACCTACAAAAATCAGTAAATATAAAATAAAATTAATAAATAGGTAACTAAATTATGTGCAATATATTGTTACATCTTGTTCAACTCTTTAAACAGCAGCAGGAACAATGCTGCTTTTGTAGCGCTGGGTTTTACTTTTTGGGACAGCAAACCTCCGTCTGGAGGGAAGAAGCTGAAAGTGGCAGTGCAAAGGGTGGGAGTCATCATTTAAAATGGAGGTAGCAATCCTCTGTACCTGTCTGGTGTACAGGGATGTCAGGTTCAACTGTGACTCACCAAGCAAACGACTGGACCATCTAACTACCTGATCCAAGGATTTCCTCTGTTTCAGTTTTATCTGACCAAACCATGACACTAAAGAAAAGGATATATATATATATATATATATATATATATATATATATATATACACTACCGTCCAAAAGTTTGGGGTCACCCAGACAATTATTTTGTGTTTTCCATGAAAAGTCACACTTATTTACCACCATGAGTTGTAAAATGAATAGAAAATATAGTCAAGACATTAACAAGGTTAGAAATAATGATTTGTATTTGAAATAATATTTTTTTCTAGATACTCAACCTGCTCAAAGGAAGGTCAGTTTTATAGCTTCTCTAACCAGCTAAACTGTTTTCAGCTGTGCTAACATGATTGCACAAGGGTTTTCTAATCATCGATTAGCCTTCTGACGCAATGAGCAAACACATTGTACCATTAGAACACTGGAGTGATAGTTGCTGGAAATGGGCCTCTATACACCTATGTAGATATTGCACCAAAAAACAGACATCTGCAGCTAGAATAGTCATTTACCACATTAGCAATGTATATTAGATATTAGAGTGTATTTCTGATTAGTTTAAAGTTATCTTTGACATAATGTCTGGCCCAGGAAACATGCACGCAGGCTCAGGATGGATTTAACAGCTTTATTCAACAAGCAGGTGTGTCTGAATGGATGTATGCGGTATGTGTATGTGTTGGGGGTGAACGCCGATGTGCAGGAAGCAGAGCAGCGCGCCGTACAGCCGGACAACCCTATGGAGAGAGAGCAGAGGACAAGGGTAACGGGCACCACACCTGGACAGGGATAATGAGTTTGAGTGTTGCTTACTTGTGGGTGCAGGTGGCTGGCGTTGGCAAGGGAGGAGCCTGGGAGACAGCGTACTGCAGAGCCTGCATAGATGGTGAGGATGAGTCGGCGATGACGGGGGAAATCCGCCGCCGGGGAATCCACCTGTGCACAGGGGTGAAGAACTTGGAGAAAAGGTAAGGAATGCTTACGCGTGGTTGAAGTCTTGCTGGTGATCAGAGGTTGATTCACAAGCTACGAAGTGCCGATGCGAACAGACGGCTCCAGACCGCAGCACTGGGCCGAGTGGGCTAAATAGCCCGCTGCTGACGAGGCGCAGGTGTGCGCGCAGCTGATGCCGCTGATGAGCGGCGAGTCGTGACAGTACTCCCCCCCCTAGCAGCGCCTCCAGGTGCTGGTTTGTCCAGATGCGCCCGGTGGAACTCCGTGATGAGACTCCTGTCCAACACCAAAGAAGAGCGCACCCAGGACCTCCACTCAGGCCCAAATCCCTCCTAGTCCACCAAGTACTGCAGCCCGTGACCTCGGCGCCGCGAGTCCAAGGTGGAGGTGACTCTCCAGGCCGGGTGGCCGTCGATCATCATAGGTACGGGCGGCGCTGCAGGCGGGGGGCAGAGAGGGTCGGAGACATAGGGTTTAATTTTGGACACGTGGAAGGTGGGACAAATGCGGAGGGAGGGGGGAGGGCCAGACGCACAGCCACTGGGTTAACAATTTTAGAAATGGTGTAGGGGCCAATGAAGCGTGGGGCCAACTTCCTCTTTTCAGCCTTCAGGTGGATATCTTGAGCAGCCAACCAGACCTGTTGACCCACCTGGTAGGCAGGGGCCGGTCTCCTGTGGCGATTCGCCGTGGTGCTGTGGCGTGCCGCCGTGCGTAAGAACGCATCGCGTGTCTTGGTCCACAGAGCCCGACACCGTCTCAGTTGCGCCTGGATGGAAGGAACCGCCAGCTCCGCCTCCTGCTCCGGGAACAAAGGTGGATCATAACCCAAGGACGCCTTGAAGGGGGACATCCCTGTGGCAGAAGACTGAGCCGTGTTGTGGGCATACTCTACCCAAGACAGGTGCGTGCTCCAGGAGGACGGGTTGGAGGAAGTGACACAGCGTAGGGCAGCTTCCAGTTCCTGGTTGGCCCGTTCGCACTGCCCGTTGGATTGCGGGTGGTGACCAGAGGAGAGGCTAACTGTGGCCCCCAGGGCATTGCAGAAACACTTCCACACCTCTGAGACAAACTGGGGCCCCCGATCGGAGACGACGTCCACCGGTATCCCGTGCAGCCTGACCACGTGCTGAACCAGAAGGTCCGCTGTCTCCCGCGCCGTTGGAAGGCCCCGAAGTGGCACGAACTGGGCGGCCTTGGAGAATCGATCCACGATGGTCAAAACGGCGTCATAGGAGTTAGAGGTGGGGAGACCGGTGACGAAGTCAAGGGCTATGTGGGACCAGGTCCTGCCAGGGGTCGGCAGGGGCTGGAGCAGACCCGCGGGGGGAGAATTTCCTGACTTGGCAGTGGCACACACAGGGCATGCCCAGACGTAGTTGGCAGCATCCTTCTGCAGACCTGGCCACCAGAAGGAACGCTGGAGGAAATCCACTAGCCGGGATACGCCAGGGTGGCAGGCGAGTTTGGAGGTGTGAACCCAATGGATGACCTCCCTGGCGGCCTTCCCTCCGGTCCGCCGCCAGGGTCCGGTTCGGTCTCCTGCGCCCTCCGGATCTTGTCCCTGATGGACCAGGAAATTGCCCCTACCACACACGAGCTGGACAGGATGGTATGGCCCGGCTTCTCTGATGTCTCAGGGGCGAACTACCTGGAGAGGGCATCGGGTAGGCCGTTCTTAGAGCCAGGGTGATAGGTAATGGTGAAGCGGAACCGGGCAAAGAACAGGGACCAGCGCGCCTGGCGGGCATTCAGACGTCTAGCAGATCGAAGATACTCCAAGTTCTTATGGTCCGTCAGCACCACGAATGGTAATGCAGCCCCCTCCAGCCAGTGGCGCCACTCCTGCAGGGCGAGCTTGATGGCGAGAAGCTCCCTGTCCCCGACGTCGTAATTCCACTCGGCCGGGGACAAACGCCGTGAGAAGAAGGCGCAGGGTCATTTGACCCCATCGGTGGGTGATCGCTGGGATAGCACTGCCCCCATCCCCGTATCAGACGCGTCGACTTCCACCAGGCACTGCAGAGCGGGGTCGACCTGGGTCAGGACCCGGGAGGAGGAGAACTCCGTCTTCAACGCCTGGAACGCCGCAGCGACCTCTTCGGTCCAGCGGAAGGTGTTCTTGAGGAAGTGAGACGGGTCAGCGGGGCAATGATGGCACCGAAGTTTGGCTCAAAACGGCGGTAGAAATTGGCAAATCCAATAAATTGCTGAACCTGCTTTCTGGAGGTTGGCGTGGGCCATTCAACCACCGCTTTAACCTTCGCGGGGTCAGGTAGGACCTGGTTGTGTGAGATAACAAACCCTAAGAAGGAGGTGGTCTTGGCGTAAAACTCACACTTCTCGGCTTTGACATACAGCCTATTTTCCAGCAGCCACTGCAAGACCCGCCTCACATGCACCTGATGTTCCTCCCGTGACCTGGAGAAGATGAGGATGTCATCCAGGTACACGAACACAAAGAGGCCGAGGAAATCACGCAGGACGTCATTGATTAGGCGTTGAAATACAGCAGGGGCGTTGGTCAGACCAAAGGGCATCACCAGGTACTCAAAATGCCCACTAGGCGTTCTAAAGGCTGTCTTCCACTCATCCCCCTCCCTGATCCGGACGAGATGGTATGCACTGCGAAGATCCAATTTGGTGAACCAGGTCGCCCCCTGCAGGGAGTGGAAGGCAGTGTCCATCAGTGGCAGGGTGTAACGGTCCTTCTCCGTGATGTCATTCAAGGCCCGGAAGTCGATACATGGGCGGAGAGACCCATCCTTCTTTGACACGAAGAAGAACCTTGCGCCGAGCGGAGATGAGGAGGGATGGATAATTCCTGCGTTGAGTGACTCCTTGATATAACTATCCATCGCTTCCCGCTCCGGCGCTGACAAGCTGTAGAGACGTCCAGACGGCAGGGGCGCCCCCGGACGGAGGTTTATGGCGCAGTCGTAGGGCCGATGAGGAGGAAGAGACATCGCCCTGGACTTGCTGAATACGAGCCCCAGGTCATGGAACTCCGAGGGCACCAGAGTGAGATCCGGAGGTGCGGTGTCTTTACCCGGGGGAGGAGAAGACGGGGCGCAGGCTGCGGATTGCAAACAGGTGCCCATGCAGAAGGAACTCCAGGTGGCGATTTTTCCTGTCTGCCAATCCAGCACGGGATTGTGCAGACGCAACCAGGGGTACCCAAGGATGACAGGCGTCACAGAGGAAGACAGCACATAAAGGGTGAGATCCTCTCGGTGATTACCAGAGATTATGACAGGGACTGGTTGCGTGCGATGAGTCACTTGTCCGAGGGGCGCACGGGAAAGGGTGATCAGGCTGAGAGGAGCGGCCAGAGGGTGGCAGGGGATGCCCAATTGGGTAGCCAGGCTCTTTGAAATGAAGCTCTGCTCTGCTCCTGAGTCCACCAGTGCGTGTGTGAGATGCCCCGTGGCGTTGTGACAGAATCGGATGGGCAAGGAAAGACTTGTGAGGGGATTTGACGGGTTAGAGTCTGCGAGGCCCCCTACAGTGACTCGCGGACCTCCCCGTTTGGCTTCTCCGGGCAATGCTCCACGGTGTGTTGATCTCCTCCGCAATACATGCAGAGGCCCAACTCCCGGCGGCGCTGTTTCTCCACTAGGGGGAGCTTTGACCGACCAACCACCATCGCCTCCGATTCCTCTGAAGACTCTGTTGGAGGTAACGCCAGGGGGCGGCCTTGAGGCGTGCGGACGGGGCCTCCACGCGAGTGGCTGATGAACTTCCGCTCGGTAGACCGTTCACACAGCCTGTTATCTAAACTAATGGTGGTAGAGATCAGCTCCGCAAGTGTCTCCGGAAGATCTCGGCCAGCCAGCTCATCCCTCAGACCAGAGCTGAGGCTGCGGAGGAAGATGCCACAGAGTGCGGCCTCACCCCAGCCAACCTCCTCCGCTGCAACCCGGAAGTCGATAGCATAATCCGCCGCTGACCGGCTTCCCTGTTGGAGACCAAGGAGCCGGTCAGTTAGGACACTATCATGCCGGGAATGATCGAAGACCTCGAGAAAGCTCTGCACGAACTGGCTATAGGAGAGGTTCGCGTAACTGGGCTTCGCCATAACGGCGTAAGCCCAAGTTAATGCTCGCCCCTCCAGAAGATTACCGATGTAGCCAATTTGGCTGTGGTCTGAGGGGAAATCCCCGGGAACGCGCAGAAACACTGACTCACACTGCATAATGAACCCCCGCGCTCCGCCGAGCTTCCCGCTGAAGCGGGCGGGGGTTGGGATCGGTGTGAGTCGAGTAGGCGTCCCCGAGGTAGACTGACCGGAGCAGCAGGAGCTAGCCCACCCTGGCGAGCCGAGGGGAACGCCTGCTGGGGGTCCAAGCAGTCTAACCGGTGAGTTATGTTTACCAATTGGTTCAAAATCACCTGCTGTTGGTGGACTATTAAATCCACCCGAGCCTCGAGGGTGGAAAGACGGCGTGCGAGCCCGCTGTCTGCTGAGCCGCCTTGCTGGAGCCGTACTGACATAATGTCTGGCCCAGGAAACACGCACACAGGCTCAGGATGGATTTAACAGCTTTATTCAACAAGCAGGTGTGTCTGAATGGATGTATGCGGTATGTGTATGTGTTGGGGGTGAACGCCGATGTGCAGGAAGCAGAGCAGCGCGCCGTACAGCCGGACAACCCTATGGAGAGAGAGCAGAGGACAAGGGTAACGGGCACCACACCTGGACAGGGATAATGAGTTTGAGTGTTGCTTACTTGTGGGTGCAGGTGGCTGGCGTTGGCAAGGGAGGAGCCCGGGAGACAGCGTACTGCAGAGCCTGCGTAGATGGTGAGGATGAGTCGGCGATGACGGGGGAAATCCGCCGCCGGGGAATCCACCTGTGCACAGGGGTGAAGAACTTGGAGAAAAGGTAAGGAATGCTTACGCGTGGTTGAAGTCTTGCTGGTGATCAGAGGTTGATTCACAAGCTACGAAGTGCCGATGCGAACAGACGGCTCCAGACCGCAGCACTGGGCCGAGTGGGCTAAATAGCCCGCTGCTGACGAGGCACAGGTGTGCGCGCAGCTGATGCCGCTGATGAGCGGCGAGTCGTGACAATCTTCATTGAAAAAAACAGTGCTTTTCTTTCAAAAATAAGGAAATTTCTAAGTGACCCCAAACTTTTGAACGGTAGTGTATATATATACTGTATATATATATATATATATATATATATATATATATATATATATATATATATATATATATACAGTATATATATATTATATAAGCAAATTTTGAAGATTGTCTCCTGTATATGTAAGTGATTCTTTTGTTTTTCTGAAGAATATTGAACTGACACTTATAGTGTTTTAAACTATAAATACTGAAGTTCTCTAGCCTCAATAACTGTCTTGCTCACTGAAAGTACCAATATAAACAACTACACTACACTGAAGTATCTGAGAACCTGATGGGAAGGTTAAAAAGAATATTTTCAGTTCATATGTTTTTTATTGTGAAGTTTATTTCTTAATCACGGTCATACAGCACAATACTGTACAGTTGTGATAACGTTCAGCAGAAACCAGTCCTCCATTTTATCTGTGCAACTTCACATACATTATCTACATCATCTACAACACAATAAATTCCAACAGAAATGTCTCCAAGCACAATGAGGGAAGTTAATTATACCTGCATGTTATACACTGAACACATAAGCATTCTGATCAGGTGGCTTTCTGCAGCTGGACACATCAAAAAGAATAAAATCAGCTTTAAATTATGACATATTCTCTTTAAAATTTGTGTTCATAACATTCTATATGCATAGCTTATTTTTATGATGACAATAAATAGAACAAACCATTATCTGGATGCCCTGTTATCACAATGCTGCAAGAGCTGTCAACAGGACTATAGCCAGTAGCAATATGGCGCCTAAATCTGCCGTCTAAATGTTACACATGAGCATTCTAGCCTCTATATCGCTGTGTATCTAACAGCATTGTGTGTGTGTGTGTGTGTGTGTGTGTGTGTGTGTGTGTGTGTGTGTGTGTGTGTGTGTGTGTGTGTTGGGGGGGCTACAGATAACAGCAAGGTACAAAGGAGCGATGTGCCAGGAAACTTAAAATTAGTGCTCACTGAGATAAAATTCACAAATAAATTACAAAAATAACTAACAAGTAAAACAACAAACAGTAAACAGTTTATGGTGCAGTTCTCACCTCTTACATCATATCATGAATCTGTCTTCTTCTTTCAGCTGCTCTATTCAGGAGTCACTGTTACATATCAGTAACAAAGAGTCGAGAAGGAGCTGGTCTGATCATTCTGACTTTATTGAACCAAGTTCACAGATATATATGTCCCCAGCCGTAGGCCGCCTGACATCACTCTGACCCCGCCACGGCCAGGCTACGGCAAGCCCCAAGGCCCAGTTCCCCTATGTCACAGTCACCATAGCAGATCATCTGCCCCCATCTCACCTTCTTCACTGCATCACGAGTCTAACAACCACTTGAAAATTGGCGTAGTGATACACGAACTCTGACCCGCATACCGTTCGATCCCATTCAGACTGATGAATGCCGAGCTTTGCCTTGAAATGATCAACCATGCGCACGCTTGATAGACGAGGGGCCAATGTGTTTGCACTTGGGTCTTACTGGATGTAGGTCAGATCACAGTTTAGGACCAATTCATGCAGAAAACCAGGTACACATACTTTTTATTGCCACTGTATATATATTCAAGTGACTGGAGGTGATATTTGAGTGCTACTATGCATTTTAAAAGGTTTGCTTGGTATTTTATTGTTGGGTTAAATGATTAAATAATTAGGGCCTTGGTGACCAAAAAGGTATCAACATTAAACAAAGTTAAATGGTTTTGTTAAATAAATCAGTGCTTATCCACCTGCTTGAAAAATCTAGTGGGTTTTTTTTGTTTGTTTTTTTGCTTTTTCATCTGCCAATCAGTGACAAATACTGTAGTTTAGCCACACAATGACTTTTTTCCATGATCATTTTCACATTCTGCTGTACATCGCTCAGTTTCTAACGACTAATTTAGACAGCACACCTCTGCTTGAAATTCTTTACACTTTGTGATGTGTTGGGGGAAATATAGTCCTGCACAAGCGTTGCCATGGTTACCAATCTCTACTTCTCATTTCTTCAAGTCCTACATCAGCAGATTTGCTTTTGGATTCAATCCCAAGGTTTGCTATTATAGCTCAGATTAATTACTGCAGAATTAACTTATCGTCCACATGTCTGTTAATTTTCAGTGTTTGAGTGCATGATTCTGTATGAGCAATTCATTTTCAGAACAGCACACCCAGCATGCTGCCTGTACAAAGATCCCCCCGCCCCATCTACTATAATTGAAAACAGCACAAAAACACATAGATCCACAGCCAGCATGTCCACATGAGCTCCACTGTTGGGTCCCATGTGGGTTTGTCCACATGTTCCATGCTGGCCCCATCTGTGTTTGCCCACATGGACTTGACCTATGTACCGATTTTCAACTTGCTTTCTCTTAAATTTACTATTTTCCAATAAATGTGATACATTTGCTTGGAAAATTTAAACTTTCTCATAAATTTGCCACTTTTTTACTGTAATCCTGCAACTTTTTCTCATAAATTTGTTACCTTTTTCCTTGTAAGTTTGGAACTTTCTAAAAAAATTTCAACTTTTTTTTTATTGTAAACTTGTCAGAGCGTGGGTTGGGGCCATGTCCTCGCCTTATGTTATCGTTTGTATTCCTTGTCACCAGGACATGGTCCAGCTCCACATCGCTGTCTAATTCCAGTACCAACTCCACGTCACTTCCAACCTCCAGTACCAGCTCCATGTTGCTCCCTAGCCCCAGTACCAGCTCCACGTTGCTCCCTAGCCCCAGCATCAGCTGCATGTTGTGCCCCAGATCCAGTACCAGTTCCATGCCACTCCCCAGCTCTGGTACTAGCTCTACATCACTCTCCAGCTGTGTACCAGCTCCATGTTGCCCCCTAGCTCCAGTACCTGCTCCATGTAACTCCCTAGCTCCAAGCTCCATGCCCAAGGACTTGGCCACCGGCGAGGATCTGTGGCCAGTCATCAATGAGCTGGCAGAATGCTACAAGCTCTGTCACCGGAGGAATGGGTGGCAAGACATGGCGTGGAGAAGGGCTTGTTGGATAGTGGCATCCAAGCCCCATCTGTGGGATGGGGCTTGGATCCCACAGATGGGGAAAGTTGGAACTTTCCAACAAGTTCTCCTCCACACCACAAGTGTATGAGCCCTTTGTTTTTGGCTCACCAGAGATAGGGGCCTTCTCTTCAGTAGCAGCTCTCCACTTCTCCTCCATACGCTGGCATCAGCTCCACCGATCATCTCGTCTGCAGCTCCATCCGGCCCCACTGCAGTGACTGGTGGTAACCTAGCTCATTATTCCTCCTCCCCATCAAAGGTAGCTGTGTCGGGAATGGAGCCCCAAGTGGCTGGGCTCAATGCCCTCCAGCCCTGTGTCACCTAAGCTCGTAGCTAATCAGCGTGAATCATCTGGGTTCACTGCTGATCAGCCTCCTCCGTGTGTTCCAGTGGCAGGTCAGCCTCCTCCGTGTGTTCCAGTGGCAGGTCAGCCTACTCCGTGTGTTCCAGAGGCCGGTGAGCCTTCTTCGTGTGTTCCAGAGGCTGGTGAGCTTTCTCTGTGTGTTCCAGAGGCCGGTGACCCTTATCCATGTGTTCCAGAGGCTGATGAGCCTCCTCCATGTGTTCCAGAGGCTGATGAGCCTCTACTTGCCGTACCAGAGGCCGGTGCGCCTCCACCTGTTGCTGCAGAGCCCAGTACGCCTCAATTATCACATTCAGGGGCTGGTGCACCCCCGCCATTGACTGCTGAGGTCGGTTTGCCTCCATCAGCTGCTGAGGCTGGTGCACCCTCGCTGCCAGCTGCAGAGGCCAGTGCACCTCCACCGTACTGTATGTTCCCGGCGCCGGTGCACCCCTACCATCTGACCCTGAGGTCGGCATGCCTCAGCATCTGCCCAGCACGCCCTGCACACTGGTTTGGGGCCCTGTGGACTCGGGTAGACCCCTGAACCATTTTGCCCTATGATCTGGTGGCCCAGGGATTCTGGGAGGCTGCCAGATCCGCCTTGTTCTCTTGTCTGGGGGCTCTTGGACTGGTGTAGCCCCCCTGAACAACCAAGTGAGTCAGGGGGCCTACACCAGTCCTACAACAATTTGTTTCAGCCCACCTGGCCTTGTCCCCCCACCTCCCACCCTGGGAGGATTTTTTTTGTTGATGTTACATTAAATGTCATCTAGAAGCCGCCCCTTAATGGGGGGGGGGGGGTACTGTCAGGGCGTGGGTTAGGGCCATGTTCTCCCCTTATGTTATAGTTTATATTCCTTGTCACCAGGACATGGTCTCCAGCCCACACCCTCGCTTTAAGTTTATTTTCTGGGATTTTCTGTATTTTTTATTCTTTATTAGAGTCATGGTTATGCTTTATTATCCTGGCCTTAGTTTTCCATTGTCCATTTATTATAATCTCAGTCTCGTTTGTGCTCTTTGTTTTGGTCTTGGGTTTGAGTTGATGTGTGTGTTTATTTCCTGATTTTTTCATAGCTTCATCCTCAGTTTGCATCTTGCTATGTTCTTGATTGTTCATGGCTGTTTGTGTGTTAGTTGATTCTGCACTGCTCTATTTAAGGAATACCACCCTCACCTGAGTGCTGCGTCATTGTCATATCAGCATTTCTACATGGTTCTGTCAAGCCTGTTTTCTGCCATATTGTAAGTTATCCTGCCTGGAAAATTGTATCTGAGCCTTGCAGGGTTTTTGCTTTTGTTTCAGCCCGCGAGCTGCATTAATTTCTGTTCATTAATAAAATGTAAAATGCTCATCTCCTGTCTGAGTCCTGGTATCTGCCTAGTCCAGACATAACCCAAGACAATGAACCCACAGTTGCTCCTGGTGGGTCAGGCCAGCGCCTGTGTACGGCAGCTCCGCCACCATCAGTGTGTGAATGTGTGTGTGAATAGGTGGATATCAGGATCTGTAAAGTGCTTTGGTCACCTAGAAATGAGAAAAAAAACACTATACATTCTAAGTGAACACCATGACAAAACTTGCAATTGTCATGGACTGGAGTGGGTCAGATCCTGTCCACACTTTGTGCTCTTGTTTGGACTCATTTTGTTTATTAGTATGTTCTTTATTTCCCTCAGTTGTACTCAACCTTAGTTATGTTTTTGGTCACTTGTCATTCTGTCTTGCCCTTCATCTTAGGTTTACTTATTGTGATTTTGTTCTCAGCTTATTTCTGCTCCTACCTTGGTTTTTGTACTGCTATTTTGCCACAGCTGCTCCTTGTTTCCCTATTCACTGTCTCGTCTATATATGTTGGTCGTAGGCACTAATCTCTGCGCCGTCCTTGCATTACAACCACGAACCATGTACCACATCTGGTATTACTACTTTGTTTCTATGTCAGCTTTCAGTATTTTTCAGCCCATGAGCAGAGTCTCTGGTTTCTGTTAATAAATCTGCAAACTACAGTTCCGTGTTTGGGTTCTGAATTCTGCCCCGGAGGGGCCAATCTTGACAGAAGGACGCTGCCAGTTTGGGCACAGCGAATTGTTTTGTTTTTTGGGGTTTTTTTTGCTACTATGGATGGGATTGTGCTGCTGACTCAGAGGGAATTAAAGACCCTGAACCACCCAAAGGAGTTGGTCGTCGTGGCCCGCCACTTCACCATCCCAAAGGAGGTGGCTTGGCTGTGGACGGAAGCAGCACTAGAGCTGGAGCGCACTCCACATCTGAGGGCATTCCCATGGTTACAGGAGCTCCACATCTGCAGGGCTTTGTGGTCCTTTTTGCCACAATCTCTAGAGCCACCCAGAGGGAGTCATCTGGATCATCAGTGGCAGCAGAGCAAGAGCACAGGCAAGTACCCGTTCATTTTTCAATGTTCAGTAATGAAGGGATTTGTTTGGTTCCCGGCAGGGAGACCTGCCTGCCATTGCTGAGTTCTTTCCACTTCACTCTGCCATTCACTCTGCTGCCACTTCCATCCATCCATCTTCACCTGCATCTCCTGTCGCTTTCTGTTCAAGTATGGTCAAACACTGTTCCGGGTGTTTGACCATACTTGGGGGCAATTGGTTGGTCTGGGAGGAGCCTGCAGTTTGGGAGGACACAGTGGTTAGCCGGTTTGGGGCTGCAGCATTGGTACCCTTGTGTGTGGGTGATGAGGAGAAACAGGAGGAGTGCCATGGGCTGTGCTTGCTTAGAAGGTCCTTATTCTGGACTATAAACCCTGGCTTCTCCCCAAGCAATTGTCCTTGCCTGGTTGGAACACCCTGGCATCGGATGACCCAGCTTTCCCAGCTCCAATTTCAGCTTCACGTTCCCAGCTCCAGTTCCAGCCCTGCAGCCATGTCCCGGTTGGGAGAGGAGTGCCCCCGGTACACTGAGACCTGTGCCAATGGTAAAGTATCCCCTGGCGTCAGCATTGCAGGATGCAGTGCCATCTGTGAGACATTTCCTCGCCCTGTTACGCATGTCTCGTCACCCAGATCCTGCTCAACCCGAGGTGCATGCTTAGGTTCTTGCTCAGCCTGAGGTGCACGCTCCGGTTCCTGCCCAGGCGGAGGGGCACGCTCCAGTTCCAGCTACGCATCCAGAGGTGATCACTCCGGCAGCAGGAGACCAGGAGTTAAGGCAAGTGCCTTTTCATTTATTTTCTACCACCAATAGAGAGAAAAAAAAATTGCTTTACTCCTGGTGGGGGGACCCAAGCGCAGATCCCACCAGTTTTTGGGTTCTCCCCACCAGTCTCTGCTGCTAATGACTATGGTGTCACGTCACTGACCTCCTGTTCTCCCTCCTAATCCGAGGTGGCCGTGTTAAGTATAGAGCTGCAGAAGGACCACACTCCACCCATCACAGTTCCTGAGGGCAAGCAATCTGCTCCTCTCTCATAAAAGTGACCTTTTTTCTCGTAAATTTCTAACTTTTTTCTTGCAAATTTTCAATTTATTTACTCATATATTTGCAACTTTTCTGTTAATTTGATACTTTTTCTATTTTTCCTTATAAATTTATTAGTTTTTTCTTTTAAATTTGCAATTTTTTTTCTTGTGTGTTACTTTTTTCTAATAATTTTACTTTTTTGTTTAGTTTATTTTAATGTTTATTTGAAAGGGACATTACATACTAATGAACATTAATACAAATGTAAGTCCATCCATGAATCTTCTACTGCTTTACCCGAGGTCCGGGTCGCGGAGGCAGCAGTTCAAGCAGAGAAGCCCAGACTTCCCTCTCCCCAGCCACCTGCTCCAGCTCTTCAGAGAGGATACCAAGGCATTCCCAGACCAACTGGGAGACATAGTCTCTCCAGCGAGTCCTGGGTCTGCCCGGGGGTCTCCTCCCAGTGGGACGTGCCCAAAACACCTCAAGTGGGAGGCATACAGGAGGCATCCTGATCAGATGCTCAAACCACCTCAACTGGCTCCTTTCAATTATTTATCTTTTGTTCTTATTAAAGACAAGAATAGAAAGGAGATGTCTTTACCTTCTTAACATGTTTCGACTGTACACTGCAGCCTTCATCAGAAGAGTCAGCTGATTGCTGCCAGGTGACATTTGTCAGCTGATTTTCGTAGGCGGGGCCAACTCAGCAGATCTGTCAGATCCACCGAGCTGGCCCCGCCTTCCGCCTTCAGATGGTCTCTGGAAAATGTGATCCCAGGTGTGGGAAAGCATAAAGGTCCCCTCATCTCGGTTCATGGTGTCTTTTCTCCGCTTCCTGATTTCTATGGCCTCCTTGATCCAACGTTTGTGTCTGTTGCTCTCTGATCCAATCATTTTTGCGTTGTCCCAGTCCATGATGTCATTATTTCTTTTGCAGTGATCTGATATTGCTGACTTTAATGTTTCTTGTTCTGCCTTTTCTTTTTGTGATCTTGTCAGTCGTCCTTGTGTTTCCTTCTCACATTCCTTCTGGTGTTCTTTTTTCCTTGTGGTGAATGATCTTCCAGTTTCTCCAATGTAGGTTTTGTTGCATGATCTGCATGATATTTCATATATTACATTGCATTTTTTGTCTTGTTCTATTCTGTCCTTGGGGTTTACTAATAACTGTCTTAATTTTTTGTGTACTGCTGTGTTTATTTTGTATTTTTTCATGATCCTTTGAATTGGTTCCGTGATCCCTCGTATGTATGGTATAGTTTTGGTGTCCTTGTTTTTGATTTCGACTTTTGTTCTGTATCTTATTTCCTGTTTGTTTTCTTTGTTTTTGACTTGCTGTTTCCCTTTGTTTATGGCCCATACTGGATACTGGCAGCATATAAGTGCATGTTTTATGTGGTTTTCTTCCTCCTGTCTGTCTCCTTGGTCTGTGATGATGGTGGCTCGTTCATATAACGTCCTGACAACTGATAGCTTGTGTGCTGTGGGGTGTTCCGATGTCCATAGAAGGTATTGATCTGTGTGGGTTGGTTTCCTGTAGACTGTGATTTTTATGCTGCCATCATCGTTGTGGTGGATTTTCATGTCCAGAAAGGCTATGGTGCCATTTTCTTCCTCTTCGTGTGTGAATTTTATATTTCCAGTGCTGTCCGTGCTGTTTAGATGGTCAGTGAGTTCTTGTGTGTGTCCTTTCCTTATTTTTTCCAGAATGTCATCCACGTATCTCTTCCAAAGGGTGGGTTTACATTGTGTAGGTGCTGTGTTGATGGCTTTGTTTTCCAGATCCTCCATGAAAAAGCTGCTCATAATGGCTGATAATGGGTCTCCCATTGCAAATCCTTCTTTTTGTCTGTAAATTTTTCCTCTGTATTGAAAATAGGTGGATTTTGCAACAAATTGTAATAGTTCGGATATGTCGTGAACTGTGAGATTGGTTTGTCTGTTAAGGGTACGGTCATTATTGAGGCGTTCTTGCACTATATGTAGTGTGACATCCACAGGTGTCTTTGTGAATAATGAAATGACGTCATGTGAAATGAGGATCTCGTCTGATTCTATTTTAATATTGAGTTCTTGTGCCAGCTCTTTTGAGTTTTTGCAGTGGAAATCTGATAGTCCAAGGAGGGGTTTGATGATTTCAACCAGGGCTTTTGATAAATTGTACGTGACTGATCCAATACTGTCTATTATTGGCCGCAGTGGGATATCCTTTTTGTGTATTTTTGGGGTTCCATAGATCCGGGGCGTGATGCTGGCTGTGGGTATCAGCCACAGCCCTTTCAATTGGCTCCTTTCAATGTGGAGGAGCAGCAGTTCTACTCTGAACCTCTCCTGAATGACTGAGCTCCCCACCCTATCTCTAAGGGTGAGTCCAGCAATCCTATGAAGAAAGCTCATTTCAACCGCTTGAATCTGTGATCTCATTCTTTTGGTCATTACCCAAAGCTTGTGACCATAGGTGAGGGTAGGAATGATGGGTAAATCAAGAGCTTTGCCTTAGAGCTTAGCTCCCTCTTCACCACAACAGACCGGTACAACGTCCACATCACTGCAGAGGCTGCTCCGATTCATCTGTCAATCTCTCACTCCATTCTCCCCTCACTCGTGAATAAAACACCAAGATACTTAAACTCCTCCACTTGGGGCAGGAGCTTGTCCCCAACTGGGAGAGGACAATCCACCTTTTTCCGGCTGAGGACCATGGACTTGGACTTGGAGGTGCTGATTCTCATCCCAGCCACTTCACACTCAGCGGCAAACCATCCCAGCAAGACCTGTAGGTCATTGCTGGATGAAGCCAACAGTTCAACATCATCTGCAAACAACAGAGATGAGATCCTGTGGTCACCATGCATGATACTGTCTGTTCCCTGGCTGCGCCTAGAAATCCTGTCCATAAAAATTATGAACATGATTGGTGACAAAGGGCAACCTTAGCAGAGCCCAACTCTCACTGAGAATGAGTCCCACTGAGTGTTGGCGATATGAACCAAACTCTTACAATACTTACTCCAAACTTACTTACTCTGATTATAAGCTCAGCAACTCCATACCTATAGCCATGACTGTGCCCTTTCTTAATGAGCTAAATGACTTCTATGCTCGTTTTGACAAGGACAATAAGGAAAAGAACATCAATTTCCCACCCTCTGACGACCTCCACCACCTCACACCCACCCACACCGACGTCCGTAACGCACTGAGTCATGTCAACGTACGTAAGGCTGCTGGCCCTGACGGCATTCCTGGACGTGTGCTGAGGGCATGCGCTGAGCAGCTGGCAGGGGTCTTCACAGACATCTTCAACCTGTCCCTGGCCCAGGCCGTGGTACCAGAGTGCTTCAAGACCACTTCAATAGTACCAGTGCCGAAACATTCAACACCATCGTGCCTAAATGACTATCGCCCTGTGGCACTGACGCCCATAGCCATGAAGTGCTTTGAGCGACTGGTCTTGGCACAGCTCAAAAAATGCCTGCCCCCTACACTGGACCCTCACCAGTTTGCCTACCAGAGCAACAGGAGTACAGAGGATGCGGTTTCTACAGCGCTGCACTATGTACTCTCACACCTGGATGACAAGAACACCTACGCAAGAATGCTGTTTGTTGACTTCAGCTCAGCATTCAACACAGTTATCCCCTCCAAGTTTATCACTAAACTCGGGGACCTGGGAATCAGTACCTCCACCTGCAACTGGATCATGGATTTTCTGACCAACAGACCCCAGCATGTTAGGTCAGGCCCCAACCGTTCTTCCGTCATCACACTCAACACTGGTGTACCACAGGGCTGTGTGCTCAGCCCATTCCTCTACTCCCTCTTAACCCATGACTGCAGGCCTATGTATGGATCCAATTCCATCATAAAGTTCGCAGATGACACCACGGTGATTGGACTCATCAGGGACAACGATGAGTCAGATTACAGGGCAGAGGTTGAGCACTTGGCTACTTGGTGCGCTGACAATAACCTGCTCCTTAACACCAGCAAAACCAAGGAGCTCATAGTGGACTACAGGAAGGAGAGGGGAGAGACACATGACCCCATCCATATCAATGGCATAGCTGTTGAACGTGTCCCCAGCTTCAAATTCCTGGGGACCCACATCTCGGAGGACCTGTCCTGGTCAGTTAACACCACCAGCCTGATCAAGAAGGCCCATCAGCGCCTCTTCTTCTTGAGGACACTGAAGAAGAACCATCTGTCAACTGACATCCTGGGCAACTTCTACCGCTGTGTGATAGAGAGCACCCTGACCAACTGTGTCACAATCTGGTATAGGAGCTGCTCTGTCGCTGACCGTAAGGTGCTGCAGCGGGTGGTGAAAACCGCCCAACGCATCACAGGGACTCCACTTCCAGTTATAGAGGACGTCTACAGGAAAAGATGTCTGCGCCGGGCACGCAGCATTCTTAGGGACTCCAACCATCCTGCTCATGGACTGTTCCAGCTTCTCCCCTCCAGAAGGCGTTTCAGAAGCCTTCGGACTAGAACCAGCAGGTTTAGGAACAGTTTCTTTCCAACAGCTGTCACGTTATTGAACTTAGTTCCCCGCTGACTCTCTTACCATCATCTCTTACCATCCTCACCTGTACATAACTGCCCATCTAACTTATTGTACATTATTTGCACATAACAGTACTCTTAACTTTCTGCACTGCTGCATATATTTGCAAATATTTGCTTAAATTGCACATACTGTTAATTACCGTAAATACTGCACTGCTGTCCTTTGCACTTCTGATTGGATGCTAAACTGTGTTTCGTTACCTTGTATTCATACATGTGTAATGACAATAAAGTTGAATCTAATCTAATCTAATCCATACTCCCGAAGCACCCCCCCTCCAACAAAAAACCACAAGGGATGAGGTCAAATGTCTTCTGCAAGTCTACAAAACACATGTAAACTGGTTGGGCAAACTCCCACGGATCCTCGAGGATTCTCGAGAGGGTAAAGAGTTGGTCCGATGTGCCACCGCCAGGAGGAAAACCACATTGTTCCTCCTGAATCTGAGGTTCAACCAACAGCCTGACTCTCCTCTCCAGTACTTTGGCATAGACCTTCCCAGAGAGGCTGAGGAGTGTGATCCCTCTAAAGTTTGAGCACACCCTTCGGTCCCCTTTCTTGAAGAGAGGAACCACCACTGTGGCTTGCCATGTCAAAGGCACTGTCCCCGACTTCCATGCAATGTTGCAGAGGTGCGTTAACCATGGCAGCCTTCCAAAATCCAGTGCATTGAGGTACTCAGGATGAATCTCATCCACCCTCGGGGCCCGGCCTCCAAGAAGCTTTTTAACCACCTTGGCAACCTCAGTCCCTGTGATGGGTGAGTCGCCCCCTCATCCACAAGCGCTGCTTCCTCTGTGGAAGGCGTGTCAGTGGGATTGAGGAGATCCGCACCATACACAGTGTGAACAGGGAGCTGCTTCCCCCTCCTGAGGCACCGGACAGTTTACCAGAATCGCTTTGAGGCCGACCAAAAGCCTTGTTCCATGGCCTCACTGAACTCCTCCCACACCTGAGTTTTTGCGTCAGCAACCACCCAGGCTGCATTCCGCTTGGCCTGCCGGTACACCTCAGCTGCTTCAGGATTCCCACAAGCCAACCAAACTCGATAGGACTCCTTCTTCAGCTTAATGGGCCCCCTCACCACTGGTGTTCACCACTTGGTTCGGTGGTTGCTACCACGAGATGCCCCGACGACCTTGCGGCCACAGTTCTGGGCAGCCACTTCAACAATGGAGGTGGAGAACATTGCCCATTCAGACTCCATGTCTCCAGACTCCCTTGGAATGTGGTTGAAGTTCTTCCGGAGGTGGGAGTTGAAGACCTCCCGGACAGAGGCCTCAGCCAGACGTTCCCAACACATCCTTACTCTATGTTTGGGTCTACCAGGTCTGAATGGCCTCCCCTGCCATCGGATCCAACTCACCACCAGGTGGTGATCAGTTGAAAGCTGTGCACCTCTCTTTACCCGAGTGTCCAAGACATACAGTCACAGGTCTGATGACACAATAGCAAAATCGATCATTGACCTGTGACCTAGGTTGTCCTGGTGCCAGGTGCACATATGGACACCCTTATGCTTGAACATAGTGTTCGTTATGGACAAGCTGTGGTTAGCACAGAAGTCTAATAACTGAACACCACTTGGGTTCAGATCAGGCAGGCCGTTCCTCTCAATCACCCTCCTCCAGGTTTCACTGTCGTTGCCCACATGCGCATTGAAGTCCCCCAGTAGGACAATAGAGTCTCCAAGAGGAGCACCCTCCAGCACCCCAGTCAGAGACTCCAAAAAGCGTAGGTACTCTGAACCATTATTTTGTGCATAGGCACAAATGATGGTCAGGACCCGTTTCCCAACCCGAAGGCGCAGGGAAGCAACCCTTTCATCCACCAGGGAAAACTCCAATATAGAGGCAGCAAGGTGGGGGGATACAAGAATACCCACCCATGCTCGTCACCTCTCCCCCGAGGCAACTCCAGAGTAGGCCAAGTAGCAGCCCCTCTCCAGGAGACTGGTTCCAGAACCAAAGCTATGTGTTGATGTGAGGACGACTATATCTAGCCGGTATCTCTTAACCTCATGCACCAGCTCAGGCTCCTTCCCCACCAGAGAGGTGAAATTCCACATCCCAAAAGCCAGTTTAGGAAGCCTGGGATCAGTCCGCCAAGTCTCCGCCTTTGACCGCCACCTTATCCACATAGCACTGGACCCCCATGGTCCCTCCTGCAGGTAGTGAGCCCGCTGGGGGGCAGACCCATGTAACTTCTTCAGCCTGAGCCCTGCCGGGTCCCATGGGCAGAAACCTGGCCACCAGGCGCAATCCATCTAGCACCTCCCCCAGGGCTGGCTCCAGGGTGGGACTCTGGTACCCCCATACCGGGCGGGGTACACTGAATCCTTGTTCAAACATTTATCATGAGAGTCTGTTGGATCGTTCTTAGTCTGGCCCTTCACCCAGGACCAGTTTATCTTGGGTGACCCTACCAGAGGCAATTTGCCCTGGACAACATAGCTCCTGGGATCACTACGACACACAAACCCCCCACCACGATAAGGTGACGATTCATGAGGGAACAAATCTAAGTATTCCAGACTAAGCAATACTGCTAATTTGTATCTGTAGTCCACCAGCAGGTCACAAAAACACATAAACAAACAATCACATACGAGCAAAACAACTACAATGAAACTGTACAAAGTGGATATGCAAAAGTGAAGTGCTGTGTATGCGTACACACACACATGCACCCAAGCACCTCATAGCAGTAACAGACATGAATAAACAAGAGGCGGATCATATGTGTGTGTGTGTGTGTGTGTGTATGTATGCCGCAGAGCAACCACTAGTTACGGGTAGAGTTTTGGTTGATAAAAAGCCAATTTTTACAATGTGTCTTAAAAGTGTTTAGTGTGGTACGTTCTCTGATTGCAGGCGGTATGTTAGTCCAGATCTTGGTGATCCTCACTGATAGCACAGATTGAGCAAAGGCGGTGCGTCTGTGGGGGGCCTCACAGTCTCCTCTAGTGATTGCTCTGGTGGTTGTACCGGTGACAGTCCTCAGTTTAACATATTCTCCCGGGGGAGGTGGTACATAGCCATTTAGTATTTTATAAATTGAACAGGCAAATTTGAGAGTTTTATAATTTTCAAAAGACAGAAGATTGTATTTTTTGTAAATATTACAGCAGTGATATGTGGGATCTTTCTTGTCAAGAATTTTTATGGATTTTTTTTTAATAAAGATTCAGTGGGTTTGATTATGGTTACACCAATGAGTGACCAGTTGGTAAAACAGTAATCGATGTGTGAGAAGATCATTGCATGCAGAAACATTTTGGCCGCATTAACTGTCACTGATGGTCTAATTTGTTTAAAATTTCTTAAATTGAATTTGATTACATTTGAGAGTTTTTGATATGTTTTTTAAAGGTTAATGAGAAGTCTAAATTCATGCCAAGGAACTGAAATTCCTCGACTAGTTGCAGCTCCTCCCTTTTTCAGAAAATGTTTAAGTTTCTAATATTTGATCGTTGTTCGGTGAACATCATGCAAACAGTTTTTTTAGTGTTTACTAGGAGACGTGAATTATTCAGCCAGTCATGGATTTGGGTCATTGCTGTTGGGTCACTGCTGTTGTGTGTTTTTTGCAGGTGTGAATATTACCATATCATCAGCATATATTTCTATATGAATGTTTCTGCACGCATTTGGTCATTTCTGTATAGGGAGAATAATATTGGTCCGAGTATGGAGCCTTGTGGGACACCCATTTGACATTTCAAATATGGCGATTTGGCACTGTTGACATTACACATTGCTGTCTGTCAGTTAAATAGGATTTCATCCATTTGATAGCATGATCTGAAAAGTTAAACTGAGTAAGTTTGGTTAAAAGGATGTTGTGGTCAATGGTGTCAAACGCCTTCTTCAGATCTAAAAACACAGCACCTACACAATTGCACTTATTGAAGAAAGATTTACTTATCTCTAGGAACAAGCTTATTGCAGACTCTGTTGAGTGGTGGGCACGGAAGCCAAACTGTGCGTGATGCAGGGGGGTGTTCCCATATTTCAGATGTTCACATAATAGTGTGGTCACCCATTTTTCAATTATTTTAGAGATGACAGGTAAGATGCTGATTGGTCTCTAGTTGTTTATATCAGTTTTACTCTCTGTTTAGAAAATTTGTCGTCCCAACTGCCTGACCACTCCTACCTTCCAGGCAGTTGGGACAACAGCATGTTTGATTGACAGGTTGATTAAATGGGTAACTGGACAAATGAGAAATTCTTTATTTTCTTTTAAAAATGTGGTGTTAAGATCATGTTCATCTGTTGCTTTTGAGCTGTTCAATGAGTTGACAATATTTGCGACTTCATTTTCAGTTATTTCTAATATATTAAAAACTGATTGTGAGGGGTTAATCGGACTAGAATTATGATCAGATGTTTATCAGGCTTGTTGTTAATATGCAACTTTTTTCACCTAAAATTTTGCATTTTTTCTCATAAATTTGTGACTTTTATCATAAATTTGCTACTTTTTTGTAAGTTTTTTGACTTTTCATTTGTCATAACTCTGTTGCTTTTTTCTTGTAATATTGCCTGTGACACAAGTGTTAGTGAAACCTGCTCACCTGCATTAAGCTCATGTGGGACCAAGATGAGTTTAAAGCAGGTAAACGGATTACCCGCTCACCTGTACCACAGGTAAAGTCCATGTGAGCAAACACAGATGGGGCCAACATGGAACCTGTGGACAAACCCGCATGGGACCCATAAGAAAGCCCAGATTTAACCTGTCATGGGGCCCACATGGACATGCTGGCCAGGTGGTTTGTTGAATGAGGACACATCGGTTGACTGATGCAGGCATTTTAAAACTCAGGTGCAGGTCTTCTTAATTTGCATGCAACTTTAATGCTTGTGACAGTGATCCAGAGGCGCACATTTCAAAATTCACAGATTTACTAGGACGAGGAATAGTGTAATAGGTGCTAAAGTGAGCTTCAACTAAGCTTTAAGATCCTCGATGCCTGGCTGGTGGTGAGCAAGGAAACGTCAAAAAGGTCTATTTTTAACATAGAGCGTGGCGTGATATTCTGTCTTATAAGGGAAAGAGAGACACAGCGATAGCTCAGTGTGCTTCGGAGCTCAGCCAGCTTCAGTCCTCACAGCCGGCTTGGGTAAACACAGCCAACCACTATGCCCTCTGCCAGCCTTTTTACTGCTTTTAACCATCACCAATTATGGCAGCAACTGAGAAGACAAATTTTGGCCACCCTTTCGAAACTCATCCTATTAAAAAGTATGGAATGTCTTTGTAAATTATAATCAGACAACTAATGACTCACATTAAGCTCCAGTTGAAATTTGAAGGTACTTCCCCTTAGATCATTAACTTCACAACCCATGTTTCTTCATTTTTTTTTTTTTTACTGAGAGCTGTGGCCACAATACTGAGATACTATATCCCATCTACATATGACAAGATTATCCAAATTAGGAAACCCATCTACATATGACAAGATTATCCAAATTAGGAAACCATCTGGCAGCCAGTGCTGCATTGGCAGTAGCTATTTTTAAACCATTCAAGAATAAGAATGAAAAGTTTATTAAAAAAAATGCTATTTGCATCCTGTTTATGTAAAAATACCATTAGTTTGTTTGGGCTTTATGAAAAGATTGAATGTTTTCTACCTAAGTTATTGTTTGACATTAAAGTGGTGCTGGGGGAGCCAAACTCAATCAATTTCAGCAATGCAGCAAGAGTAAAGCCAATTGCTTAAGTGTTCAGATACTCTGATTGGAGTCCCAGGTGACCACGCTGTCAGTAATGAGATATAATAAGTGCAACCCTGGGAGACTTCTATTCACATGATGCCTGGGGAGGCAGGAGTTGTGATGGCATTAGAAATCTAAATGGAAATACTTTGATACTGAATAATGAGAGGGACACGATGTACTTTCCCTGTGTGTGACACAGTGTAACAAAACGATGTAAAAGAACCCCAGTGTTTCAGATGTAAGACGCTGCTGAAGCGAAATAAAGCCAGCTGTTTAAAAAAGGAGCCAAAAGTTTCATGTAGTAAAACAATTTCAACTTGAAGACCTTACAACAATCTATATTTTAACCAGTTTATTAAGGCTCAGGAACTTTTTTACATTGGCATTTTTTTTCTGACAGATATCCATGTATCTGCAATAAAGACAGTTGATGCCTTTTTTTGATCAGAGCCATTATGTTTCCAGTCCTGTTTGTTCATCTGTTAGCATGATCACCCAAAAACCAACTTAGATCAGATTCAATGGAAAGTCTGACCGTGGGGCAAAGAACACACTGGATTTAGTACTGGCCTGAATAGAGGGGCTGTTGCAGGGATTATTTTTTACTTTGACTTTAAAGGAGTCATAGAGAGCTTAAGTCACAACCCCTCTACTTGTGCACATTGGACCTTAAATCAAAAAAAAAAAATCTCCATTGAAATGAGTGGCAACAGAAAAATTATCTTTTGCTCCTCATCAAATTTTGCCACAAGTTACACATATGTTTGTCAGTTTAAAAGATAATATCCCACGTAAATAATGGTGTACGTTTTTGTCTAATTGTTAAGGTTGTAGCGTCCGTCAGACGTGTTGTATAAAACCACGAAGAGGCTGCCAATTTAACACCTTTATTGCTAACAGGATGGGGCACTGTAGGCCATGACTATGCCAAACAAAAAGGAGCCGCACAACCAACAACCATAAAAAACCTTCTGCCCGTCTCTCTCTCTCTCTCTCTTTAAAACTCAAACTCTCTCTCTCCTCTCTCTCTCTCTCTCTCTCTCTCTCTCTCTCTCTCTCCACACAGCTCAACCACACAACCTCCCGCAGAACAGACAGAACCCAAATGTTACACTGCCCCCACTTACTGAATCCCTTGCCTTGAGGGATCACAACAAAAAAATCATTAAGGTGCACCGGGGGCCTCCTCTGCCTCCGAGACTGCCTTAAGGCGTGTGTCCCCTGCTGCACCCGTGGCCTGGACCCGGCCCACTGATGAGCCAGGGCCACAATTGGAGGAGGAGATGGATGAACAGTCAATGAGCCCTGAGATGTTGTCAACACATCCGTTTGGGAAGGTGCCGGAGGTCTCACACGTGGCTGGGGGCATGCATCACCCCTATATGGTGCCAACCTGCCCCTGTGGAGGGCTACCCGTCTACCCCTAGGGGGCAGCTGGACCCTGTGTGCCACCTCTCCCAGTCTCTCCAAGACCTCACAGGGACCCACCCAATGACAATCCAGTTTGGGGCATTGGTTTGCTTGCTACCAGATAACCATGAAAACCGATACTACCTGTCACCGTCAGTGACTCAACCGGCAACCCCGCCCTTCCAAGGGCATAGAGGGCGAAACTTGGCACCCTGGCAGAACTAAAAACAATATCTGTCACAGGTCTGTGGTGGACCACTCCCAGTTACACGGGGTGAGACTAGACATCCTGGCAGATAAACACATCTGTTGCAAGGTCTGTGGTGGACTTTTGCCAGTTAGTGCATCATGACATGCACTACACAAAGAGCAGAGATAAATAAACCTGTCACCTGGTCAGTCACTGCAACAGACACTGGAGTCAGTTTGTCTTGGCCTGTCCTTGCCACTGATAATACCTCTATCTGCCAAGAATGTGCTGCTAGTCCAGCAAAAGCTAGCGGTACTCAAATACTTTGCAAGCAGTTTCATGAAATGGTCAGTCAGAAAGCAACTCATACCGGCTCGGACGTCACCCAATTAACAAGGTCAGGAGTTCCTGGCAGCGGAAGGCGAAGGACAGAGCTGCATGGAGGAATCTGATCAGACCTAAATGAAACAGTCATTGTCGCCCCCGACAGACTGCTATGATGATGACGACGATGATGATGATGATGTGTGGTTTGGCCGGGTTATGGAGTGATTGTGTTGGGGTTTTCACAGCAGGGTGTGAATGTACATATTAACTGGATTGTTTATTTAATTGAAGTGTTTCTTGTTTGTACATATGTTTTGGGATTGTTTTATACGTTATATTAGGAACACGGCAGCCTTTGTCATCTAACAGACTATGGTACAACAGAGACGGCAGAACAATCCGTCTGGCCATGTGGGGATGGAACAGTAGTCCACCTGTCCCCCTCTAGTTTTAGTTATTTGTGTACATTTGTGTACTCTTTTTTCTCCTTTGAATTCTTGGATGGAATATGGGTGGGCAATATAAGCTGCGGCTTCAGCCATCACCCATTTCGGATAACTCACGTGGAATTGTATAGTAGAAGGAGTCTTTGTCTAATTTGACCTTGTTGTTATATTATACAGTTTCTTTTAACCTGTAATGTACTATCCGAAATAAATAAAATTCATTCATTCATTCATTCATTCACATGGGTAGGCCCTAGTTATTCTATTTACTGTTAGTGTGTGATTCGGATTGTAAATTTGGGTGGGTTTAAATGGTGTGCCTTTTGGACTTTTCTATGGAGGGGGGGATGTGATGTATTAAATATCATTATTATTATATTGTTGTGGGTTATGGGTGATGGCTCCACCTTTCCAGTTGCGCTGCCACCCAGGGTATAAAAGGCCAGTGTGGATGGGGAACAGTCTCTTTACAAACAGACCTCTGCTTAGACGGGAGCGCCTTTGAGTTATTGTTAGTTCGCAAATAAAGTCACGTTCTACTGCACCTTCGGTCTCATTATTGGAGTCTTGGTTATGGACATAACACTGATGTCATGTGTTCAAAGCACTCTCAGGGTGAAGTAACTAACAATCCTCTTGATCAGCTGCAGCTCTCACAATACAGAACAAAACTGTTGTGGCAGTGGCTCAGGAAGTAGAGCAGGTCATCCAATAACCGGATGGTTGGCAGTTTGAATCCCGCTCTCCCCAGATATCCTGCCGTTGTGTCCCTGGGCAAGACACTTTACTCACGTTGCCTCCAGTGTCCATAACACTGGGTATGAATGTGTATAAATGTTCAGTAGTGGTCGGAGAGGCCGATGGCATGGATTGGCAGCCATGTTTCTGTCAGCCTGCCCCAGGGAAGCTGTGGCTACAGGAATAGCTTGCCACAACCTCTGTCTGTGGAGTGAATGAATAATGTATCCATTTGTACAAGTGTCCTTGAGTGTCTATGATAAAGCGCCATATAAATCTGAAGCATTATTATTATTAAAACCTTTGTGTTGTTTTTCCTCTCTTTGGATCCTTCTTTCAATGGTCAGGACACAGGAGGTGAGGTTTTACTAATCTCCTGCCATGACTGTGTTTGGTGATGTGGGATGATGGGAGTTGTTGTCCGCTAATCGTTTAAACAAAAACTAAATATTACTCTGTTATTATATGACAACCGACAACTTTAATTACGTGGAAAATTATCTTTTATATTGGCAAACGTCATATGTGTAACTTGACCCGGATCAAAAGATAATTTGGCTCTTGCCATTCATTTAATGGAGAATTTTTCTGATTTAAGGTTCCATATGCAGAAGTAGAGGGGGCCTGACTTAAACTCTCTGTTGACTCAAAAAATTGTTTTTGTAGGTTTTAACCTTCTGAAAGGCATCAATTGGTCATATGATTATTGAAAAAAATATCAAAACACTTCTGTTAAAAAAGCACAGCCTTTATATAATTTTTCACTCCAAAAAGAAAAATTGGTTCTTCTGGACTTGCCACAAGGCATCACTTACAAAATAAACCCACCCCAGAGCATCCTTGATATACATCCGCTGCTCTATTATTGGTCAGCGTAGCTGTCAATCATGTGGAACACAGCAAGCTAACAAGTTATCTTAAAAAAGTGGTTTAAATTATTATTTTCTTTAGATTTTAGTCACCCTAATAGACATCAGGGTTTCCAGCTTGTTCACTAATCCCTATGTCGTTTCAGCGATGCGAGGAACTAAGGTCTAAGGTAAGGTCACTAATCCACAGTAGATAACATATGTCATGCCAGTCTGGCTTATTTTGTTATATTTTTGCCGTGATGCTACATTGAGCTCTGTTAGCATTAAGCTGGCTAGGTTGTTGGTTTGCATTGGTCACATGATCGATAGGCCGCCTAGTGTTAGCTTAACTGTTGATCCAGTTGGTTTGGATCACTATTTTCTGTAAATTCTGTCCATCACACTAGAATCCTTGTTCTTTTATCAACACTTGACCACATACATCATTCTTTTTTTTTTATTTTGAGTGGCTAGCTAACATTGAAGTCAGCAGTTAAGCAACTCATATCTTTGAGCGCTTATTCTACTCCAGGGATCGATCATATCCCTTCAACCACTGAAATCACACACCCCTGTACATCAGCGATCCATTATTTCATTCTTTAAGACATTAAGTTAGTTGGCTAAAGGGTAAAAGGTCAAATCAGCCATGGTGCAGTCAGCCCCAGGATCCTCAACTATGCAACCAGAGACCCCCCCACAAAACAGAGACTTTTCTCACCAACAAATGTAAGGAGTTTTATATAAATTCTCAGCCTCTGCTACGAAAGATCCTGGGCCAACCCGACCCATATTAAGCTCAGGATACATTCAAGCTAAAGTCTAGGGGCTTTCTAGTGTTAGCAATAGCTTCATTAATTTGTCTCTGAAGTATTCATTGAACTTGATAGACAATTTTGGTGTACATGAAAGGTGGACACCAACAAATTGTCAACTTTGGTTTAGGTATGTGCTCTCTGAACACTCTAGCTTGCTAGTAAAATAATTACTACTGTTAATGCTATACCACAAACTGTAGTGTCTCAGGTTACTGCACATATTTCACCTCCCTATCCCCTATTGATTACTTGATTTTGTCCAGCTGCTCTGATTAACCACCTGCCTCTCAACAGCCTTTATAAATGGATGGGTCCTCTTCCTCCCCACAGGCATGTTGGACTCTACATGCCAGCAGTGTGGCATCTCTACTCAAAATCTTGTGTGCCTACCTGCAGTGCTCTCGTGCCTCCCTCCTATACCTTCTCCCAGTGCTGGAATCTCTCAGCCAAACTTTTATCCTAAGCTTATCTTCTGCCTCCTTGTAGCAACCAATCATGTGAAACCTGCCAATAGTGTAATAATTTGGGCCATTTTAAATGTAATAAAGCCAATAATGTAACAACCTCTCCTTGACCGTTCCCCCACAGACAGTTTCTCTTTGACTGAACTGCACATGGCACTTTATCTCACCCAAGCACTTAGCTGTAATTGATCTCTGCAGACAGTATCTATAGTGTTGTTTGTTTATGATGTTTTTAGGTCTTGTCTGTATTTGGTGCTCTCTGTGCCTTTTAATTGCCCCTCGTGGATGACTGAAGTGTTTTGAATTGAATTGAAGCTGCCAATAATGTAATAGAATTTTTGAGCCAATAATGTAATAAGTTATTACATTATTGGCTGGTTATCACATCACTGGCCTAAATTATTACATTATTGGTAAAATGTTATTATTACATTTAAAATGGCCAAAATTATTACGTTATTGGCAGGTATTACATTATTGGCAGATATTACATTATCTTACTGGAGCGATGGCCTAGAGGTAGGGCATCTGCCCCACAACCGGGAGGTTGGGGTTCAATTCCCGGCCGGGTCATGCCAAAGACCATATAAAAGTGGAACTTCCTGCTGTCCAGCTTGGTGATTAGTAAAAATGGAACGGAGGAGGGAAATGTGGGCAGCAGTGGCTCATGAGGTAGAGCAGGTCATTTAATGACTGGAGGGTTGGTGGTTCAAATCCCACTCTCCCCCTATATCCTGCTGTTGTGTCCCTGGGCAAGACACTTTACCCACCTTGCCTCCAGTGTTCATGACACTGGGTATGAATGTGTAGAAATGTTCGATAGTGGTCGGAGAGGCCATTGGCGTGGATTGGCAGGCACGTTTCCATCAGTCTGCCCCAGTGTGGCTACAGTAATAGCTTACTGTTTCTATTGCCTGTCTGTGGAATGAATGAATAATAGATTTTCATTGTAAAGTGCTTTGGGTTTCTTGAACGGTGTTATATGCAGTAAATGCAAACCATTATTATTATTGGTTGCTACACTCCTACCTCTCTGCAGACATTCATTATACCTACATTTTCTAGCGGACTTGGACTTCTCTCCTAGTCGGAACTGTAATCCGGAAATCCTCCTATTCTCCCAAGTAAGTCAGAACTCATATCCTGAAATACCCCCAAGTCCTCAGGCCTGGGGCACCCTCTCCTACCTTCCTCAGACTCCAAACTTACCGATGCCAGAAGAGGATCAATCTCCACCTAGTGAAGAGCAGCAGCCACCATGCAAAATACTCACTGTTCCTTGCAGCGTCTCCACCTGTAAAAAATATTAGCACAGTGATTTACATTCAGTATATCTCCTTACAGGTTACTCAACGTTTTCTCGTCTTCCTTCTCCACAGGGTTGCCAGTTCTCTGCCATTGCATATTCATTATCAATAAAATCACTGTTTGAACTTTCAAAAACGGTCTCCTCTCAGTGTCTGCATTTGGGTCCTTTTGTACCAAAATACAGTTGCAATGAAAATCATCCACCTCCCATTGCATTTTAGGTTTACAGACAATTTTTTTTTCTGGTGTTTCCAATAAACAAAATACACAAGAACAGTTTAAATAGTTAGATAAAACTAATATTACGAGGATTTTATCCAAATTCAACACTAAATGGTGCTTTCAATGACTACTACAGTCTACAGATCGCTGCCTTGCACAAACAAGTAAAAGGATCCAGAAACATAGCAAAGGCACTGAATGTTCCTCGAGATCCAGTTGGAAGCATAGTTTGCAAACTGGATTTAATAGTAGGACTGTAACGGCTACAAGGATGTGCATGACTAATGGTCTTAATGGTTCCACTGAACTTTATCAGAAGGGTTAGGGTATCTCTCTGAACTTTTTTTAGTTCCAGTATAAATCAGTTACTTAACCGGCCATTGTCACTGATTTTTTAAAAGCATTGTTCTACATGGAGGCAATTCAAACTGCTGCTGAATTGCTCCACACTTGAGATTGCATGTTATGGTGTGGAAAACCTCTTATCTCTGAAGCCCTCAGCACTTTACTCTGCATCTCACCTGCCTATAAACCCTGTGGCACATTGCACTGTGGGAGTTCACTTCCAGTCAATTCATATTTATCTGCTTCTGTTGAGCTTCAAGCGTTCCTCAGACATTAGCGCTCTGACAGCATTTTCTATTGCCCACTCTTCTACATTGTATCTCATCCCTTAATACTGCTCTTGTTTTATTTTGGCTCCATCCACTCCTCTGCAGCCCTGCTTACCACGTTTATACATAGTACACACGCAACTTCCACACACCTGATTTAAATGCATCTCAGTGGGCATAAGAGGCCAGAAACTACTTTAGGTTCACCCTGTGGGATGGACTGAGTTTGTGGATATGGTGATCCTGGGGGAGGCTGAGCTGCTTAGCACGATGAGACAGGAGGTGGTGACACGAGAAGCGGAGTCTTGTCAGTGTTCGGGCTGTGCATTAACAGAACCAAATTTATACCGCAGATGAAGCATGGGCCTGAGAGAACATAAATCTGTTGTCCAACGGCCTCAACATCTATGTCATGATGCGGAGCACGGTTAGAGAACCGTGCTTATGCTTTCAGTTATTTTAGATTATTTTCTGTACTTTCCTCATCTCAGCTTTATTTTATACTTGAGTATGGTTTTGTTTATATCATGTTTATGAGTTTGCCTTTTGTCTCTGTTTATGTATTAGAGTTCCTGTTATCAAAATCTTAATTTTGCCATTATAGTCTCAGCCATTATTATTATGTGTCAACGGCCAGCTTGTCTTATACCTTAATGATATCTTCCTATGTTTGGTGTTGAGCCGTCTCCATCTTCTCCTTTAGATTCAAGATTCAAATATTCAAAAGCTTTATTATCATGTGAACAGTTAAGAAATGCTACATTTCCTGAGCAAAGAAATTCTTACTTTGCTCTCTGAACGAATGCCAAGTTAAAGGTACAGAAACAACAATTCTGATAGGTCATTACACACTAACAGAGTAACTCAATCCTAGTACTGATGGATGCTAAGACACACACACCAACACCCAGTTAGGCAGTAGAGAAATGAAATTGAAAATTCACTGGATGACTAAAGTGATAGGAGTATATTGATATCAGAGATGATGTGAACCTGAGATGGCATAGACTTATGTACATTGTGCAACAAGCAGTGTATAATTACAAATTATTGATAAGTAGCAGCAGAGATGATATGGACATCAGACAGGTGAGACTACTGTATATCTACTGTACAGGTGAGCAGTGTGCAAATTTAGCAGCCGGTGTGTGAGTTCCTATATGCAAAGCTGTGTTACAGAGTTTTGGGAGTTGTTATCTGTTCAGGAGTCTGATGGCAGTGGGAAAGAAGGAATTCTTCAGTCTGGTTGTCCTGCATTTCATGCTTCTGTACCTCCAGCCTGAGGGTAGAAGTGTGAACAGTCTGTGCTGGGGGTGGGTGTGGTCCCGGAGGATGGCGTCAGCTCTCTTTTGGACTCTGTGGTGGTCGATACTCTGCAGAGAGGGGAGTGGAGTCCTGATGATCTTCTCCACTGTCTTCACCACTCTCTGCAAGCGTTTGCGGTCCAGAGCAGTGGTGCTGCCGTACCACGCAGTGATGAAGTTGGTCAGGATGCTCTCGATGATGCAGATGTAGAAATTGTTGAGGATCCTGGAAGACATGCCAAACTTCTTCAGTCTCCTCAGAAAGTACAGTCGCTGTTGAGCTCTCTTAACCAGCTCTGTGGTGTTGTGTGTCCACTTAAGGTCCTCTCTGATGTGGATGCCCAGGCATTTAAAGCTGCTCACTCTCTCCACCTCAACCTTCCGGATGAACAGCAGCCAATGGGGTCTCCTCCTCCCTTTCCTCATATCCACTATCATCTCCTTTGTCTTGTCTGTGTTGAGGGTGAAGTTGTTGTCCTCACACCATGACACCAGGTTGGCCACCTCCCTCCTGTAGGATGCGTCGTCATCACCAGTGATGCGTCCGATCACTGCTGTGTCATCCGCGAACTTTAGGATGATATTGTCTTTGTGGGAGGCAACACAATCATGGGTGAAGAGGCTGTAGAGGATGGGGCTGAGAACATAACCCTGAAGGACACCTGTGTTTGTGATGATGTTGGCTGCAGTCCTGTTACCCATCCTGACAGACTGGAGCCTGCCAGTTAGAAAGTCCAGTAGCCAGTCACAGAGGGTGGGGTGCAGGCCAAGGGAAGACAGTTTGTCGGTGAGTTTGTGGGGGGTGACTGCGTTGAAGGCGGAACTGTAGTCGACAAAGAGCATCCTGATGTAGGAGTCTTTATCTTCCAGGTGGGAGAGAGAATAATGGAGTGTTTAGTTTATTCCTTGAAGTGTTTATATTTATTATCATTATCTAGTTTTATCTTACCCTTGCCTAGGTGGGTTGTCATCATTCTATGTGTATCTTCTGTTTCATGGTTTATTCCTTATGTGCTCTTATTTTGACAGTGTGCTTTATTTAGCTTATTAAATAACTTAGCCAGTTTCGCGGTTCATCACAGCTGTCATTATTTTGGTTTATTATTCTCGCTTCTGCTTCCCACACCTGTTTATGGTTTTGTCATTTCTCTTGTCCTGTTTAAGGGATGCTGCACCACAGTTCAGCACAGTGTCCTTCGCCCTGTTTCCCAGCGTGTATCCCACGCTATTTACCTTGTCTACCTGACGTGCATTCCACGTCTCAGCCTCAGCACTCTTTGTCGCTCCGTTTACCTGCCTGTAAGTTATTTTATCTGATAATATTTTGTGGTTTCATTAAACGTTGCAAACTCACAGCTCCTGCATTTGGGTCTTCCTTCTGCCCCCGCCTGGGTGATTTTTGACAATCTACTTAACTCACAGACAAAGGGACAGGTGTGTAAGCTGTGAACACCAAGCTTTTTCCTTCTTCTTTTTTTTTTTTACATTTTTCATGTTTTGGTAAAGGGGCCATTGACTGAAAAATGATGTTTGTAGGTTTGAACTGTCTCAAATGTCACATAATTGGTCACATAACTGGTCACATAAGTAGCCAAAAATTTTCCAGCCATCATCCACCACAGACCAATGATTTGAAAAAGCAAACTGCCTTTATCTCGTTTTCCTCTCAGAGAAACTCCCAAAAACATTTTTTGACTTTTCCTGGTAATTTTTCTATGTTAAGTGTTCAAAAAGCCAACCCACTGCCGTCTTTGAGACCAGCCCACTACTCTATTATTGGTCTGCCTAGCTGTCTGTCATGTAGACGGAAGGGGTGCTAAAGGTAGCCTATTAGCCCCCAAGTTAATAACAGGAAGTCCCAACCAAGTGCGGCTTATATTGTTATTTTCTTCAGATCTTTGTCACCCTAATAGCCATCCCTGTTACCACCTGGTCCACCTGTCCACAGTATACCTCGTGTTGCTCCAGCCCATCTCCCAGCGGTTTCACCGTGATCCTGCAGCCAGCACCAGCGTGCCAGTCACCGGAACCACCTACGGCGTGACCTGAGACTGCTCCCCCGAGCTCCCCCACCATCCTCTGGGGCTCTGCGTGGCTCCACTCTTGCAGGTAATGTTGGGGAGCTGCTTTGTGATGGCGCATCCCCCAGCTGGCCGTGGGAGAGGAACGGAGTCCCACGGAGCAAGACACTGCACTTTGAGATCCAGCAGCTCAGCTTGGCCAGCAGCCTTGGGTTGTGGTGATAAGTGGGTCACACAGTGGAGCGAGAGATTGACAGATGGATTGGAGCAGCATCTGCAATGATGCGGACGTTGTTACGGTCCATTGTGGTGAAGAGGGAGCTGAGCTCTAAAGCAAAGCTGTGGATTTACCGGTCATCAATGCTCCTACCCTCACCTATGGTCATGAGCTTTGAGTAATGACTGAAAGAATAAGATCGTGGATACAAGCAGCTGAATTGAGCTTTCTTCTTAGGATTGCTGGACTCACCCTCAGAGACAGGGTGAGGAGCTCGGTCATCCGGGAGAGGCTCAGAGTAGAACCGCTGCTCCTCCACATTGAAAGGAGCCAGTTGAGGTAGTTTGAGCATCTGATCGGGATGCCTCCTGGACGCCTCCCACTTGAGGTGTTTTGGGCACATTCCTCTGGGAGGAGACCCCAGGGCAGACCCAGGACACAATGGAAAGAATACGTCTCCCAGCTGGCCTGGGAACGCCTTGGTATCCTCTCTGAAGAGCTGGAGCAGCAGGTGGCTGGGGTGAGGGAAGTCTGAGCTTCTCTGCTTGAACTACTGCCTCTGCGACCCGGACCTCCTGAAAAGTGGTAGAAGATGGATGGATGGATGGATGGATGGATAAATAAAAAATTAAAGAAAATGTGAACAAAATATGCCACAAACATTTCATTAAGACATGAGTGAGCTGTTAAAATGTGGACAAAGTGCAGTCTGTGAGCCCTTTAGGTCAGCTTAGCAACCCCGTCATCACTACATGTCATGGTTTGCTTTCCAGCGTGAGAAAAATTATGCTTAATATTCTGCTGTCATACACCACGCATTAAGTCAACTGAAGTGTTTAAAACAACCTTGGAAAGCATTGTTTGCTTCATTTGCATAGTGCACAATTTGAAGCTTGAAAAAGAATAACGATCATTTAACAGGAATTTTCATATCCCTAATGCTCCGGTTTAAACTGGAAAAGCATGTTTGCATGAGCACTTATGAGATGATAATTGATAAAATTCCTGGTGCAGCGAGCAGAGGTGGGTGCTCAACACTTTTCTTTTATAAATGGATGGTCTAGTTAAACTTTATTTTAAGTGGACTAGCATCATGCCAGCGTCTTTGCAACCTTAAGCTACAAAATCACCCTTGACAAGAGATCTTTTTATTTTTTCCAGAGAAGTGCACTTCGCATGAGGGTGATTTGATACAACAACAGATGCGTGGCGAATGCAAATGTTTGCTTAAGAGGGGGGACGAGCATCTTTGAGAGCACCGTTTGGCAGAGTTTCATATCTGAAAGGCATCTCAGGGTGGAAATGCCATGCAGAAGACTCCACTGATCACACCGTATGACATGTACAAAATGAGATGCTTTATCTGAGAGCACTGTGGAACCCATTATTCCCAACAAATCTGCACTTTTTAGATCAGATTTTTTTTCCTGCTCACTGGCACAGAACAGATAGCACTGTCCTTGGTTATCACATCATATTTTTCCTCTCATACATCACAACTGGTTAAATGCCACATCACATCATTTTGACAGCACACTCAAGCATTCATAAATCCATTCGTACCGTCTGCTAGCTCCGCACAGCACTGCTCGGGCTCGAGCCCATGCTCCTATTCAGCCATTGTTATTTCTGTGGCTAACACAAGATCCCTTTGGACAGTCAGTTGCCTCAACAGCAATGGCTGGGAATGACAATGTTACCACTTTTGAGTGGACAAGAACTGCTGGTCTCTAGAAGCATTTTTAGTTTTGAAATTTGGCTGGTCTGGTCAAACACTGGCCAGAAATAAACTGTAGATCTTAGGCTTTAATTTATTTTAACATAAGGACACACTGTCATTCACATTCATCCAAAGTAAACCAAGTACAAAGGGCCCAGAGGGCTCAATGCTATGCAGCTCATTAAGAAAACAACTGCAAATAGAGAAATCAGAATCAAACTAGAGAAGCACTTAGAGAGTGCATACCTCTGCCAAGGCTCATTCCCTCCTTCCCTGTGTCCATCCACCTGGCTGTACCTCCCTGCCTTCATCCCTCCGTACATTGCAAGATAGGGCCTTGGAGGAGATTTGCGCTCATGGATCACCTCCAAAATGAAATGGGTTCATGTGTAGCCCAAGCACCACTTCTGATGAAAATTACATCAAAGTCTGCTCAGTAGTTTTGAGTATTCTTACAAACACACTGTGAGAAGATAGAGCCTCAGCTGAGGTATGCATTGTCAGATCATCACCAAAATGTAATGGGTTCCTCTCCAGCCCAAGGACCACCTCTGGTGGAAATTCCATCCAAATCCTGCTACACAAATACAAACAAAGCCCTTGGTGGAGATATGCACTCTCAGATCACCACCAGAATCTAATAATCTGTTCCCCGCGTCATTACACACCTTTCTTGAATGTTTCATTAAAATCCATTCATAACTTTTTGAGTTATGTTACTAATATAGACAGACAGATAAACAAAAAAACAAACGCCTGCAAAAACATGACCTTCTTGGCGGAGGTAATTCAGAAGATGACTTCATCAAAATGGCAACACACAGGTGCCACACAAGATCCCATCAGTTGCAAATTGTACCTACGGGTACAAATAAGTAACAAAACAAAAAAAAATGTAAACTCCAAAACTTCACAACACAACAGAAGTGACACCAGGGACGCAACAAAAGGAGGAACACAAAGGTCTGTCTCTTCCACACTGTAAAAAGTGTAAACACATACAAACACAGAAACGTGCTGCAAAGACTCAACACGCATGCAAATACAGACCTGAGATGCAGTATGAAGAAATGACTACAGATCACCAGGAAAGTGAGTGACCGTCGTGATCTGTCACTCTGTTCTGTCCCCACAGTCACTTCTGCGCTGATCCTTTCGGAGTATGTTTCTATTTTAGAATAGAATAGAATCTATCTACGTATAAATGCAACAAATCTCTATTTGTGTGTGTGTGTGTGTGTGTGTGTGTGTGTGTGTGTGTGTGTTTCTCACATATCTCTCAAACCATTTGTCAGACTGGCCTCAGATTTTATGTGCTTTGCTGAGGTTACGAAGGTGTGCATCCTCGAGTATAGAGTTGCTCAGTGAAAATATGTAGTTTTTATCAATTAAAGTTTAGCCACTGTTCCATTTCCTCATGCTCTGGCTTGTAGAAGTGTGGGCGGGGTTTCACATTGACTCCATCATCATCATAGCAGTCTGTTGGGGGCGACAATGACTGTTTCATTTAGGTCTGATCAGATTCCTCCACGCAACTCTGTCCTTCGCCCTCTGCTGCCAGGAACTCCTGACCTTGTTAACCCGGGTGACGTCCGAGCCGGTATGAGTTGCTTTCTGACTGACTATTTCATGAAACTGCTTGCAAAGTATTTGAGTACTGCTAGCTTTGAATGAATGAATGAATGAATCTTTATTTCGGATAGATAAAAGTACAGATTAAAAGAAACAGAATAATATAACAAAGGGGGAAGAAAATCCAACAAGGTCAAATTAGACAATAACTCCTCTGATTATACAGTTCAACATAAGTTATCTGAAATGGGTGATGGCTGAAGCCGCAGCTTATATTGCCCACCCATATTCCATCCAAGGATTCAAAAGAAAAACACAACAAGAGCGATTACAATTCAGAACGAAGCTAAGACAAAATGTGACAAAAAAACTAAGGTACAACACAATGCAGACTGGGTTGACAATCCTTATGTGATTTTACATGTCATCTTGTATACAGTGGGACAAAAAAGTATTTAGTCAGGCACCAGTCGTGCAAGTTCTCTCACTTAAAAGATGAGAGAGGTCTCCAATTTTCATCATAGGTATACTTCAACTATGAGACAAAATGAGAAAAAAAAAATCCAGAAAATCACATTGAAGGATTTTTAATAGATAGATAGATAGATAGATAGATAGATAGATACTTTATTTCGAACAAAAAAGTATAACAAAAACAAAACAAATGACAAATGCAATAAAGTAACAGTATACAGTGTTCGAAAGGGAGAAGGAAGAAGTGAACACTTAATTCCATCTCCTCTTATCCATAAATACACACATGTGAATTGTATACAAATTACCACATTTAAGACCCCGAGTAAACAATTAACTGTATTTTTACATATCAACATTAACACCCATCCATCCTAACATACATTGATGTCCATACATCAAAACCAGCCTCAAACAACACAGATATACACAGTGCTGTCCCACCCACCATTCCATAGTGTCCCATAGTGTCCCAGAGTGAGCATAGTGAATCGTACATATAAATACTACCCTTCTAACATATATCCTTTCAGCAAATAATGTTTGTACCTCTTTTTGAATTGATTTCTGTTTGTACATAGTTTCAGTTCCGGCTTCAGACTGTTCCACAAATCCACCCCACAGACAGATATACACAGACTTTTCTTAGCTGTTCATATCTTGGGTTTTGTAAAGTTTAAGTCTCCTCTCAAATTATGATCATTGTCTCTTTTTTTAAATATTTTTTGAATATTAGTTGGGAGTTGATTATTAATTGCCCTGTACATGACTTGTGCTGTCTTAAATTTAACTAAATCGATGAACTTTATGACATGTGACTTTAAAAACAACGAATTGGTATGGTCTCTATATCCTACATTATTTATTATCCTTATAGCTCTTTTTTGTAATGTGCATATTGACTGTAGGTTGGTCTTGTAGGTGTTTCCCCAGACACACACAGTACACAGACACTACACAGTAGTTAAGATAAGGTAGAAACAGTGAATTGTACAGTAAGACCAATGATTTATAGTCCAAGATGTGTCTTGTCTTCCCCAGTATGCCTATACATTTTGCCAACTTGGCCCGGATGTGACTGATGTGAGGTTTCCAGCAGATTTTATTGTCTAGCATCATCCCTAATGAATTAATTGGTAAATTCCTCGGTAAAATAAGTATTTGGTCACCTACAAACAAGCAAGATTTCTGGCTCTCACAGACCTGTAACTTCTTCTTTAAGAGGCTCCTCTGTCCTCCACTCATTACCTGTATTAATGGCACCTGTTTGAACTCATTATCAGTATAAAAGACACCTGTCCACAACCACAAACAGTCAGACTCCAAACTCCACTATGGCCAAGACCAAAGAGCTGTCAAAGGACACCAGAAACAAAATTGTAGACCTGCACCAGGCTGGGAAGACTGAATCTGCAATAGGTAAGCAGCTTGGTGTGAAGAAATCAACTGTGGGAGCAATTATTAGAAAATGGAAGACATACAAGACCACTGATAATCTCCCTCGATCTGGGGCTCCACGCAAGATCTCACCCCGTGAGGTCAAAATGATCACGAGAATGGTGAGCAAAAATCCCAGAACCACATGGGGGGGACCTAGTGAATGACCTGCAGAGAGCTGGGACCAAAGTAACAAAGGCTACATCAGTAACACACTACGCCGCCAAGGACTCAAATCCTGCAGTGCCAGACGTGTCCCCCTGCTTAAGCCAGTACATGTCCAGGCCCATCTTAAGTTTGCTAGAGAGCATTTGGATGATCCAGAAGAGGATTGGGAGAATGTCATATGGTCAAATGAAACCAAAATAGAACTTTTTGGTAAAAACTCAACTTGTCGTGTTTGGAGGAGAAAAAACACCATACCTACTGTGAAGCATGGGGGTGAAAACATCATACTTTGGGGCTGTTTTTCTGCAAAGGGACCAGGACGACTGATCCATGTAAAGGAAAGAATGAATGGGGCCATGTATCGTGAGATTTTGAGTGAAAACCTCCTTCCATCAGCAAGGGCATTGAAGATGAAACGTGGCTGGGTCTTTCAGCATGACAATGATCCTAAACACACCGCCTGGGCAACAAAGGAGTGGCTTCGTAAGAAGCATTTCAAGGTCCTGGAGTGGCCTAGCCAGTCTCCAGATCTCAACCCCATAGAAAATCTTTGGAGGGAGTTAAAATCCGTGTTGCCCAGCGACAGCCCCAAAACATCACTGCTCTAGAGGAGATCTGCATGGAGGAATGGGCCAAAATACCAGCAACAGTGTGTGAAAACCTTGTGAAGACTAACAGAAAACGTTTGACCTCTGTCATTGCCAACAAAGGGTATATAACAAAGTATTGAGATGAACTTTTGTTATTGACCAAATACTTATTTTACCGAGGAATTTACCAATTAATTCATTAAAAATCCTTCAATGTGATTTTCTGGATTTTTTTTTTCTCATTTTGTCTTTCATAGTTGAGGTATACCTATGATGAAAATTGGAGACCTCTCTCATCTTTTAAGTGGGAGAACTTGCACAATTGGTGGCTGACTAAATACTTTTTTTCCTCACTGTATATGTTTGGAGCTTTTGCTGGACTAGCGGCATATTCTTGGCAGATAGAGGTATTATCAGTGGCAAGGACAGGCCAAGACAAACTGACTCCAGTATCTGTTGCAGTGACTGACCAGATGATAGGTTTGTTTATCTCTGCTCTTTGTGTAGTGCATGTCACGATACACCGACTGGCAAAAGTCCACCACAGACCTTGCGACAGATGTGCTTATCTGTCAGGATGTCCAGTCTCACCCCGTGTAACGGGGAGTGGTCCAGCACAGACCAGTGACAGATATTGTTTTTAGTTCTGCCAGGATGCCCAGTTTCACCCTCCACACCCTCAGAAGGGCGGGGTTGCTGGATGAGTTGCCAACGGCCTGACCCATGAGACATTGACTTCATACTGATTGGATAATACGCGGCATCACAATCAGTCACCAGAGCGCTCTGTGAGCAAAACAAGAAAGGGAAAAGTGACAAATTTGATCAGAAAAAGAGAATACTGAAGATTTAATCCTAAAAACATTATTCTATAATGCTGCTGTGATTGCATAGCTCTAAAGGATAATTCGGCATAACGATGGCTGAAATGCAAAACCTCCTATCGGCAGGATTTTCTGATTTGTAGATGTCACTTTGGATGATGAGAACAAGGAAGGCTGCTCTTATCTGCAAGACAGTCCTACCTTTAATTGTGACAGAAAATTATTCTGGTGATTTTTTTTTTTTTAATAATAATACCATAACAATCTGCAAGAAAACAAAAAGGATTTTTTTTTTCTCAAAAAGTGCATTTTTGGGGGGCGCTAGTGAGCCATGCTGGAGTAAAGACGTGTCCCTCAGTGCTCCCGCAGACTTTTGGACATTTTGCTTTTAAAAACGAAGTTTCTTTGGTAAAGCTCAATACAGACTCGTCACCTATCATTGTCGGACTCTCCTGCCCACTTTTATCGTCATGATGGATAAACTTCAGAAGTTTAAATTCGACACTACCGACAAACCCAATAGGCCCAACACGAGGCTGCAAGCCGAGCTGGAAAAGAATGACGAACCACAGAGCGCAGTGCCAACGTTGACCACGGACGAAGGCTTTAAAACTCAGATTTTGGCATCCTTAAGAGAAGACATCACACAAATTATACGGGAAGAATTTAAGAATGCCTTAGCTAACGATTTTGCCTCTCTCAAAGCCGAAGTCCAGGCTGTACGTTCGGAAATAGTTAGCAACGCCACCTCCGTTAGCGCACGATTTGGCACAATTGAAGCTAACATTCAAGACGTGAAAGACGGCTTGTCTACTTGGTCAGATGATATAACTGGGCTTCAGAGCTCGGTGAAAGAGCTCCAAAGTGAAGTGAAGTCACTGCGGAGCAAATGTGAGGATCTGGAGGGGAGAATGAGACGTGGAAATATCCGCATTGTCGGTGTTAATGAGCAAAACCCCTGCAATCCGAACGAGGTGGCTAAAATTATTCAACAAGCCTTATACATGGACCGAGAAGTGAAAGTTGATCGATCTCATCGTACACCAGCACCACGGACCGCGGGAGCAGACAGACCCCGAGTGATAATCGCCAAGATGCACTATGATGGAGATGCAGCGGATATTTTGAGAAGAGCCAGGGAAAAGGCACCTTTGATGTATAACGGTAACAGGATCAGCATCTTCCCTGACTACACGGCAGGTGTTGCTAAAGCCCGGGCTGCCTTTTCAGATGCACGGAAGGCGCTACGAGGCCGACGTGATGTGCGCTTTGGTTTTTTTTACCCTGCAAGATTCCGGATCACTTTCAGGAATGAGAGTCAGGACTTTCATGATCCAACAAAGGCCATGGACTACATAAAGAACAATATCCTGCCCGAAGCTGATGATCCTTGAGGTGCCATGTTTGGATTATATAGCGTGAGTCCGCAGGTTATGATTGCAGTGGGTGTGTAATCTGTTAAAATATGTTTTTTTTTTATGGTGACGAGAATAATACTTTTTTTTTTTCCTATCCTGTATTGTTATAGTGTATTGTGTTGAGTATTTTGAAAATTTTCTTTTAATGTTTTTCCTTATCGTAATTTAGTCTGCAGGGGCCTGAGCTACTTTAGTAAATTTGTTTTGCCGATTTAATTTCTGCTCCTTTTTTTTTGCTGTGGACACAGCCTACCATAGCAGGTTGTGTATTTAGCTACTAATATACAGTGGCTAGGGACTTAATCCCACCCTTTAGTATTTCGCTTGTTCGATATACATTTTGTTTTTGTGTTTCTTGCGTTCTGATCCCTTTGTTCCCCTGGGATCACATATTATTTAAAAGAGCAACAGAGTCACTATTTGTTACTTACTGGAACCATATTCTCTCAGTCATAAAGTCTTTCCACTTCGATGCAACATTCCTATGTGAAGTAATATTCCCTATGTTGTTTCTGCTGTACTCTCGATCATGGGCCCGCCTCTGCCTCAAAACAACTTTTATGATGCCCTATACTGTAACTATCTGCACCACAGTACTTAAGTTATGAGTCCATTGACAATTATAAGTTATAATGTGAAGGGTCTAAATAGCCCCATTAAAAAGAAGAAAATATTATTACAGCTTAAACGTTTGAAGTGTCAAGTAGCACTATTACAAGAAACCCATTTGTCCGATGATGAGCACCTGAAATTAAAGAAATCCTGGGCAGATAAGGTGTATTTCTCATCTCACCGCTCAGGTAAAAGAAGAGGGGTAGCAATATTAATACATAGACAAGTTAATTTTGTTGATACATTTGTACATGCAGATGGAGAAGGTAGATTTATTCTGGTAAATGGGTTGCTTGATGGCATACCTGTCTCCCTAATTAATGTGTATGCCCCAAATGAGGACCAACCAGGCTTCATCAAATTACTATTTAACAGAATCACGGAGTATAGTGTTGGTCTTTTACTCATGGGGGGAGACGTTAATTGTGTAATGTCACAACAAGATAGACAACCTCCACCTAAAGCATCCATATCCAAGATGGGCAAGATGCTTAAATATTTGACTGCTGAAGCAGGAATGGTTGATGTATGGCGATCAAAATTTCCAAAAGAAAGAAATTTTACATTTTACTCCTTTTTTTTACATTTTTTTTTACATTTAACATTTAACATTTATCATTTTACATTTAACAGTCATGCATCCTATTCAAGGATTGATTATTTTTTCACTTCTAAAGCTGAACTCCACAGAGTTGAAGACATAACCATCATGCCCATTACAATCTCTGATCATGCCCCAGTGGTTCTTCAGTGGGACATGGGATTGACACCAACTTATAAACAATGGAGATTGAATGCCTCTCTTCTTAATGATAAAGATTTCATTACTCTCATTAAAACAGAGCTCAAGAACTATCTTGATATAAATGATACACCTGGCATGTCTCCTCTTGTACTTTGGGACTGTGCAAAAGCCTATTTAAGAGGCTGTATAATTTCTTATGCTACTGCAAAAAGGAGGCAAAAAATGGCTAAACAAACAAAATTGGAGCATAAAATTAGGGAGCTCGAACATAAGCATAAACGAGGGATGGCGTCTAATCTCTTAACTGAACTCAAAGCAGCCCGTTCAGAGCTACAAGAGCTACTATCAGAGAAGATCGAGGGAACTTTACGTTTTGCCAAGCATCAGCATTATGAACATGGAAATAGAGTGAGCAGGCTTCTGGCTTTCAAATTACGTAAACAACAATCTTCTAATATTGTACATAAAATAAAATCTGGACACAAATATATAGTAAAGCCTAAGGAAATAGCTGAAACATTCGGAGAATTTTATAAATCTCTCTACCAAGATACTGATACATGCCCCGATGAGTCCAATATTGCTCAATTCTTACAGGATATTAATATACCTCAGTTATCTGGCGAAATTGCTGAAAATTTGGATGAACCAATCCAAGATTGGGAAATAAAACAATGTATTTTATCTCTCAAAAATAATAAATGTCCTGGTCCAGAAGGATTTATCAATGAGTTTTATAAATGTTTCCATGAAGAACTTATTCCACTCCTCTTAAAAGCTTATCACCATTCATTAGAAACAAAAACAATGGCTGTGTCATGGGCAGAAGCTACTATAGTGGTATTACAGAAGGAAGGTAAAGATCCCACTGATTGCAGCTCTTACAGGCCATTGTCTATGTTAAATGGAGATGTTCGTATCTTGACGGGTGTATTGGCACGGCGACTAAATGACATAATAACTAACATTATTCATCCAGACCAGACTAGGTTTATTGTTGGGAGACATTATGCAAATAATTTACGTCGTTTGTTTAACATCTTATCATACCAAAAACAAAGCAAAACCAAGACAGTTGTATTATCACTGGATGCCCAAAAGGCTTTTGATAGAGTGTCATGGAAATATCTTATTCAAACATTAAAAAGATTTAATTTTGGCCCTAAATTTATCGACTGGATTGAAACCATATACTCTTCACCTCAAGCAGCTGTGAGAGTTAATGGGTTTCGATCTACAAGGTTTAACTTGGAGCGTGGTTGCAGACAAGGGTGTCCTCTGTCACCCTTGCTCTTTGCTTTAAGTATAGGGCCAATGGCCCAACTCATTAGAGATGACAATAATATTAAAGGGGTGCTGATTGGCAAAGAAGTACATAAAATATCACTGTACATGGATGATGTCCTACTGTATCTGACAGAGCCATCCTGTACAATTCCATGTTTAATGAAAATTATATCAACATATGGATATTTCTCAGGATATAAAATTAATGTTGATAAAACTGAGGCAATGGACATTTTGGACAATATTTCACCAGAGTTTAAACAACAAAGTGGCTTTCGTTGGCCTAAAGAAGGTATAAAGTATTTGGGTATCTATGTTCCCCTTTCATTAGACAAGAAATTTGATGCAAATTATGGTAGGATAATTAGTACTATAAAAAATGACCTAAACCGTTGGTCATCATTGCCTTTGTCTCTCCTAGGTCGCATAGAAGCCATTCGTATGAATGTTCTGCCTAGGCTTTTATATCTGTTTCAAATGTTACCAATACTAATACCTAAGTCAACATTTGAAGAAATGGACAAAACATTCTCAAAATTTATATGGCAGGGCAAGCGCCCTCGGATAAAATATAAAACACTTCAAAGACTTAAGGAAGAAGGGGGGCTTAACCTGCCAAACTTGAAATATTATTTTTGGGCTTCACAATTAAAACCATTGATTTCATGGATGCAGAATGACATTCATACGAGATGGGTGGACATTGAACAAAACCTGAGCCTCAAACCACCACAAGCTTTGCCTTTTGCTAATTTCCAGTAGTGGGCGTATCAAGGTGGACTAAAACCACACTTGATATCTGGAAGAGGGTTGGAATTGCCTTTAAGTTACCAACTAGTCTATCTGCCTTGTCTAGTATTGGGCATTTAAAATCCTTTATACCAAGCAGATTGGATACGAACTTTCTCAAGTGGGCTGATCATGGGCTTATTTACATACATCAGTTAATCGATAAGGATGGTTTTGTATCGTTTGAATATTTGAGAAGACGCTTCCAGCTCCAAAAAAATGATTTTTTCAGATATCTGCAAATACGATCTTTTTTGGTTTCTCATAAAGAGTGGGATAAAGTGCTAGACCCATCACTCATTGAACATTTTTTAATTCAAACTCAAAAACACAAAGAGGATAAAAAAGTGATCTCAAAGTTATACAAAATATTTGGTTTAATGGCTCAAAATAAACCTATTCTGGCAAAACAAAGATGGGAGGCAGAGGCGGGTCAAATTTTCTCTGATCAAATGTGGGAAGAGGTATGTACAGTGGCGCATAAGACCACAAATTCAAATACATGGAGGGAATTTAAATGGAAGATATTTAGTAGATATTTCAGAACACCAGATATTGTGGCCAAGATAACACCAAATGTTCCAAGCCTGTGTTGGAGAAATTGTGGTACAGAAGTGCCTAATCACACACACATTTTCTGGTCGTGCCCTAAAATACAAACATTTTGGGATGAGATGTACAAGGCAATAAATCATATGTTTCAAGTTACAATACCAAGGGACTTGGCAGTAGCAGTTCTTGGCATCACCCCTCCGGAAGTGCACGGGAGAGCACCAGCATACCTCCTAAACATACTTTTTGTAGCAGCCTTGAAATGTGTCACTGCCTCTTGGATGAAAACAGACCCACCCTTCTTCAGTGCATGGCTTCAAAAAGTACAAGAACTTTGTCACATGGAGAAGATTACTTACGCACTGAGACTCCAATTACCTACTTTTAAATCAAGATGGCATCCAGTAGAAGTCTCTTTATTGTAGTTGCTCAAGGTGGCTATTAAGTGCTTGGTTTTATTTTTTTTGACAGATGCTGTTTCTCTTATATTGATGTGGAATTTGTGTATTAAATAATCTTGACTACATATGGTAATTATATCTGTAATGACTCTGTTGTTAAAAATTTTAATAAAATATAAGTTCTAAAAAAAAAAAGTGCATTTTTCAGATAGGATGATTTGTGTTTCGGCCATCGATCTGTGGAGAACACGAGGTGCACGGGGGTGGGGGGTGGGGCAGCCGGACCACCTTACCACAGTCCTTCCCAGGGAGCCAAGCCCAGCCTGCCCAATTAATGGGAGTCTTGGCTGCTGCTTCACCCGTGTGCTACCGCTGTCCCTTGTAGCACTGCGGGTTCAACATGGCGATCTGAACAGTGGCTTTGAATTATTCTGCTGTTATTACACCAAGTCTGAAGCCCCTCCTGGTGCACAGCTCTCTGAAAAATTAAAAGTTAACAATAATACCACCATGATTGTGGAGCGGAATAGCCAGATCAATTGCATGTCATAGGAAGACACAAATGCATGCTTTGACTAAATGACAACCGTGACAAAAACCATCCAAATAATGGAATAAATCATTTATTGTTTACTGACAAATGGGAAACACTGATGCAGCAACTGCAGCCAAATGAGTCATTCTGTTGTGTATAATAATGTTGGGTGTTTTGTAATTATAATAATGCTAAAATATAAAATGATGCAATACAGTGGGTCTCAAATATTTGTAAACGTGACCAGTTATACTGCATTATTGACGATAGACTATAAACTACACATATAAACTAAAACAATTATAATGGTGACTGAACAGCTCCCATTCCCCAAAGAGCAAGAAACAACACTCATGAATATAAGTTATAAAAGATCAGACAAATACTGTAAGTGATTTAACAAACAAATAAACAAGGGTTCTTAAACATTCGCTAATACTGGATGTCCCATTCATTTTCAAGAATTCTCTAATTAATATTCACACGATCAAATACATCTTAGTGTTCATTTCCTTTTATATTTGTCAAAGTCCAACATGTGTGAGTGCCTATATATAGGCCACACCTCTTTGTATTCCACTTCCAAACATAGCCTACATTTGGGCCTGAGAAGACAAATTTGGCTGCCTGTTTTCCCACAAGAATACTTGCTTTCTACGGGCATGCACTAGTAGAATAGAATAGGCTTTATTGTCATTGTACAGTTGTACAGTACTACGGAATTGTGGGTGCTCCATCAGTCTACTGCACAGTAAAGTAAGAGAGGATTAGATAAAACACAGTTACAGAACACAAGATTAAATTTATGAATGAAATGAAAATAGCCCAGGATTATGGAAATATACATACTGTAGGTATGGTAGTGGCTATGCAGATGGAACTATGTACATAAGAGTGTGGAGAGCAGGACACACGAATCAATAAAATTTTGGATTTTGGAAAATATACTTAGCAGTGGTTTCATGGATGGGTCAATGTACATGAAAGTGCGGAGTGCAAAGACAGGTGTGTTATTATGATAACTAAAAAGGTCCTCAATTCTGTGCATATGAGCATGCGGAGGGAGGGGGGTGAGGCCTCTGACTGTTTGCAATTCAGATGGCCCAGGGGAAGAAACTGTCAGTCTGGAGGTGTGGGACCTGATTGATCTGAACCATCGTTCAGAGGGAGCAGGTCGAACAGGTGGTGGGCGGGATGTGAGGGGTCTCCTGTGATGGCCTTGAGCTTTCTGACACAGGAGGATCTGGCAGAGAAGCTGTTTAGCTCCTCTGCCAGGGTGAGGCTGCTGTCCGATGTTGGGGGGCACTGGCCCCTGTGATTGGTGAGGGCCTGGATGCCTCTCCACACCTCTCGGGGGTTGTTGTATGTGAGGAAGCTTTCTACCTTCCTTCTGTAGGCATTCTTAGTGTGTTTTATGCCTCTTCTCAGGTTGTACAGTAGTGCTGTACAGAGAATTGTCCCTCTGCCCAAAGGCTGAGTTGCAGGATCTGATCTTAGCCTGGACCTCGCTGGTCATCCAGGGTTTTCAGTTTGGAAAGACACGGATGTTTGGAGACAGTCGCATTTTCTATACAACATTTAATGTAGAAGAGGACAGACTCGGTGTAGGAGTCCAGGTCCTGCTGATCAAAGATGCTCCAATCTGTGCAGCTAAAGCAGTCCTGTAGCTGGAGGAGAGCATTTTCAGGCCAGGTTTTAACTGTTTGTTTGGTTGGGGGGGAACTCTTCCTAAGTGGGAAGCAGGTATTAGAAGCAGGAAGAGATGGTCTGATTGTCCAAGGTGAGGGAGGGGGGTGGCTCTGTAGGCGTGCTTAATGTTGCTGTAAACATGATCCAGTGTTCTTTCTCCTCTTGTGGGACACTTAACATGTCTGTGGAATTTGGGGAGTACAGTCTTTAAGCATGCTTTGTTAAAATCCTCTGCAATAATGTGGACTGTGTCAGGGTGACCTTTCTTTTGCCTGCTAACGATGTGCTGGAGGTGGCTAAGTGCTAAGCTAATGCTAGTGTCTGGAGGGATGTAAACAGCTGTTACAATTACTGCTGTTAGCTCATGGGGTAGAGAGAAGGGCCTACAAAGAAAGGACATGGCCTCTAAGTCCGGTGAATGGTGGCATTGAATTATTCTGCTGTTATTACATCAAGTCTGAAGCACAACAACACAGAGCCCGCCATCCCTGCCCTTACCAGAATCAGTGTTGTGGTTGAAACAGAGTATTGTTCAGCCCAGTAACTCCACAGTGACATTGGGGATAAGTGGATGAAGCCATGATTCGGTCACAATCAGAATACCACAGTCGCAGATGTAGCGATTGTAGATGATCTCCGATTGCAACTCATTCATTTTGTTGGTGAGGGATCTGGTGTTGGTGAGAAAAATTGAAGGTGCGGTGGTTTGGCTTGTTTGCGCAGCTGAGCATGGAGGCCAGCCCTGCAGCCTCGTTTCTGCTTCCTCTCTTGGTGCCGTCTGCACCTCTTGCTGGGCCCAATAAGAATCCACAGAGCACCTGGAGGTCTGGCAATCTCAGGTATGTGGTATTGATTACTGGAATAATTGCTGGAGATGTCGGAGTTAAGTTGGCAGCCCTTGTCTAAAAGTTCCTGGCAACTGTAGGTAATTGGTCATGAGGACCAAAAAAGGCAGGAAAAACACAAAAACAAGCACAGTAGTCTGGGGCATCTAGCTGCAGCGTGCAGACGCGCAGCCATTTTACTGACATATTTTCAAGTGTTGGGACGTTATTCAGCACCCATGCCATTGTGATGAAGATGTTTTCTTAGCTGGATATTGTTTTCTCTACTTGCAGTTGTTTCTATATTAAATCTCTGGGCCACTTCCAAGGTAAAATTACATAAACATGCATAGGCTGTAAAGTACTGTATACAGTGGCAATAACGATCATTCAAGCCCCAATGAAAATTAGGTTTATTGGCAAAATGTACAAACTAGCAGCTGTTTGCAGTAAACACATCAAACAAGAACAATTTAAATAGCTCAACACAACTAATATTACAAATGATTTCTCCAAATTCAACTCAAAATGCCACTTAATGACTCCTGCGGTCTCACAATTATTCAACCCTTTCATGACAAGCATCTTTAGTACTTAGTTGAGCACCCTTTTACTGTTATGACCTGCTGTAGATTTGATGCATAGCCAGACACCAGCTTCTGGCAGTGTTCCTGAGGAATCTCAGTCCATTCCTTGTGAGCAAAGACCTGAAGATTACTAATATTCTTGGTTTGTGTACTTCAAACGCCATTTTCAAATTCCACCAGAGATTTTCAATGGGGTTTAAGTCAGGCGACTGTAATGGCCACACTAGTATTTTCCAGGACTTCTTCTGAATCCAAGCCTTAGTGGACTTTGAGGTATGCTTGGGATCATTGTCCTATTGGAAGGTCCAATGATGCCCAAGCTTCAGCTTTCTCACAGACATCTTGACATTTTGTCCCAGAATTTCCTGATACTTGATTGAATCCATCTTCCCTCCACACACTGCAGGTTTTCAGTGCCAGAGGAAGGGAAGCAGCCTTACAGCATCACTGAGCCACCGCCATCCTTCACTGGAGGCAGGGTGTGCTTTTCAGTGTATGTTTCATTCTTCTTCCTCCAGACATACCACTGATCCATAGGGCCAAAAGGATCAAGTTTTGTTTCATCACTCCACAGAACAGAATCCCAAAACCTCATTGGTTTATTTTTATAGTTTTGAGCAAATTGGAGCTGACTTATACTTTTGGATCAGTAGTGGTGTACTTGGAGGCATGGAGCCCTTCAGAGTTTAGTGTGCACCTTATTGTGGAAACTGGAACCTCAGTGCCTGCAGCAACCAAGTCTTGCTGCAGGTCTTTTGCAGTCAGTCAAGGTTTTTTTTTTTTTTTTTTTTTTTTTTTTTTTTTAACCATCTTCTGGTAGCTTCTTCTTCCTGCCACTTCCAGGTAGTGCAGTCACTGTTCCTTTATCTTTAAACTTGTGAACTAGACTTCAAACTGTACGTATCTCTGGGAACATTCACTGCATTTGCTATCTTTTTGTATCCTTTTCCTTGTTTGTGCAAGGCAATGATCTCTTCTCTGAATGTTTTGGGCAATTCATGCAGTCAAACATGCAGTCAAACTCACCATCAACAGTCTAGATATTTGAGGTGTTCTATCTTAAGAACACGATGCAGCTAATGAAGCCTGATTTTCTTATGAGGATTCTATTCAGAGGATTGAATAAATTTGAGACTGTAATAATCATTGAAGGTGGGATTTAGTGTTGAATTTGGAAAAAAAATCCTTGTAATGCTAGTTTTATTTAATTATTTAAACTGTTCTTAAGTAATTTGTTTATTGCAAACACAAAGTTTGGACGGTGGACGAAAGGGTTGCTTCCCTGCGCCTTCGGGTTGGGAAACTGGTCCTGACCATCATTTGTGCCTATGCACCAAATGATGTTTCAGAGTGCCCACCCTTTTTGGAGTCTGTGACTGGGGTGCTGGAGGGTGCTCCTCTTGGAGACTCCATTGTCCTACTGGGGGACTTCAATGCGCACATGGGCAACGACAGTGAAACCTGGAGGGGGGTGATTGGGAGGAACGGCCTGCTCGATCTGAACCCAAGTGGTGTTCAGTTATTGGACTTCTGTGGTAACCACAGTTTGTCCATAACGAACACCATGTTCAAGCATAAGGGTGTCCATATGTGCACCTGGCACCAGGACACCCTAGGTCGCAGGTCGATGATCGATTTCGTTATCGTGTCATCAGACCTGCGACCGTATGTCTTGGACACTCGGGTAAAGAGAGGTGCAGAGCTGTCAACTGATCACCACCTGTTGGTGAGTTGGATCCGATGGCAGGGGAGGAAGCCATTCAGACCTGGTAGACCCAAACGTATAGTGAGGGTGTGCTGGGAACGTCTGGCTGAGGCCCCTGTCTGGGAGGTCTTAAACTCTCACCTCCGGAAGAACTTCAACCACATTCTGAGGGAGTCTGGAGACATGGAGTCTGAATGGGCCATGTTCTCCACCTCTGTTGTTGAAGCGGCGGCCCAGAACTGCGGTCGCAAGGGGGTCGGTGCATCTCGTGGTGGCAACCCCCGAACCAAGTGATGAACACCAGTGGTGAGGGGGGCCAGTAAGCCGAAGAAGGAGTCCTATCAGGCTTGGTTGGCTTGTGGGACTCCCGAAGCAGCTGAGGTGTACCGGCAAGCCAAGCGTAGTGCAGCTCTGGTGGTTGCTGAAGCAAAAACCTGGGTATGGGAGGAGTTCAGTGAGGCCATGGAACAAGACTTTCGGTCGGCCTTGAAGAGATTCTGGCAAACTGTCCGGCGGCTCAGGAGGGGAAAGCAGCTCCCTGTCCACACTGTGTATGGTGCGGATGGGGCACTGTTGACTTCGACTGGGGATATCGTCGGGCAGTGGAAGGAATACTTCGAGGATCTCCTCAATCCCACTGATACGCCTTCCACAGAGGAAGCAGGGTTTGTGGACGAGGGGGATGACTCGCCTATCACAGGGGCTGAGGTTGCCAAGATGGTTAAAAATCTCCTTGGTGGCCAGGCCCAGGGGGTGGACGAAATTCACCCTGAGTACCTCAAGGTCCTGGATGTCGTTGGGCTGTCATGATTGACACGCCTCTGCAACATTGCGTGGAGGTCGGGGGCAGTGCCTTTTGCATGGCAAACCGGGGTGGTGGCTCCTCTCTTTAAAAAAAGGGGACCGGAGGGTGTGCTCCAACTTTAGAGAGATCACACTCCTCAGCCTCCCTGGGAAGGTCTATGCCAAGGTAATGGAGAGGAGAGTCCGGCCGTTGGTCGAACCTTGGATTCAGGAGGAGCAATGTGGTTTTCATCCTGGCCGTGGCACATCAGACCAGCTTTTTACCCTCTCGAGAATTCTCGAGGGTTTGTGAAAGTTTGCCCAACCAGTTTACATGTGTTTTGTGGACTTGGAGAAGACATTTGACCGCGTCCCTCGTGTTTTTTTGTGGGGGGTGCTTCGGGAGTATGGGGTATCGGGCTTGTTGTTGCGAGCTATTCGGTCTCTGTACGACCGTTGTGAGAGTTTGGTTCGCATTGCCAACACTCGGTCGGAGTCATCCCCAGTGAGCGTTGGACTCCGCCAGGGCTGCCCTTTGTCACTGATCCTGTTCATAATTTTTATGGACAGGATTTCTAGGCGCAGCCAGGGAATGGAGGGTGTCATGCTTGGTGACCACAGGATCTCATCTCTGTTGTTTGCAGATGATGTTGTCCTGTTGGCTTCATCCAGCAATGACCTACAGCTCTTGCTGGGACGGTTTGCCGCTGAGTGTGAAGCGGCTGGGATGAGAATCAGCACCTCCAAGTCCGAGTCCATGGTCCTCAGCCGGCAAAAGGTGGATTGTCCTCTCTGGGTTGGGGACAGGCTCCTGCCCCAAGTGGAGGAGTTTAAGTATCTTGGGGTCTTGTTCACGAGTGAGGGGAAAATGGAGCGAGAGATTGACAGATGGATTGGAGCAGCATCTGCAGTGATGTGGACGTTGTACCAGTCTGTTGTGGTAAAGAGGGAGCTTAGTTCTAAGGCAAAGCTGTCGATTTACCAGTCAATCTACGTTCCTACTCTCACCTATGGTCACTAGCTTTGGGTAATGACCGAAAGAACAAGATCGCGGATACAAGCGGCTGAAATGAGCTTTCTCCGTAGGATTGCTGGACTCACCCTCAGAGATAGGGTGAGGAGCTCAGTCATCCGGGAGAGGCTCAGAGTAGAACCGCTGCTCCTCCACATTGAAAGGAGTCAGTTGAGGTGGTATGGGCATCTGATTAAGTGTTCCACACTGTGTGTGTTTATATATTTACATATTTATTCCATCTAGCTGCAATGCTCCGCACTGTGTGTGTTTATATATCTACATATTTATTCCATCTAGCTACAATGCTCCGCACTCTCTCTCCCTCTCCGAGCAGCAGGGCTGCTCGCAGAGATAGCAAAAAGACGTAACAAACTAATAGTTTTTTGAATGCAAAAGATGCAATAGACTTACACAATGGTCCCCTCCGGCATACAACTAGGAAAATACCGGTCGCTATGGAGGGTGGGAATATGTATGGGCACATAATCATACCATGTAGGATAACTAAGTAGACGGTTATGCTGTTTCATCCCATCTAGCAACAATGCTCTGCACTGTGTGTGTTTATATATTTACATATTTATTCCATTTAGCTACAATGCTCCGCACTGGGTGTGTTTATATTTATATATCTATATATTTATTCCATCTAGCTACATTGCTCCGCACTGTGTGTGTTTATATATTTACATATTTATTCCACCTAGCTGCAATGCTCCGCACTGTGTGTTTATATATTCATATATTTATTCCATCCAGCTACAATGCTCTGCACTGTGTGTCTATGTGTGTATATATATATTTTATAGTAATATGTACATATGTATATTAGCTGCTCTTGCTTGCTTGCTTTTTTTCTTGCCTTCTGATTGTTGCTCTGAGTGTTGCTATCCCTGTGCTGTTGCAATCCTGGAATTTCCCCGTTGTGGGACTAATAAAGGCTTATCTTATCTTATCTTATCTACTGTGTGTCTATATATATATATATTTATATTTATATGTACATATGTATACTCGCTGCTCTTGTTTTTCTCTTGCCTTCTGATTGTTGCTCTGTTGCTATCCCTGTGCTGTTGCAATCCTGGAATTTCCCACTAATAAAGGCTTATCTTATCTTATCTTATCTTATTTTATCTTATCTTATCTTATTAGGATGCCTCCCACTTGAGGTGTTTCAGGCACGTCCCACTGGGAGGAGACCCCGGGGCAGACCCAGGACTCGGTGGAGAGACTATGTCTCCCAGCTGGTCTGGGAACGCCTTGGCATCGTCTCTGAAGAGCTGGAGCAGGTGGCTGGGAGAGGGAAGTCTGGGCTTCTCTGCTCGAACTGCTGCTTCCGCGACCCAGACCTCCAGAAAAGTGGTAGAAGATGGATGCATGGATGCATGGATGCATGGATGGCAAACACAAAGTATTTTAAATTTTGCCAATAAATCTTAAATGCAATGAGGGGTTGAATAAATTTGATTGCAACTGTATACTAGAATACTAATATTGTAATATTTGAAACTGTTTCACAGTACAACTCATGAGGATGCCTTTGGCTAGCACTTGCAGGTGTTTGGAGCACACATGAACAAAATAAGCTCCAGTGGATCCTACACCATCTGAAACAAGCCACCATTGTCCTAAAATAAACTAAAACCATCCAGAGGTGTTACTGTGTTGCAGATGTGTGGATATTTAAGTCTTTTCCAATCCACTGTATTTCATCAGTAACCTGTTCAGGGTAGCGAATTGGCAAGATACAGACCAAATAAAAAGAAACAGCACTCGAACAGCAATTGGCCATTATGGTAGGTGATACTGTGGTTTAATATTACTACTGATGAAGTGATTTTTATTGAGAGAATATTGCCTTACAATTTACAAGGTCTGGGACTCAAGCATCTAAAGGCTTAAACTTAAATGTGAACCATATGTGAAAACTTACTATAAATTCTCCTTCTCCTTCTCTGAAGGTGTTCTGGCAAAAAAAGATTCCTTGGAGTGGTGGGGTGGGGGTAACAATACATTTTATGAGTTCTGGGATGGTACTGCCATGTGGGGAATGAGTAGGGAGTACAGAGGAGTTCAATTTTACTATGTTAACAGGTGAGTAAATATTTGTTGTTTGTAAATAATTTGAGGAATAGTTTATGAATATCCAAAACCATTCCCCAAACTACTGACAGAATTTTCTTCTTCCTTCTGCTTCCTTCAGGGGTCGCCACAGTGAATCATCTGCCTCCATCTCCCCCATCCCTTCATCTTCCTCTGTCACACCAACCCTCTCCATGTCCTCCTTCACCACATCCATGAATCTTCTCTGTGGTCTTTCTCTTTTCTTCCTGCCTGGCAGCTCCATCTTCAACATCCTTTGTCCAATATATCCACTATCCCTCCTCTGCACATGTCCAAACCACCTCAGTCTTGTCTCTCATACTTTGTCTCCAAACCGCTCAACCTGAGCTGTTCCTCTGATATACTCATTTCTAATCTTGTCCTTCCTAGTCACTCCCAATGAAAATCTTAGCATCTTCAACTCTGCCACCTCCAGCTCCACCTCCTTTGTTTTTGTCAGTGCCACCGTCTCCAAACCAAACATCATAGCAGGTCTCATTACCATCTTGTAAATCTTCCCTTTCACTCTTGCTGCTACCCTATTCTCACTACAGATCACAATGTTGTCTACAAACTTCATGGTCCACGGAGACTCCTGCCTGACCTCGTCTGTCAGCCTGTCCATCACCATGGCAAACAAGAAGGGGCTCAGAGCTATCAATGTTGAGGTTAAAGTTGTGGGTGGATTTGAGAAGAGACTGTGGGCCAATGAAAATGACTTCAGGTTTGAGTTGGAGCCATGATTTTATATTGGCAATGCAGTTTGTCAGGGTTAGGTGAGTGATAGTGGCGATAGACTTGGTGGAGAAGAGGAGCTGGATGTCATCGGCATAACAGTGGAACTGGAGACCATGGCGGTGAATAATGTCTCTCCGAGAGGGAACAGGTAAAGGGTAAAGAGGAGGGGGCCGAGAACTGATCCTCGGGGGACCCCTTGAGGTAGGGGAGCAGTGGGGGAGTTGCAGTTGTTAATAGAAATGAAATGTTGTCTGTCAGAGAGATATGATCTGAACCAGTTGGAGGCAGTGCCAGTGACACTGAAGAGTCAGTCAAGAAGGATGGAGTGATTGATGGTATCAAAGGTGGCAGAAAGATCAAAGAGAAAGAGAATGTTAATGTTTCCAGCATCAGAGGAGAGGAGGAGGTCATTTATGATTTTTAAGCGAGCACTTTCAGTACTGTGATGAGAGCGGAATCCAGATCGAAGTGTTTCATACAGGTTATTGGCAGAAAGGTGGTCTTTAAGTTGAGAGGCTACAACACAATCCAGTCATTTCCGGAGTGGTGGCTTAGTTGGTAGAGCATCCGCCCCACACCCAGGAGGCCAGGGTTCAAATCAAGTCATGCCGATGACCATATAAAAGTGGAACTTCCTGCCGTCCAGCTTGGTGCTCAGCAATAATGGAACGGAGGAGGGAAATTTGTGGCAGCGCCTTGCATGGCAGCGACCCCTCTGATTCTAGATGTGATTAACATTGTAGATAAGAGAAACGTAATATCATTCTACTGTACATGATTGGCTGTATGGATTGAATGACAATAAAGTTGGCTTTACCTTTAATTTAGATAGGAAGGGTAGGTTGGAGATTGGTCTAAAATTTTTAGGAATATCAGAGTTGAGGCCAGGGGTTTTTTTTAAATAGAAGTGACAACAGTGATTTTGAGAGATGGCGGGACAAGGCCAGTAGACAGGGAGGAGTTTATTGTTGCAGTGATTAGAGGGGTGAGAGAAAGGAAGCATGCCTTGACAAGGCGGCAAGTGATGGGGTCTAGGGTGCAGGTCACAGTTGTCATTCCAGTGATGAATTTAGAGAGGTCTGCAGAAGCGACTGTAGAGAACTTGGAGAATGTTTGACTGGGTTGAAGGGGGGTGTAGTTTGGAGAGGAGCTGAAACAGTGGTGGTTAAGCTGCTGTAGATGTTTTCTGTTGTAGTTTGGAAGGAAGAAAGGAAGGAGGTGCATTTGCTATCTGTGAATGACTTGGAGCTGCTGTCTCGGGGGGTTTAAGAGTCTGTTGGTTGTTGAGAAGAGCTCTTTTGGTTTTCCAGAGCCAAACTGAATCATATTTGATTGGTACGTAGATTGGGCATGGGAGAGAGCATCTTTGTATTGCAGCAAATTATATTTGAAGGCTTTGAGGTGAACTGAGAGTCCATTTTTTTTGCTATGTCTTTCCAGTTGTCGAGCACGAGTTTTCATCAGGCGAAGATTTGGGGTATACCAGGGAGCGGAGTGAGTGAAAGAGACTGTTTTGATTTTGATGGGTGCAAGCTGGTTAAGGCAGGAGGAGAGAATGTGGTTGTCATAATCAGTGAGGTCAGAGGGGGTATGGAGATCAGTGAAGCGGGAGATGGAATTTTTTTTCTGAGAGGGAGGAAGAGAACAAGGAAGGGGAAAAAGAATTTGTTTTGTGGAAAGTGACTGTGTGCCTTTTCTATGGCAGTGGTCCCCCTCCTCCTGGCATCGTTCAGTCTTGGGAGACTATGGACCTACGCCTTGAGTTGGAATAACGGGGTTACGGTAGCATTGCTTGTGGCTGTGTAAGCTGATACGCGAGTGACAGTCACTGTTGCAACGGTCGCAGATGTAGGCGCTTGGTTGTGGTGTCTCTTTCAATTCCTGTGTTTTTCCGTCGCGTGACATGACGCTGGAGTGTCCTCTCCAGGGCGCAGGCCTGGGCAATGTGTATGGAGGACTCGCGGTTGCCCATGCAGCAGGTCTCCCCTCTCCACAACACCAATAGGGTCCAAGGGAAAGGCAAAGGCCAGTACTGCTTGGTATCGGTGTGTCGCAGGAGTTGCCAGATTGAGGTTGAGCACAACGTCAAACTGCCTTTGGGGAGGGCACTGATAGCGGCTAATGGCGAACTGAATCGGAAGATGGGTAACATCTCGGAGTCGCTGGGTGCTCTCCAGGAAATGATTTTAAAGCCTGGAAATGTATATGCAAATTGTGATGCACAGAATCGCATGAGAGGTGAAATTTCTATGCTCTAAGTGAGCTGTGCCTATCAGGCCTTGATTCGGCGTCCTTGAGAGAATTCATTCCTCCAGGAGAAAAGATAAGGCAGAAGGGAGTTTTGGCTTCTCCCTAACCCAAATATACTGATGTGCAGCAATCTGAACTCTCTATGGACAGCGTCATGTGACTAGCATGGAATTTTACCATCTGACATGCACTGAAGAGAGATGAACTCTTGTGGACATGTTATCTATGTTTTAGGATACCAAGGACATAACATCTAATCGTTGCTTAGGAGAGGATTTTTGCTGTTCACCAGTAACTGATATACACACTGCATCCAACATTACATGACTGACACACACACACTGGTCTCTCTCAACTTGCTTTGTTAATGTGTGTATCTGTAACTTGTCTGCTAAGTGTGCATTAGAGGGTTTTTTTTCTATGTGATCATAATCTTGCTCTCTCGAGCTCTATTCTGATAACTATGTTTTTTCTCTCTGCCCAATGTGTCACCCCCTCCCCCTCCCCCTCTTTACCCCCACTGTATGAGGCGCCTGTCGGCTGCCGCGTCATTAGTGAGCGTCATTAGTGAGCGCTTAACATGAGTGCACCTAATGTCAAGTAAAATTCCTCGTATGTGTAAGCATGCTTGGCAATAAAGTTCATTCTGATTCTGATTCTGTAGTAAGAATAGCAAGCAGGTGGAAGACAACTTGGACAGGTGGAGATATGCTCTTGAGAGAAAAGGAATGAAAGCCAGTAGAAGCAAGACAGAATACATGAGTGTGAATGAGAGGGAGACAGGTGTAATAGTGAAGCTGGAAAGAGTAGCAGTAGTGAAAGTAAATGAGTTTAAATACCTGGGGTCAACCAACCAAAGCATTCAAAAATGCACAAGTGAGGTGAAGAAGAGAGTGGAGGCAGGGTGGAGTGGGTGGAGACAAGTGTCATGGGTGACAGAAAGGTAGCAGCAAGAGTGAAAGGGAAGATTTACAAGACAGTAGTGAGACCTGCTATGATGTATTGTTTGGAGATGGTGGCGCTGACAAAACGACAGGAGCTGGAGCTGGAAGTCACAGAGTTGAAGATGCTGATATTTTCATTAGGAGTGACTAGGAGGGACAAGATTAGAAATGAGTATATCAGAGGGACAGCTCAGGTTGAGTGTTTTGGAGACAAAGTAAGAGAGGCAAGACTGAGATGGTTTGGACATGTGCAGAGGAGGGATGGTGGAGATACTGGACAAAGGATGTTGACGATGGAGCTGCCAGGCAGGAGGAAAAGAGGGACATCACAGAGAAGACTGATGGATGTAGTGAAGGAGGACATGGAGAGGGTTGGTGTTACAGAGGAAGATGAAGGGATAGGGTGAGATGGAGGCAGATGATCCACTGTGGCGACCCCTAAAGGGAGCAGCTGAAAGAAGAAGAAGAAGAAGAAGAAGAAGAAGAAGAAGAAGAAGAAGATTTATATTTTAGTATCTATTTTATTTTAATGTACACTTATTCTGTCTTTATTTTTTAAATCTTAGTCAGGACCAAGGCCTGAGTTCTATATTTCATTCCCCTCATGTTCTCATGCTGTCTGAATGAAAATAAAGGTATCTAGAATCATGAATCTTGTATGTTTTTTTTTCCCGTAACCTCAAACATTTTTTTCCATATTTCAATACATAAAACAAACAACAGTGAAATTGACAGTTTTGGCATCCTTGAAATATTCCATCAGGATGCCACAGTGATGAATGTATCACTAGATTTTGTAACTTTCACAGAAGGTTCTTTATTTCCCTTTCAAATACAACAAACATGTCCCTTGTTGCTTACTGAGGTCACCTATCGAGTGCAGCAAAATAGCTGTTCTCCCAAAGATGAGCAACAGTAGTACATGGATTGCGCAGATTGTCATAAAATATCCTTTTTTTTCCAAATGCTGCAGTTGTTCCTTCATCTGTCACTGCTTAAAGTGCCAAATTAAAACATTTTCTAATAAATAATCTAAACACTTACTTGTGTTAAATTTAATGTGTAACTCTAATTTTGGTAATATTTGGGCTGCTGGGTAGATTAGGAATCGGGTGGATAAATTCGGAAAGAATTCTGACTTCTTGGTTGTGATGTTGAATAGAAAGCTTTTGACACCACTGATCACAGAATTCAACTGAGGAAATTGGAAAGGTATGGGATAAGAGGGATCGGACTGAGTTTGGTGGAAAGCTATTTAAGTAACAGACAATTTGTACAAATAGGTGAGCATAAATGACCATTCATGGACATCACTTGTGGTGTGCCCCAGGGATCTGTTTTAGGACCCAAACTCTCTATTTTATATATAAATGACATAAGCCAAGTATCAAAAATTCTGAAATATATTTTGTTTGCTGATGCCACAAATATTCTTTGCACTGGTGAGAATTTACAGCAGGTTTTAGAGGTGGTTGCAACAGAAACAAAAAGGTTAAGGCAGTGGTTCAACAAAAGTAAATTATCTCTAAATTTTAAAAAAAAAAAAAAAAAAACAAAGCTTATGTTGTTTGGAAATCATAAAATAAATTATGAAATAATGGTAATGACAGATCAGAATCAGAATCAGAATCAGAATCAGCTTTATTGCCAAGTATATTTACAAGTAAACACACAAGGAATTTGACTTGACATTGGGCGCGCACATTAGGCGCATCCAATGACACGGCAGCCATAGAGGCGCCTGTCTGCAGTGGGGGTAAAGGGGGGAGGGGGGGGGAAACACAATAGGCAGAGAGAAAAACATAGTTATCAGAATCACACTCGTATAAGCTCATATAAGCTTATGAGCCAAATTTTGATTACACAGAAAAAAAACCCTCTATGCACATTAGCAGACGATAGATACAATCACACAGCAGAGGGAGGGAGAGCAGTGTGTGTATATTTGCATGTCATTGTGTAGTGTGAGTGTAACAGTTGTTAGTGAGCAGCAGAGGGCGCCTCCAGGCAGTGGATAGATGTTATAATCATGTGACTTATAAACAAGTCAGAGATCAGAGTCTGTCTCTCTTTTCCTCTTCCTTGCAGAAGGCACATGGGCAATGTCCTCGAGAGACCAATCCGCTGACGACAACAACTGATTGTTGATGTATGGGTAGACATAAGCCACTTCCCAGCGTTATCTTCATCGAGGAGGAATGTAAACAAAGGCGCCAAAACACAAGGTCAAATCTGCACAGTGCACTCAGAGAATAAAAAATTTCTCTCTCTTCGATTCTGTGCTTCAATTTCATACAGGCTTGAATCATACTTTAGATCATTCTCTGGAGAGCACTCAGCGATCCACAGATGTTATCCACCTACCGAAACATAGGTAAAACATGTCCAGAGAGTTCGTTCTCTCTTCAATGCATGCCAGATAGTAAATTCCATGTTAATCCTGCCGCTGACAGTCAGTGCTCCCCCCAGCTGGACGAATTGTTGAATTTGTTAAGGGAGCTACGCCGGGGTCCGCATTTGATTAGCTCACCCAGATAATTTCGATACACTAGGAAAACTCCAGGGCCAAACAGAAGATCCTGTGATCAGTTCAATCTCAGTCGAATCACACAGACACATGAATTCCAATACCATGAGTCTCCTTGGGGTTCCCCCTGACCGATCTTCTACTTTTTAAAGTGGTGACAATCGCATATAAGTCGCTTTCCCAGATCCATAATTTCCATTTGGATTAAGATTCAGCCAGGAGAAGAGTGACATTGCAAGCTGGGATCAGAAGGGAGAGGATTAGGAGGGAGAGGGAAGAAAACGTCTGCTCTCTCTCAGAAGCGGAAGAGATGCCAGATGATAAGATGATACCAGAATTGAAATAGTACAGGAAACAGAAGTTTTCTGAGGGTGATGCAATAGCGAATAAGACCAACTGGAAACCTCACATCAGTCGCTTCCGGGCCATGTTAGTCAAAATGTATAAGGATACTGGAGGAAGATGAGATACATTTTGGACTATAAATCATTATACTTACTGTACCAGTTCACTGTTTCTACCTTATCTTAACTACTGTGTAGAAGTCTGGGAAACACCTACGAGACCAACCTACAGCCAATATGCACATTACAAAAAAAACTATAAGGATAATAAATAATGTAGGATATAGAGACCATACCAATTCATTATTTTTGAAGTCATATGCTATAAAGTTCATGGATCTAGTTAAATTTAAGACAGCAAAAATAATGTACAGGACAATTAATAATCAACTTCCAACTAATATCCAAAAAATATCCAAAAAAGAGACAATGATTACAATTTGAGGGGAGACTTAAACTTTACAAAACCTAAGGTTTGAACAACAAAGAAAAGTCTGTGCACATCTGTCTGTGGGGTGGATTTGTGGAACCGTCTGGAGCTGGAACTGAAACTATGTACAAACAGAAATCAATTCAAAAAAGGTATAAACATTATTTGCTAAAAAGATATATGTAAGAGGTGTAGTATTATGTAAAACTCACTTTGGGGCACTGGCTGAATACTTGTATGGTAGGTGGGACGGTACTGTGTTTATCGACGTGTGTTGTTTGGGGCTGGGTATAGATGTATGTAGATGTATGGACTGTATGTATGAAGGGATGGATGTGTGTAAATGTTGATTTGTATAAAAATATAGTATATATTTCACATGGGTTGGGCAGCGCGGTGGCGGAGTGGTTAGCACTGCGGCAGCACAGCAACTCACCCTTGGCCGGGGGATCCTGGGTTCGATCCCAGCCTCCGACCAACAGTGATCTGTGTGGAGTTTGCATGTTCTCCCTGTGTCTGCGTGGGTTTACTTCTGGATTTCTCCGGTTTCCTCCCACATGCCAAAAACATGCAGGTTAGGTTAATTGGCATCAAACTGAGGATTCTAAATTGTCCTTAGGTATGACTGTGAGAGTGAATAGTTGTCTGTCTCTCTGTGTTGGCCCTGCGATGGACTGGCGATCTGTCCAGGATGTACCCTGCCTCTCACCCAAAGATGCTGGGATAGGCTCCAGCACCCCCGCGAACCGAAAAGGATTAAGCGGAAGAAGATGGATGGGTTGTATTTAGGGAAAAGAGGAGTTGGAATAAATAAGTGTTAACTTCTTCCTTCTCCATTTCAAGCACTGTATACTGTCACTTGGTTCCAAGGTTGTCATAGCCAGGAGCGGCACTGGGGTTAAGCTCCCAGTGCTCATAAAATGCTCCTTACGGTGTGCGTCTCGAAAAGCCTCTGACAACTAAGTCCAACTCCTAGCCTGCCCGTGTGGTTTAGTCTCTAAGCCCGGCGGAACTGCTTTTACTAATAGGAGAAGGGGCGAGGGCGGATCTCTGGCGCCTTAAAACCAGATGCTTCGGGTAGATGGTGGCTCATCAACCTGGGAAGGTAGCCCATCTAGGGGAAGATAAACCCTGATTTCAAACCTCCGCTGCCTTGCGGCACACCTGATCACGGGAAAGGCTTCGGGAGTCAACCCTGAGGAAAAATCTGGAGTCGGAGCCCCTAAGGCAGTTCTCTGTTGTGCTCAACATCGTTCTGGCAGCTCCTGCGACAGCGCTGGTGCCAAACTATAGCAGCCCTGCTGTTCCTTTGGATTCATCAGTGACGTGGAGAGGGGGGACATGCTGCATGGGTAACATCTTGTCCTCCATATCTTCCTGCCCAGGCTTGAATCCTACCAACGCCCAACGCTGGAAGGTAGAACACCGGTGCGCATCGGCCTGTTCAGCCACAGGCGGTGCTGTTCCAGCAGAGTAGACGTTTGGGATTCTCTTCCATGGTCATCATAGACCGACGGAGGCCGACGACGATACTGTCACTTTTATTGCACTTGTCATTTGTTTTGTTTTTGTTTTTTTGTTCAAAATAAAGTAAAAGAAAGAAAGTGACATGATTGCTTGACCCAGGAGACAGACACTGACACGAGTAGACCGTTTAGACAATTATTTATTAACCCAAGAGTGTGATGTATGTGAAGGTGTGAGTGAGTATGATGCTGAGGAACCACTGGGGATGAGCGAGTCCTGCCGCGACCTGGCAACCCTGGAACACACAAGCACAGATGGGTTAGGGCTGTTCGCAGTACTGAGGTGTGACAACAAGTACTGCTTACTTGCAGGTGACGTAGGACGACTTTTGCTGGCTCTGCGGCTCACAGTGGCTCGGTGTGGGTGCAGCTTGACGCTGTGGTGAGGTGGAGGAATCCCGAGGAGGAGGTGGAGAGGCTCCGCTATTTGGGGAGACAAGTCCACACCAGGGAGGTCCACCTGCACACAGGGGATAACACTTTGACAAGGTAAGATATTACATCTCTTACGTGACGAAGCTTGAGGAAGATGCGTCGTGGATGCTCTTGCAAGAGAATGAGTCCGTGACACGTTGCGTGGCGAAGTAGGCAGACGACTCCGTGCTGAGCCATCAGTAACGCCGGCTTTTAAAGTCTGCTGATGATTGGCGGCAGGTGTGTGCGTAGCCAAGGCTGATGACGGCTCAGCGGCCGCCATGACAGTACTTCCCCCTCTAGAGGTGCCTCCAGGCACCTGTCCCATCTTACCTGGATGTGCCCGATGGAAATCATGGATGAGTTGTTTATCCAAAATCAACGCTGGGCGAATCCAGGAATGGTGCTCAGGACCAAACCCCTCCCAGTCCACCAAATACTGAAGACCCTGGCCCCGCCGACGGACATCCAAGATGGCAGTAACCCCCCCAAGCCGGTTGGTTGTTGATCATCCTCGGAGGGGGAGATGCCGCGGGGGGTGGGAACAGGGGGTTGGAGATGCAGGGCTTCACCTGGGAGAAATGAAAAGAGGGGCAGATGCGCATGGAAGGGGGGATGGCTAGACGCACAGTCACTGGGTTAATGATCCGAGTAATCTCGTATGGACAGATGAAACGCTTAGTCAATTTGTGTTTCTCGGCCGGCACACTGATATTTTTTGTGGATAGCCAAACCTGCTGCCCCACCTGATAATCCGGTGCAGGTCTCCTATGACGGTTCGCCACCTGGATATTGCGTTCTGTGGTCTTGAGGAGAGCTCTGCGGGTGATGGCCCAGATCCGGTGACAACGCTTGGCATGGGCCTGCACGGACAGGACAGCCACCTCCTTCTCCTCCTCCAGGAACAGCGGGGGGTCATATCCCAACGATGCCTTGAATGGGGACACTCCTGTTGCTGAGGACACCGTGGCGTTGTGTGCGTACTCAATCCAGGGCAGGAACGTTCTCCAGGATGAGGAACAAGATGAGATGACACAGCGGAGCGCAGCCTCCAGCTCCTGGTTGGCACGCTCGCGCTGACCATTACTCTGTGGGTGATACCCCGAGGAGAGAGTCGCCGTGGCCCCCAACGTCATGTAGAACACCTTCCAGACCTGGGAAATGAATTGCGGGCCTCGATCCAAGACGATGTCCGCCGGGATGCCGTGAAGGCGAACCACATGCTGAACCAGGAGGTCCGCCGTCTCCCGTGCTGAAGGCAGCCCCCGGAGTGGTACAAAATGGGCGGCCTTGGAGAAACGATCCACTATTGTCAGCACCACGGTAAAATGGTCCGAAGGGGGCAGGCCCGTCACAAAATCCAGAGCCTCATGGGACCAGGGGCGAGAAGGGACCAGTAGAGGATGGAGAAGACCTGCCGGGGGAGAAGATGACGATTTCCCGGTGGCGCACTGAGCGCAGGCCCGAACATAGTTGGTCACAACCCTCCTCAGCCCTGGCCACCAGAAGGCTCTCTGGAGCAGGTTGACGGTGCGGGAGATTCCCGGATGGCATGCCAAATTGGAGGTGTGGCCCTACTGGATAACTTCACCCCTGACTGACGAGGGGACGAACAAACGGCCCGGGGGACCCCCCACCAGGGTCGGGCTCATTCTCTTGTGCCTTCTTGACTCTGTCCTGTATCTCCCACACGAGGGCGCCCACCACACAGGACGCTGGCAGGATGGTCTCGTCGTGGTCCCCAGGCGGCTCTACCTCAAACTGCCTGGAGAGGGCGTCCGGCTTGGTGCTCTTGCTCCCTGGTTGGTAGGTGATGGTAAAGTCAAAGCGCCCAAAGAAGAGGGACCAGCGAGCCTGGCGGGAGTTTAGCCGCTTGGCCGTCCGGAGATACTCCAGGTTCTTATGATCTGTCCATACGATGAACGGCTGGGCAGCCCCCTCCAGCCAGTGCCTCCACTCCTCCAGGGCGAGCTTGACAGCCAGCAACTCCCTGTCCCTGATGCCGTAGTTCCTCTCAGCGGGTGTCAGCCGGTGGGAAAAGAAGGCACACGGGCGAATCACCCCGTCCACGGGGGAGCGCTGGGAAAGGACTGCCCCCACTCCAGCGTCTGAGGCGTCCACCTCCACCAAGCACTGCAGGTCCAGGTCCACCTGGGTCAAAACACGGGCAGAGGCGAATTCCTCCTTCAGCTTCCCGAACGCTGCGGCAGCCTCCTCGCTCCAGCGGAAGGGGGTCTTGGGGGATGTAAGGCTGGTCAGGGAGCGAGCGATGATCCTGAACCTCGGCACAAACCGATGGTAAAAGTTGGCAAAGCCCCAAAACCCCTGTAACTGCTTCCTGGATGTAGGGGTGGGCCAATCAACCACCACCTTGACCTTGGCCAGGTCTGGAAGCACTTGGTTGTGGGCGATGATAAATCCCAAAAAGGACATTGAATTTGCGTGGAATTCGCACTTCTCGGCCTTGACGAATAGCTGGTTCTCCAGGAGGCGCTGCAGAACCCGTCAAACATGCACCTGGTGCTCCTCCAACGTGCGTGAGAAGATCAGGATGTCGTCCAAATACACAAACACGAAGGAGTTCAGAAAGTCCCGGAGGACGTCATTGATCAAATGCTGGAAAACAGCCGGAGCATTGGTTAACCCAAACGGCATCACAAGGTATTCAAAGTGGCCGCTTGGGGTCCGGAAAGCCGTCTTCCATTTGTCACCCTCCCTGATGCGCACCAGATGATAAGCGTTGCGAAGGTCCAGCTTCGTGAACCATGACGCCCCCTGGAGGGAGTCAAAGGCCGAGTTCATTATGGGCAGTGTATACTTGTCCTTAATGGTGATTTCATTTAGGCCCTGGAAGTCGATGCAGGGGTGCAGGGAACCGTCCTTCTTTCCCACAAAAAAGAATCCTGCCCCCACCGCCGAAGAGGATGGACGAATAATTCCGGAGCTGAGGGACTCCTTAATGTACGTGTCCATAGCCTCCCGCTCTGGAGCCGACAGGCTGTCTAATCGGCTCGCCGGTAGTGGAGCCCCCGCCCGGAGGTTGATCGCACAGTCGTAGGGCCGGTGGGGGGGAAGGGACAGCGCCCGTGACTTACTAAATACCATTCCCAGATCGTGGTAAACCTCTGGTACTCTGGATAGGTCCGGGGGCGGGAGCGTGGGGGGGATCATCGAGACAGAGGGGGCACACGCTGCAGACTGGAGACAGGCGCTGAGACAGAAGGAGCTCCACGCTGTGATGTTCCCCGCCTGCCAATCAAACGTGGGGTTGTGAAGGCGTAGCCATGGATAACCCAGGATAACAGGCGAGGTGGAGGTGGGCAGCACCCAGAACCGGATCTCATCCCGATGGTTTCCGGAGATAATCACCGAAACAGGGGCTGTCTGGCGGGAAACAGTGGTGAGCGGGGTCATTGACAGCGTGATAAGGTTGACAGGCGGGTGGAGGGGTTGACAGCTAAGGTCCAGGCGGGTTGCCAGGTCTTCAGAAATGAAGCTTTGCTCAGCCCCAGAGTCAATAAGAGCATGTGTGGTATGTTCTTTGTGTTGGTAGATAAGTCTAATGGCTATGAGATAACGGGTGAGGGGTTTTTTTCTGGTCTACATCCGTGAGTCCCCCTACTGTGACCCACGGACCTCCCCTTTTAACTGATTGTTACACTCAGCCACCCCTTGAGACCCACTACCACAGTGAAAACACAGGCCCTGATCCCTTCTGCGCTATCTCTCAGCCACCGAAACACCGGACTGTCCTACAAACTTTTCCTCTTGCCCCGGAAGTCCCTCCGGCAAAGGCAGAGCCAGCAGGAATGGCCGAGAGGAGCGGGGGCGTGGTCTAACCGAGCGGCTGGCAGCCCTACATTCTGCTGCCCGCTCCCTCAGCCTGTTGTCAACACTAACGGCTAGAGAAATTAATTCACCTAGTCTATCTGGTTTCTCCCGTGCCACCAGCTCATCCCTCAGCTCTGAGCTAAGGCCGCGGAGGAAAATGCTACACAGAGCTGAGTCCCCCCACCCCACCTCTGCAGCTAACACCCAGAAGTCCACAGCAAAATCGGCTGCAGATCTACCGCCCTGCTGAAGATTTAATAGGCGGTCAGCTAACACCGCGTCCCAATCCGTGTGGTCAAAAGTCTCCAGGAAATCTGCTACAAATTGATGGTAAGTTAATTGAGCGTAGCTGGGTTTTGCCATAATCGCGTACGCCCAAGCTAACGCTCTTCCCTCTAACAGATTGGAAATAAACCCCACCTTGCTATGATCTGTGGGAAAATCACCGGGAACACGATGGAACACTGTTTCACACTGCAGCAGGAAACCTCGTGCCTCCCCGAGTTTGCCGCTAAAGCGGGCGGGGGTAGGTACGGGAGTGAGGCGGGGTAAGGGAGGTTGGGGGGCCTGACTAGCCGGTAAATTAGCAGGGGCTGGTGATGCCCCGGCGACCGGGGGGAACACCAGGCGGTCCAGCCGGTTGTTAATTAGGGTTAACTGATTTAAAATAACTGTCCGTTGATGGGCAATTAGTTCTACCCGGGCGCTAAGAGTGTTAAGACGGCGCGACAGCGCGCTGTCTGCTGGGTCGTCTTGACGGAGTCGTACTGACATGATTGCTTGACCCAGGAGACAGACACTGACACGAGTAGACCGTTTAGACAATTATTTATTAACCCAAGAGTGTGATGTGTGTGAAGGTGTGAGTGAGTGTGATGCTGAGGAACCACAGGGGCTGAGCGAGTCCCGCCACGACCTGGCAACCCTGGAACACACAAGCACAGATGGGTTAGGGCTGTTCACAGTACTGAGGTGTGACAACAAGTACTGCTTACTTGCAGGTGACGTAGGACGACTTTTGCTGGCTCTGCGGCTCACAGTGGCTCGGTGTGGGTGCAGCTTGACGCTGTGGTGAGGTGGAGGAATCCCGAGGAGGAGGTGGAGAGGCTCCGCTATTTGGGGAGACAAGTCCGCCACCAGGGAGGTCCACCTGCACACAGGGGATAACACTTTGACAAGGTAAGATATTACATCTCTTACATGACGAAGCTTGAGGAAGATGCGTCGTGGATGCTCTTGCGAGAGAATGAGTCCGTGACACGTTGCGTGGCGAAGTAGGCAGACGACTCCGTGCTGAGCCATCAGTAACGCCGGCTTTTAAAGTCTGCTGATGATTGGTGGCAGGTGTGTGCGCAGCCGAGGCTGATGACGGCCCAGCAGCCGCCATGACAGAAAGTATCACGTCCAAAATAGAAGAGCAATCCATACATCTTGAAGGTATTTCACAGGATAAGAAAAAAGTGAAACATGATTTTAGAGTAATACTCATTAATATCTGCAGGTGAAACCAGATGTTTACATCCAGAATGGTGGCCTAAAGGTAGAGCATCTGCCACACAACCCAGAGGTTGGAGATAAAGTCCAGGCTGGGTCATGCCAAAAAGACCATATAAAAATGGAAATATATCCGCTATTCCAATGCAATCAAGTAATATTAAACATTAAGGAATAAATATTTTCCCCAGGCTCTAAGAGTTACTGTGAATAAATCACACTCCCCTTCTAAAAACAATACAAGACCACTTTACGCACTGGAGGATATTACCTACAGGTATATCACTAATGGGAAGAGTTGCAACCATTAAAATGATAGTCCTTCCTAAAATCAATCATCTATTTTCAATAATTCTTACCTAACCATCTATGGCCTGGTTTAAGTCTCTAGACTCAAATATAAGTAAATTTTTATGGAAGGATAAACCATCACAGATCAGTTTAAAAACTCTTCAAAAAGCAAAAGAGTACGGAGGTTTAGCTTTATCATTTTTTTAAAATTACTTCCTAGCCAATAAACTGCAGTTTGTTTCTAACTGGACAAAATCAACTCCACTGGGAAACCCATAATTAGATGCTGAATAAGCTCTCAGTGTGTCGCTAAATATCTTTGACTTACCTTTCATGAGTCCCTGTATCAAACGTCATGACTGTTTTAAAAGCATTAACATTAGCTCCTCTCTGACAGCTTGGTGGAAATTTTTTTTTAAATAATGGGGTCTTCGCTTGTCCCTTGTAAACTCACGCCCATTTGGAACAATCCTGATATCCTACAACAAAAGAAGATGTTAAACTTTCCACTATGATATGAGAAAGGAATAAAAAAAAACATTTCATCTTATTTGAGGGGGAAACTTTATCCAGTTCCAGGACCTGGTGTCAAGTTATGATATCAATGATAAAATGTTTCTTGAATATCAACATCTTAAATCCATAATAAAAGCAAGATTCAATCTCAGTCAGGCAGATTTAGAGGTACCAGTTAAGGTGACAGAGTTTCTAAATCTTTGTTCTTCTAAACTGATGTCAAAAATACACTGATAATTATCAAAACTGGATGAGTCAGTATCCATCCATCCATCCATTCATCCACCCACCCATCCATCCATCCATCCATCTTCTACCACTTACTCCTTTTCGGGTCACGGGGGGCTGGAGCCTATCCCAGCATCTTTGGGCAAGAGGCAGGGTCCACCCTGGACAGATCGCCAGTCCATCGCAGGGCCAACACAGAGAGACAGACAACCATTCACTCTCACAGTCATACCTAAGGACAATTTAGAATCGAGTCAGTATCTCTTCCAAAATTAAAATGGGAGACAGATCTATCATTCAATAAAGATGAAAACTTCTGGACACAAATATGTTTAAATGCTTTTGCAGCTGTGGACAAAATTGTTGGTACCCCTCTGTTAATGAAAGAAAAACCCACAATGGTCACAGAAATAACTTGAATCTGACAAAAGTGGAAATAAATAAAAATTCTATGAAAATTAACCAATGAAAATCAGACAATGCTTTTGAATTGTGGTTCAACAGAATTACTTTAAAAAACAAACTCATGAAACAGGCCTGGACAAAAATGACGGTACCCCTAGAAAAGATTGAAATTAATGTGACCACAGGGACATGTTCAACCAAGATGTGTCCTCTAATTAACATCACAGGTGTCTACAAACTTGCAATCAGTCAGTCGGCCTATTTAAAGGGTGACAAGTAGTCACTGTGCTGTTTGGTGACATGGTGTGCACCACACTAAACATGGACCAGAGGAAGCAAAGGAGATAGTTGTCTCAGGAGATTAGAAAGAAAATTATAGACAGGCATGTTAAAGGTAAAGGCTATAAGACCATCTCCAAGCAGCTTAATGTTCCTGTGGCTACAGTTGCACATATTATTCAGAAATTTAATATCCACGGGACTGTAGCCAACCTCCCTGGATGTGGCTGCAGGAGGAGATGGATAATACAAATGGTAACAAAAGGACCCAGAACAACCTCTAAACACATTCATGGTGAACTCCAAGGTCAAAGTACATCAGTGTCAGATCGCACCATCCGTCGTTGTTTGAGCCAAAGTGGACTTCGTGGGAGACGACCAAGGAGGACACCACTGTTGAAAACAAATCATAAAAAAGCCAGACTGGAATTTGCCAAACTGCATGTTGACAAGCCACAAAGCTTCTGGGAGAATGTCCTATGGACAGACAAGACAACACTGGAACTTTTTGGCAAGGCACATCAGCTCTATGTTCACAGACACAAAAATGAAGCATACCAAGAAAAGAACACTGTCCCTACTGTGAAACATGGAGGAGGTTCTGTTATGTTCTGGGGCTGCTTTGCTGCATCTGGCACAGGGTGTCTTGAATCTGTGCAGGGTACAATGAAATCTCAAGACTATCAAGGTATTCTAGAGAGAAATGTGCTGCCCAGTGTCAGACAGCTTGGTCTCAGTCGCCGGTCATTGTCTTGCAACAGGATAATGACCCAAAACACACAGCTAAAAACACCCAAGAATGGCTAAGAGCCAAACATTGGACTATTCTAAAGTGGCCTTCTATGAGCCCTGATCTAAATCCTATTGAACATCTGTGGAAGGAGCTGAAACAAGCCATCTGGAGAAGGCACCCTTCAAACCTGAGACAACTGGAGCAGTTTGCTCATGAGGAGTGGGTCAAAATACCTGCTGAGAGGTGCAGAAGTCTCATTGACAGTTACAGAAATCGTTTGATTGCAGTGATTGCCTCAAAAGGTTGTGCAACAAAATATTAAGTTAAGGGTACCATCATTTTTGTCCAGGTCTGTTTCATGAGTTTGTTTTTTAAAGTATTTCTGTTGAACCACAATTCAAAAGCACTGTCTGATTTTCATTGGTTAATTTTCATAGAATTTTTATTTATTACCACTTTTGTCAGATTGAAGTTATTTCTGTGACCATTGTGGGTTTTTCTTTCATTAACAGAGGGGTACCAACAATTTTGTCCACGTGTGTATGACTAAAAATTCTAATTTACAACTCATACAGTGCAAAGTTCTATATAGAACTCATTACACAGGACAAAGGATGTTCAAAATGGTCCTGAGTCACACAGATATCTGCTCCCATTGCACCAGCAATGTCCCGGATAGCTATATGCATGCTATGTGGTCCTGTGAACTGGTCCAAAGGTTGTGACAGAAGACATGTGAAGACTAATCGGCATTGCTTGGGTATCGCATCCTAACCTCTCCCACACTTTGCATATTGTGTGATTTAAGGGAAATAAATATTGAGGCAAGGATGTCACACATGGTTGCCACTACCTTGTGCATCGCAAAGAAAACGATCCTCATGAATTGTAAATTAAGAAAATTTATGTACGACTCACTATAATAACCTCCTATTAGATTATATTAGTGTGGAGAGAATGTCTGCCTCCTCTAAAAAACAATTGGCTGAATTCAATTCTTTCTGGTCCCCGCTTATTAATTCTATTACCTGAGGGGTGGCGGGCGGTGGCTGGCTCTCCTTGGCACCTCTGGCGGCTGGCTGCGCGCTGACCGTGAGGAGTTTCTGTAACCCACTAAAGCCAGTGTCTGGGGAACCTGTCCCAGGGTGACTGTGTGTCTGGCCTGGGGGGCTGGTGGAGGCGGCCGTGGCCCCCTGCTGGCTGGCCTTGCCTCCCAGGTGGGGCTGGGTCTGGCCTTGAGCACCTGCTGCTTGGGGGCCGGTCCCCCCTCTGGGCTGGGGTCGAATGTGTGCCAGTGGTGTGGGGTGGCCCCTGCACACCCTTCGCGGTGCTCCGGGGGGCTGTTGCCTGCATCCCAGGGGGGTCCTCCAAGGTCTGCGGGTGTGGGTGTGCATGTGTATATGTGTGTGCATGTGCTTGTGTGTGTGTGTGTGCGTGTGTGTGTGTGTGCTTGTGTGTGTGTGTGTGCGCCTGCGTGCGCATGTGTGAGTGTGTGTACGCATGTGTATGTTCAGGTGTGCGTGAGTATGGGTGTGTATGAGATTGCGTGTATATGTGTGGGTGTGGATATGGGTGCGTGCATGTGTGTGCCAACATGTGGGTATGTGTCGTGTGTAAACATGTGAGGTTGTGTGTGGGTGTAGGTGGGCATATGTGATGGTGAGTATGTGTGTGTACACCTGAGGGTGGGTGGGTTGGTGGACATGCAGGAGTGGAGGGTGTGTATGTGGAGGGGAAGACCTCATTGTGGGGCGGGGGGTAGGGCGGGCCATCTGGTGGCCTGGAGGATGGCGGTTCGGGTTCTGCTCTTCCCGGCTTTCTTGCCATTGTGTCCTGGGGTGCAGCGCTTTGCTGCCTTGCCTCCGGTGTCCGTGGTGTCGGGTATGGGTGTGTGTGGATGCTCGGGGTGGCGGGGGGTGGGGGCTGTTGGTGTGGGTTGGCAGCCGTACTTCCGTCAGTTTGCCCCGGGATGGCTGTGGCTTCAAGGTAGCCTGCCGTTGTTGATGTCTGTCTGGGGTGGATGGTATTGGTGGGCTCACGGTGGGCGCTCTGGGATGTCACTTGGCATGTGGAGAGCCATATGGGTCTGACCCATTATTCATTATTATTTTTATTTTTATTATTATGTTTGTGTGCACAAGATGTGTGAGAGTGAGTGTGAGTGTGGCTGCCCCATCATGCCTGTGGTGCTGGTGAGCTTCAGGGTGCGATGCTGGCGGGTCCTGGGCTTGTCGGCCTGGTGGCTTTGCCCTGGGATGGGATCTTGGGGAAGTGGGTGGCCTCCAGAGCCAGTTTTGGAGCTGGCTTCTGGTGGGGGATGGGTACTCTTTGAGACCACCTCCCTTCCACTCTTACCCTCCCTCCCAATTCTTGGTGGATCATACATCTTATTGGATACTCTTGGGGTTTTGGGGTGGGGGTGTGCAGTACGGTGTCTGTGAAGAGGATCCTTCTGTCTACTGCACAATGGGGCCACCCTCACCTCTATTTTAATTGCACTGTAGACACTGAGGGCTTGGGGGGGTGGGAGCCCCGCTGCCCATAGCAGTGGCTAGCGGTGCCCTAACACACTATCCCCCAAATTTTAACTGCGCTTTGGTAGTTCACATACCTTCACACAATCACACCACACCACTAACGCTCACCCATCACAATTCAAGCATAGGGGTAGGGTAGACGTGGGAAGACCCCCCCACCCCATCACCTTCCTTCTGCTGGGGGCCTGGGGTCTGGCTGGTATCCTGGGGCCCATCATGTTGTTGTCATCCCTGAGTGCTGCCAAATGAATAGGTGAGAGCAAGGGAGTGAGCGAATGAGAGAGTGAGTGAGCAAGTGAGTAAGTGAGAGTGAAGAAGTGATGAGTGGAGATGGTGATGGTGGTTGTGGGTCGGATTTGTGTGGCGCTTTGCTCTGTCGGGTGTCATCTCAGAGCGCTTACGGTGGTCCATTGATCAGTCACTCCGGGTGGCCTTTAGTGGTGGTAGTCTGCTTCTGTGGCCATGGCCATCCTGGGGCGGGTTTGCAGGTTGGTGGGGCGTGCCAGCGGTCTTCCCAGCTGCTGCTGGGCGTTAGTGTGCGTTCATGCGTGCTACATCTTTGTCGCAGCCACCTCAAGTAATAAGGGTGAATTAGTGTGGGTGAGTTTGTGAGGGAGAGCATGAGTGGATGTGAGTGAATCAGAGCATGAGTCAGAGTGTGTGTATGGGTGAGTGTGGGTGGAGGGAGCCGTGGGTCAGTGCGGGCAACTGTGAGGGCAAGTGGGAGTGGGAGCGAGATTGAGCGGGTACGGGAGTGGTTGAGAGTGGATGGGTCTGGGTGTGGGAGTGCGAGTGTGGGATTTGTCTGGGGGAGAGGGTGAGTGAGAGTGAGTGAGTGCAAGTGGTTGCGTGTGAGAGCGTGATGGTGTGAGTGCGTAGGAAGTGGTGTGTGTGCTGGTCGGGGGTGCTGGACTGAAGGGGTGGCACTTCCTGGTGCCTCCTGGCCATGTGGGCTCCCTTGGGCAGGGGGGCTCGTCCGCCGTGGGGTTCCTGCACCTTGCTGCTACCTTCCTTGGGTGTGGGGGCCTGGGGGTTCCCGGAGTGTGTGTCAGGGGTGCTGGGATGGATGTGGGTCTGCTGTGGGGGTGTGTGGGGGCCGGCCGCCCCCTTGACAGGCCAGTGCCCACTTCCCCCCAGCCTTCCGGCACTTGGGACCCGAGGCTGGTGTTGGCCCTGCTGGGGGGGTGGGGGCTGGTTGGTCTAAGGGTGGGGGTGCACCGTGCTGGCTGCTAGATGGCCCAGCCTTCCTTGGCCGTCCCTCCTTGGGTGGATGCCTGGTTGTCTTGGGACTTGTTGGCCTCGGGACATTTGTGTTTTGTCAGGGTTGGTGGCACTGTCTTGCTTGCTTTGGGTTTCTGGTGGGGATGGGGGGGGGGGGAGGGGTTGCTGTGACTTGCCACCCTCTTGTTATGTTTCCTGGCAAACCACTCAGACACACACACACACCTACTTTGCATGCGCTCTCACACACATGCACACACATGCACACACACATCTGTCCTTCAACAGGTGCAGATACCAGACTCATGATTAGACCTTTTGAGTAGAAGAAACTGTTTGTCTTCTGTTTGTTTCAGTTGTGTTAGTCTGTTTGTCTTCTCTGTTTGTTCCTCTCTCTTTTCTTTCCACCTCCCCACCCCTCCTTTCCCCATCACCCCCCCCCCCATCGGGTCCTTCATGGGTAAAACAATTTAATAAAATGTTGAAAGTTATTACAAGAGGAGTCTATAAATAATAAAAAAAATAATGGTTCCAAGGTATAGCCAGGAGCGGCACTGGGGTTAAGCTCCCAGTGCTCATAAAATGCTCCTTACGGCGTGCGTCTCGAAAAGCCTCTGACAACTAAGTCCAACTCCTAGCCTGCCCGTGTGGTTTAGTCTCTAAGCCCGGCGGAACTGCTTTTACTAATAGGAGAAGGGGCGAGGGCGGATCTCTGGCACCTTAAAACCAGATGCTTCGGGTAGATGGTGGCTCGTCAACCTGGGAAGGTAGCCCATCTAGGGGAAGGTAAACCCTGATTTCAAACCTCCGCTGCCTTGCGGCACACCCGGTCACGGGAAAGGCTTCGGGAGTCAACCCTGAGGAAAAATCCGGAGTCGGAGCCCCTAAGGCAGTTCTCTGTTGTGCTCAACATCGTTCTGGCAGCTCCTGCAACGGCGCTGGTGCCAAACTATAGCAGCCCTGCTGTTCCTTTGGATCCATCAGTGACGTGAAGAGGGGGGACATGCTGCATGGGTAACATCTTGTCCTCCATATCTTCCTGCCCAGGCTTGAATCCTACCAACGCCCAACGCTGGAAGGTAGAACACCGGTGCGCTTCTGCCTGTTCAGCCACAGGCGGTGCGTTTCCAGCAGAGTAGATGTTTAGGATTCTCTTCCATGGTCATCATAGACCGACGGAGGCCGACGACGAGTTATAAATAATATACTGTACACAGATATGTGCTGTATAAAGGTCCTTTTGGCAAAGTAAATCTGTTTGGCACAATAAGGAAAGCAGGTTTCTGTTCTGCCTACCTAGCTGCTTGACAGGACAAGGGGAAAAAAATACAAATGGAACTTCCTGCCATCCAGCTTGGTGCTCAGCAAAAATTGAATGGAGGAGGGAAATGTGGGCAGAGCAGTGGCTCAAGAGGAGTGGGTTGTCCAATAACCAGAGGGTTGGTGGTTCAAATCCCAGTCTCCCCAGCCATCCTGCCACTGTGTCCATGGGCAAGACACTTTACCCATGTTGCCTCCATTGTCCAGGACATTGGGTATGAATGTAAATGTTCCGTAGTGGTCGGAGAGGCCGTTGGCGTGGATTGGCAGCCACATTTCTGCCAGTGTGCCCCAGGGCTGCTGTGGCTACAGTAGTAGCTTAAGATAAGATAAGATAAGCCTTTATTAGTCCCACAATGGGGAAATTCCAGGATTGCAACAGCACAGGGATAGCAACACTCAGAGCAACAATCAGAAGGCAAGAGAAAAACAAGAGCAGCGCGTATACATATGTACATATAAATATAAATATATATATATAGAGAGAGAGACACACAGTGCGGAGCATTGTAGCTAGATGGAATAAGTATGTAGATATATAAACACACATTGTGGAGTACTGTTGCTAGATGGAATAAATATATAAATATATAAACACACACGGTGCGGAGCATTGTAGCTAGATGGAATAAATATGTAAACATATAAACACACAGCGTGGAGTATTGTTGCTAGGTGGAATAAATATGTAAATATATAAACACACACAGTGCAGAGCATTGTTGCTAGATGGAATGAAACAGCACAACTGTCTACTTAGTTATCCTACATGGTATGATTATGTACCCATACATATTCTCACCCTCCATAGCGACCGGTATTTTCCTAGTTGTATACCGGAGGCGACCATTGTGTAAGTCTATTGCGTCTTTTGCATTCAATACTATTAGGTTGTCACGTCTTTTTGCTATCTCTGCGAGCAGCCCTGCTTAGGTTGTACAGTCTGACAGCCGTAGGTAGGAAGGACCTGCGAAACCTCTTGGTTGTGCACCTGGGATGATGTAGTCTGCTGCTAAATGAGCTCCTCAGTGCATTCAGTATGTCCTGCATAAGGTGGAACTCGGACTCCAGCAGAGTTGACAGTTTAGCCACCATCCTTCTCTCTCCCATCTCCTCCACTGGGTCAAGGCGCTGCCCCAGGACAGAGCTAGCTTTCTTGATCAGTTTGTTCAGTCTCTTCCTATCGGCTGCTGTAATGCCACTGCCCCAGCAGACCACTCCAAAAGTGATGGCTGATGCCACCACCGTGTCATAAAATGTCTTCAGCAGCGCCCCTTGTACACCAAAAGACCTGAGTCTCCTCAGTAGGAACAGCCTGTGCTGTCCCTTCTTGTAGAGTGCGTCAGTATTGTGTGACCAGTCTAGTTTATTGTTCAGATGAACACCCAGGTACTTGTAGGATGTCACCATCTCGATATCTGTTCCATGTATATTTACTGGTGCTGTGAGGGGTTGTCCTTGCCTGCGGCAGTCCACCACCAGCTCCTTAGTTTTTCTCGCATTGATCTGGAGGCAGTTCCGATGGCACCAGTCCACAAAGTCCTGGATAAGCCCTCTGTACTCAGCTTCATCTCCATTGGAGATGAGGCCAACGATCGCAGAGTCGTCGGAGAGCTTCTGTAGATGGCAGTGTGTTGTGTTGTGTGAGAAGTCCGCAGTATAACGGGTGAACAGGAAGGGAGCCAAAACCATTCCCTGGGGGGTTCCCGTGCTACCGATGATCGTGTCGGACACACAGTCCCGGGTTCTCACAAACTGAGGCCGGTTAATGACGTAGTCCAGGATCCATGATGACAGGTGCTGGTCCACCCCTGCGCACAGCAGGTTGTCCTTCAAGATCATCGGTTGGATGGTGTTGAAAGCACTGGAGAAGTCAAAGAACATGATCCTCACCGCATTCCTGAGCTTCTCCAGGTGGGACGGGACAGAGGACGGTGAAGGAGGAAGATCACCGCACCCTCCACCCCAATGCCATGCTGGTAGGCGAACTGGAGTGGATCCATCGCTGATCCCACCAGGGGGCAGAGGTGAGCAAGGAGCAGTCTCTCCAGGGTCTTCATCATGTGGGACGTCAGGGCCACCGGTCTGTAGCTGTTCAGATCTTTGGGGTGGGAAGTCTTTGGTACAGGTACCACACAAGATGTTTTCCACAGCTGTGGTTCCCTCCCCAGCTTCAGGCTCAGATTGAAGATGTGCTCCACAATCCCACACAGCGGGTCTGCACAGGACTTGAGGAGCTTTGCGCTGATGCCGTCCGGTCCAGACACCTTCCTCGCCTTGATCTTCCTCAGCTCCATCCTCACCTGGGTCTTAGTGAGGGTCAGGTTGGGGGGCTGTGTGTTGGGAGTGGGGGGGTGTTGGTGGAGTGGGGAGTGGGCAGCAGGACTTGATGTCTTTAGAGGCAGCAGTGGTTGTTGTGCAGTCAGGGGGGAGGGCGGTTGGTCAAACCTATTGAAAAACAGATTCAGATTGTTCACCCACTCCCTGCCCCCCGTGGCCTGGGGGGGGGGGGGTATTCTGGAGCCCAGAGATGGTTTTAAGGTTTCTCCAGACCCTGCTGATGTCGCTCTGTTGCAGCTTGTCCTCCATCTTCTTCCTGAAGCTGTCCTTGCCTTCTCTGATCTTCCTCCTCAGCTACCTCTGTACGGACTTCAGCATCTCCCTGTTCCCAGACCTGAAGATCCTCTTCTTCTCTCTCAGAAGTGTTTTTATCTCAGGGTTGATCCAGGGTTTGTTGTTTGAGCAACACCGTATGGTCTTGGTGGGAACGGTGTTGTCCACACAGAAGCTGATGTAGTCTGTGATGGTGTGAGTGAGGCCATCGATGTCCTCACCATGTGGATCGCAGAGCTGCTCCCAGGCGGTGGTTTCAAAACAGCCCTTTAGAGCGTCCATTGCCTCCTCAGACCATAACTTCACTGTGCGCATGGCCGGAGGTTGTCTGTGCACTAGGGGTTTGTACACCGGCTGGAGATGAACCAAGTTGTGATCCGATCTCCCGAGTGGGGGGATTTGTGATGAGGTGTACGCCTCCTTAGTGTTTGAGTAGAATAAGTCCAGTGTTTTATTGTCTCTGGTGTGGCATGCGACATACTGGGTAAACGTGGGTAGAATGGGAGACAGTGAAACATGGTTGAAATCGCCTGAGATGAGGAGAAGTGCATCTGGGTGTTCTGTCTGCAGCCTGCCAGTTAATGAGTGGATGACGTTACGCACTGTCCCAGCGTTCGCCGTCGGATTTGCATAAATAACAATGTAGATCACGTGTGAGTATTCCCTCGGGAGATATGTAGGCCGCATGCTAACAGCTAGCAACTCGATGTCTTTGCTGCAGTGTTGTGGTTTAACAGTGATATGTCCCGGTCTGCACCAGTTGTTGTTAGCATACATTATCACTCCACCGCCACTTGCTTTGCCACTGTCTGATGTACGGTCTGCCCGTATTGCGTGGAAACCCTCCAGTTCAATGTTAGCATCTGCTGCTAGTCCTGTTAGCCAAGTCTCAGGCTACACTCCTGGTGTATGCTATCGTAGCGGGAGATAGCCGCTAGCTCATCTACCTTTCCCATTATTGTCTGTATGTGGAGTGAATGAATAATGGACTCATTGTAAAGCACTTTGTCTATCTTGAAAGGTGCTGTATAAATGCAATCCATTATTATTATTATTATTATTATTATTATTATTATTATTATTATTATTAGTTCTGTCAGAAGGGATGGGCCAGAATTCCAGCAAACTACTGTGAGAAGCTTGTGGAAGGAGACCCAAAATGGTTGACCCAAGTCAGACAGTTTAAGGGCAATGCTACCAAATACTGAGGAAATGGATGTAAACTTCTGACTTTCCCTTCAGATGATGGGGCAATCTTTTCAATAAGACCTGGCATAAATGAAAGGAGGAAATGCAGGAACAATGATAATTTAACTAAAATCAATCCTCTAAGAACCACAGATACACATTATAACCTTTGTTGTTTAATTATTTTAGTCAGTACTAAGTTTAGCTCATACTTTAAGCTTCGGTCATAGTTTGACATATTTTTGTTATTGTCATGGGCTTCCTCTGGCAGACAGTAAATGACTCGTTAAAGTGGGTACAGCGAAAAGCAAATAAGGATTTATTCCACAGCACAGGATGATGAAGGCAGAAGACATCCTGAGCTGTCAAACAAACACATGACTTGGTTTTAACCAAAGGATGAACAAAGAACGGGTGCCAGAGGTACAACTCGTGCAACAATCGGCACAACGACTAGACAGTGTTCCAGCACCTGGCAACAGAAGAGGACAGCTAATAAAGGACACAGGTGACTACTAAACACAAAACAGATGAGACTAATCAGAGGCCAAAAGATCACCAGGGATAAGCTCCAGGTGAGAGAGACAGTACGGGTGGGGCTGTGCAATAATGGATACTGGGGAGCTAGAGAATGATAATAAACATGCACGTGGGAACAAAACTACAGGACATGACTGGACATATGATAATGAAAAATTAACACACTGGTGGATGCCCTCAGTTTCCCCTCTGGGGATCAATAAAGTATACAAAATCAAATCAAATCAAAACCAAGGCAAAGATAGTGAAACACAGAGAAAAAATACAAAAGTAACAGCTGTGCTGGACATGAAATTCTTCAATAATATAAATAATAATAATCTGGAATTTCCCTGTTGTGGGAATAATAAAGGCTTGTGTTATCTTGTCTTATCTTATAAAGATAATAATGGTGCAAATGGTTCAAAAAACAATAGAAAGCGTGGACAAAATGTCCAGATCATAACAGTTATTACAGTAAAGACAAAAAAAATTATACATGTATATTTTGACATTATAAGAAGTATTATCCATCCATCCATCCATCTTCCACCGCTTTTCCGGAGGTCCGGGTCGCAGAGGCAGAAGTATTATATTTTTCTAAAAGTTAAAAATCACACTTACCTATCCTTTACTCAAGGTTAACCATGACATTTCTAATCCTGATGCCAGTAGGACCCAAGAAATTTGTTTTGAGAAGTGTGAATAGATGGATGGATTATGGGATTAGTCAGACCGCTGTTGTACCCAGCAAAGGTCTTTGAGCAAAGGTGCTGCTTCTGTTGCTTGGAAAATACCAAGGAGTAGGACATAAAATAGCTACGTATAATGCCAGAATAAGTCAAATGGGCATTAAAGTGATTCATATGAAAATGTCAGCCAAGGCTTGTTAAAAGAAACAAGAGTATGCATTAATATAGACTATGTTTAGTAAGAGAAAGTTCAAACAGTGCTAAAGGCCACTGAGGCCAGTTTCCATGAGCACGGCATGAAATCTGACCATCAACCCCTAATTTAGTTTTCTATAATACTAGTGGTGTTTTGAGAGACATGCTTTCTTAGATTTGAGTGAAAATGCACATGACTCTATAGCCTTAAAAAAAACAGGTTGTTCATTCCTTCCATGCTTCCCATGTATTGTGCTCTGTCCCCATGCCTGTCCTTCCTCTGCAGCACCTACAGCTCACAGCAAGGTGTGGTCACGACAGGCTCCCAAAACCACACTGGATTCTCATCAGTTCATTCATCCTGTGCAAAAGACATATCTAGCAAATACCAGAAGAAGACAAGATGTCATTACTGCCACAGCATCTTCCAAAGATATCCCCAGATTTTATTGCAAGCTGTGATTATAACTGAATGAATTGGTTTTATTTTTTTTTATATTTGACATGACTTTTGAATAAAATGTTGAGGAATTTGGGGCGAGCATGTGCAGCTCTCTGTGGCATATTTCAACTTTGTAAAAAAATATAATGTGAGATACAGAAGCCTTACGTAGACAAAAGTGTGTTCCTGTCTGAGACAACATTTTGCACAGATTTCCTGGACATGCAACAGACCAAAATGTTGGACAGAAGTTTGTCAAGAATATTATCAGGAAGGTTTTTTTTTTTCAATAATAACATAATGACTAGTCTGCATCTGCTTAGCTGACCAAGTAACAAAGTAATGTTTTTAACCCTGCTCACCGAGTGTCTATTAACATTACAGAACTGCAAACTCTTCTATTTTAATGGCGCAAACTGCATATTCCTATAGGATACTTATCATTTTAATGTTTTTACAAGACCACTCATTTTTGTACTAAATGCAACAACTTGTGTTGGAATGTGTCAAAGCTCTGTTGTTTGTGCCAAGATGTCAAATACAGGTTCAGTTATGAAGCAAATTATTTAATCTAAACCAAAGTCAAGAGTAGAGGGTAAGCTGTTGTTTTAAATAACGGGGGATTTTGAAAAGCGTCTGAGGCAGGATCAGTGTGGCAGTCAGCCAATTCTCCCACAGGAATAGGCCGAGAAACACAGTGTCTTCTCATTTTCTTTCTTTCTAACACCTCAGGGATAGAACAACGTTTGTGAAGCGTACCCTAAGTGTGACCTTGGGCCCTGGGCCTCGTACTTAGCTGGGGAAGGCTAAACAAGTTTTGCATACCAAGAGAGGTGACTCCCTGTTTTCAGTCCAGCGGGGAGCCACATAATAGCAGGCTAGAGCAGTTCGAAGGATCCCTCCTTCCAACTTCCCCTCTGTTCACTTTGTCCCGAACACCTGCTGTCTCTCAGCCTGTAAATTCCAGGAGCTGTGTACTGTATATGTGTGAGTGCAGCATACAATGATTAATTGCCAGCACACTGATAAGGGCCCTTCTGTCTTCCTCTCAATCCTCTCTCACCAGAGGCTCCAGAAGTCTTGCTTCCGAAGCCCTGCAAGCAACATAGCACTGCTGCCAAAACAGATTCCTGTGTGTGAATGAGGATACATCTGTGATGGCAGAACCAAAGCTTCGGCCTTCATACCTCCCAGTAATTTATATATTTATCTGTCTAGCAGTTGGCCATCTGCTGGTGCATTGCAGCTGAAGAACTGGAAGGGATGCACAGAAGAAGTTAGAAAATTAGGAACATTTTAGGATTTTTCCCCCATTTGGACTAGGGCTGGGCGGTATGGCTTTTAACATGTATTGCCATACATTTAGGGTTTTATTGTGATACATGATATATATACAGTGGACATAAAAAGTCTACACACCCCTGTTCAAATGCCAGGTTTCTGTGATGTAAAAAAAATGAGACCAACCTAAATCATTTCAAAACTTTTTCCACCATGAATGTGACTTTATTTTGGATTAATCAGAGGCACTTTAAATGGTGGCAGGGGTGTGCTGACTCCCATTTAACATGAGCTTGAATGTGATTGGTTAATTCTGAACGCAGCGCCATCCCACATTATACGAGGGTGTGCATATTTATGCAACCAGGTTATTGTAAGTTTTTATTTTTTATTTTTCCCCTTAAAAGATTTTAGTTTGTTTTTATTTGGGTTGTACAGGTTGTAGGTCACATTAATGGTGGAAAAACCTTTGAAATGATTTATCTTGGTCTCATTTTTTTAGATCACAAAAACTTGGCATTTGAACAGGGGTATGTAGACATTTTATATCCACTGTTTATATATTGTGATATCTTGAGATCTCCTCCGAACCACTGTTTAAATGTAAATGTAAAATCTTTGCATAAAATGACACAGGCATGATAACAGAAACAGAGCCGTGTATTGCATTTTTGAAACATTGTGTACAGAAAGGGGGTGATAAAATCAAGTTAAATTTAACAAACTGTCTTGAACCAGTCAGACAGCCCCATTCATAAATTTGCAACAAATCAGAATGAATAATGGTAGGCCTTCCTATTATGGCCTTTAATTAAACCATCGAAAACAAAACAAAAAAAGTGACATGGTTTCAGACCCAAAGAGTAGACACGACTCAAGAATAACACAATTAACCGTTTATTGAACAAAGTGAGAGTGTGTGAGTGCGTGTATGCGTATCAGCATAGGTATATAATGAGAAGGTGAATCAGCTGGGGTGAGCAGAGCACCATGCAACCTGGCAACTCTATGGAGAAACAGAGGGAGAGTTAGATGCAGTCTGAGCAGGGTATGCACCAGAAAGTTCAGCGCTTACTGTTTGCGGTGGTGAAGTGGAGCGCAGGTTAAGCTCAGTTGCTCCAGCCAGGAGGACAGTGCCAGCAGGCCTACAGGAGATGATGTAGGCAGATGAATGGAGAGGAGTCCGCCGCCAGGTAGAAGGAATCCGCCGCCACGGATCTCCACCTGTGCGGAAGCTCAGGAGTAGAGGAAACCAGACGAGGCTAGGAAGCTCTACATGGAGAAGGTGAAAGCAGGTCTCGTGGGAAGGAGACAGATGACTCTGCGCCGATCTCAGGACCTCACGGTATAAATAGCCAGGCCAGGATGAAGAGCAGGTGTGCGCGCAGGTGTGGATAATTGGCAGCCATGACAGTACTCCCCCTCACGACTCGCCTCTCGGTGGTTGTTCCAGCCTTCCTGGGTGTGCCTGGTGGAAGTCCCTGATGAGCTGCTTGTCCAGCACGAAGGAGGGATGCACCCAGGATCTCCACTCTGGCCCGTAGCCCTCCCAGTCCAACAGATACTGCAGGCCACGACCCCGGCGTCGGACGTCCAGGATGGTGGTGACTGGCCATGCCGGTTCGCCGTCGATCACCATCGGTGGTGGTGGAGTCCTGGGAGGAGGACACAAAGGGCTGGAGCAGACGGGCTTGACCTGGGAGACGTGGAAAGCTGGACAGATGCGGAGGGAGGTGGGGAGAGTTAAGCGCACAGAGACAGGATTAATGATCTGGCTGATGGGAAAAGGCCCAGTGATCCGCTGTGACGTCTTCTTCCTCTCAGCCTTCAAGTTAATGTGTTTTGTAGACAGCCATACCTGTTGGCCCACCCGATAGGCAGGAGCCGGAACCCTGTGACGGCTGGCCACCGAAGCGTTGCGCTTTGCCGTACGTTGTTATGCCGCCCTGGTAGCCCTCCAGATCTGACGGCAGCGCTTCAGATGCGCACGAATGGAAGAAACAGCGATGTCCCCCTCCTCCTCCGGGAACAGTGGGGGATTGTAGCCCAGTGAGGCTCCGAAGGGAGACATGCCGATTGCTGTAGAGATAGTGGTGTTATGAGCATATTCAATCCAAGGAAGGTGGGAGCTCCATGACGATGAGTTAGTGGTGGCGACACACCGCAGCACAGCCTCCAACTCCTGGTTTGCTCGTTCACCCTGCCCATTGGTCTGTGGATGGTAGCCTGACGATAGACTTGCCGTAGCCCCCAGAGCATTACAGAACGACTTCCAGATTTGGGAAACAAACTGGGGAGACAATGTCCAGGGGGATCCCATGCAGCCTAACCACATGCTGGACAAGAAGGTCCGCCGTCTCCCTAGCCGTGGGCAGCCCCCGTATGGGAATGAAATGGGCAGCCTTGGAGAATCTATTGACCAGGGTGAGGATAGCCGTGTGCTGATTGGAAGTTGGGAGGCCAGTGATAAAATCCAAAGCCATGTGGGACCACGGTCTGCCGGGGATATGAAGGGGGTGGAGCAACCCAGCTGGTGGGGAAGAAGATGTCTTACCAGCGGCACACTGGGGACAGGCTCGGATGTACTCCCCAATGTCCTTCTGGACGGATGGCAACCAAAATGTCCTCTGAAGAAGGGCCACTGTACGCGCCCTCCCAGGATGACACGCAAACTTGGACGAGTGACCCCACTGAATAACTTCCCCCCGAAAGGCCGATGGGACAAACAGTTTACCCGCTGGCCCTCCGCCCGGGTTGGGCTCGTCTTCTTGTGCCCTCAGGACCGTGTCCTTGATACCCCAGGAGAGGGCACCCACAACACACGATGAGGGGAGGATAGGGTGCTCGATCATCTCCGCCATCTCCGGAGCAAACTGCCGGGACAGGGCGTCCGGCTTCGTATTCTTAGACCTGGGACGGTAGGTAATAGTGAAGTCGAATCTTCCAAAGAACAGGGACCAGCAAGCCTGCCGTGCATTCAGACGCTTGGCCGTCCGGAGGTACTCCAGGTTTTTGTGGTCAGTCCAAACGATGAACGGCTGGGAAGCGCCCTCCAGCCAATGACACCACTCATCCAACACGAGCTTGACAGCCAACAACTCCCTGTCACCGATGTCGTAATTGCATTTAGCTGGGGATAGGCAACAAGAGAAGAACGCACAGGGACGTATCTTGCCATCTGCCAGGGAGCACTGAGATAGGACGGCTCCAACCCCCGAATCCGATCCGTCCACCTCCACCAGACATTGGAGAGTGGGGTCCACTTGCGTCAATATAGGGGAGGATGAGAAACTGTCCTTCAGATGAGCAAAGGTCGCAGCCGCCTCCTCCGTCCACTGAAAGGGCACCTTGAGAGAGGTCAGACTGGTCAAAGGAAGAGCAATAAGACTGTAGTTTTGAATGAACCGGCGGTAGAAATTAGCATACCCCAGGAACTGCAGGAGCTGCTTTGTGGACGATGGAGTGGGCCACTCTACCACCGCTTTTACCTTCACCGGGTCGGGGATGGTCTTGTTGTGGGCGATCATGAATCCAAGGAAAGATGTTCAGGAGACATGAAACTCACACTTTTCAGCCTTCACGAAGAGTTTATTCTCCAATAGCCGCTGCAGTCCCCGCCTCATGTGCACACGATGCTCATCCACTGAGAAAAAATCAGAATATCATCCAAGTAGATAAACACAAACGTGCCCAAAAAATCTCTCAGCACATCATTAATCAACCGCTGGAAGATGGCAGGGACACTGGTCAGCCCGAACAGCATGACCAGATATTCAAAATGCCCACGAGGGGTCCGGAATGCCGTCTTCCATTCATCACCCTCCCGGATCCGCACCAGATGGTAGGCATTGCGCAGATCCAACTTAGTAAACCAGGACGCCCCCTGGAGGGAATCAAAAGCGGAGTTAATGAGTGGGAGAGTGTATTTGTCTTTGATGGTTATATTATTCAACTCCCGAAAGTCAATACACGGCCTTAGTGAGCCATCCTTCTTGCCGACGAAAAAAAACAACCCACCCCCACCGCTGAAGATGACGGCCAGATTATGCCTGAGCTCAAAGACTCTTTGATGTATTTGTCCACTGCTGCCCGCTCTGGGGCAGACAGGTTGTAAAGTCTACTAGGGGGTAGCGGAAGGAGGAGGGAAAGGGCCTGGGACTTACTGAAGGCAGCCCCTAAGTCATATTCAGATGGGACCTTAGACAAATAAGGAGGAGGAGAGACAAGGACACCCAGAGGCATGGATGGCGAGCACACAGTGGACTGTAAACAGGCACTCAAGCAGAAGGAACTCCAGGCTAAGACACTCCCGAAATGCCAGTCAATCGAAGGGTTGTGGAGATGAAGCCAGGGATAACCGAGAATAACCGGGGTGGAGGACACAGGCAGAACATACAGTCTTAGCTCCTCTCAATGATTGCCTGATATAATTACTGACACTGGAGTGGTCCGGTGGGAGACCATGGCCAAAGGGACTTTAGACAGAGCAACGAGTTTTAAGGGGGTCTCTAGTGACTGGATGGGAAGCCCCAACCTGGTCACCAGCTCCCCAGAAATAAAGCTCTGCTCGGCCCCCGAATCAATGAGTGTGTGTGTGATTGTCTCTCTATGATTATAACTTAAGCGAATAGGAATCAGAAAACGGGAGATGGGATTATTGCGAGGTGAGTCCATGAGTCCCCCTACTGCGACGCACGGATTCCCCCTTTTGGCCATTTGGGACATGACTCGATCTCATGCTCCTCGCTCCTGCAGTAAAGGCACAACCCCAACTCCCGGTGGCACTGTTTCTCTGCCGATGATAACTTGAACCCACCCATCGCCATAGGTTCCGGATCATCCGGGGAATCAGCAGAGGGTAGGGCCAGCAGGGGAGGCTGTAGGTAACGGCGGGACTGACCAGAAGTTCTCCGCTCGGCTGACCGCTCCCTCAGTCTATTATCAAGACTAATAGCTAGTGAGATTAGCTCATTTAGGCTAGTGGGCTTATCTAGGTGGGCTAACTCATCCCGCAGGCTAGGACACAGGCTCCTAACAAAAATGCTGCACAGTGAGGCATCTTCCCATCCCACCTCCGTGGCCACCACCCAGAAGTCAACGGCGTTATCGGCAACGGCTCTAGTCCCTTGCTTAAGATTCAACAGCTGGGAGGTAAACACACTATCACGGTCGGAGTGGTCAAACACCTCCTGAAACTCACTGATAAACTGTGTGTAGGTTAGGGGTGCATAATTAGCCCTAGCCATAATGGCATAAGCCCAAGCTAAAGCCCGTCCCTTTAACAAATTAATCACATAACCTATACGGCTATGGTCAGTGGAAAATCCCCTGGCCCCCGCTGAAACACAATGTCACACTGCATGAAGAATCCCCTAGCTTCCCCTAAGTTGCCACCAAAACAGGTGGGAGTTGGGATGGGAGTAAGCCGTAACGGGGGACCCGGTGTAACCTGACTAGCGGTGAAGCTAGCGGAAGCAGAGGAGCTAACGTGAGCCGAAGGGAAAGCCTGTGGGCTAATCAGGCGATCCAACCGGTTAGTAACCTGAGCTAATTGTGTCAGAATAGTCTGCTGTTGGTAGGCTAACTGGTCAACTCGAGCCTCTAAGTTGTTAACCTTGCGCGCTAAAGTGCTGTCTGCTGGGTTGTCTGGCGGAGTCGTGCTGACATGGTTTCAGACCCAAAGAGCAGACACGACTCAAAAATGACACAATTAACCGTTTATTGAACAAAGTGAGAGTGTGTGAGTGCGTGTATGCGTATCAGTCTATGTATATAATGAGAAGGTGAATCAGCTGGGGTGAGCAGAGCACAATGCAACCTGGCAACCCTATGGAGAAACAGAGGGAGAGTTAGATGCAGTCTGAGCAGGGTATGCACCAGAAAGTTCAGCGCTTACTGTTTGCGGTGGTGAAGTGGAGCGCAGGTTAAGCTCAGTTGCTCCAGCCAGGAGGACAGTGCCAGCAGGCCCACAGGAGATGATGTAAGCAGATGAATGGAGAGGAGGAGTCTGGCCCCAGGTAGAAGGCATCCGGCGCCACGGATCTCCGCCTGTGCACAGGGGATCACAGAAGGGTAAGAGAAATTGATGATTGCTTACTTGAAGCGGGGAGACGATGAGTCCAGAAGGCGTACGGCTGGACAGGACCCTTGACGAGGCTAGGAAGCTCCAAGTAGAGGAAACCAGACGACACTAGGAAGCTCGACGTGGAGAAGGCAAAAGCAGGTCTCGTGGGAAGGAGACAGACGACTCCGCGCCGATCTCAGACCTCACCTTATAAATAGCCAGGCCAGGATGAAGAGCAGGTGTGCGCGCAGGTGCGGATAATTGGTAGCCATGACAAAAAGGACTCAACACAATAAAAACTGCATTAAGCAAGAATTCTAGAGAAAGATATTTTAAAACCATATGTAAATTAAAGTACCTGACAAGTGAATTCAGCATTTTTCATCTAAACATATTATATACAGTGGTGTGAAAACGTATTTGCCCCCTTCTTGATTTCTCATTTTTTTGTGTCATACTTAAATGTTTCAAATCAACAAGCACATTTAAATATTAGACAAAGAAAGCACAAGTAAACACAAAATGCAGTTTTTAAATGAAGGTGTTTATGATTAAGGGGAAAAAAAATCCAAACCTCCATGGGCCTGTGTGAAAAAGTGATTGCCCCCTAAACCTAATAACTGTTTGGGCCACCCTTAGCAGCAACAACTGCAATCAAGCGTTTGTGATAACTGGCAACAGGTCTTTTACAGCGCTGTGGAGGAATTTTTGCCCACTCATCTTTGCAGAATTGTTGTAATTCAGCTACATTGGAGGGTTTTTGAGCATGAACCACCTTTTTAAGGTCATGCCACAGCGTCTCAGTGGGATTCAGGTCTAGGCCACTGTAAAGTCTTCATTTTGTTTTTCTTAAGCTATTCAGAGGTGGACTTGCTGGTGTGTTTTGGATCATTGTCCTGGTGCAGAACCCAAGTGTTCTTCAGCTTGAGGTAATGAACAGATGGCCGGACATTCTCCTTCAGGATTTTTTGGTAGACAGCAGAATTCATGGTTCCATTTAATTCAATTTAATTCAATTCAATTCAGCTTTATTTATATAGCGCCTATTCACAACAACCAGTCATCTCATAGCACTTTCAACTGTAGGGGAAACTCCCACAATTGCAGAAAGACCCCAGCAATCAGGCGATCCTCTGTGAGCAGCACTTGGCGACGGTGGAGAGGAAAAACTCCCTTTTAACAGGAAGAAACCTCCAGCAGAACCAGGTTCAGGGAGGGGCAGTCGTCTGTTGCGACTGGCTGGGGGGTGAGGGGATAGAGAAGATGAAAAGAACAGACATGTTGAGAGCAAACAACACGATGGGGACTCGATCTATGGGAGAGAACAAACAGATGTTAATGACCAGCAAAAATATTTAATTGAGAGCGAAGGAAGGAGTGAAGCCCATTGCATTGTTGGAGGTCCCCTGGCTGTCTAAACCTAATAGCAGCATAACTAAGGGAGGGCTCAGAGACACATGATCCCTCCCTAATTATAGGCTATATTAAAAAGGAAGGTTTTAACCCTATTCTTAAAAACAGAGATCGAGTCTGACTCCCAAATCCAGACTGACAGCTGGTTCCATGGGAGACGAGCTTGATAACTGAAGGCGCTGCCTCCCGTTGTACTTTTGGAGATTCTGGGTATTACAAGTAATCCTGCATTTTGGGAGCATAATGCTCTGTTAGGATAATAGGGTACTATCAGATCTTTTAAATAAAAAGGGGTCTGATTATTTAGAGCTTTGTAAGTGAGAAGAAGGATTTTAAACTTAATTCTAAACTCTATGGGAAGCCAGTGAAGGGAGGCCAGAACCGGAGAGATATGATCTCTCTTTCCAGTACCTGTTAAAACTCTTGCTGCAGCATTTTAGATCAGCTGAAGACTTTTTAATGATTTTTTAGGACAACCTGATAATAAAGATTTACAATAATCTAATCTAGAACTAACAAAAGCGTGGATCAGTTTCTCAGCATCACTCTGAGACAAGATGCTCCTAATCTTGGCAATGTTATGCAAATGATAGAAGGCAGTCTTAGAACCAAGTTTAATATGTGAATTAAAAAACAGATTTTGATCAAAAATAACTCCAAGGTTCCTCACAGAACTATTAAGAGAAAGAGTAACCACATCCAAACTAAGAGTTTGATTTGGAAAGGTATTTCTAAGATTTTTTGGACCAACTAAAATGACTTCAGTTTTATCTCAATTTAATAGCAGGAAATTACAAGTCATACAAGCTTTGATTTCCTTAAGACAGGCTTCTAACTTGGCTAATTGATTACTATCATCTGGCTTCATTGACAGGTATAATTGTGTGTCATCTGTATAACAATGAAAATGTATACAGTGCTTTCTAATAATGTTGCCTGGTAAAAGAATATATAAACTAAAAAAAATAGTTCCTAGCACAGATCCCTGTGGACCTCCGTGACTGAGCTTTGAGTTGGAAGAAAGCTCATTATTGACATGAACAAACTGGAACCTATCAGATAAATAAGATCTAAACTACTGCAATGAAGTTCCATTAAGTCCAACATAGTGTTCTAATCTATCAAGTAGAATATCCATCCATCCATCTTCTTCCACTTAATCCTTTTTGGGTCGCGTGGGGGTGGGGTGGGGGGGCTTGAGCCTCTCCCAGAATCTTTGGGCGAGAGGCAGGGTACACCTTGTACAGATCGCCAGTCCATCCAGGGGAAACATAAAGAGACAGACAACCATTCACTCTCACAGTCATACCTAAGGACAATTTAGAATCCCCAGTTTTATGCCAATTAACCTAACTTGCATGTTTTTAGCATGTGGGAGGAAACCAGAGAAATCCCGGAGTAAATCCACGCAGACACGGGGAGAACATGCAAACTCCACACAGATCACTATTGATCGGGGGCTGAATTCGAACCCAGGATCTCACCTGCCCCCACTCTGTGTCATTAGTTCATTCACTCATGCCGAGATGTGACGTCAACAGCCTGGTCGCCGCTGATTGGTCAGGTCGTAACGTCACAAAAGCGACCGTCTTCTGATGAATCTACACGACCGCCATTTGCAATATTTCACGGACTAACTCGGTCACGGAGTAAATACGATATTAATACAGACAGCGTTGTAGGTTTTGCGGAAATCTACACCGTGGTCCAACGAAGAGGTGCGGAGTTATATACGTTATAATGACCCAGCAGTGTTCATAGGCAGGATTAGGGCAAGATGTATCATATGTGCGTGTAACCATGATTGAAACGGAGGTCTGGGAGGATGACCTCCCCTCCTGTCTGTGCTCAGAGGTAGTTGGGGTTGGTGGTGTGTAAATAAAGCCTGTTCGTCACAACCATCTTGCTCCTCTTCTTTGTGTGAACCTCGCAAACGTCACACTGGTGTCAGAAGTGGGATGGAGCAAGATGAGGATCCAGGCGGAGGTCCAGCGGCCGGAGCGGTTCATCGCTCGGCTGGGAACAGAGCGTAGAGCTGAGACGCCGGCCCCCGGAGTGGCTTGCCGCGATGGACGGAGCAGCGGACCCGACGGGACTGCTCTGCCTTTTTCAAGGCAGTGCGGGCCGAGCAGAGCAAACCAGCCCCGTTTCCCACCCTTTTCAGGGCAGGACGGGCTGGCGATTCCAGAGCGATTAGGAGCGGTGATCGACCGGGAGGTGACCGTCCCATCCATCCGGCAGCGGGCCAAGATTCCCCGCTACAACGGCGAGAACCTGTTGGATGACCACCTGGCCCAGGTCGAGTTGGCTGCCGGGCTGAACGACTGGTCATCGGAGGAAACCGCCGTGCTGAGAGCGAGTGGGAGGAGGAGCTACGGCAGACCACGGCAGCGCGTGCACAGAGGAGACAGCGGCGGCGACGCAAGGAAGGGGGGCTTCCGTTGCACAGAGCCAGGGTACATCGCACGGTACTGCCCCGCATGCAGCGCACGACAAACTGGCCCCTCGCCGACGTTAAATTAGAGCGAGGTGGCATGGATGGGGAAAAGGCCGCCTCCTGCAGATGCTTCCCCCAGCGGTGACGTCACAGAGGCCTTTGGAGCGCAGTAGCAGCGGAGCAAGCAGGACAGATCCAGTCTTTTCCCGAGCTCAGCAGGGGCTGGACGCCTGGACGCGGGCCAGCGGCCGCCTGGGAGGTCCTGGCAGCGATGGGAGCCATGACTCCCGCTGTCAGGGGAGGAACTGTGCGTGTCCTACCGCCACCCGCAGATGCTTCCCCTTTCGGTGACATCACGGAGGCCCTCAGCGCAGCAGCGACGCACAGCAGCGACGCGCAGCAGCGACGCGCAGCAGCGACGCGCAGCAGCGACGCGCAGCAGCGACGCGCAGCAGCGACGCGCAGCAGCGACGCGTAGCAGCGGAGCGAGCAGGACAAAGATCCGGCCATTTTCCAGGTGCGGCAAGGGCTGGACGCATGGACGCGGGCCAGCGGCCGCCTGGGGGACCTGGCAGCGGTGGGAGTCGGCCGAAGCAGGCATGGGACTCCCGCTGCCAGGGAAGGGACTGTGCGTGGTCCTACAGAGGCTGTCAGATGTGTCCATCCGCCCGCTGGTGGCCAAACCGGAACCCTACCCCAACCAGATACTCCGACCGAGACTCAGATGGACACTGGATGGCCCGTGCGTGCCACCCCGGCACCGGGCTGACTCGCGTTGGATTTCTGAAAGTGGACTTTGAATTTTCTGGGGACAGAAACCAGTCCAGGGGAGGGCAGTGTAATGTTGGGGCCATGTTAAGGGGGGCATGGATTTCCCAGCATGCTTTGCCAGTTGAAAACGTTACTGTGTGTGTGTATTAAATGTGTTATTACTGAGTTATTATACTGCTGAGGTCATAGGCAGGATTCGGGCAAGATGTATCATGTGTGTGTGTAACCATGATTGAAATGGAGGTCTGGGAGGATGACCTCCCCTCCTGTCTGTGCTCAGAGGTAGTTGGGGTTGGTGGTATGTAAATAAAGCCTGTCCGTCACAACCATCTTGCTCCTCTTCTTTGTATGAACCTCGCAAATGTCACAGAACCATCGATGGTGAGTGATTTGTAATAATGTGCATCTATTCGCTTATTTATCCTGTTGGTGGTAAGCTCACTTTTTTTGAGCCATACAGCGCCGTCCTGTGCTGGCTAAAGAGTTTTAGCTAGTAGCTAGCTAGCTAGCTAGTAGCCAACTGCTGATTCGCGCTTGTTTTCTCCTAAGTATTCGCTTGTGAGAGCAAAACGATGAAATATGTTAATCCTGGTTACAGTCCTGGTTTGTGCACGTATTGCACTTTATTGTACTGTATTGCACTGTATTGCAATTTAATGCTTGAATGTGTTTCCACATGCCAGAAGTTAGCCTCCCTCAGTGTTTGTATTGTGGATACAGGTGAAATGGACCACAGGAGCCGAAATCTCGACATATTAAAAGTGCTTTTTCAAACCAGTGATTTATAAAGTCATTCATATAATTTTCTAAAACGTCAGAATAGACCCACACCCCTATTCTGTGGATCCTGCAGTGCTTGTCAGGGAAACGAAGCATTTTTGTCACATCCCACCACTGACTTTCATAGGTGTATTTCCCCAATACAGGTACATCTCCAAAAATTAGAATGTCATGAAAAACTTCAATATTTTTTGTCACTCATTTCAGAAAGAGAAATCTGTATATTATATAAGATAAGATAAGATAAGATAAGCCTTTATTAGTCCCACAACGGGGAAATTCCAGGATTGCAACAGCACAGGGATAGCAACACTCAGAGCAACAATCAGAAGGCAAGAAAAAAAACAAGCAAGCAAGAGCAGCTAATATACATATGTACATATTACTATAAAATATATATATATACACACACACACACACACACACAGTGCAGAGCATTGTAGCTGGATGGAATAAATATATGAATATATGAACACACAGTGCAGAGCATTGTAGCTAGATGGAATAAATATGTAAATATATAAACACCCACAGTACGGAGCATTGCAGCTAGGTGGAATAAATATGCAAGTATATAAACACACACAGTGCGGAGCAATGTAGCTAGATGGAATAATATGTAGATATATAAAAACACAGTGCGGAGCATTGTAGCTAGATGGAATAAATATATAGATATATAAATATAAACACACCCAGTGCTGAGCATTGTAGCTAGATGGAATAAATATGTAAATATATAAATATATAGATTATGGATATATATATATATATATATATATATATATATATATATATATATATATATATATATATATATAGATAGATAGATAGATAGATAGATAGATAGATAGATAGATATAGATAGATAGATATATATAGATATATCTCCATATATAGATATATATGGATATATAGATTCATTACACAGACAGTGATATATTTCAAGCGTTTATTTATTTTAATTTTGATGATTATGGCTTACAGTCCCTGAAAGCCCCAAATTCAATTTGGCAAAAAAATAGAATATTACATAAAATTAACTTTAAAAAATAGTTTTTAAATATAAATGTTGGCCGCTGAGGTGTTGGTTAATATGGGCTGTAGCCATAATCATCAATATTAAAATAAACACTTTCAATATATCACTGTCCCTGTAATGAATCTATATATGGGTTTCACTTTCTGAAATGAGTGACAAAAATATTGAATTTTTTCATGGTATTCTAATTTTTGAGATGTGCCTGTATAAGTGTTGAACTTGCTTGAAACTAACCACCATCCATTTCTGTCGTTCATCTAGGCAAGAGGAAAGCAGCTGCCCCACAACGGACCTCGCCACTGTGGAAAGTACTGAAATCCTTTGCTTTTATAGGTAAAGTGTCAAAACCAAAGTAGCACAATTTCCACTTAATATAAAAGGGACTGAACTGAGATTTATTTGATTGTGTGAATATTAATTACAGAATAATTGAAAATGACTGGCACATCAACTGTAAAATAAACCGCTTGTTAATGTATTTATTTTTTTGTCAGATCACTTGTGTGATCCTTTGTGAGTTTTGTTCATAACTGTATGTTTTGGCGAATGTGAGATGTTCAGTCATCAATATAATTTACTTTATATGTGTAGTTTATAGTCTATCATCATTAAACTCATGCAGTAACAGGACACATTACAAATATTTGAGACCCATTGTAGTGCATCCTTTTATATTTTAGCAATGCAAGTACAAAACACCGCCCACACTTGAAGCCAGGGCAAGAAGAGACACTTTTACAGACAAGACACACTTTTATTGATAAAAACTTCATATTTTGACTGAGCGACTCCATACTCGGTGATGCACACCTTCAGTTAAAGTACTAGATTCCATTCAAGTGAATGTATTAATTCATTCTGATTGCTGAGGCCACAGTAAAAACAGATGATTTTAAATGTAACCCAGCCCTTGTAAAATCTGCTGAAGCGCAGCTACATGAAAATTGTGGTTAAAAACAACAACGAAGTACTTTATTGTCACATTCAAATTGTAATCCCTCCTGTTTTGTTTTTCTTTTGAATTCTTGGATGGAATATGGGTGGGCAATATAAGCTGCAGCTTCAGCCATCACCCATTTCAGATAACCTATGTTGAACTGTATAATCAGAGGAGTTATTGCTTAATTTGACCTTGTTAGATTTTTTCCCCTTTGTTATATTATTCTATTTTCTTTTAATCTTTACTTTTAATCAATCCAAAATAAAGATTCATTCATTCATTCACATTCCACCACTGGCTTTTAGCAACAAGTGTATTTCCCAAATATGTTTTAAACTTGCTTTAATTAACCACCACCCATTTGTCTTTTGTCTAGGCAAGAGGGAAACTGTCCACCCCAACTGGACCTTGCCTCACTATTTACAGAGATGCAGGCTGAAGCTCTGCTGAACCAGGACCAGTACAAGGGGTCGATCCAGTTGCTTCTCAGTGAGGCAGCGTGGCTGGCGTGTGTGACCCATTCCAGTTTTTTTTTTTTTTTTTACAGTTTGAATTTTGCACATTCTGAATAATCTGGAATTTGCTGCTGATTGTAATAAACAATTTAGTGACTTATGTGTTTGCATCATGATTTTCTATTTTGTCTGTTAAGACACCGGTGGGAAAAGAGTAAACTGTACAAAGGATTTATCGGTGACCTTGAAAATAATGGCTCATTTTTATGAAAAAAGTAACCAAAACAGTTATTTTATTAACTGAAGACTGTATTGTTGGATGTGCCACCGCAGAAGCCCCTGCATACTTTAGTGATAGTACCAGTATATCGAGGAATTCTGGGTCATATTAGCATCTGCTCTTCATCATTATGGGTTTGGGCAGGGGTGTCTAATCATGTGCCATGGAGGGCCAAGACCCTGCAGGCTTTACCTCCAACCAGTGTCTTCAACAGCAGATTCCACTGAACTTCTTCCACTGGCTGCTGATCAGTGAGAACACCTGCTGAAGAGACTGGGTAGAAGAGAGAAGCTGCAGGGTCTTGGCCCCCCATGACACATGATTGGAAGCCCCTGGATTAGAGTTTAATGGGATTTAACATTTTAACACAGACTGCTTTATGGTTCATAATTCTGTTGACAGACTTACACCAAACCAAAAGTGATTTCTCAAACTGCTGGATTGTTCTTTAGACAGCTTTTCCAATCTTTTAGTATTTAATTTGTGCCACATGGTGGTAACCTTCACATAATAAAAAAGAGACATCTGCAAAAACTTCAGAGGTTTATTGTCAGTGCAATTCCCAGTGCAATACTACATGAATGCATGTATAGTACATTGTTGATGCAGAGAATATATATTTCTACAGTACATGTATCTAGTAAATCAAGTATTTTCCATGTAACCTTGTGACTGCATTATTTTAATTGCTTTTAATCCTAGATCAAGTTTGTTTTGGCCTAAAATGCATCATAACTGTCAAATATATCTTATTATACTTAACTCAGTACTGTTTACTTTTTGAATATATATTTTGTGGCTAATATAGTTATTAACATGGCGATCAAGTTGTGTCAGCTGATCATTTTTTGCTATGACACCACCTCACACTCAGTGCTGCTGCAGCAGGTACATCCATGATGTCTCAACAGTCTCTCCATGATTTTCACGCAGATCAGAGCAATTTTTTGAACAGGAAATAAACGTTTCTACAGATATTCTTAAGCTCTACAACCACTGATCGTTGGTGAAGCTGGGGTGACATCAGTGACAGGCTGTGTTGACATCAGTGACAGGCTGTGCTGAACGCCCAGACCGACCGTTTGAAGCGGTAATTTCCCCACAACAGAGCCATCTGAAACACACACACACACACACACACACACAGCGTACATATTTTAGTACCTAACAGCGATAAGTTGCAGACATTACAGTGTAGTACGACGTACTTATAGCAAACTAGCATTAGCAATATTAGCTTACCGTCATATATGACCTAGTTTGTATCCTCACGTCTTCGGCTCTCCAAGGAGCTGCAGAACTATTCCAGAGTGTTTTGTCTCGCTGCCTGTACCCATGTCTGGCGGTCCTTTTTGGCATTTATGGTGAAAAAAGCCACAGACCGAGGAGTCGCCTTGTACAGCCGCCATGATGCATGTGTTATGTTTTGCTTGGATCGCGTGTTTTACGTCACGGGAGTGTGGCGCCGCCTTGCTGTAAAAAAAATCCCGCCCACCCCAGCTTAACCCGGCTGTAATGGAGACACAACCAAGCCGAACCGTGTCGAAGTGAATCGAGACGTGGCGAGGTGAGCTGGGCTAGTGGAAAAGTGCCTTAAGTAAGTCTCCTTTTCTCCTCTCTGAGTACACGTTTTTGTTTTCCTCCAGAGGTCCAGTCCACCCTGGAGTGTGACGCGTACTTATCTCCTAGCCTAGCGGAGATTCTTGTGTTCCTTAGTCTATTAATTGACTGCTTGTTTTGGACACTTTGTACAGTTAAATCCTTGTTTAATAAACACACTCTTCACCTGCACATGGGCTCGTCTCCTTCCCTTCGTGCGCCTTTATGCGGCGCACGCACGTACATGACAGTACACCGCGACCAGAAAGAGCACAGCTGTGAAGTTGTGTGTTTTCTTTTCACCTTTTTTCCTCTTTGTTTTTCTCCTACCTGTCTTGGGCACGTCATAGACTTGACGGGCAGAGGCGGCTACCCAATGCGGCTGGGGTGGGAGTGTTGCCACGCTCTCGCGGAAGTAGATGAACTGATCTCAGTGGCACGCTCCTATTCCATGCCAGAAGACGCGTTGTGGTATTTGGGACTTGCTGAAGCAGCAGCTTGCCGATGCCCTCAGATGAAGAAGCACACTGAAGGACAGGAGAGGATCACCCTGATCGCTGCGCAGCAACCGGAGAGCAGAGGAGGGATGAGACAATCCCCGGAGAAGCCTGGGCACACGCCGAAGGGGAAGCATTCCAGAGGCCTCTATCATCTTCATTACTCACCAGCCTCCTGTGCCCGTTCCGCCTCCATCTGCTCCACGATGCCGTTGTTCCGCCCCGGACCACCAGAAGAGTAATCCAGCTCCTTTGACAACCTCTTTCCCTACACCGAGCCCGGCTATCCCCGCAGCAGACCATTGCTCTTGTTTTTCCTCACTGGCAGTTCTGTCTGCCGAATCTCTCTCCACGGAAGTCATTTGACTTCCAGCGCCACACGATTAGGTTGCCTTTTTGCAACAGCGGATCAATTTCTGCCTATTTCTGCCTATTTCTATTTACTATCTGGCTCTCTTGTCAATCTTTCTGATCCAGCATCACCTTTATTCCATCCAAACACGTAGATCGCCCAAATGTCTCCTGAGCCAGAGGATGGAGCCACTGTTTCTAGCAGGAGGCAGTACAATAAAGACCAACTGTAAGCACTTAACCAGCCCACGATGCTAACTCAAAAACTCGACATACCGGGAGAAATAAGACAGAAACGGCGTGGATGTCGAGCTGGAGTAAGAAGGCGGGCGAGGAATATAAGGTACAGACCCGTCCTCCCATCCGTTATTATGGGGAATGTTCGATCGCTACTCAGTAAGACTGATGAGCTAGCGGCTATCTCCCACTACGAGACTGTCTTCAGGGAGAGTAGTTTGATGCTGTATACTGAGACGTGGCTAACAGAACTAGCAACAGATGCTAACATCGAACTGGAGGGTTTCCACTCAATACGGGCAGACCGGACACCAGACAGTGGGAAGACAAGGGCGGAGGAGTGATAATGTATGTCAATAACAACTGGTGCAGACCGGGACATATCACGGTTAAGGAACAGCACTGTAGCAAAGACATTGAGTTGCTAGCTGCTAGCATGTGGCCTACATATCTCCTGAGGGAATACTCACACTGGATCTGCATTGTTGTTTATGCAAATCCGACGGCGAACGCTGGGACAGCACGTGACGTCATCCACTCAGTAACTGGCAGGCTGCAGACAGAACACCCAGATGCTCTTCTCCTCATCTCAGGTGATTTCAACAATATTTCACTGTCCCCCATTCCACCCACGCTCACCCAGTATGTCACATGCCACACTAGAGACAATAAAACACTGGACTTATTTTATGCAAATACTAAGGAGGCGTACACCTCATCACCACTCCCCCCACTAGGGAGATCGGATCACAACTTGGTTCATCTTCTGCCGGTGTACAAACCCTTAGTACACAGACAACCTCCAGTCATGCACACGGTGAAGTTATGGTCTGAGGAGGCAATGGACGCTCTAAAGGACTGTTTTGAAATCACTGCCGAGGAGCAGCTCTGCGATCCACATGGTGAGGACATCAATGGCCTCACTCACACCATCACGGACTACATTGGCTTCTGTGTGGACAACACCATACCCACCAAGACCATACGGTGTTGCTCAAACAACAAACCCTGGATCAACCCTGAAATAAAAACACTTCTGAGAGAGAAGAAGAGGATCTTCAGGTCTGGGAACAGGGAGATGCTGAAGTCTGTACAGAGGGAGCTGAGGAGGAAGATCAGAGAAGGCAAGGACAGCTTCAGGAAGAAGATGGAGGACAAGCTGCAACAGAGCGACATTGGCGGGGTCTGGAGAAACCTTAAAACCATTTCTGGGCTCCAGAATACCTCCCCCCAGGCCACAGGGGCAGGGAGTGGGCGAACAATCTGAACCTGTTTTTTAATAGGTTTGACGAATCGCCCTCCCCCCCGACTGCACAACAACCACTGCTGCCTCTAAAGTCATCGAGACCTGCTGTCCACACCCCACTCCACCAACACCCCCCCACTCCCAGCACACAGCCCCCCAACATGACCCTCACTAAGACCCAGGTGAGGATGGAGCTGAGGAAGATCAAGGCGAGGAAGGCCTCGGGACCGGACGGCATCAGCGCAAAGCTCCTCAAGTCCTGTGCAGACCAGCTGTGTGGGATTGTGGAGTATATCTTCAACCTGAGCCTGAAGCTGGGGAGGGTACCACAGTTGTGAAAAACATCTTGAGTGGTACCTGTACCAAAGACTTCCCACCCCAAAGATCTGAACAGCTACAGACCAGTGGCCCTGACGTCTCACATGATGAAGACCCTGGAGAGACTGGTCCTTGTTCACCTCCGCCCCCTGGTGGGATCAGCGATGGAGCCACTCCAGTTAGCCTACCAGCATGGCATTGGGGTGGAGGATGCAGTGATCTTTCTCCTTCACCATTCTATGTCCCACCTGGAGAAGCCAGGGAATGCGGTGAGGATCATGTTCTTTGACTTCTCCAGTGTTTTCAACACCATTCAACCGATGATCCTGAAGGACAAGCTGCTGTGCGCAGGGGTGGACCAGCACCTGTCATCATGGATCCTGGACTACCTCACTAACCGTCCACAGTTTGTGAGAACCTGGGATTGTGTGTCCGACACGATTATCGGCAGCACGGGGGCCCCCCAGGGAACGGTTTTGGCTCCCTTCCTGTTCACCCTTTATACTGCAGACTTCTCACACAACACAGCACACTGCCATCTACAGAAGTTCTCTGACTACTCTGCAATTGTCGGCCTCATCTCCAATGGAGATGAAGCTGAGTACAGAGGACTTTTCCAGGACTTTGTGGACTGGTGCCATCGGAACTGCCTCCAGATCAACACGAGGAAAACTAAGGAGCTGGTGGTGGACTGCCACAGGCAAGGACAACTCCTCACAGCACCAGTAAACATACAGGGAACAGACATTGAGATGGTGACATCCTACAAATACCTTGGTGTTCATCTGACCAATAAACTAGACTGGTCACACAATACCGACACACTCTACAAGAAGGGACAGCGCAGGCTGTTCCTACTGAGGAGGCTCAGGTCTTTTGGTGTACAAGGGGCACTGCTGAAGACATTCTATGACACGGTGGTAGCATCAGCCATCACTTTTGGAGTGGTCTGCTGGGGCAACGGCATTACAGCAGCCGATAGGAAGAGACAGAACAAACTGATCAAGAAAGCTAGATCTGTCCTGGGGAAACACCTTGACCCAGTGGAGGAGATAGGAGAGAGAAGGATGGTGGCTAAACTGTCATCTCTGCTGGAGTCCGAGTCCCACCCTATGCAGGACACATTGAAAGCACTGAGGAGCTCATTTAGCAGTAGACTACATCATCCTAGGTGCGCAACCGAGAGGTTTCGCAGGTCCTTCCTACCTACGGCTGTCAGACTGTATAACCTAAGCAGGGCTGCTCACAGAGATAGCAAAAAAACGTGACGACCTAGTAGTATTGAATGCAAAAGACGCAACAGACTTACACAAATGGTCCCCTCCAGTATACAACTAGGACAATATCAGTAGCTATGGAGGGTGACAATATGTATGGGTACATATTCATACTATGTAGGATAACTAAGTAGACGGTTATTCTGTTTATTCCATCTAGCTACAATCTCCGTACTTTGTATATATATTTATATATTTATGTGTACGTATGTATATCCACTGCTGTTATTTATATTTTTCGTATCTTCTTAATTATTGCTCTGATTGTTGCTATCCCTGTGCTGTTGCAATCCTGGAATTTCCCCATTGTGGGACTAATAAAGGCTTATCTTATCTTATCTTACTTTCGCTGCGAGGCCTCCTCCCTCAGTCCGTCTTCTGACTGTCAAGGGGCGTTTGAATTCTTCACCAGCAACTCACATTCCCATGGCTGGAGGGGCAGTTCCTCTTCTCTCCACAGAGGGGCCCAAGCCCTCCAGAGCTGGGGCGGGGTGGGGGGGGACGACTCACCACATACAGCAGCAGAGAACACCAAGGCCTTTTTGATATAGCCTACAATTAGGGAGGGATCATGTGTTTCTGAACCCTCCCTTAGTTATGCTGCTAATAGGTTTAGTCAGCCGGGGGACCTCCAGTAATGCACTGGGCCTCACTCCTTTCCTCACTCTCTATGAAATATTTTTTTTTGCTGGTCATTAACATTTGTTTGTTCTCTCCCATAGATTGAGTCCCCATCGTGCTGTTTGCTCTCTACATGTCTGTTCTTTTCATCTTCTCTGTCCCCTCACCCCCCAGCCAGTCGCAGCAGATGACTGCCCCTCCCTGAGCCTGGTTCTGCTGGAGGTTTCTTCCTGTTAAAAGGGAGTTTTTCCTCTCCACCGTCGCCAAGTGCTTGCTCACAGGGGATCACCTGATTGCTGGGGTCTTTCTGCAACTGTGGGGGTTCCCCCCTACAGTTGATAGTGCTATGAGATGACTGTTGTTGTGAAATGGCGCTATATAAATAAAGTTGAATTGAATTGAATTGAATTGAATTGAAACCAGGCAAGTTGTGTTTCATTAAACTTCTATTAATGATGAAATGTCTTGCCTGATTCCTGGGGTGAGGTGGGGTTGGAGTCTCAGGGAAAGCAGTCCCCTGAGTTAGCCCCACAAACTGCTGCTATGCTTAATTCACTTGCCCTCTCCATGTCTCCTCCACCTTTCTCTGAGCATCCACCGGCTCTGGAGCTGAACTGCTGGATGATGGAGGAGCCCGACGCCCTGGAGGATCCTGCTCCAGGGCCAGCGGTGAGGCAGCCCTCAGCCGCTACACTGGATGAGTCACTAGCATGGGGAACATCGCCAGGGGGCCATGAGACTGCAACCACCATCTCGCCTGCTGTGGAGACCACCGCAAGAGAATCAGCACCAGAGCTTGACCTCGAGCACACTGGACCCGAGACGTCGTCATCGACCGGATCAATGGAGTCCTGGACGGCAGTGGAGCTCAAGTTAAGGCAAGTGCTCTCTTTTTTCTTTCTCCTTTCAGTTTTAGAGCAATCTTTCCTGGCTCTTGGTGAGGAGAGCAAGGTGCAGCCACCCCCTGCACCTGAGCTCGCCTCACCAGGCTCCATCGCTGCTGGCAACCCTGACCTCTTTTCTCTTTGCTCATTGTCTGAGTCCTCTCCCAGGGTCACCGGAGATATTATTACACCGCCGGATGAATCCGAGGATCCAGGCCCACCGCTTGAGGTTGCCTCTGGTCCTGCTTCCCCCACTACGAAGGTCATCATGGGTGCTTCATTCCTGCCCCGGGTGCCCGTGATCGACCACTTCCTGGCTCGGGTGCTCATGTGGGTCGGCTTGCCCACCGTCAAGGCAAATGTGGCCAAGCCCGGGTCCACCATGGGTGCTGCGAAGCTCCGGCCTGGAGCCACCACAGATGCAGCCGAGTCCCAAGCTGGGACCACAGCGGGTACGGCAGAGCTCCACCCCGGAGCCACTGCGGGTGCTGCAGAGCTCCAGCCCGGAACCACCATGGGTGCAGCTGTGTTCCAAGCTGGGACCGCTGCAGGTGCAGCCATGTCCCGGACCGGGACTGCCACGGTGCAGCTGTGTCCCAAGCTGGGACCACCAAGGGTGCAGCTGTGTCCCAAGCCGGGACCACTGAGAGTGTAGCCGGCCAGCTTGAGGATGCCAAGGTCTTCTCAACATTTTCAGTGGCCTTTTTTTTTTTTATTACTTATTTTGTACCCGTAGGTAGATTTGTTTTGCAGTCTGGTGACAAGCCACCAGCTGCCGGTCGCTGCGTGCGCAAGCGCCCCGTATCCCTAACCTGCATGTTTTTGGTATGAGGGAGGAAACCGGAAAAATCCCGGAGTAAACCCACGCAACATGGGGAGAACATGCAAACTCCACACAGATCACTGTTGGTCGGGGGCAGGGATCGAACCCATGATCTCACGATCCCCGCGATCCCCCAGCCGAGGGTAAACTGTGCTGCCACAGTGCTAACCACTGCGCCACCATGCAGCCCTTGTGCAGCCTTTGGGGTGCCTCTTCCTCCTCTGCCGGGCGCAGTCGGGGTCCTCTGTCCTCCCCCACCAGTTGCTGTGGGGGTTCCTCTTCTCCAGTCTGGCTTCCTACCTCTGAACCTCTCGGTGGGTAGGCCGCCTCCTCGTTCATCCCTCCAGTCCTGGTGGCTCAACAACACTGGCTGGCCACCTGAAGGACTGAGTCTCCGGGTCGGGTGGTCAATTTGCTCTGGCAGGCCGCCTGACACTGTTCAGTGGGCCGCCTGCTGGGCCTGGGACTTTGACTGGCCACCCAAACCCTGGAGCCCTGTGACTGGGGTGGGGGTGGGGCCTTAGGGGTGTCAGGACACAGTTGTGGTGTTGAGCTGGTATTTGCCCTCCTTGCCACTTTTCCCCCACCTCCCTCCCCGGGTGGTTTTTCTGTGCTCCTTTTTTGGGGGGGAGGGGTTGGGGGGGTTGATTGGGTGTTACCTGAAGGTGTCTAGAATCAACCCTGGGGGGGGGGGGGGGTTTCTGTCATGTGTCCTGGGGCTTATGTCATTCCAGACCCCAAACACAGGCTATTGTTGTATTTTGTTTCCCTGTTTTGTCTGTTTATTGTCTAGGTTTGTTCTGTGGCTGCCCATCTCTCTCTCTTTCTCTCTCCAGGCACTCCGCTCTGGCTGGTCAGCCTGCCACTGCGGTGAGCAGCCTGTAATCAGCGCACCTGTAGCAGCTGCTCACCTGCTTCCACTCTGTTCTTGGATTCATGCGTACGCACTGTTTCATACATCTGGATTTTTTTATTTTTTGCTCATGGCATTTTCTTGATTTAAACATACGTCATCTTTCAGTAAGAAATCCACATAAGTCTTTGTACATGAGGCAGCAGGTGAGAGACAGAAGAAGCCAAACTGCTTCCAAATCCATGCCCGGCACCAGCCTACAGGAGCCACCACTGAGCCACAAGACGAGGGGTCTGTGACCAAACAGAACACAATAGAACCACTGGATGTCTTCCAAATCTACAACCGGCATAAACCTCCAGGTGCCACTGCTGAGACGCAGGATGAAGAGTCCGTGACCCAACAGGATGTAGCAGAACCACCACAACCTGGTGGACACCCCGCAGCAGATGTAAGAGTCACACCATCACGACCACAATGCAGAACGCAGCCAAACCGAGCACCACTCGCAGTGATGGACTGGGTTTGAGTCTGTGGAATTGAGCTACCGTACCCACAGTCAGCCTCAACATCGTTACCACCACCACCAACACCTACGAAGATAGCTGCACAGCTGAGACCAGCTGCCATTCAGATGACAGATGGATCAAAAGGGCAGGCCAGCCATCTGCGGAAGGTGAGAGTGGCTGCCACGGATCGGGACGCAGTGTTGGAGCCAACCCAGCTAATGTGGGATCCTGGCTGGGACATTGTTGACGAGTGGTCTGCGGATCCAGCGGGATGGCACCCGGTCCTGCTTCAGCTGGTGCCTTCAGGGGCATGTCGACTACGAGCTCACCTCAGAAACCCTCCAACTGAACTGCCCTCCCCAGAGGAAAAAAAAAAAAAAAGAAGACTGCTTAGATAGGGGCGCGGCTGCTAATGGATAGTAGCAGAATAACCCACTCAGCTGTGCTGGGCTACGTGGTGGTCTACCTGTTAGCCCTACCTGTGGGGGGTCTATATGTACCAAACTGGGGAGGGTTAATGTGAAAATATGTTGTTCTGTTTTTTTCCAAGGGCAGGGCGGTGAATTTGGTATAACAAACCACAGGCTTGGATGGCATTGATGTGATGATGCTGTGGTGACACTAGACACAGCGGGTGGACATTCCGCTCACACCCAGAAGCAGGAAGAGGGGCAGAGCAATGGACTGAAGGGGGTAGCCCCCCGAGGAGCAACTTGACAGACAATGAGGGCAGGGGGGTGAATGTATGGTCAGGAAGGTAGCAAGTGTTATGTTAATGTGTCACACATTCTCTTTGTACAGGAATGTAGCAGGTGTTATGTTAATGTGCCACACACAAGCATAATACACTAGCCCAGCTCTTTGTGCACATCACTGGGGCTATTTAAGCAGAATGCAGACAGAGTTGAGGGTTCTCTCCTACCAGACACTCGGCCCCAGCGGGCAACGCTGGGGTCCACCGGCTGTATCTATTTTAGAGGGTCAATAAAGAATCTGTGTCGACCTACGCTTGTGCCTCGCCTCCACCTCCTTTCCTTACACCCTCTACATTGGTGACCCTGGACGTGCATGGTGCGTCTCTCGACTATGCCATTTTCTCCACATTGGTGACCTGACATGAAATGGACTATCTGTTCCTTTCGCCGCAGTGTGGACTCCTTTTTCTCCACATTGGTGACCTGACGGAGATGAACTGTCTCTCCCTTATGCCATACACCACATGGTGACCTGACGTGGGATGACTGTCTGCTCCCTTTCACCGCGCTGTGGATTTCAGAGATCAGGGATTGCCTACATCCTTTGCATCCACACTGGAGCATGTGCGCCTTATCCTCTCTCCACGATGGCGACCTCCAGGGCCGGACGGAGAGCGCGGCACTGGGACCAAGACCCACGAGGATCAGCAACATGAGCAACACGCAGAAACAGCCTGGATGGGGAAGATCATCGGCGCCATCTGCGTTGATTTCCATCAAGCTCCCCGACCCTGACTCACCTCCCGACAGTGGACTTTCCAGCGCACGGAAGCCCCACCCACACACCGCAGGATTACAAGGACAGCGCAGCTTCCAGCTATGTGGTCACTGCGCCAGGTGCGCGCCACACACCAGGGACAAACCGGGTCCACAGACTTACACATCAGCCTCTGCAGCTGCACATGCCCAGGGAACACAGCCGATCACCATCCTGGGAACCTTTAGGGCTCCTCTCGCACCTATAGCAGGCATGCAGCCTCGCACGCAGGACATGTGTTTGTTTCTCAGCCGCTGCACACCATGGGAGTTTAGCCGATTGCTTTCCCCGATGTCTTTAGGGCTGCTCCCACACCTAAAGCAAAACTGCCAAGTCCCTCACACAGCTTCAGTTTTTTCACAGCCGCTACGCATCCTTGGGGAATTTGGCCGTTCGCCTTCCCCACATCCTCCCAGGACTGAAGCCGCAAGAGGAGTCAGAGAATTAATTTTTTTCACACCCATAGAGGATCCACAAGCAATTTTTGTGTGGCCCAGACACTTTTGACGTCCTGGGCCAGCACTCCATTACTTCCCACCCACCTCCCCCTCATCCTCCACATCGCTATGCCTGCACCTCCGTCCCAAAAGCCTGCCAACTGCCAGCTTTGTTTCATTACGCATGACGTGCACTGGACCCCGTGCGCCCACAAACCATGCCTGTCACGTGTTGGAACTTGGAGCGGAGCAGACAGTGTTTTTCACCCCTCCCCCTTTCCCCCCACAGATTTACATGCCCTCTGACACTCCTCACCAGCAGACAGTTCGACCAGAGTGGCAACCCCCCGCTGCAGCCTCCGCTGGCGTCGACTTGAGCCCATACGACAGGCTTGGATGGCATCGGTGTGATGGTGCTGTGGTGACACTAGACACAGCGGGTAGACATTCCTCTCACACCCAGAAGCAGGAAGAGGGGCAGAACAATGGACTGAAGGGGGTAGCCCCCCAAGGAGTAACTTGACAGACAATGAGGGCAGGGGGGTGAATGTACGGTCAGGAAGGTAGCAAGTGTTATGTTAATATGTTCCACACAAGCATAATGCACTAGCCCAGCTCTTTGTGCATACCATTGGGGCTATTTAAGCAGAATGCAGACAGAGTTGAGGGTTCTCTCCTACCAGAAACTCGGCCCCAGCGGGCAACGCTGGGGTCCACCGGCTGTATTTATGTTAGAGGGTCAATAAAGAATCTGTGTCGACCTATGCTCGTGCCTCGCCTCCACCTCCTTTCCTTACACCCTCTACAAAGCAACCGTTTGGTGATGTCCTCATGCCAAGCTCCTATAAGGTGAGGGTCCACCATCTTATTGCCTCTTTCTTTGTTAGCTCAGCCTCCCGTAGCAGACACCAGTGTTGAAACTGATATAGAGCTTGTTGTAATAAAGTTCTTGTTCCAAACCAACGCCACTCTTCGTGAGTAATCCCGGGTTTCCGGACATAACAGCTTTAACAGTTAATTTAACCTACAGAGCACACTGATAATTCCTGAAGGCCCAAGACAGATTTGCTTGACCTTGGCAACACAGATGGCTGAAACACGATTGGACAAAAAAACTCTAACATGCATTACACTACTGGAAGGAGTGCAACCAAGAGAAAAGATACAAAATGAAGAGAATTGACTATTGGGGATAATTTAATACATCCCCATGGAACAAATATAAGAATGTAGGTTGTAAATGTAATTCTGATAGTGTTTAGGCCAGCAGAGGCTTTGCTGGCCCTGAGGGTCCACTACTGGTTTACACAGCCTGCTAACCCTTTGCCTGCCTGCCGGTTAACTAGATCCCTCCTCGACCACGAAAATGCATCTTGCCTGGATGTTGCATGGTAGCAAGTTTATCTCAGCTGCAGCTGGGCTTTTTGGAGAGCCTGTTGGTGCTCATAGATGGAGCCAGCTCTCCCCCCCTGCCTCTCCAGGACATCTCCTCCTGCCCAGCAGACAGCAAGTGTCAGCAGGGCTGTGACTATGAACACACCATCAGAGTTTAAGTCATTTTGTATGCTAATTATAGTAAATTTAAACCAGTTTGCCAATTGCTAAAGAATTCAAATACCTAACGTAAGTTTATAGAGTATTATATAGGAATAATATTAGCTTATGGTTAGAAATACTGTTACACTGGAGCATGAAATCTTGACAGTTTCAGCGTCATTCTGTGATCAGAGTCATATCAGAGTCTGCACTGTGTGTGTTTATATATTTACATATTTATTCCATCTAGCTACAATGCTCTGCACTGGGTGTGTTTATATTTATATATCTATATATTTATTCCATCTAGCTACAATGCTCAGCACTGGGTGTGTTTATATTTATATATCTATATATTTATTCCATCTAGCTACAATGCTCCGCACTGTGTTTTTATATATCTACATATTATTCCATCCAGCTACAATGCTCTGCACTGTGTGTCTGTGTGTGTGTGTGTGTATATATATATATTTTATAGTAATATGTACATATGTATATTAGCTGCTCTTGCTTGCTTGTTTTTTTTTTTTTGTTTTTTTTTTTTCTTGCCTTCTGATTGTTGCTCTGAGTGTTGCTATCCCTGTGCTGTTGCAATCCTGGAATTTCCCCGTTGTGGGACTAATAAAGGCTTATCTTATCTTATCTTATCTTATCTTATATCAGACACCACAGAAGGAGATAACCCCCCACACACACACTGTGGTTAGCTGTTTAAATACAGTATATTAAGAGTGGGAGTGAGGGACCATTGCATCTATTTGCAAAGATCATTTCTTTATTTTATTTTTTTTTGGGGGGGGGGGGTGGCGGTCGTGTTATCTTGTGTACACATTCTATGGTAATAATTCAGTTATTTGAAAATTGAAGCTCCCCAGCTGTCTGTATATCTCTAGATTCAAGATTCAAAGGCTTTATTATTAAATCACCCTTTATTGTCATTCAACTGTACAACCAATCATGTACAGTAGAACGAAATTGTGTTTTACCTATCTACTGTGTAAATCACACACAGCCCAAGTGTAGAATCAGAGGGCTGCTGCCATGCAAGGCGCCGCCACAAATTTCCCTCCTCCATTCCATTATTGCTGAGCACCAAGCTGGATGGCAGGAGGTTCCACTTTTATATGGTCTTCGGCATGACCTGGCCGGGATTTGAACCCCTGCCTCCCGGGTGTGGGGCGGATGCTCTACCAACTGAGCCACCAATCCGGTATCATGTGCACAATTAAGAAATGCTACATTTCCTGAGCAATGAAATTCTTACTTTGCTCTCCGAACGAATGCCAAGTTAAAAGGTACAGAAACAACAATTCTAATAGGTCATTACACACTAACACAGTAACTCAGTCCTATACTAATGGATGCTAAAACACACACACCAACACACAGTTAGGCAGTTGAGGAATGAAACTGAAAATTCACCGGATGACTAAAGTGATAGTGGTATATTGATATCAGGGATGATGTGAACCTGAAAAGGCATGAACCTATGTACAGTGTGCAACAAGCAGTGTATAATTACAAATTTTTGATAAATAGCAGCAGAGATGATATGGACATCAGACAGGTGATACTATATCTACTGTACAGGCGAGCAGTGTGCAAATTTAGCAGCCAGTGTGTGAGTTCCTATATGTAAAGCTGTGTTAGAGTTTTGGGAGTTATTGTCTGTTCATGAGTCTGATGGCAGTGGAAAAGAAAGAGTTTTTCAGTCTGGTTGTCCTGCATTTCACACTTCTGTACCTCCGGCCTGAGGTTAGAAATGTGAACAGTCTGTGCTGGGGGTGGGTGAGCTCTCTTTTGGACTTTGCAGTGGTCGATGCTCTGCAGAGAGGGGAGTGGAGTCGTGATGATCTTCTCCACTGTCTTCACCACTCTCTGCAGGTGTTTGCGGTCCAGAGCAGTGATGTTGCCGTACCATGCAGTGATGCAGTTGGTCAGGATGCTCTCGATGATGCAGCTGTAGAAATTGTTGAGGATCCTGGAAGCCATGCCAAACTTCTTCAGCCTCCTCAGAAAGTACAGCCGCTGTTGAGCTCTCTTGACCAGCTCTGTGGTGTTGTGTATCCACTTAAGGTCCTCGCTGATGTGGATGCCCAGGTAATTAAAGCTGCTCACCCTCTCCACCTCAAGCTTCCAGATGAACAGCGGCCGGTGGGGTCTTCTCCTCCCTTTCCTCATGTCCACTATCATCTCTTTTGTCTTGTTCATGTTGAGGGTGAGGTTACTGTCCTCACGCCATGACACCAGGTTGGCCACCTCCCTCCTGTAGGATGTTTCGGCTTCACCAGTGATGCGTCCTATCACTGCTGTGTCATCCGCAAACTTTAGGATGACGTTGTCATTGTGGGAGGCAACACAGTCATGGGTGAAGAGGCTGTAGGGGATGGGGCTGAGAACACAACCCTGTGGGAAACCTGTGTTTGTGATGATGCTGGCTGAGGTTCTGTTACCCATCCTGACAGACTGGGGCCTGCAGTTAGAAAGTCCAGTAGCCAGTCACAGAGGGTGAGGTGCAGGCCAAGTGAAGACAGTTTGTCGGTGAGTTTGTGGGGAATGACTGTTGAAGGCGGAGCTGTAGTTGACAAAGAGCATCCTGATGTAGGAGTCTTTATCTTTCAGGTAGGAGACAGAATAATGGAGTGCTGCAGCGATGGTATCTGAGGTGGATCTGTTTGGCCAGTAGACATACTGCAGGGTGTCCAGGGTGCCCGGTATGCTGTCCTGAATGAGGGGCAACACCACTCTCTCGAAGCACTTCATGGTGATTGGAGTGCGTGCTACCGGTCTGTAATCATTCAGACAGATCGGCAGGCTCCTTTTGGGAAGGGGGATGATGGTTGTTGTTTTGAAGCAGGAGGGGACTATATTCTGGTTGAGGGAGAGGTTGAAGATTGCTGTGAGAACGTCAGTCAGCTCTGCAGCGCACGCTCTGAGGGCCCGCCAAGGTATGTTGTCTGGTCCTGCTGCCTTGCGGGGGTTGATATTCCTCAGTGCTTTGTTTACCTGGCCTGGTGAGACTCTTAAGGCACTTTTCCATGGGCCCCGGTCAGCCTCGGCCCGAGAACACGACTCGGGTCGGCGCCGCTCCATGGTCCCTCGATTGCTTTTCAACAGCACTGCAGCCCGGCCGCGGCTGGGTGGGATTTCTTAACAGCAAGGCGGCGCTTCACTCTCGTGACGTGAAGCGCGCGACCCAAACAAACATAACATGGCTGCTCTACAAGGCGACTCCTCGGTTTGTGGCTTTTTTCGCCGTAAATACCAAAAAGCACCGCCAGATAAGGGTACGGGCAGCGAGACTAAACACTCTGGAATAGTTCTGCAGCTTCTGGGAGAGCCGAAGACGTGAGGATACAAACTAGGTAAGCTAATGGTTGCTAATGCTAATTTGCTGTAAGTACGTCATGCTACACTGTAATGTCTGCAAGTTAGGTACTAAAATATGTATGCTGTGTGTGTGTGTTTCAGATGGCTTTGTTGTTGAGAAATTACCTCTTCAAATGGTCGTTCTGGCTCAGCATCGCCTCTCACTGTCATCAGCCTGGCACTAATGACTGCACAGCTTCACTAAGCTTAAGAATTTCTGTAGAAACGTTCATTTCCTGTACAACAAATTACTCTGCTCTGTGAAAATCATGGAGAGACTGTACCTGCTTCTGCAGCAGTCTGAGGTGTGGTCATAGAAAAAATTGATCAGCTGACACAACTTGATCGCCAGTTTAATAACTATATTAGCCACAAAATATCTATTCAAAAAGTAAACAGTACTGAGTTACGTATAAGATATATTTTATAGTTATGATGTATTATAGGCCAAAACAAACTTGATCTAGGATTAAAGGCAATTATGTAAAATAGTTAAAAAATAGGTAATGTTAATGAAGGCCTGTCTTTCTCTGTTTTTTTTTTTTTTTTTTTTTTTTTCTGGGGGGGGTTATTGCCTTCCCTCACTGATATCCTTGCTTTGTAATCCAGTATATGTATACATATATATTTTTTTCACCCTATTTATCCTTTTTGGAGACTGATGTGATACTTGGAAGATCAGTATGTGTAGTACCATCTTGTATAAAGTCAATAAAAACTTTAATTACAAAAAGGCAATTAAAATAATGCAGTCATAAGGTCACATGGAAAATAATTGATTTCCTCGATACATGTACTGTAGAAATGTATATTCTCTGCATCAACAATGTACTATACATGCATTCATGTAGTATTGCACTGGGAATTGCACTGACAATAAACCTGTGAATTTTTGGCAGATGTCTCTTTTTTATATATCTGAAGGTTACCACCATGTGGCACAAATTAAACACTGAAAGATTGGCAAAGCTAAGAACAATCCAGCATTTTGAGAAATCACTTTTGGTTGGGTGTAAGTCTCATCAAAATTATGAGCCATATTGTATTATATAATATTATGAACCATAAAGCAGTTTGTGTTAAATTTTAAATCCCATTAAACCTAATCCGGGGGCTTCCAATCAGTTGTCATGGGGGGTCAAGACCCTGCAGGTTCTCTCTTCTACCCAGTCTCTTCAGCAGGTGTTGTCACTGATCAGTCAGTGGAAGAAGTTCAGTGGAGTCTGCTGTTGAAGACACTGGTTGGAGGTAAAGCCTGCAGGGTCTTTGCCCTCCATGGCACATGATTAGACACCCCTGCCCAAACCCATTATGATGAAGAGCAGATGCTAATATGACCCAGAATTCCTCCATATACATCCAACAATACAGTGTTCAGTTAATAAAATTATTGTGTTGGTTACTTTTTTCTTAAAAATGAGCCATTATTTTCAAGGTCACAGATAAATCCTTTGTACAGTTGACTCTTTTCCCAACGGTGTCTTAACAGACAAAATGGAAAATCATGATGCAAACACTTAAGTCACTAAATTCTTTATTACAATCAGCAGCAAATTCCAGATTATTCAGAATGTGCAAAATTCAAACTGTAAAAAAGAATAAAATTTGAATGGGTCACACACGGCTGCCACGCTCCCTCACTGAGAAGCAACCGGATCGGCCCTGGTCCTGGTCCAGCAGATCTTCAGCCTGCATCTCTGTATATATATTTAAATAGTGAGGCAAGGTCCAGTTGGGGTGGACATTTTCCGTCTTGCCTACACAAAAGACAAATGGGTGGTGGTTAGTTAAAGCAAGTTTAACACATATTTGGGAAATACACTTGTTGCTAAAAGCCAGTGGTGGAATGTGAATTAATGAATGAATCTTAATTTCGGGTTGATTAAAGGTAAAGATTAAAAGAAAATAGAATAATATAACAAAGGGGAAAAAAATTTAACAAGGTCAAATTAAACAATAACTCCTCTGATTATACAGTTCAACATAGGTTATCTGAAATGGGTGATGGCTGAAGCCGCAGCTTATATTGCCCACCATATTTCATCCAAGTATTCAAAAGAAAAACAAAACAGGAGCGATTACAATTTGAATGTGACAATAAAGTACTTCGTTGTTGTATTTAACCACAGTTTTCATGTAGCTGCGCTTCGGTAGATTTTTCAGGGGCTGCGTTACATTAAAAATCATTTGTTTTTACTGTGGCTTCAGCAATCAGAATGAATTAATAACGTTAACTGATGCTGTGAATCACCGAGTATGGACTCACTCAGTCAAAATCTGAAGTTTTTATCCAAAACCACAAACCAGGACTTTAACCAGGATTAACATATTTCATCGTTTTGCTCTGACAAGTGAATATTTAGGAGAAAACATGCGCGATTCACCAGTTGGTACTAGCAAAAAAACGTTAGCTAGAAAACGTTAGCCATCACAGAACAGCACACAATTTAATGCCCAGTGTGGGGAGCCTTAAATAATGAAACTGAGTTGCATTTAATTCAAGTTTATTTCAAGCAACATTCCCACAGTCTGCTCTCATTCCTGAGCAGAGAAAACAAGAGGAAGACACACACCCCAGTCCTCACCTTTAAACATTCTCACATCAAAGCATCTCACATCAAAGAATCTCCCTTTATTCCCCTACATCAATTTATTCCCCTACATCAACCTTTTATTTACATAACCCCCCCCCCCCTCTCTCTTCCCGAGCCTCAGAGGTCAGAAAGCCTTCTGTTCACACCTATGGTTTGAGCCTCAGAGGTCAGGAAGTCTTCTGTCCACCACAGGGGGTCCGGCTCTCCTTCAGAGGTCAGGAAGTCTTCTGTCCACCACAGGGGGTCCGGCTCTCCTTCATCGTGAGGTTAAATCAAATATGCCTGTGTCCCACATCTGCATGCACAACTACACAGCCATATAACCCCCCCCAAACGATGAAGAAAGGACTATTCCCTAAAATTCAATAACACATTACTGGCTACTGTATAATCAATACCAACATTCAGTCTGTGCGCCGCTTGGGCTTCAACCGTCTGCCGAATCTGCTGTGAGTTGGCCCCGCCTTGCCTGCGGCGCCGTCCTGCTTCGGCTCTGTTGACTGAGCGAGAGAGTGATTATTTGCCCCTTGCGGGGGCCTGCCTCGTCGAGGCACCACCGCGACCGGCACAGATCCGTCCTTCATGACAAAAGCAGGTTTTAGTCTGTCAATACTGACTGTCTCTTTTCTGTTTCTCAAATCTAGCACAAATTGCTTATCACCTGCCTCCAGCACTCGAAACGGCCCTTCGTAAGGAGGTTTGAGCGTTGCTTTTAGGGCTTCGCACCTGACAAAAACGAAATCGGCATTTTTCAAAGCCCTGGGGACGAAAACTCGTGGAAAAGCGTGATGAACCAGACCCGGAAGCGTGTCTGTTCCCATGCGAACTAACGGTCCTAGAGCAGAGAGAGGTGGGGGCTCCGGGTGCTCTGGTAAAAACTCGCCTGGCAGCCTAAGAGTTTGTGCGAATACCAGCTCCGCTGGGGAGGCGTCTAAGTCCTCTTTGGGCGCAGAACGCAACCCTAATAAAACCCATGTCAGTTTATTTACCCAATCTGCATTCGTGAGCGACGCTCTGAGTGCTGCCTTCAAAGACCTATGAAAATGCTCGCATAAACCATTAGCCTGAGGGTGGTAAGCCGTAGTGCGGTGAATTTTGGCTCCTAAGCCGTTGGCCATCGCTGACCACAGCTCAGAGATGAATTGAGGTCCTCTATCGGACGTAATGTCCGACGGAACCCCGAAGCGCGCCACCCAAGCCGTTAAAAAAACGCAAGCCACCTCCGCGGCCGTGGTCGTCGCAAGCGGGACCACTTCCGGCCAACGTGTGGTTCGGTCCACCATTGTCAAAAGATGCGTGAACCCCTGCGATGCCGGTAGGGGGCCCACAAGGTCGACGTGTATATGGTCGAACCTTCTGGCTGGAATGCAAAACGGTTCTAACGGGGCTCTTGTGTGCTTCTGAATTTTGGCCCGTTGACAGGAAATGCAGGCTTTCGCCCATTCCTTCACGTGCTTGCGTAGGCCCGGCCAAACAAACTTTTCTGCCACCATTTTCACCGACGCGCGCACCCCCGGGTGCGCCAGCGAGTGGACCGAGTCAAAAACACGGCGGCGCCACATGGCCGGAACCACCGGACGCGGGCGCCCCGTCGACACGTCGCAGATCGGGGGGGCATACCGGTTTGTAAACACTTGCTCTCCAGCCTTAACCCTGTTGGTCCAGACTGGAGCGCGCACACGTCTGCGTCCGCCCCCTTGTCCGCTGCCATGGCTGCATAATCTATACCCACGTGCACCGGGGCTGCGCGCGCCACCGTGCCGCTCTCCTGCGGCGCGGTCACGGTGGCCCGTTCTGCCTCTGCGCGTGGTGGAGTCGTGAATGCGCGTGAGAGACAGTCTGCTACAACATTGAATTTGCCCGCATCGTGCCTAATGTCAGTGGTAAATTCCGAGATCGCGGCCAGCTGCCTCTGCTGCCTGCCGGACCACGGGTCTGAAATTTTAGCCATGGCGTATGTGAGCGGCTTGTGGTCTACATAAGCGGTGAAGCACCGTCCTTCCAGCCAGAACTGGAAATGACGAACAGCCAAATGCAGCGCCAACAGTTCTCTGTCGAACGTGCTGTATTTTCGCTCAGCCGCGCTTAAGGATTTGCTAAAGAAAGCCAAAGGCTGCCAAACTCCGGCGACCTGTTGCTCAATAACGGCCCCTATGGCTAAATCTGAAGCGTCTGTCGTCAGCGCGATACGTGCTGCCCGGTCTGGGTGGGCCAGGAGCGCAGCGTCAGCCAAGGCTTTCTTAACCTCTGTGAACGCGCGCTCCCGCTCCGGGGACCATTCAACCGCCTGGGTCGGTTTTTGCTTTTTGAGCGCGGCATATAACGGTTGCATGATTTGAGCTGCGTGGGGCAGGAATCGGTTGTAAAAATTCACCATCCCCAAGAATTCCTGTAGTGATTTGACCGTTTGTGGCCGGGGGAAATCCGCTACCGCGCGTACTTTATCTGGTAACGGAACCGCTCCCTCTGGGGAGACGCGGTGACCCAAAAAATCGATCCGCTCGACGCCGAACTGGCACTTGGTTGGGTTAACTATTAAGCCGTGCTCTCCCAGCCTCCTAAAAACTGCTGTGAGGTGCTTTTCGTGTTCGTCCTCTGAAGTACTCGCGACCAAAATGTCGTTGAGGTACACAAACACGAAAGGGAGATCGCGTAACACGGCATCCATCATCTGCTGAAACGTTTGCACCGCCCCTTTGAGACCAAAAGGCATGCGTAAAAACTCGAAAAGTCCGAACGGGGTTATTACCGCTGTTTTAGGAATGTCCTCCGGCTGGACTGGGACTTGATGATAGCCGCGAACCAGATCAATCTTTGAAAAAATGCGCGCCCCCGCCAGGTGCACCGAAAAATCCTGAATGTGCGGGATGGGATAACGATCGTGCGCCGTAGCATTGTTTAGCCTGCGGTAATCACCGCACGGTCTCCAGGAGCCATCGGCTTTCGGTACCATGTGCAGCGGTGAAGCCCACGGGCTTTTTGACCTACAAACGATGCCCAGCCTCTCTAGGCTGGCAAACTCCTCGCGCGCAATGGCGAGCTTAACTGCATCCAAGCGCCGAGCTTTTGCAAACACGGGAGGACCAGATGTAGGTATAAAATGTTTCACTCCGTGCTTCGCGACTGCCGCTGAAAAAGTGGGCACAGTGAGCGCTGGAAATTGGGTGAGGAGTGTGTGAAACTTACCACCTGCTGTAGCGACGTGGGTCTGTGCTGGTGGCGGGGACACTCAAGCTGAACAGGGGAGAGAGTAAAAAGAGAGTGCATTTACCAGCCGTCTATTAGCAAGATCAACTAACAGATTGTGTGAACACAAAAAATCCGCCCCCAACATGTTGAAACTCACCGCCGCTATTACAAAAGTCCATTCATATGTGCGGCCATGTAAGCATAAAGGCAAGGTCCTTTTCCCGTAGGTGTTGATGCTCGAGCCATTTGCCGCCGTAGCTCCGCTACCGTGGGGTCCAGCCACCCGGTCTGCGTATGTTGGGGTGATGAAGCTCACTTGGGCTCCGGTGTCTATGAGGAACTCTCGTCCGGAGCGCGCATCTGCGATGTAGATCAGCTTGTTGCCTTCACCGAGAGTCGAAGCTGCTAGCGACCCTCGGTCTTGCCGTTTCCCGAACTCCTGAAGTTGCAGGGTGGCACACACCTGCGTGCCCTCTCAGCGAACCTCCGATGGTAAAAGCAGAGATCCTCTCGCTGTGTCGGGGCTGCGCCTCTGCCACCGGCCCAATGGCTCCACCTCGTCGCGGCCGTGCTGCCGCCGTCGTCGGCCAGCCTGGGTCTGCCGCCTCTGGCTCCCTGCTGTCGTGGGTCGCCGCTGCGGTTGCTTGCCTGCCGCAGGCATCCAGAATCCCATCTGCTTCCTGGGCCAGCTCCCGGAACTCCTCCAGGGTGTGACATTTCTTGCCAGCCAGCGTGCTTCTCGCATGCGTCGGGAGGGTGGAGAGGAAGATGAACTGGAAAAGGAAATCATCCTTGTCCAACCCTCTCAGCTGTATCATCTCCTCCATCAGGGCGCTCGGCCTGTGCCCTCCCTGGTCTAGCAAAGACAGGAGCCTCCTCGCCCTCACTTCGGCCAAGGGGGTGAAAAACGTAGCCTCCTCGCCCTCACTTCGGCCAAGGGGGTGAAAAATGTAATGTTTACCCAGGACCAAAGTGGAATAAAAAACGCAAACCAGGACTTTAACCAGGATTAACATATTTCATCGCTTTGCTCTGACAAGCGAAGATTTAGGAGAAAACATGCGCAATTCACCAGTTGGTACTTGCTAGCTAGCAAATTAAAAACGTTAGCTTTAAAACGTTAGCCAGCACAGAACAGCACTGTAATGGCTCAAAAAAAGTGACCGTACCACCAATAGGATAAATAAGCAAGCAGATGCACATTATTAAAAATCACTCATCATATAAATAGATGGTTTTCGTCTACAGCTGGTCCATACTCGGGTTTCTGTGCAGCCATAGGTCCGGGTCACTCCTCACTGTGGATCTGCCACAAAGCAGAGAAAACTCCGCACCTCTTCATTGGACCACGGTGTAGAGTGCCGCAAAACCTACAACGCTGTCTGTATTAATATCATATTCACTCCGTGACCGACTTAGTCCATGACAATATTGCAAATGGCCGTTAGAAGACGGGGAAGACCGTCGCTATTATCGTGACGTTACGACCTGACCAATCAGCGGCGACCAGTCTGTTGACGTCACATCACAGCCCCGGGCCCGCGGAGCCGGGGCCGTGAGCGACCCTGCCCTCGATCAGGTACGAAAATCGCGCCTGCTAACCGGTGCTGGGGCTCATGGAAAATGCACAAACACCGGGGCCCTGGTGTGGTGCTGGGGAAAGCGGGGCCCGTGGAAAAGGCCCTTTAGTGGTTCGGGGGGGGGGGGGGGGTGCGTGGGTGTGTGTCTCTTCTCTGTGCTGTAGCTGGTGGTCTCAAAGTGGGTGTAAAAGATATTGAGACCGTCCAGCAGGCTGTCTGTAGAGCTAGTGGTGCTGCTGTTAGTCCTCTTGTAGTCTGTGATGCGTTGTAAATGGTAAATGGCATTCACTTATACATAGCGCTTTTATTCTCATCTCTTGATGACCAAAGCACTTTACAGATCCTGCTATCCACCCATTCACACACACATTCACACACTGATGGCGGCATGCTACCTAACATGGCACTTCCACACCCATCAGGAGCAATTGGGGGTGAAGTGTCTTGCCCATGGACGCAACGGCAGGATATCCGGGGAGAGCAGGATTCGAACCGCCAACCATGTGGTTATTGGACGACCTGCTCTACCTCCTGAGCCACTGCCGCCCCCACATGAGGGGACCTTGCCACATGAGCCCCAGATCAGGAGTGGAGTAGAGGCTGCCCAGCTTGTCTCTGTACTGCCTCTTGGCTGTTGTTGTAGCCTTCCTCAGTCCATACTTTGCAGCTTTGTACTCGACTTCACAGCCTGATTTAAATGCACGAGAACAAGCACGCAGCATCTGACGTGCCTGACTGCTGATCCAGGGCTTCTGGTTGGGGAACTTCCTGACCTGTATGGTGGGTACGATGGCATCATTGCACGTGCTGATGTACCCAGTCACGTATTCAGCGTAGTCCTGTATGTTTACAGAGGAGTCCTCTTGGGTAGCTGCAGCTTTCAACACATACCAGTCTGTGCAGGAAAAACAGTCTTCCAGGGTGCTCTCAGCCTCTGGAGTCCAAAATTAATCAATTAATTTGCTTAATAATAGGGTTTGTTTGTTTCAGCTTTCCTCCTCATGGATCGTCACCTTATCGTGGTGGGGGGGTTTGCGTGCCCCAGTGATCCCAGGAGCTATGTTGTCCGGGGGCAATTTGCCTCTGATAGGGTCTCCCAAGACAAACTGGTTCTGGGTGAAGGGCCAGACTAAGAACGATCCAACAGACTCTCATGATAAACTGTATATCAAGGATTCAGTGTACCCCGCCCGGTATGGGGTTACCGGGGCCCCACCCTGGAGCCAGGCCTGGGGGAGGGGCTCGAAGGCTAGCGTCTGGTGGCCGGGTTTCCACCCATGGGACCCGGCCGGGCTCAGCCCGAAGGAGTTACATGGGTCCGCCCTCCAGTGGGTTCACCACCTGCAGGAGGGATCATGGGGGTCCGGTGCTATGTGGATTAGGTGGCGGTCAAAGGCGGAGACCTTGGTGGACTGATCCCAAGCTTTCTAAACTGGTGTTTGGTACGTGGAATGTCACCTCTCTGGTGGGGAAGGAGCCTGAGCTGGTGTACGAGGTTGAGCGATACCGGCTAGATATAGTCGGCCTCACCTCAACACACAGCTCCGGTTCCGGAACCAGTCTCCTGGAGAGGGGCTGGAGCTTGGCCTTTTCTGGAGTTGCCCCGGGCGAGAGGCGACGAGCAGGGGTGGGTATTCTTGTATCGCCCCACCTTGCTGCCTCTATATTGGAGTTTTCCCCGGTGGACGAAAGGGTTGCTTCCCTACGCCATCGGGTTGGGAAACGGGTCCTGACCATCATTTGTGCCTATGCACCAAATGATGTTTCAGAGTACCCACCCTTTTTGGAGTCTGTGACTGGGGTGCTGGAGGGTACTCCTCCTGGAGACTCCATTGTCCTACTGGGGGACTTCAATGCGCATGTGGGCAACGACAGTGAAACCTGGAGAGGGGTGATTGGGAGGAACGGCCTGCCCGATCTGAACCCGAGTGGTGTTCAGTTATTGGACCTCTGTGCTAACCACAGTCTGTCCATAACGAACACCATGTTCAAGCATAAGGGTGTCCATATGTGCACCTGGCACCAGGACACCCTAGGTCGCAGGTCGATGATCGATTTTGTTATCGTATCATCAGACCTGCGACCGTATGTCTTGGACACCCGAGTAAAGAGAGGTGCAGAGCTGTCAACTGATCACCACCTGGTGGTGAGCTGGATCCGATGGCAGGGGAGGAAGCCATTCAGACCTGGTAGACCCTAACGTGTAGTGAGAGTGTGCTGGGAGCGTCTGGCTGAGGCCCCTGTCCGGGAGGTCTTCAACTCCCACCTCCGGAAGAACTTCAACCACATTCCGAGGGAGTCTGGAGACATGGAGTCTGAATGGGCCATGTTCTCCACCTCTGTTGTTGAAGCGGCGGCCCAGAGCTGCGGCCGCAAGGTGGTCGGTGCATCTCGTGGTGGCAACCCCCGAACCAAGTGGTGGACACCAGTGGTGAGGGGGGCCATTAAGCTGAAGAAGGAGTCCTATCAAGCTTGGTTGGCTTGCGGGACTCCCGAAGCAGCTGAGGTGTACCGGCAGGCCAAGCGGAGTGCAGCTCGGGTGGTTGCTGAAGCAAAAACGCAGGTATGGGAGGAGTTCGGTGAGGCCATGGAACAAGACTTTCGGTCGGCTTCAAAGAGATTCTGGCAAACTGTTCGGCGGCTCAGGAGGGGAAAGCAGCTCCCCGTCCACACTGTGTATGGTGCGGATGGGACACTGTTGACTTCAACTAGGGATATCGTCGGGCGGTGGAAGGAATACTTCGAGGATCTCCTCAATCCCACTGATACGCCTTCCACAGAGGAAGCAGGGTTTGGGGACGAGGGGGATGACTCGCCTATCACAGGGGCTGAGGTCGCCAAGGTGCTTAAAAATCTCCTTGGTGGCCGGGCCCCAGGGGTGGACGAGATTCGCCCTGAGTACCTCAAGGCCCTGGATGTTGTTGGGTTGTCATGGTTGACACGCCTCTGCAACATTGCGTGGAGGTCAGGGGCAGTGCCTTTGGCATGGCAAACCGGGGTGGTTGTTCCTGTCTTCAAAAAAGGGGACCGGAGGGTGTGCTCCAACTTTAGAGGGATCACACTCCTCAGCCTCCCTGAGAAGGTCTATGCCAAGGTACTGGAGAGGAGAGTCCGGCCGTTGGTCGAACCTCGGATTCAGGAGGAGCAATGTGGTTTTCGTCCTGGCCGTGGCACATCGGACCAGCTCTTTACCCTCTCGAGAATTCTTGAGGGTTCGTGGGAGTTTGCCCAACCAGTTTACATATGTTTTGTGGACTTGGAGAAGGCATTTGACCGCGTCCCTCGTGGATTTTTGTGGGGGTGCTTCGGGAGTATGGGGTATCGGGCTTGTTATTACGAGCTATTCGGTCTCTGTACGACCGTTGTGAGAGTTTGGTTCGTATTGCCAACACTCGGTCGGAGTCATTCCCAGTGAGAGTTGAACTCCGCCAGGGCTGCCCTTTGTCACCGATCCTGTTCATAATTTTTATGGACAGGATTTCTAGGCGCAGCCAGGGAATGGAGGGTGTCATGCTTGGTGACCACAGGATCTCATCTCTCTTGTTTGCAGATGATGTTGTCCTGTTGGCTTCATCCAGCAATGACCTACAGCTCTTGCTGGGACGGTTTGCCGCTGAGTGTGAAGCGGCTGGGATGAGAATCAGCACCTCCAAGTCCGAGTCCATGGTCCTCAGCCGGAAAAAGGTGGATTGTCCTCTCCGGGTTGGGGACAAGCTCCTGCCCCAAGTGGAGGAGTTTAAGTATCTTGGGGTCTTGTTCACGAGTGAGGGGAAAATGGAGCGAGAGATCGACAGACGGATTGGAGCAGCATCTGCAGTGATGCGGACGTTGTACCGGTCTGTTGTGGTGAAGAGGGAGCTTAGTTCTAAGGCAAAGCTGTCGATTTACCAGTCAATCTACGTTCCTACTCTCACCTATGGTCACGAGCTTTGGGTAATGACCGAAAGAACGAGATCGCGGATACAAGCGGCTGAAATGAGCTTTCTCCGTAGGATTGCTGGACTCACCCTCAGAGATAGGGTGAGGAGCTCAGTCATCCGGGAGAGGCTCAGAGTAGAACCGCTGCTCCTCCACATTGAAAGGAGTCAGTTGAGGTGGTATGGGCATCTGATTAGGATGCCTCCTGGACGCCTCCCACTTGAGGTGTTTCAGGCACGTCCCACTGGGAGGAGACCCCGGGGCAGACCCAGGACTCGGTGGAGAGACTATGTCTCCCAGCTGGTCTGGGAACGCCTTGGTATCCCCTCTGAAGAGCTGGAGCAGGTGGCTGGGGAGAGGGAAGTCTGGGCTTCTCTGCTTGAACTGCTGCCTCCGCGACCCGGACCTCCGGAAAAGCGGTAGAAGATGGATGGATGGATGGATGTTTCAGCTTTTGTCTGTAGGCTGGGTACAAAAACAGTGAGATGAGATCTGACTGTCCAAAGCGGGGGAGGGGTGCCGCTCTGTAGGCGCCACGTATGTTGGAATAAACATGATCCAATGTGCTTTTATTGCGGGTGGGAATGTCCACATGCTGGTAATATTTGGGGAGTACCGTCCATAAATTACACTGGTTAAAGTCACCAGCAACAATAAAAAAAGCATCAGGATGTTTCATCTTTGCTGCGCTGATGACGTCATGGAGTTTGTTTAGCGCTACTGTGTAGTTGCTCTGTGGACAGATGTATACAGTGGCCAAAAACACAGCGGTAAATTCCCTTGGTAGATAATAGGGACGGCATTTCAGCAGTAAAAACTCCACGTCGGGCAAGCAGTGCTTGTAAATGGTTTGTCCATCTCCACACCATGTCGTCGGCCTCCGTCGGTCTATGATGACCATGGAAGAGAATCCTAAACGTCTACTCTGCTGGAACAGCACCGCCTGTGGCTGAACAGGCCGATGCGCGAATGACAGTCCCTGTCACACAGGTCACACTTGTGGGTGGTCTCCGTGCTGCTGGGTCTGTGGCGGTTCTTCCTGCGGGTCCTTTTTTCATCTGCTGCAGCAGTCAGTCTCTCTTCACCCGCCTTGAGCTGTCTGGTCAGGGTGCCTCTCCATTTGGAGCGGTCCGTTGCAAGGTCCTCCCAGCGCTCTGTGTTGATATCCAGGGCCTTCATGTCTCTCTTGCAGACATCTCTAAAGCGCAGCTGTGGGCGGCCAACGACTCTCCTGCCAGTTGCCAATTCTCCATAGAGGACGTCTTTGGGGATTCTGCCATCCTCCATACGGTGAACGTGGCCTAGCCAGTGGAGCCTGCGCTGCCTGAGTAGAGTGAACATGGAGGGAAGGCCGGCGCAGGACAGAACTTCTGTGTTGGGCACTTTGTCCTGCCAGGATATGTCCAGGATGTGGCGAATGCAGTGCAAGTGGAAGGAGTTCAGTCTCTTTTCCTGCCGGGCGTATGTTGTCCACTTCTCACTCCCATAGAGCAGTGTGCTGATGACGCAGGCGTTGTACACTGCCATCTTCGTCTTGACAGAGAGTTTGGGATTCTCCCACACTCGTGTGGTGAGGCGAGCGAGTGTGAAGGCTGATTTTCCAATCCTCTTGTTGATCTCTGTATCAAGGGAGAGGTTGTTGCTGATCGTGGACCCCAGGTACGTGAACTGATTCACGACCTCCAGCTTGTAGTCATCAATGGTGATGGTTGGTGGTGCTTCCGTGCCTTGCGCCAAGACGTTAGTCTTCTTCAGGCTGATGGTAAGCCCGAAGTCCTTGCATGCCTGGGAGAAGCGGTCCATCAGGGTCTGCAGCTCCTGCTGTGTGTGGGTTGCGACTGCAGCGTCGTCTGCGAACAGCATGTCTCTGATTAGAGCCTCGCGTACTTTGGTTCTGGTTTTCAGGCGGGCGAGGTTGAAAAGCCTGCCGTCAGATCTTGTGTGCAGGTAGATTCCCTCTGTTGTTGTGCTGAAGGCATGCCTCAGGAGCATAGCAAAGAAAATCCCAAAGAGGGTTGGCGCAAGTACACAGCCCTGTTTCACTCCGCTGCGTATGTTGAATGGCTCTGAGACGTTGCCATCGTGCTGCACTATCCCCTGCATGTTGGTGTGAAACGATTTGATGAGGCTTTGCAACTTTGGTGGGCATCCTATCTTTGGCAGGATCTTGAAAAGGCCCTCTCTGCTGACCAGATCGAACGCTTTGGTGAGGTCGATGAAGGCGACGTACAGAGGCATGTTCTGTTCTCTGCATTTCTCCTGGAGTTGGCAGATGGAGAATATCATGTCTACCGTCGATCGCTCAGCGCGGAAGCCACACTGAGACTCGGGGTAGACACGTTCGGCAAGCTTCTGTAGACGAACGAGAACAACTCGTGCGTAGACTTTGCCAACAACTCTGAGGAGGGAAATGCCCCTGTAGTTGTTGCAGTCGCTTCTCTCCCCTTTGTTTTTGTAGAGGGTGATGATCTTGGCATCCCTCATGTCCTGTGGTACGGCACCTTCCTTCCAGCACTGGCAGAGGACGTCATGCAATGGCAGCAGTAGGGCGGTCTTGCAGTGCTTGATCAGGTCAGGGGGTATGCCGTCGTTGCCGGGTGCCTTGCCAGCGGCCAAGCTATCATTGGCCTTACTGAGTTCGTCGATGGTTGGCTCGGCGTCAAGTTCGTCCATGGATGGTAGGCAGTCGATGGCATCAAGGGCTGACGGTGTCACGGTGTTCTGTCTAGAGTAGAGGTCGGAGTAGTGTTCCACCCATCTCTCCATCTGCTTGTTCTTCTCTGTGATCATCTCCCCAGTGGAGGATTTGAGGGGGGCCGTCTTGCTCTGAGCCGGACCAAGTGCTTTCTTGATGCCATCGTACATACCACAGATGTTCCCTGTTATGGCAGCGGTTTGAATGTCTTGGCTGAGCTGAGTCCAGTACTCGTTGGCACAGCGCCGAGCAGTCTGCTGAACTTTGCTTCTCGCAGCCCTGAGAATCTGGAGATTCTTCTCGTTTGGGTACTTCTTGTACTCAGCAACTGCTGAGCGCTTGGCTTCAATGACGGGGGTCATCTCGGTCAACTTGGCATCAAACCAGTCCTGTGACTTCGAGGTCTTCCTCCCAAAGGTAGCCAAGGCTGTGCGGTAGATGGTGTTTCGCAGCTCTTCCCACTTCTGCTTTGCAGATTCTCCTCCTTGTGGTACACCAAGTTCCTTCTCAAAGGTGGAGGCAAACTGCTCAACAAGTTCTGGTTGGGCCATCTTGCTGGTGTCAATCCGTGCTTTTCCAGGTTGTCTAGCACGAAGGAATTTCTTCAGCTGCAGCTTGACCTTGCAACACACCAATGAATGGTCTGTGTCGCAATCTGCACTCTGGAACGAACGGGTGATTAGCACGTTCTTCAGTGAGGTGCGCCTGGTCAGGATCAAGTCTAGCTGGTGCCAGTGCTTTGAGCACGGATGTTGCCAGGAAACCTTGTGTTGGGGCTTGGTCTTGAAGAACGAGTTTGTGATGCACAGATCATGATATGTGCAGAACTCGAGCAGCCGCTGTCCGTTGTCGTTCATTCTGCCCATGCCAAAAGGTCCAAGACAGGAGGGCCAGGAGTCGTGGTCAGCACCCACTCTGGCATTGAAGTCTCCAAGGAGAATGAGTTGTTCAGAGTTGGGGATGATCCTGACAGTTGTTGCGAGATTCTCGTAGAACTCGTCTTTTGCCTCTGGTGTGGCTGTCTGTGTTGGGGCATACACACTGACGAGGGTGACTGGGCCTGGACTGGGTGTAGTCCTTCTCTCTCAGTGTGCCTGCATCAGCTAACCATGTTTCCTGGAGATTGGCGATATCCACTCCCAGTCTCTTCAGCTCATTATTGATGATGGCAGTCTTCCTGGTGTCGTTGATGTCCTTTAGGTTAGCAGCGAGTCCTGTCATCATAGTGCGGACGTTCCAAGTTCCCAGTTTTAGAGTTGGTCTCTTTTGTTTTATTGTCTTGCCTGGTGCGAAGGTTCTCAGCCTGCTGTTTGGATTTCTCCTTATCCCCATGCACCCAATGAGGAAAGCAAGCTGTGGCGGGACAACACCTTATTGGCTGGGGGCTGCCCAGCTTGAGGCGGGCGGTAGCTGTCCAGTGAGATCTGATGATCCCTCCCACCGTCGGGAACAACCCCTGGCACCACGCTCTGCGCCAATTGAGCAGTGGCTTATAACCGGTAACTGTCATTCCCCATGTTTTGTCTACGCCAAAGGCGAAGCTGGAGTGTCCTCTACAGTGATCCGGTGTCCTACCTTCCAGCGTTGGGCGTTGGTAGGATTCAAGCCTGGGCAGGAAGATATGGAGGACAAGATGTTGCCCATGCAGCATGTCCCCCCTCTCCACGTCACTGATGAATCCAAAGGAACAGCAGGGCTGCTACAGTTTGGCACCAGCGCCGTTGCAGGAGCTGCCAGAACGATGTTGAGCACAACATAGAACTGCCTTAGGGGCTCCGACTCCGGATTTTTCCTCAGGGTTGACTCCCGAAGCCTTTCCCATGACCGGGTATGCCGCAAGGCAGCAGAGGTTTGAAATCAGGGTTTACCTTCCCCTAGATGGGCTACCTTCCCAGGTTGACGAGCCACCATCTACCCGAAGCATCTGGTTTTAAGGCGCCAGAGATCCGCCCTCGCCCCTTCTCCTATTAGTAAAAGCAGTTCCGCCGGGCTTAGAGACTAAACCACACGGGCAGGCTAGGAGTTGGACTTAGTTGTCAGAGGCTTTTCGAGACGCACGCCATAAGGAGCATTTTATGAGCACTGGGAGCTTAACCCCAGTGCCGCTCCTGGCTATGACAACCTTGGAACCACACCATGAGTGGTTTATAAATACACACACACCCTCTCCCCTCGTCTTACCAGAGTCTCCTGTTCTGTCTGCCCGGTGTGGTGAGTGTGTCTGGAGTTGAATAGCTCTCTCCGGGACTCACAGAAAATTAGGGCACAACACTCTCTTGTCTCACACTGGTCTTCAGTCCTTGCTCTGAGTTCATCTAGCTTATTTTCCAAAGACCGAACATTTGCAATTAAGAGACTGGGTAATGGTGGCCGGCTGGAGCGAGCCTTTAGCCTAGCATGTAGCCCTCCTCTCTTGCCTCGCCTTTGGAGCCTTCAACCACACCTCCAACGTGCTCTCTTGGGGTCAGCATGCTCACGTGGGCTTGGTGCTTCGGGGCCTTCCTGGTAGTCCTGATGGTCACCGCGGGGGCAGATGATGCATTGCAGGTTGGGTGGTATAAAGCCAGTAAACTCCACGTGGCTGCTTGACTTGATGATATCCAGTAGTGTTTGTCAGTTGCATTTTAGCAGTGCATGACCTCCATGCACTGTAGAAAGAACACCAACTATGCAAAAAAGGAGAAAAGTCGTCATTCGGGAGTGCAACGAGCAAAGACGTTCTCCAACGGTTGGCACCATCTTGCCCAAGTTAAACACAGATTTGTATTTGTAGTAACTGGAAAATACTGCATATAAGAAAGACATCCCTAAAACTTTACTAGTCAGTAAAAAAACAAAAAAAAAACAAAAAAAAAAACCCTCTTTTTAGTACCTGTTAAAACTCTTGCTGCAGCATTTTGGATGAGCTGAAGACATTTTAAAGATGTTTTAGGACAGCCTGATAATAAAGAGTTACAATAATCTAACCTAGAGCTAACAAAAATGTGGATCAGTTTCTCAGCATCACTCTGAGACAAGATGCTCCTATTCTTGGCAATACTACACAAATGATAGAAAGCAGTCTTAGAAACAAGTTTAATATGTGAATTAAAGAACAGATCTTGATCAAAAATAACTCCAAGTTTCCTCACAGAACCATTAAGGGAAAGAGTAACCACACTGAAACAAAGACTTTGATTTGGAAAGGTGCTTCTAAGGTTTTTTGGACCAACTAGAATGACTTCACTCTTATCTGAATTTAATACCAGGAAATTACAAGTCATCCAAACTTTGATTTCCTTAAGAAAAGCCTCTAATTTTGCAAGTTGATTACTGTCATCTGGCTTCACTGACAAGTATAATTGTGTATCATCTACATAACAATGAAAATGTATACAGTGCTTTCTAATAATGTTGCCTAGTGGAAGCATATATAAACTAAAAAGAATAGGGCCTAGCCCAGATCCCTGTGTAACTCCATGACTGAGCTTTGATTTAGAAGAAAACTCATTATTGACATGAACACACTTTAACCAGTAGGAGCCCACACACAGAGATGATGTCAGCAGGTTTATTAACATAAGACACAGCACTCAGCTGGATAATCACTATGGGAGAGGAACAAAACAGGTGTTTTACAATATGACAGTGAGCAGAAAACAGGGTGGAACATATATACACAAAACACTAATGACAACCGGCTGGGATTAATTAAGAGAGGAGGAGAGGATGAGAGGGATTATATATATATATATATATATACTGTATGTATATATATATATTTTAACATTAAATATATTGTCTTTGTAGTGTATTCAACTGAATATACTTTAGGTTGAAAAGGATTTTTAAATCATTGTATTCTGTTTTTATTTATGTTTTACACAACATCCTAACTTCATTGGAATTGGGGATTGTATAGAATCATTTCTGTATGATTTTAAACATACTTCAGCATGCTTGTCAGGGCTGAAACTGTCAGACAATCTAAAAATTAGAATATAATGGTTAAGTTATTGCACAGGGTCTAAATGTCTAATCCCTGTGTGCTTATTTGGCTATTATAGCCTAATGTGTAAAAATGTAAAACAAGTCCATAAATGTGGAGAGAAACGGCGAGATACAGTGGTGCGAGATACAGTGGGGCAAAAAAGTATTTAGTCAGCCACCAATTGTGCAAGTTCTCCCACTTAAAAGATGAGAGCGGTCTCCAATTTTCATCATAGGTATGCGTCAACTATGAGAGACAAAATGAGAAAAAAAAATCCAGAAAATCACATTGAACGATTTTTAATTAATTAATTGGTAAATTCCTCAGTAAAATAAGTATTTGGTCACCTACAAACAAGCAAGATTTCTGGCTCTCACAGACCTGTAACTTCTTCTTTAAGAGGTTCCTCTGTCCTCCACTCATTACCTGTATTAATGGCACCTGTTTGAACTCGTTATCAGTATAAAAGACACCTGTCCACAACCTCAAACAGTCAGACTCCAAACTCCACTACGGCCAAGACCAAAGAGCTGTCAAAGGATACCAGAAACAAAATTGTAGACCTGCATCAGGCTGGGAATACTGAATCTGCAATAGGTAAGCAGCTTGGTGTGAAGAAATCAACTGTGGGAGCAATTATTAGAAAATGGAAGACATACAAGACCACTGATAATCTCCCTCGATCTGGGGCTCCACGCAAGATCTCACCCCGTGGGGTCAAAATTACCACAAGAACGGTGAGCAAAAATCCCAGAACCACATGGGGGGACCTAGTGAATGACCTGCAGAGAGCTGGGACCAAAGTAACAAAGGCTACATCAGAAACACACTGCGCCGCCAGGGACTCAAATCCTGCAGTGCCAGACGTGTCCCCCTGCTTAAGCCAGTACATGTCCAGGCCCATCTGAAGTTTGCTAGAGAGCATTTGGATGATCCAGAAGAGGATTGGGAGAATGTCATATGGTCAGATGAAACCAAAATAGAACTTTCTGGTAAAAACTCAACTTGTCGTGTTTGGAGGCGAAAGAACACCATACCTACTGTGAAGCATGGGGGTGGAAACATCACACTTTGGGGCTGTTTTTCTGCAAAGGGACCAGGACGACTGATCCGTGTAAAGGAAAGAATGAATGGGGCCATGTATAGTGAGATTTTGAGTGAAAACCTCCTTCCATCAGCAAGGGCATGGAAGATGAAACGTGGCTGGGTCTTTCAGCATGACAATGATCCCAAACACACCGCCCGGGCAACGAAGGAGTGGCTTCGTAAGAAGCATTTCAAGGTCCTGGAGTGGCCTAGCCAGTCTCCAGATCTCAACCCCATAGAAAATCTTTGGAGGGAGTTGAAAGTCCGTGTTGCCCAGCGACAGCCCCAAAACATCACTGCTCTAGAGGAGATCTGCATGGAGGAATGGGCCAAAATACCAGCAACAGTGTGTGAAAACCTTGTGAAAACTTACAGAAAACGTTTGACCTATGTCATTGCCAACAAAGGGTATATAACAAAGTATTGAGATGAACTTTTGTTATTGACCAAATACTTATCTTACCGAAGAATTTACCAATTAATTCATTAAAAATCCTTCAATGTGATTTTCTGGATTTTTTTTTTTCTTATTTTGTCTCTCATAGTTGAGGTATACCTATGATGAAAATTGGAGACCTCTCTCATCTTTTAAGTGGGAGAACTTGCACAATTGGTGGCTGACTAAATACTTTTTTACCCCACTGTACAGAGTTTGTAAACTCTTTAGAATTTTCTAAACTTCTGCATATGACCTACAAAACCACATTTTCACGCAAGTCCTAGAAGTAGATAAAGAGAACCCAGTTAAACAAACGAGACAGAAATATTTTACTTTTTCATTTATTTATTGAGGGAAATGATCCAATGCTATATATCTATGAGTGGCACACGTTTATGAACCTCTAGGATTACCAGGCAGTTTGAAGGTGAAATTAGAGTCAGGTGTTTTCAGTCGATGGGATGGCAATCAGGTGTCAGTGAACACCCTGTTTTATTTAAAGCAGGGGTCTCCAATCATGTGCCATGGAGGGCCAAGACCCTGCAGGTTTTCCCTCCAGCCAGTGTCTTCAACTGCAGATTTCACTGAACTTCTTCCCACTGATTGCTGATAAGTGAAAACACCTGCTGAAGAGACTGGGTAGAAGAGAAAACCTGCAGGGTCTTGGCCCTCCATGGCACATGATTGGAGACCCCTGATTTAAAGAATATTTTATTTAAGCGTCAACACATGTTTGTGGAAGTGCATCATGGCATGAACAAAGTAGATTTCTGAGTACCTCAGAAAAACTGTTGTTAATGCTCATCAGGCTGGAAAAGGTTTCAAAACCATCTGTAAAGAGTCTGGACTCCACCAATCCACAGTAAGACAGACTGTGCACAAATGGAGTAAATTTAAAACTATTATTACCCTCCATAGGAGTGGTAGACCAACTAAGGCTACAGTCACACTGCAGGCCTTAATGCTCAATTCCAATTTTTTGCAGAGATCTGATTTTTTTGCATGGACGTTCACATTATAATTTAAATGCGACCCCCATCAGACTCCAGTGTGAACGGTCTACAGCTATGAAGTGACCCGCATGCGCAGAAAAAAACGGAACGTCAGACACAGCGCTGTGTTTACGGAAGTAAAGATGAGGTCAGGGGGGTAGAACTTCTTCACCTTGATGCAGAGCAGCAAAACAAAATGTTAAAATCATTCAGAAATGATTATGCACAAAATAAATATGAGGCCAGCTTCATTCCGCTACAGGCCAGATGACCACTGTGATCAGCTCTGCTTTAACAGAACTGATCCATTAAACAGCTCTCTTGAAAATGAGACTCTGTGTCTCAATGGGATTACCTGTAGAAATAAGGTTCATAATAAATAATCCTAGCAATTACAAAAGGGCTGTCGCCCTAATAAACAGCACGGCTCGTACCGGCGGTGTAACACCGTTCCTGCACAGGAAGGAGAAGCTGCCAGAGGCTCCCCTCTCCTGGACTGTGTTTTCATATCCCCCTATCTGGCCATCCCACTCCACAGTCTTGTCGGTATCAATTTTACATATTACAGTGGCCAGGACTGTGCTGTTTACAGGGAAAAAGGAATGTGCAGCTTCCAGTAAATGTGCCATTACTTTTTTTAAATGTGCCGTTACTCTCCACCTGCTATGTCTGACAGTTTCAGCCTCGAAGCCCCCCCACCCGAAATTTGGAAGTTGTTGTGCAGTTGGAGCCGACAAAATCACAATCCAGTGATAAAGGGAAGAAGATTGATTAAAAAGAGAGCACAAATCAGGAATGGCAATTTGATAAATAATATGGAGGATGTGGTCAGTGGTTTCAATACATTTTTTGTAAATGTTGGTCCTGAATTAGCAAAATCACTAGTGATAACAGAAACAAACAACAGTGGTTCTGTAAATGAAATAGAAGATAGAAATCCAAACACAATCTTTTTGGGTGCAGTTACTGAAAAGGAAATTATCGAGACTGAGTAAATTTAAGAACAAAAAATCAACGGACTGGAATGAAATTGACATGACAATAGTGAAAAAAGTAACTGAAGGAATTGTTAAGCCACTCACCCACATCTGTAACCTGTCATTTCAAACTGGTAAATTTCCAAACAAAATGAAAATAGCAAAAGTAATACCACTATACAAAACAGGAGACAGTCATTATTTCACAAATTACAGGCCAGTCTCTTTACTCTCACAATTCTCCAAAATACTTGAAAAAATCTTCACTAAGAGACTGGATGATTTCATTGAAAAACACAACCTCCTTACAGACAGCCAGTATGGTTTTAGAGCAGATAAATCTACATCTTTGGCACTGATCGAACTTATTGAAGAAATTACTGGTTGTATAGATAAAAAAAGTTTGCTGTAGGAGTATTTATAGATTTAAAGAAAGCTTTTGACACCATTGACCACAGAATACTACTAAGGAAACTGGAAAGGTATGGGATAAGAGGGGTCGGACTGAGTTGTGTGGAAAGTTATTTAAGTAACAGACAACAATTTGTGCAAATTGGTGAGCACAAATCACCCTTCATGGACATCACTTGTGGTGTGCCCCAGGGGTCAGTTTTGGGACCCAAACTCTTTATTTTGTATATAAATGACATATGCCAAGTGTCAAAAATTCTGAAATTTATTTTGTTTGCGGATAACACAAATATCCTTTGCACTGGTGAGAATTTGCAGCAGGTTTTAGAGGTGGTCACAACTGAAATGAAAAAGTTAACGCAGTGGTTCAACAAAAATAAATTCTCTCTAAATCTAAAAAAAAACAAAGATTATGTTGTTTGGAAACTATAAAATAAATCATGAAATAATGGTAACGATAGATGATACCAGAATAGAAACAGTACAGGAAAATAAGTTTCTGGGGGTGACGCTAGACAATAAAATCTGCTGGAAACCTCATATCAGTCACATCCGGGCCAAGTTGGCAAAATGTATAGGCATACTGGGGAAGACAAGACACATCTTGGACTATAAATCATTGGTCTTACTGTACAATTCACTGTTTCTACCTTATCTTAACTACTGTGTAGAAGTCTGGGGAAACACCTACAAGACCAACCTACAGTCAATATGCACATTACAAAAAAGAGCTATAAGGATAATAAATAATGTAGGATATAGAGACCATACCAATCCGTTGTTTTTAAAGTCACATGTCATAAAGTTCATCGATTTAGTTAAATTTAAGACAGCACAAGTAATGTACAGGGCAATTAATAATCAACTCCCAACTAATATACAAAAATATTTAAAAAAAGAGACAATGATCATAATTTGAGAGGAGACTTAAACTTTAAAAACCCAAGACATGAACAACCAAGAAAAGTCTGTGCATATCTGTCTGTGGGGTGGATTTGTGGAACAGTCTGGAGCCAGAACTGAAACTATGTACAAACAGAAATCAATTCAAAAAGAGGTATAAACATTATTTGCTGAAAGGATATATGTTAGAAGGGTAGTATTTATATGTATGATTCACTATGCTCACTCTGGGACACTATGGAATGGTGGGTGGGACAGCACTGTGTATATCTGTGTTGTTTGAGGCTGGTTTTGATGTATGGACATCAATGTATGTTAGGATAGATGGGTGTTAATGTTGATATGTACAAAATACAGTTAATTGTTTACTTGGGGTCTTAAATGTGGTAATTTGTATATAATTCACATGGGTGTATTTATGGAAAAGAGGAGATGGAATTTATAAGTGTTCACTTCTTCCTTCTCCCTTTCGAACACTGTATACTGTTACTTTATTGCATTTGTCATTTGTTTTGCTTTTGTTATACTTTTTTGTTTGAAATAGAGTATCTATCTACCTATCTACCTATCTATGCTTGTTGCATCCTCCACCACAGAATTGTAGCATCTGCCTCACTTCAATGAGGAAAAAGTCAGATGTAATGTGACATGACCGTTAAGACTGAGGTTTCTTTGGAAAATAGATACATATCCGAATTAGGACCATATATGAAAGTGGCCTGGCTCTGGTGTGAAAAAAATCAGATGCGTGCTGTTAAGAATATCATTAAAAAATCAGATATGGGTCACATTTGTGCAAAAAATCAGAATTGAGCATTAAAACCTGCAGTGTGACCATAGCCTAAGAGCACTCCAAGATCAAGATCTGTAATAGTTGGCAAGGTCACAAACAATCCAAAGGTAACTTCTAAACAGCTGAAGGCCTCTCTTTCATTGGCTAATGTTAATGTTCATGAGTCCACCATCAGGAGAACACTGAACAACAATGGGGTGTATGGCAGGGTTGCCACTGTTCTCCAAAAACAACATTGCTGCTTGTCTGCAGTTTGCTATACCAGACCTCACGTGGACAAGCCAGAAGGCTGCTGGAAAATGTTTTGTGGATGAATGAGATCAAAATAGAACTTTTTGGTCTGGATGAGAAGTGTTATGTTTGGAGAAAGGAAGATACTGAATTCCAGCATAAGAACCTTAGCCCATCTGTGAACCATGGTGGTGGTAGCATCATGGTTTGGGCCTGTTTTGCTGCATCTGGGCCAGGACAGCATGCCATCATTGAAGGAACAATGTATTCTTAATTATACCAGCAAATGCTAAAGGAAAATGTCAGGACATCTGTCCATGAACTGAATCGCAAGAGAAAGTAGGTCATGCAGCAAGACAACGATCCTAAGCACACAAGCCATTCTACCAAAGAATGGTTAAAGAAGAATAAAGTTAATGTTTAAGAATGGCTGGCTCAAAGTCCTGACCTTATTCCTACTGAGATGTGGAAGGGCCCGAAATGAGCAGTTAGTGAGGAGACCAACCAACATTCCAGAGTTGAAGCTGTTCTGTACAGAGCAATGGGCTAAAATTCCTCCAAGCTGATGTTCAGGACTGATCAAAAGTTACTGGAAATGTTTAGTTGCAGTTACTGCTGCAGAAGGGGGTCACACCAGATACTGAAATCAGAGGTTCACAAACTTTTGCCACTCATAGATATGCAATACTGGATCATTTTCTTCAGTAAATAAATGACAAAGTAAATATTTTTGTCTCATTTATTTAACTGGGTTCTCTTTATCTACTTTTAGGACTTGAGTGAAAATCTGATGATATTTTAGGTCAAATATATGAAGAAATGTAGCAAATTCTAAAGGGTTCACAAACTTTCAAGCACCACTGTAATTGATCAATTCTGTTGAAGCAGAGTTTTGGTCTCAACGGTCATCTGGCATGTAGAGGAATCAGCAAAGCTGGGCTGTCTTCTCTCTTTAGTCAACCAGCATATTTATTTAACAAATCTCGTCAAGTTCTCTCCACAATGATTAGACAACAATGGTCGCAAGTTGGCCACATGCACTCTATATTTATTCTGTGCATCGTCATTTCTGCATGTTTTCAGCATATTTTATTTTGCTGTGCTCAGTCTACCTCATGGTTCTTACCCCCAATGGAAGCACAAAGGGCGAGAGGGCCAAATACAGGAATGCCCTGAAGAAGTTCCTGGTCCCTGCAAGTGGAACTGGAGCTCATGTAAGTCACGTCCCATGGGAGACCCAAAACAATGTAAAAAACAAAGGCTGTATGTTTTGTTTTTGTTTTGTTTTTTTAAATAGAAGTGAGCGTTTTGATATTTTATCAATTATCACATGATCAAAAGACACTTTTCAGAAAGTTAACACCAAACCTACAAAAATACTGTTTGTAGTATTACAAACGGTAATGGTAACAGTAACGGGGGGGGGGGGGGGCTGAAAAGTTCATAGGATGAAAAGTTCATAGTGGTCATATTTGACCAAATGAGGTTTATTTTTCAACCACAGGGATCTAAGCGCTGCAACATCGAAGGAAGAAGTGTGTGGACCGAAGGGGAGACTATGTTGAAAAATAAAGCACATTTGGTCAAATTTTACTACTTTGAAGTTTTCAGCCCCCCCCCCCATAGTTTTCATTGTTGTTGTTTTTCTGATCTGTATTTCCTTGAAGAGCTAGTGAAGCAAACTGACTTTAAAAATATATACCAGACCTCTTAAGGCCTGCTCGACTAGTTTAGTGACCTTTTGACTCTCTTCTATCATGAAAGTCATCTCACATCTGATGGTTCCAGTCTTTCCATGGTTTCAAAGTCCAGGTTAAATCAAGGAATCACTAAGCAACATTCAATATCAAGTTTGGAAGAATAGTCTCTGTTCTGAAACCTGGTGTTGAAACATAGTTTTGCAGATTGACTTGTCTTGTCTACTGAGTCTTTTCATGTTGCTGCAATCGTCTTATCACATCCATTTGTTGGTTCTACAGCTTTGTTCTTTTGTCAGAAATCAATTCCTCCTGGTGTGTTAGATGTTAACCGTACTTATTTTCCTGTGCTTGTTCCTTTAAGAAACCAATATTGTTATTGTTAATGTTATTTCTAATACTTTGGATTCAAGTTGTCTCAGTTCAACAACCCCGCATCCTTAATAATGCAACATTCAGAAGCAATTTTTATGCCAATACACTTGCTTCAGCAATTTTCCATTGTTGGTTTAGAAGAATTCAATTTAAATCATCCAACACAGCTTGTTTATTTTTATAATAAGAAGCTTATTACACAGTGTGGCGTCTCTTGCTCAGAAACTCAACGCAGGAAAGATGGAGCTGCATCAGTCTTTATTTAATAAGGGATCGTTTAGCACAAGCAACATTACAACTTCTCCTAGACTTGATTTGACAGCTTTAAGGCTGACTCTTTGTATCTTGCACATCCCATCTGTTTGTCACCTCTTTGTGTGAATGGAGTTGCTCAAGCTGAAAATGTGTTGCAAGACTAACATTTGTGGAATATCAGTTATCATGATGCATGCTGGAGCTTGCAGAATAATGCCTGAACATTGGGCTTATGGTGCAGTCTGCATGACAAATACAGTGGCGTGAAAAAAGTGTTTTCCCCTTCCTGATTTGTCATTTGTTTGTATGTTTGTCACACTTAAATGTTTCAGATCATCAAACAAATTTAAATATTAGAAAAAGCTAACACAAGTAAATGCAAAATGCAGTTTTTAAATGAAGGTGTTTAATATTATAGGTAAAAAAAATTTTTTTTAAAAATCCAAACCTACACAGCCCTATGTGAAAGTGTGATTGCCCCCCCCCCCCCATGTTAAAACATAAGTTAACTGTGGTTTATCTTATCTTTGGAAAGCTGAGTTCAATTTCTCAAGCCACACCCAGGTCTGATTACTGCCACACCTGTTCTCAATCAAGAAATCACTTAAATAGGACCTGCCTGACAAAGTGAAAAAGGCCAAAAGATCCTCAAAAGCTAGAAATCCTGCTGCGATTCCCCCCCCCCACAAAAAAAAAAAAAAAATCAGGAACAAATGAGAAACAAAGTAATTCAATTCAATTCAGTTCAATTTAACTTTATTTATATAGCGTCATTTCACAACAACAGCCATCTCATAGCACTTTCAAATGTAGGGGAAATCCCCACAATTTCAGAAAGATCCCAGCAATCAGACGATCCCCTGTGAGCAAGCGCTTGGGAACGGTGGAGAGGAAAAACTCCCTTTTAACAGGAATAAACCTCTAGCAGAACCAGGCTAATTGAGATCTATCAGTCTGGGAAAGGTTATAATGTAGGACCTTGGGAAAGTCAGATTATTTAGCACCTCAGACAGAGACAGTGAATAAGCATGGGAGAACAATGCCCAGGGAGTTCCTGGACATATAGCCACAAAGAGTCAGAGACATAGGGGGTTGAAGGCAGTGTAATGTAAATGTCATGCTGTGTGATGAGAAACTTCCATGTAAATGTTTGAAGAGTGATTTGGGTAAAAGAGGAGAGAGCTTGCTGTAATGATTCAGTCTGTTCCGTGCTTGAGAGATGTGAAGTGTGTAATAAACAGTCTGTCCATGAATCTGCCTCTTATTTCACACACTCCACACTGGTGACCCAAGACGTATTATGGAACACGAGGCGAGAACCCCAGAGCCGGCCTGGTCAGGAAGCCCCAGCGATGCAGCAGCCATCCCACAGACAGCCCGGACTGGAGCCCCCAGCAACGCGTGTGCGGTTTCAGTCAAGCTACCGGACTTCTGGCAGCACAACCCGCGCTCTTGGTTCCACCACACCGAGGCCCAGTTCGTCCTCCGGGGAGTAACGGTAAACAACACCAAATTCTACCATGTGGTAGCAGTGCTGGACGCCCGCACAGCTCAGCAGGTAGCGAGCCTGCTCAATCAGCCTCCAGCCCGCAACAAAAACAAGGCGCTCAAGGCTGCGCTCACCCGGCGCTACACGCTCTCGGAATGTGAGAGAGTGGAGAGGCTCCTGGGGCGGACCGGGTTAGGAGATGGTTCGGCCGTCGATCTGATGGAGAAGATGCTGGCGTTAATGGGCACGGACGACAGGCACTTTCTGTTTGCCCACCTTTTCCTCCGGAACCTTCCAACAGAGGCGAGAGCGGTTCTGGCCAATTCGCCGTTGCTGGCCGCGCGTGACTACCGTGTGCTAGCCCAGGAGGCAGACCGGATCATCCTCACCACCATCCTCATCACCATCACAGTCAACGCGGCAGCAGCAGAGCCCAGCGAGACGACCAGAGGAGGCGAAGAGCCACCGACGGTAGCGGCAGCGGGGGGCCAAGGACCGCCAGAGAGACACGCTCTGCTTCTACCACCAACGCTTCGGAGAGAATGCGCGCAGGTGTGTGCCACCGTGCCAGTTCAAGCGCTCGGGAAACGCCAAGGCCGGCAGTCGGTAGCAGCTGCGACCGCCGGTGAAGAGAACAAGCTGCTCTACGTGACGGACTTGCGCTCGGGGAGACGCTTCCTCGTCAACACCGGAGCCCAGAAGAGCGTCATCCTGCCGTCCTACACTGACCGGCTGGCAGGACCTAGCGTCCCCGGACATGTGGCAGTAAACGGCTCGGAGATTAAGACGTTCGGTGAGAGGACACTGGCCTCATCTCTACATGGCCGTTCGTACGAGTGGACTTTTATCATAGCAGCACTGTGTTGCCCAATCCTGGGCGCTGATTTTCTGTGTGCGCATGGTTTACTTGTGGATGTTGCTAACAGGCGCCTGGTTAATGCACTGTCCTTTGAATCTCTCCCCTGTATAGCTCGAGGGACCCGGCCAACAGCACAAGCCCACGTCATAGCTCCAGGCGGTAAGTTCAACGCACTGCTCACTCAGTTCCCAGCACTCACGGTCCCGACGTTTTCGGCGGCCATTGCTAAACACGGGGTGGAGCACTTTATCACCACCACCGGGCGGCCCGTTTTTGCAAGACCTCGGCGCTTGGACGCAGCTCAACTGGCCATAGCGCGCGAGGAGTTAGCCAACCTGGAAAGGTTGGGCATCATCAGGCGTTAGAACAGCCCATGGGCATCCCCGCTACACATGGTCCCTAAGGCTGAGGGATCGTGGCGACCGTGCAGTGATTTCCGCAGGTTGAACAACGCCACAGCACACGACCGCTACCCGATTCCTCACATACAGGATTTTTCCCTTCACCTCGCCGGAGCACGCATTTTTTCCAAAATAGACATGGTCCGCGGTTACCAAGTCCCAGTGCACGCGGAGGACGTACCCAAAACAGCGGTAATAACTCCGTTCGGTTTATTCGAGTTTCTGTGCATGCCATTTGGGTTAAAAGGCGCGGCACAGACGTTCCAGCGCATGATGGATGCAGTGCTGTGCGATCTCCCGTTCGTGTTCGTCTACCTGGAAGATATCCTGGTAGCCAGTGCGTCCGAAGATGAACACGAAACCCACCTCAGGATGGTTTTCCGGAGGTTAGAGGAGCACGGGTTAATAATCAACCCGGCAAAATGCCAGTTCGGCGTGACGGAGATTGATTTTTTGGGGCACCGCGTCTCTTCGGAAGGAGTGATCCCGTTGCCCGACAAAATGCGCGCCGTGGCGGATTGCCTCAGACGGTCAGGGCACTGCAGAAATTTTTGGGGATGGTGAACTTTTATAACCGTTTCCTTCCCCGCGCGGCGCGGCGCGGCTCATGCAACCATTGTACGACGCGCTCAAGAGACAGAAACCTGCGGATGGGGTCGAATGGACCCCGGAGCAAGAGCGGGCATTCTCGGAGGTCAAAGCAGCCCTGGCAAACGCTGCACTGCTGGCGCACCCGGACCCGGCGGCCCGGATAGCGCTGACCACCGACGCTTCAGACGTGGCCATAGGGGCTGTCATGGAGCAGCGCGTCGCCGGGGCTTGGCAGCCACTCGCCTTTTTCAGCAGAACTTTGCGCAACAGCGAACGTAAATACAGCGCGTTCGACAGGGAGTTGCTGGCCCTCCACCTGGCCATACGCCACTTCCAGTTCTGGCTGGAAGGGCGCAGCTTCACCGCGTTCGTGGACCACAAGCCACTAACGTTCACGATGGCCAAGGTTTCAGAACCGTGGTCGGGCCGGCAGCAGAGACAGCTGGCCGCGATCTCAGAGTTTACTACCGATATTCAGCATGTGTCGGGTAAACTGAATGTGGTGGCGGACTGCCTCTCGCGCGCCATGGTGGCCCCGGTCTATGTGGGGATAGATTACGCAGCCATGGCCGCGGAGCAGATTAGCGATGCAGACGTGCGCTTCCTCCAGTCTGGACCAATAGGGTTAAGGCTGGAGAGCAGAGTGCTGCAAGACCGCATGCCCCCCCAATCTGCGATGTCTCCATGGGACGCCCGTGTCCGGTGGTCCCAGTCATGTGGTGCCGCCGCGTGTTTAGTCGGTTCACACTCTGGCGCACCCAGAAGTCCACGCGTCATTCAAAATGGTGGGAGAGAAGTTCGTGTGGCCGAGCCTACGCAAACAAGTAAAAAAGTGGGCTGCAGCCTGCGTGGCGTGCCAACGAGCCAAGGTACACAGACACACGAAGGCTCCCTTGGAGCCATTTCAGGTACCGGCTAAGAGGTTTGACCATGTTCACGTGGACCTCGTGGGCCCCCTCCCGCCATCACAGGGGTGCACGCACCTCCTGACAGTGGTGGACCGCATCACGTGTTGACCAGAAGCAGTCTCGCTGGCGGCAACCACGTCCGCAAACGTAGCACACGCTTTTTTAACAGCATGGGTGGCGCGCTTTGGAGTCCCGTCGGACATTACGTCCAACAGGGGCCCTCAATTTGTTTCCGAACTCTGGTCCACGATGGCCCGCAGCCTGGGTGTTGCAATTCATCGCACAACCGCGTACAACCCACAGGCCAATGGGTTATGCGAGCGTTTTCATAGATCACTGAAAGCAGCACTCAGGGCTTCACTGACGGATGCAAATTGGGTGGACAGGTTGCCGAGGGTTTTATTGGGGTTGTGCTACGAGCCAAAAGAGGATTTGGAAGCTTCCCCGGCAGAGCTTGTTTTTGCGCAGCCCCTACGGCTGCCCGGGGAATTTCTGCCAGATAATCCCGAGCCGAACAGCTCCCCGTCTCAACTTTTGCAGCGTAGCGAAAACACAGGCACGCTGCCAGGCCCTGCCCATCACTGTTTTCCCCGTGCTTTCGTACCTAAAACTTTGAAGAATGCGGAGTTCGTGTTCGTCAGACACGACGCCCACCGCCCTCCATTGCGCCCACCCTATGATGGACCGTTTAGAGTGTTGGAAACAGGGGATAAGCATTTTTTGCTAGACTTGGGGGGCAGACGGGAAAAAATTGGCATAGACAGACTCAAACCCGCCTTTGTAGCGGCAGACGAGCAGGTGCTGTTGGTAAGGGCCCCTCGACGTGGAAGACCCCCACGGAGAGCTCCCCAGTGGAACGATTCACCAGAGCAGCCACACGAACAGAGTGAAGTTTCCCCCCCCCCTCTCCACGGCTCACTTCTCACTGGGTCTCACTCACTGGGAGTGTCAGACACACTCCCAGCAGCCCCCCACCGGCACAGCAGCGCCACGGAGGCAGTAAACCCCAGTTACAGCAGATATGGGAGGAGACTGAAGCCAAAAGACAGTGTGGACTGATGTTCTGTCTTAAGATGCTGGGTGGGGGGGGGGGTGTAGGACCTTGGGGAAATCAGATTATTTAGCACCTCAGACAGAGACAGTGAATAAGCATGGGAGAACAATGCCCAGGGAGTTCCTGGGCATATAGCCACAAGGAGTCAGAGACATAGGGGGTTGAAGGCAGTGGAATGTAAATGTCGTGCTGTGTGATGAGAAACTTCCATGTAAATGTGTGAAGAGTGATTTGGGTAAAAGAGGAGAGAGCTTGCTGTAATGATTCAGTCTGTTCCATGCTTGAGAGATGTGAAGTGTGTAATAAACAGTCTGTCCATGAATCTGCCTCTTATTTCACACACTCCACAATAAAACCATTTCTAAAGCTTTAGGACTCCAGCAAACCACAGTGAGAGCCATTATCCACAAATGGTGAAAACATGGAACAGTGGTGAATGTTCCAAGGAGTGGCCGGCCAACCACAATTACCCCGAGAGCGCAGCGATGACTCATCCAAGAGGTCACAGAAGACCCCACAACAACATTCAAAGATCTGCAGGCCTCACTTGCTTCAGTTCAGGTCAGTGTTCAGAACTCCACCTTAAGAAAGAAACTGGGCAAAAATGACCTGCATGGCAGAGTTCCAAGACGAAAACCACTGCTGAGCAAAAAGAACATAAGGGCTGGTCTCACTTTTGCCAGAAAACATCTTGATGATCACCAACACTTCTGGGAAAATACTCTGTGGACTGACAAAAGTTGAACTTTTTGGAAGGTGCGTGTCCCATTACATCCGGCGTAAAAGTAACACAGCATTTCAGAAAAGGAACATCATACCAACAGTAAAATGTGGTGGTGGTAGTGTGATGGTCTGGGGCTGTTTTGCTGCTTCAGGACCTGGAAGACTTGCTGTGGTAAATGGAACTATGAATTCTGCTGTCTACCAAAAAATCCAGAAGGAGAATGTCCGGCCATCTGTTCGTGACCTCAAGCTGACGCACACTTGGGTTCTGCAGCAGGACAATAATACAAAACACACCAGCAAGTCCAGCTCTGAATGACTTAAGAAAAACAAAATGAAGGCTTTGGAGTGGCCTAGTCAAAGTTCTGACCTGAATCCGATTGAGATGCTGTGGCATGACCTTAAAAAGGCGGTTCATGCTGGAAAACCCTCCAATGTGGCCGAATTACAACAATTCCGCAAAGATGAGTGAGCCAAAATTCCTCCACAGCGCTGTAAAAGACTCAATACCAGTTATCGCAAACGCTTGATTGCAGTTGTTGCTGGTAAGGGTGGCCCAACCACTTATTAGGTGTAGGGGGCAATCACTTTTTCACACAGGGCTGTGTAGGATTGGATGTTTTTCCCCTTAATAATAAACACCTTCATTGAAAATTGCATTTTGTATTTACTTGTGTTTTCTTTGTCTAATATTTAAATTTGTTTGATCTGAAACATTTAAGTGTGACAAATACAAAAAAATGAGAAATCAGGAAGGGGGCAAACACTTTTTCACACCACTGGATGTGGGGGTGTTAGTAATACCAATGATTTAAAGAAATGTAAAAACAAAATTTGCTGGTCCATTGTTAATGTCTTTGATTGATCTCTCATGAATATTTGATCTTGAGTTGCTTCGACTGGATTAATTTAATGGTAATCAGCTGGCAAGGCAGTTGAAGCAGAGGGGCTTTTGCCAAATTTTCTACCCTCTCGGTGAGCTATCAGTTGTGATCTATAGGCAAGGGCAGTCCAAGATGGGTTGCAACAATAGTCACTGCAGTGAATAGCAGGATTTAAGGGACTGTCCTTGTAAAACTGCCTTTATGTACAATTGCCAAACACCTCTATCCCCAGCTGATTTATCTATACTCACGAGAGAACAGTTACCAGTGGTTAACTTGGGAGGTCATGATGGAGTCTTGATAGTGAAAATGCTATGTACTGGCAGGTGAGACTTACACACTTGGCTTGCTTTTCGTTGAGGCAAGCCTGCGTGGTAGCTGAAAGAATAAATTTCCACTGTAATTCTGATGATACACAGTTGTACCCGTCAGTGAAACCAGAAGACACAAATCAATTGACAAGGCTACATGCATGTCTTAAAGTCATAGGAACCTGGATAAACCACAACTTTTTAGTACTGAACTCAGACAAAACTGAAGGTATTGTAACTTGAGACTCTGTCAGAGTCTGATCAGATATGGAGCTTAGATGTTTTTACCTTAGCCCCTAGCACCATTCTCAGGAATCTTGGAGTCATTTTTGATCAGGATTTGTTATTTAATTCACAAATCAAACAAATCTCTAAAACTGCTTACTTCCACTTAAGGCAAGAAAGGCAAGTTTATTTGTACAGCACATTTCGTGGACAAGACAATTCAAAGTGCTTTACATAAAAACATTAAAGCATTATAGCAAGATGCAAAAGGAATACATAATAATTTAAAAGCAAATTAAAAAGTAAAATAAAGAAACAAAAACAAGCTTAAATAGAATACGACAGAAATAAAAGTTAGTGTATTGTTGCCACGAACCGAGTTGGTGTTGTCCATAGGCTCGGTTCTGACCATTCTCTGGGGCTCAGATATCGGTATATTTGTGTACTGTGTTATCTTTTGTGTTCTCGTTGTTTCTATGTCATTTGTTCTTTTTTCCGTGCCTGTAGCCACTGTTCGGGCCTGCAGCTGCTAGGCAGCCTCTTTGACATACATTCGTGTGGTCTGACCACGCACCCTCTCTCTTGACAGCCAGCTGGTTCAACTCCAGCGATTGTCTTTCCAGCGCCTTGCCCAGGTACACCTAATCTGTCATGCCAGCAATGCTTGTACTTAAGCAGCCTTTGCCATTCAAACATTGCTGGACCATTGATTCGTCTGTGAGGAGTGTTATGGCCACCGTTCACTGTGGTCGGCCTGCTGCACACCAGGCGTGCGAGTCTTGTAGTGAACCCTGTCATCCTTTTTGTAAGTCTGCTTAGTTTTTGTGAATTCTTGGTCTTGTGGCCACGGTACACTGTGGTCTGCCCGCTGCACGCTTGACGTGAGCTGTTTAGTGTATGCTGTACTGTTAGTGTAAGTCTTTATTTTTGGGAACTGTCTGCCTCTTGGTTAATGAATGTGTTGTGGTGTAACCCTCAAAGTAAATCAATTCTTTCTCCTCACTCCTCGATGCGCTGCGTAGAAGCGCACGAGGAGGGTCATGACAATTGTAGGATATTAACAACTGTTCTACTGAAAAGCTGCGGCAAAAGACTTTCAGTACAACACGGAGTCATGCCACCTGCAGAAATTCTCTGAAGACTCAGCTGTTGTGGGGTGTATAAGAGGAAGTGAGGAGGGGGAGTACAGGGCACTGACAGATTTGTGGAGTGGACAGAGCAGAATCAACTGAGGTTGAATGTCAGCAAGACCAGAGAGATGGTAATTGACTTCAGGAAGAAGAGGACGCCTTCACAGCCATTGCAGATTGGGGGGGAGGACGTGGGAGTGGTTGAGGACTACAAATATCTGGGTGTCAGGATCAGCAGCAGGTTGGACTAGAGATCCAACACCGATGCTGCGCACAAGAATGGGATGAGCAGACTCTACTTCCTGAGGAAGCTGAGAGCCTTCAACGTGTGTAGCAGGATGCTGGAGCTCTTCTATCAGACTGTTGTCGCCAGCGCCATCTTCTTTGCTACTGTGTGTTGGGGTAACAGTATCAGGGCCAGAGACACCAACAGACTTGACAAGATTATCAAGAGGGCTGGCTCTGTAATTGGTCTCAGACCAGAGACATTTGAGACCGTTACAGCCTTGAAAAATAGCTTTTTCTGATGAAAAAACTAGCCAATTTTAGCATCGGCGGCTAGCGTTTTTAAGTTAACGATTAGCATCCATATACACAATGAATAAATAGCACTCACCATGCCAAGTGGCTCGTGCTTCAATGGAGTTCCCGTGCTCAACGTGAGTTCACAGCCTTTGGATCCCAATCTTAAAATTTAATAGACGGGGCATTAGAATTTGGCAATAAACAATGTCTCATTTATCATTTTGGTTTAGGCTTACCAGGTTTTATCCAGGCAAAGGCTGCTACCAGCACGCTAGCGTCGCCATATCACCAAGGACCGTCTCTCTCTCTGGTCTGTGTCTTTCGGCGTCTGGCGTGACTGAGCCAAAAATGGAAGTCATCCCAGACCCAGGGAGAGAGCGCTTAACCCATTGGCTGGCGTGACCCAGCAACGGCGCACCCATTGGTTACAATAAATATCAACACACAATACTAGGAACTTTATCAGAATATTCTAGAAAACGTTCCTACTATTTATGAATATATATTTATTTAAATATTCATCCATCCATCCATCCATCCATCCATCCATCTTCTACCGCTTTTCCGGAGGTCCGGGTCGCGGAGGCAGCAGTTCAAGCAGAGAAGCCCAGACTTCCCTCTCCCCAGCCACCTGCTCCAGCTCTTCAGAGGGGATACCAAGGCGTTCCCAGACTAGCTGGGAGACATAGTCTCTCCACCGAGTCCTGGGTCTGCCCCGGGGTCTCCTCCCAGTGGGACGTGCCTGAAACACCTCAAGTGGGAGACGTCCAGGAGGCATCCTAATCAGATGCCCATACCACCTCAACTGACTCCTTTCAATGTGGAGGAGCAGCGGTTCTACTCTGAGCCTCTCCCGGATGACTGAGCTCCTCACCCTATCTCTGAGGGTGAGTCCAGCAATCCTACGGAGAAAGCTCATTTCAGCCGCTTGTATCCGCGATCTCGTTCTTTCGGTCATTACCCAAAGCTCGTGACCATAGGTGAGAGTAGGAACGTAGATTGACTGGTAAATCGACAGCTTTGCCTTAGAACTAAGCTCCCTCTTCACCACAACAGACCGGTACAACGTCCGCATCACTGCAGATGCTGCTCCAATCCGTCTGTCGATCTCTCGCTCCATTTTCCCCTCACTCGTGAACAAGACCCCAAGATACTTAAACTCCTCCACTTGGGGCAGGAGCCTGTCCCCAACCCGGAGAGGACAATCCACCTTTTTCCGGCTGAGGACCATGGACTCGGACTTGGAGGTGCTGATTCTCATCCCAGCCGCTTCACACTCAGCGGCAAACCATCCCAGCAAGAGCTGTAGGTCATTGCTGGATGAAGCCAACAGGACAACATCATCTGCAAACAACAGAGATGAGATCCTGTGGTCACCAAGTATGACACCCTCCATTCCCTGGCTGCGCCTAGAAATCCTGTCCATAAAAATTATGAACAGGACTGGTGACAAAGGGCAGCCCTGGCGGAGTCCAACTCTCACTGGGAATGACTCCGACCGAGTGTTGGCAATACGAACCAAACTCTCACAACGGTCGTACAGAGACCGAATAGCTCGTAACAACAAGCCCGATACCCCATACTCCCGAAGCACCCCCCACAAAAATCCACGAGGGACGCGGTCAAATTCCTTCTCCAAGTCCACAAAACACATGTAAACTGGTTGGGCAAACTCCCACGAACCCTCAAGAATTCTCGAGAGGGTAAAGAGCTGGTCCGATGTGCCACGGCCAGGACGAAAACCACATTGCTCCTCCTGAATCCGAGGTTCGACCAACGGCCGGACTCTCCTCTCCAGTACCTTGGCATAGACCTTCCCAGGGAGGCTGAGGAGTGTGATCCCTCTAAAGTTGGAGCACACCCTCCGGTCCCCTTTTTTGAAGAGAGGAACCACCACCCCGGTTTGCCATGCCAAAGGCACTGCCCCCGACCTCCACGCAATGTTGCAGAGGCGTGTCAACCATGACAGCCCAACAACATCCAGGGCCTTGAGGTACTCGGGGCGAATCTCGTCCACCCCCGGGGCCCGGCCACCAAGGAGATTTTTAACCACCTTGGCGACCTCAGCCCCTGTGATAGGCGAGTCATCCCCCTTGTCCCCAAACCCTGCTTCCTCTGTGGAAGGCGTATCAGTGGGATTGAGGAGATCCTCGAAGTATTCCTTCCACCGCCCGACGATATCCCCAGTTGAAGTCAACAGTGTCCCATCCGCACCATACACAGTGTGGACGGGGAGCTGCTTTCCCCTCCTGAGCCGCCGAACAGTTTGCCAGAATCTCTTTGAAGCCGACCGAAAGTCTTGTTCCATGGCCTCACCGAACTCCTCCCATACCCGGGTTTTTGCTTCAGCAACCACCCGAGCTGCACTCCGCTTGGCCTGCCGGTACACCTCAGCTGCTTCGGGAGTCCCACAAGCCAACCAAGCTTGATAGGACTCCTTCTTCAGCTTCATGGCCCCCCTCACCACTGGTGTCCACCACTTGGTTCGGGGGTTGCCACCACGAGATGCACCGACCACCTTGCGGCCGCAGCTCTGGGCCGCCGCTTCAACAACAGAGGTGGAGAACATGGCCCATTCAGACTCCATGTCTCCAGACTCCCTCGGAATGTGGTTGAAGTTCTTCCGGAGGTGGGAGTTGAAGACCTCCCGGACAGGGGCCTCAGCCAGACGCTCCCAGCACACCCTCACTATACGTTTGGGTCTACCAGGTCTGAATGGCTTCCTCCCCTGCCATCGGATCCAACTCACCACCAGGTGGTGATCAGTTGACAGCTCTGCACCTCTCTTTACTCGGGTGTCCAAGACATACGGTCGCAGGTCTGATGATACGATAACAAAATCGATCATCGACCTGCGGCCTAGGGTGTCCTGGTGCCAGGTGCACATATGGACACCCTTATGCTTGAACATGGTGTTCGTTATGGACAGACTGTGGTTAGCACAGAAGTCCAATAACTGAACACCACTCGGGTTCAGATCGGGCAGGCCGTTCCTCCCAATCACCCCCCTCCAGGTTTCACTGTCGTTGCCCACGTGCGCATTGAAGTCCCCCAGTAGGACAATGGAGTCTCCAGGAGGAGCACCCTCCAGCACCCCAGTCACAGACTCCAAAAAGGGTGGGTACTCTGAAACATCATTTGGTGCATAGGCACAAATGATGGTCAGGACCCGTTTCCCAACCCGAAGGCGCAGGGAAGCAACCCTTTCGTCCACCGGGGAAAACTCCAATATAGAGGCAGCAAGGTGGGGCGATACAAGAATACCTACCCCTGCTCGTCGCCTCTCGCCCGGGGCAACTCCAGAAAAGGCCAAGCTCCAGCCCCTCTCCAGGAGACTGGTTCCGGAACCGGAACTGTGTGTTGAGGTGAGGCCGACTATATCTAGCCGGTATCGCTCAATCTCGTACACCAGCTCAGGCTCCTTCCCCACCAGAGAGGTGACATTCCACGTACCAAAAGCCAGTTTAGAAAGCTTGGGATCAGTCCGCCAAGGTCTCCGCCTTTGACTGCTACCTAATCCACATAGCACCGGACTTCCATGATCCCTCCTGCAGGTGGTGAACCTACTGGAGGGCGGACCCATGTAACTCCTTCGGGCTGAGCCCGGCCGGGTCCCATGGGTGGAAACCTGGCCACCAGACGCTAGCCTTCGAGCCCCTCCCCCAGGCCTGGCTCCAGGGTGGGGCCCCGGTAACCCCATACCGGGCGGGGTACACTGAATCCTTGATATACAATTTATCATGAGAGTCTGTTGGATCGTTCTTAGTCTGGCCCTTCACCCAGGACCAGTTTGTCTTGGGAGACCCTATCAGAGGCAAATTGCCCCGGACAACATAGCTCCTGGGATCACTGGGGCACGCAAACCCCCCCACCACGATAAGGTGACGATCCATGAGGGGGTTAAATATTCATATTCATATAAATTAATGTGCACGGTGGCGCAGTGGTTAGCACTGCGGCAGCACAGTTTTACCCTCGGCTGGGGGATCGCGGGGATCATGAGATCGTGGGTTCGATCCCTGCCCCCGGCCAACAGTGATCTGTGTGGAGTTTGCATGTTCTCCCCGTGTTGCGTGGGTTTACTCCGGGATTTCTCCGGTTTCCTCCCACATGCTAAAGACACGCAGGTTAGGGATACGGGGCGCTTGCGCACGCAGCGACCGGCAGCTGGTGGCTTGTCACCAGACTGCAAAACAAATCTATCTACGGGTACAAAATAAGTACAAAAAAATTTTTTTTTTTAAATTATGTATTCCCATTGTGAAATGGGTGTTTTTCTTTTCTAAAAGTGGTATCGATATTTATAGTTTAATTCACGTTAAACTATCTACTCCCATTGTGAAATGAATGTCCCCCCTTCTTCTTAAAGCGGTATCGACATTCATATTTTTAATCACGTTTTTAACACTGGGTTACACTATCCCCCCTTAGAATCATGCAAGTCCCTTTGCATGGGATTAGCTAAATGGTACTGACGGGAGAACTAGTGTTCATGGGAATAATCTTATGATCTGACTCTATTAAGGCTCTGGTAAAAGCCAGGTTTGAATAATCTTAGGATCTGTCTCTGTTAAGGCTATGGTAAAAGCCAGGTTTAATCCTTGAAACAGGGACTGGGCAACAGTTATAAGCGGGTTTCCCAACTGACTATACTGTAGTCTTTCTGGCTGGGAGGTTGTCCTCTCGGAGCGTCTCACAGTCTGTGGGACTTATTTTTCAGGTTCTTTTTCTTCCACAGGTTCATCACAGGTACTTTTATCAGGTGAGTTGGTTTCACTTTCAGTTCCATTCTCATTGTTTGATGGTTCCACATTTGTTTCAGTTTCCGCCAGGTTTCCATCATCAGGCAAGTTGTCACATCCAGGTGAAGTGACATTTTCTATTTGGTTGTCATTCTCAGGTAAGCGAGTTTCAGCAGGAATGTCTCCTTTAAAGAATATCTTTGGATGGGGAATTTCATAAACTCGAGTGAGCTTTATGGGTGTTTGGATTGGTTCTTCTCTGTACCAACAGACATCTTCATTTTCCGGTTCTGAATTCTCACATTCCTCACTGTGTTCAGGTGATTGTCTTGTCTTAGGTTTGCGGACACGTTTTGGTTGGACAGGTTCTTCTTCAACAGGGGCAAGAAAACCACAGGGAAGCAAGAGGTCGCGGTGAACGGTGCAAACAGGACCATCTTTTGTCTCAGGTCTTATAGTGTAAACCGGCAAGTCACCTTCTTGGCTCACCACAATGTGGATTTCAGCTTCCCACCTATCTGCTAGTTTGTGTTTGCCTCTGAGGCGGACTGCACGTACCAAAACTCTGTCGCCTGGTTCTAGTTTTGAGGGTTTCACTCGCATATCAAATCTTGTTTTGTTTCTTTCAGCCATCTTGTTCGCATTTTCTGCTGCTAGTTTGTAGCTTTTTTGTAGAGCTGTCTTCAGTTTTTCAATGTACTGGGAATGTGACTTGAAACTTTTGTTGTGAAACGGGAGCCCAAATGCAAGATCGATTGGCAATCTCGGCTGACGACCGAACATTAACTCATACAGGGCAAAACCAGTAGTGTCATTTTTTTGTACAATTGTACGCATGTACAAGTGGTTTTACATAGTTGTGCCAATGAGAGTTGTTCTTTTCCTCCAGAGTACCCAGCATGCTCAATAACGTTCTATTGAAACGTTCTACCAGGTTACCTCTGGGATGATAGGGTGCCGTCCGGATTTTGCGAATGCCCATGATTTTGCAAAGTTCTTTTATGATATGGGACTCAAAATCAGGACCCTGATCACTAAGTAAACGTTTGGGTATCCCGTAGTGGACTATAAAGTTGTCCCAAAGTGCCTTTGCAACGGTCTGAGCTTTCTGATTGCTGGTAGGGATGGCTATAGCGTACCGTAAAACGGGGCTATAAGGGACGGCGGGGTAATAAGGGACACTTTTCTGGGAAATGTTTTAAATGTAATTCTGCTTTTTTTATTTTGAGCAGGACGCTGAGTTGTGTTGTTATTGTCTTTCCTGTAGATAGATATTAGTTTTAAGAAATTTGTCGCCGTTATATTTAAGGAAAATTCGAAAAAAAAAAAGTGTCCCTTATTACCCCGCCGTCCCTTATAGCCCCGTTTTACGGTATTTCGTGAAATGATCAGTTAACACGATCACATCCTTTGTGTTGCTTTGATCGGGCTCAATGGACAGGAAATCCATACAGACAAGTTCAAGCGGTCGGGTGGACTTGATGTTTACAAGCGGAGCAGCTCGCTCTGGAGCAGTTTTACGTCTTACGCAGCGATTACATGTCTTGATCTTCTTTTCAATATCTGCCGCCATGCGAGGCCAATAGAACCTTGTTCTGGCGAGATCCAAAGTACGCTCTGTGCCTAAATGGCCCATGTCACAGTTGAGGCTTTGAAAGACTGAATCGCGGAGTTGTACAGGTAAGACGAGCTGGTAAATAACATTTCCTCCGTCTTGACGAGTGCGGTAAAGGATGTTATTGCACATTTCAAGTCGACCAAGCTCTCAGAGTAACAAGTTGATGTCAGGAAGTTCAGTTCGTACAGTTGGTGGAACTTTCAGTCCAGTTTCAATTTGGGCAATCACTTCTCTTAAACAGGGGTCAGTTCCTTGTTCGTTTTTGATCTGTTTAGGAGTCATGTGGGATACAACTGGAAGACCACCAAAGCCATCTTCATCGGCGTAGTCATCTGGAATGGCGGCTACAGAGATGGCTAACGAGTGAACTAAAGGGAAGGTGTTGTCTGGAGAACTACAGACAAGGTGTTTTTCATATATAGCAGACACTACCTCGGAACTTAAACTGTCTTCAGGAAGAGACAAGTGAGTTTGAGTGAACTGCTGTATGCGATCGAGCTCCTTTTGGGACACTGCGTCATTAAGTAACTCGCCATGTGGCCGTCTAGAGAGGCCGTCTGCATCTGAGTTAAAGGGTACCTGTGGTGGTCGTGAAAAAAAAAGATATTATATTGAGCCCCTGTCTCATGTTCTAGTTCAAGTTTAAGTTGAAATTCATGTTCAGAGTAATTTGATATAAATCCATTGCTGATGTGCTTGTTCAGCTATGTCAGCAAAACATGGGTGCAGCCATACTAGCGGCTACATGGCCTGCCAGGACGCTTCCTGTGACGTAATATCGTGGTTACCGCGATCTGGATCAATATTGGCTGAGCCTGGAGCGCCCGGATGAGCAGTGGCTTTCAGGATATTCAAATTCAAATTCAAACGTTTATTTCAAACTCAGGGTTCATATTAAATGCAGAACTAAAACAAGTAGAAAATAAATAAATAAATGCTTAAATTCAGCGGTTCGTCTCGTCTGATCTGAGCTCGTAATGCCCGCGAGACCGGCTGGGCTCCTCCCTCGCCGCTAAAACTATATACAGAGCAGCAGACACTCGGCGCGTTGCGGTGTGTGTGAGGACCAAAATTCAAACGTTTATTTCAAACTCAGGGTTCATATTAAATGCAGAACTAAAACGAGTAGAAAATAAATAAATAAATGCTTAAATTCAGCGGGTCGTCTCGTCTGATCTGAGCTCGTAACGGTCATAACCCTGGCGTGAAGGCCACTCAGAAAGTATCACCGTAACCCCCCCCCCCCAAAAAAAAACCCCAGCACCTTGACACACACTGTGGTTACTATAGCGTGGGTCCTAAATACAGGTAATATATATTTATAATATTAGATATTTATATATCCATCCATCCATCCATCTTCTACCGCTTTTCCGGAGGTCCGGGTCGCGGAGGCAGCAGTTCAAGCAGAGAAGCCCAGACTTCCCTCTCCCCAGCCACCTGCTCCAGCTCTTCAGAGGGGATACCAAGGCGTTCCCAGACCAGATGGGAGACACAGTCTCTCCACCGAGTCCTGGGTCTGCCCCGGGGTCTCCTCCCAGTGGGACGTGCCTGAAACACCTCAAGTGGGAGGCGTCCAGGAGGCATCCTAATCAGATGCCCATATCACCTCAACTGACTCCTTTCAATGTGGAGGAGCAGCAGTTCTACTCTGAGCCTCTCCCGAATGACTGAGCTCCTCACCCTATCTCTGAGGGTGAGTCCAGCAATCCTACGGAGAAAGCTCATTTCAGCCGCTTGTATCCGCGATCTCGTTCTTTCGGTCATTACCCAAAGCTCGTGACCATAGGTGGGAGTAGGAACGTAGATTGACTGGTAAATTGACAGCTTTGCCTTAGAACTAAGCTCCCTCTTCACCACAACAGACCGGTACAACGTCCGCATCACTGCAGATGCTGCTCCAATCCGTCTGTCGATCTCTCACTCCATTTTCCCCTCACTCGTGAACAAGACCCCAAGATACTTAAACTCCTCCACTTGGGGCAGGAGTCTGTCCCCAACCCGGAGAGGACAATCCACCTTTTTCCGGCTGAGGACCATGGACTCGGACTTGGAGGTGCTGATTCTCATCCCAGCCGCTTCACACTCAGCGGCAAACCGTCCCAGCAAGAGCTGTAGGTCATTGCTGGATGAAGCCAACAGGACAACATCATCTGCAAACAAGAGAGATGAGATCCTGTGGTCACCAAGCATGACACCCTCCATTCCCTGGCTGCGCCTAGAAATCCTGTCCATAAAAATTATGAACAGGATCGGTGACAAAGGGCAGCCCTGGCGGAGTCCAACTCTCACTGGTAATGACTCCGACCGAGTGTTGGCAATACGAACCAAACTCTCACAACGGTCGTACAGAGACCGAATAGCTCGTAACAACAAGCCCAATATCCCATACTCCCGAAGCACCCCCCACAAAAATCCACGAGGGACGCGGTCAAATGCCTTCTCCAAGTCCACAAAACACATGTAAACTGGTTGGGCAAACTCCCACGAACCCTCAAGAATTCTCGAGAGGGTAAAGAGCTGGTCCGATGTGCCACGGCCAGGACGAAAACCACATTGCTCCTCCTGAATCCGAGGTTCGACCAACGGCCGGACTCTCCTCTCCAGTACCTTGGCATAGACCTTCCCAGGGAGGCTGAGGAGTGTGATCCCTCTAAAGTTGGAGCACACCCTCCGGTCCCCTTTTTTGAAGACAGGAACAACCACCCCGGTTTGCCATGCCAAAGGCACTGCCCCGACCTCCATGCAATGTTGCAGAGGCGTGTCAACCATGACAACCCAACAACATCCAGGGCCTTGAGGTACTCAGGGCGAATCTCGTCCACCCCCGGGGCCCGGCCACCAAGGAGATTTTTAACCACCTTGGCGACCTCAGCCCCTGTGATAGGCGAGTCATCCCCTTCGTCCCCAAACCCTGCTTCCTCTGTGGAAGGTGTATCAGTGGGATTGAGGAGATCCTCGAAGTATTCCTTCCACCGCCCAACGATATCCCCAGTTGAAGTCAACAGTGTCCCATCCGCACCATATACAGTGTGGACGGGGAGCTGCTTTCCCCTCCTGAGCCGCCGAACAGTTTGCCAGAATCTCTTTGAAGCCGACCGAAAGTCTTGTTCCATGGCCTCACCGAACTCCTCCCATACCCGGGTTTTTGCTTCAGCAACCACCCGAGCTGCACTCCGCTTGGCCTGCCGGTACACCTCAGCTGCTTCGGGAGTTCCGCAAGCCAACCGAGCTTGATAGGACTCCTTCTTCAGCTTAATGGCTCCCCTCACCACTGGTGTCCACCACTTGGTTCGGGGGTTGCCACCACGAGATGCACCGACCACCTTGCGGCCACAGCTCTGGGCCGCCGCTTCAACAACAGAGGTGGAGAACATGGCCCATTCAGACTCCATGTCTCCAGACTCCCTCGGAATGTGGTTGAAGTTCTTCCGGAGGTGGGAGTTGAAGACCTCCCGGACAGGGGCCTCAGCCAGACGCTCCCAGCACACCCTCACTATACGTTTGGGTCTACCAGGTCTGAACGGCTTCCTCCCCTGCCATCGGATCCAACTCACCACCAGGTGGTGATCAGTTGACAGCTCTGCACCTCTCTTTACTCGGGTGTCCAAGACATACGGTCGCAGGTCTGATGATACGATAACAAAATCGATCATCGACCTGCGACCTAGGGTGTCCTGGTGCCAGGTGCACATATGGACACCCTTATGCTTGAACATGGTGTTTGTTATGGACAGACTGTGGTTAGCACAGAAGTCCAATAACTGAACACCACTCGGGTTCAGATCGGGCAGGCCGTTCCTCCCAATCACCCCCCTCCAAGTTTCATTGTCGTTGCCCACGTGCGCATTGAAGTCCCCCAGTAGGACAATGGAGTCTCCAGGAGGAGCACCCTCCAGCACCCCAGTCACAGACTCCAAAAAGGGTGGGTACTCTGAAACATCATTTGGTGCATAGGCACAAATGATGGTCAGGACCCGTTTCCCAACCCGAAGGCGCAGGGAAGCAACCCTTTCGTCCACCGGGGAAAACTCCAATATAGAGGCAGCAAGGTGGGGCGATACAAGAATACCCACCCCTGCTCGTCGCCTCTCGCCCGGGGCAACTCCAGAAAAGGCCAAGCTCCAGCCCCTCTCCAGGAGACTGGTTCCGGAACCGGAGCTGTGTGTTGAGGTGAGGCCGACTATATCTAGCCGGTATCGCTCAACCTCGTACACCAGCTCAGGCTCCTTCCCCACCAGAGAGGTGACATTCCACGTACCAAAAGCCAGTTTAGAAAGCTTGGGATCAGTCCGCCAAGGTCTCCGCCTTTGACCGCCACCTAATCCACATAGCACCGGACCCCCATGATCCCTCCTGCAGGTGGTGAACCCACTGGAGGGCGGACCCATGTAACTCCTTCGGGCTGAGCCCGGCCGGGTCCCATGGGTGGAAACCCGGCCACCAGACGCTAGCCTTCGAGCCCCTCCCCCAGGCCTGGCTCCAGGGTGGGGCCCCGGTAACCCCATACCGGGCGGGGTACACTGAATCCTTGATATACAATTTATCATGAGAGTCTGTTGGATCGTTCTTAGTCTGGCCCTTCACCCAGGACCAGTTTGTCTTGGGAGACCCTATCAGAGGCAAATTGCCCCCGGACAACATAGCTCCTGGGATCACTGGGGCACGCAACCCCCCCACCACGATAAGGTGACGATCCATGAGGAGGATATTTATATATTTATATTTAAATATATATATTAAATATATATTAAATATATATTTATATATTTATATTTAAATACAGGTTGCATTGTATATTAGATACATGCATGGTAGGCTTACCGAGTTAACAGATGAGCAGGTGCGGGGCCCCGCACAAATCGTCGTATCATGCTGTAGATGAACAAACATGGCTCAAACATGTAGCCATGTCGCCCGAATTCTTCCTCAGAGTCAGAAAATTCAGCCATAATAGAACAAAAACAATGGACAACAGCACCGTAGTCACGGGGAAACGCTGAGTATTGTCTTTTCACTAGCAACGTTATGACGTCACTTCCGCATATGTCATGGCTGCGCCCATAGTTTTCATTGGCTGGCCATGCCCGCGGTCCTATTTGAATATATCTCAGGTGGTATATGGCTGGCAACAATTATTTACCCAAATAACAAATACCTTTTCCTAATGTTTTCAAGTTAAATGCGTCTTCACGACCACCATAGATACGCTTCAAGCTTGCCTGCTCTGTATTGGAGCTTAAAGTTAAACGTCGACAGAGCAGCTAGCCACCTATAACTCATGGCATCCATCTTAGCAGTAGTTAAAATGTACGTCAGGGGGTTACTGTCTGTCACGACAGTAAAATGACTGCCATATAAATAGTCCGCGAACTTCTCCGTTACGGCCCACTTTAGAGCTAAAAATTCCAATTTATGGGCGGGGTAACGGGACTCACTTCTAGACAACCCCCGGCTTGCATAAGCTATGACCCTAGTCCGGCCCTCCTGCTCTTGATAGAGGGCGGCGCCAAGCCCTGTAGTGCTGGCGTCAGTATAGAAGGTATATGGCAACTGAGGGTCAGCGAAACCCAGGACAGGCGCAGTACTGCGCTTTTCAATGATGGTTTTGAATGCAAGATCACAGGAAGAAGTCCACCGTTCGCCAAATGGTGTCTTTGGGTCGTGGTACTGGGCAGGCTTAGCTTTGGGCTTTGTGCTCTTTCACAAAGGAGGGTAGCCTGCTGTCAAGTCAGTGAGGGGCTTAACGATGCTGGAATAGTTCTTAATGAACCGCCTATAGTACCCTGAAAAGCCTAAGAACGAGCGGAGCTGTTTGAGATCACGGGGCACAGGCCAGGTACTTAGGGCTTTCACTTTTTCGGGGTCGGTCTCAACTTCTTTACTGGACACAATGTGACCGAGGTATCTGACAGATGTTTGAAAAAATCTGCATTTCTCAGGGGAGAGTTTAAGCCCGTACTCTTTTAGGCGATTGAGAACTTTCATTAAGCAAGCCTCATGTCCTTTGGGTGTCTTGGAGAATACAATGATGTCATCGAGGAACACAATCACCTCATGCAGATTCATGTCACCCATGCATTTCTCCATGAGGCGCTGGAACGTGCTGGGGGCATTTGTAATGCCTTGGGGCATTCTATTGAATTCCCAAAAGCCCATAGGACATACGAACGCCGTCTTTGGTTTGTCCAGCTCCTCTACCTCAATTTGGTAGTACCCAGACTTTAAATCGATGACGGAGAACCACTGTGAACCGGTCAAGGTGGAAAACGTTTCCTCCAAGTTGGGGAGGGCGTAAGCATCTTTTACAGTCTGCATGTTAAGCTTCCTGTAATCAATACAAAGGCGGACATTGCCATTTTTCTTTCGCACTACTACAATAGGCGAAGAAAATGGGGAAGTAGACTCTCTTATCACGCCTGCTTGTTGGAGTTCTTTGAGATGCTTACGGACCGCTTCCAGGTCATTTGGATGTATGTGACGTGCTATGTGTTTGAACGGTGTTTCATCTGAAAATTTGATTATGTGTTTCACTTGATCCGTTTTGCCAAAGTCAAGATCGTTTTGTGCAAATACTTCGGGCATTTGACTGAGTCTTTCTGTTAGGCGCTCTTTCCATTCAGCGCTAATGGGGGAAGAGAAAGTTAAACTTCAGAGTGGACTTTTGTTCAGTCTTGGACTTTGTAACTTTCACGGAGTGTTCTTGTGATAGGACTTGTTGATATGCACAAATTTCTCCAATGACACACTTCGGAGGGATTGTCACGTCATGTTCTGATTCACTGGTGAGTATAACTGGAACAAGGTAAGGTGCTCTTTCAGGTAAGTCTATGAGACATGGTTTTACTAGGATACCACCAGGTAAGGCTGACATTACCGGGTGTTCTAACAAGACAGATTTTTCACTGTTGCCGGCTGACACAGCTACAGCGCCATCTAGAACAACTGTTTGGCCTGCAGGAACTAACTGTGGCTCTTTGTTGCGCATGGTCACTAAACCAAGGCTAGTGTCTTTGGACTGTCTGTGCCGTAGCTCAAGGACTTTTAGCACTGCCTTATAACCAAGTGACATGGTTGGCTGCAGTTCAGAACATGCATCCGAGTACAGCTCGTAAAGTACATCTAATGTGTTTGTCCCTACTAACACTAAGGACTGATCAGCTGCACGTACATTGGGAACCACTAAGGCAAGTGTTGGCACTTCGGCTTCAATCCCGAGAAAGTCTTTTGGGAAAGTGACATGCATTTCAATGTAGCCTAAATAAGGTACACTCTGACCGTTAGCTCCCTCCACTTCTAACAGCTCAAAAAGTGGCTTAATCTCATGGTTGGATAAGTACTGTCTGTAATAGGATTCAGGGACAGTAGTGACCTGGGAGCCTGTATCTAACAAACAGCTCACAGTACAGCCATTCACTTTCACTTGTGCTGTACTTTTTGTACCAATTAGACCATTAGGAAAGTTAAAGGAGTCTGTTTTGTAGTGTGACTTCAGTTTAGCACGTGTCTTGAATGGAGCTTTTGGTTTGGGACGGGTCATCTCTGAACTACCCTCTGTTTGTCCTGCAACAGGGGTAGACTTCAGTTGTAAAGAAGATTGGGGGTTCTGACTGTCCCAAATCTGTCTTTTTACTCTTAGTTCTTTGCGTTTTGCAGCTACAAGTGCAGGGTTTGGCTCTGACTCACAAGTGGCTACAATATGCCCATCTTCGCCACAGCGGAAGCAATACCATTGTTTGGGCCTAGTACTGGGACGGCTGGACGAAGGTAAGTTTTCAGGTTTGGCATGGTCAGGTTTTTTATTTCCAGATTTCTTAGTTTGGTCTTTCTTCGGTGGTGCTTGTTTCTTTTGTTTCACGACAGCAGCTAATTGGCTTTTTAAATCAGCGACTTGCTTTTTCAGTTCTTTCAGACTGTCCGACTCCATTTCACTATTTGTACTTGTTTCGGTGATTGTTCATAGGAGGCTGCTTTTGGTTTTGTGGCACCCAAGTGTTTTTTCATGCGTGTGTTTTTAACTTCTTGTCTATTTTCAACAGTGCGAAGGTTAAGCAATAACTCTGCATACGCAGGTGGATGTTTATCTTTTAGTTCCAACTGTAGCTCTCTTAGCAGATTGTCATCCCAACAGCCTCTGTTAAACTGCTTGTGAAGCTGTTTGTTTGCTTCCTGGGGCTCTAGACTGCCTCTACGCACTGTGAGATTGAGCGCCACCTGCAAACGATGCAGATATGCAGAGGGTTTAATCTTGGAAAGTGTTCATAAATCACACAAGCAGTTCCTCACCGTCTTCAACAGTCCCAAAAGCTGAATCCAACAGCTTAAGATAGTCGGCAGAGGTGGCTTCAGGCCCAAGAGAGCGAATAACATCAGACGCAGGAGCAAGAAGACTTTCCAGGATCTTGCGAGATTTTTCCAAGTAAGACAAAGAAGTATCTTCCATCATTAGGTCAACATGTGAACGCCATGTTTCATAGTCAGCTTCAGCATACGATCTTGGCGTTTTGCCAGAGAAAGCTCTGATTCTCCAAGAGGAATGGGCGTTTGACGGCTTCTCTGCATTTTTAATGACATGCTCGACTACGATTTTCTGAACCTCGGGTGGGTTAAAATCAGCTGGGCTCAACCTTTGAGGTGTTAAGTTTGGTCTAAGAGGGCTTTGGAAGAGTGCTTGAGTGGTTTTAGGGGTGCGAGGCACTTTAACTTGGAGTGGAGGAGAGAATCCACTTTGTGTGTGTTCTACAGTAGGGGAAGCAGGATCAACGTCAGCAGAGACCGTTTCAGCTGTCTCAGCAGCTTCAATAGACTTCCCTATTGTGGACATGACCTCCCGCAACACCTCTTCAAAACCTTTTCCACTTAGCTTAGCTAAACCCCTCAGGTTGCTAAGATAAGCCTCAGTAACACTGTCCCCTACAGTTTTAGTGTACACATCAGTTAAGGCTTGAATGCAGTATTTAACATCAGGATTGTCAGTGGATGGAAAGGAGCACGGCAACATAGGTGCTAATGTTTCAATAGCTAATCCAGACTCGAACTCTACAATGTGACTTTTGTCAAAATCAGATGAGTCATCATCAATGCTAAGCACCCTACAAATAGTGCCATGTTGCTCTAGAAACTCAAAAACGTCTTTGTCTTTTTCTTTGTCAACAACACCACTAACAATGACTGCATTTGGAATTTTAACACCATGTTTTTCCACAAAATCCATTTTGGCCATATATCAACTGTTTAGTCAGGGGTCAAAACAGAATTCACATCTGTTGTGCAACGCTCCAGGCTCCTGGCTGCGCTCGCCAAACTTTTTCATAACCCTGTGACACTTACTTGTCTCGCCAAATTTTGTAACAATATACCACTGTAATACAATGGGTATAATTAGGGTATAATATCACTGGTGTAAGGGGGTAATTGGGGGTATAATATCACTGGGATTGGGTAATACCAGGGTAAAACCCACTAACACCTGCGCTCGCCAGATTTTTCTGTGTAACCCTTACTAACTAACACCTACTCACTTTAGGTGTAGTACCCTTTTTGGTAGTGGTGTGTTATGGCAATGTATTTACCTTAACTTTACTACCTGAGGGAAGGGATAATTGGGCCAGGTCAGACCGACTCTGGGTTCGAAGGAGCCTGGGAGGTGCAACAACAGATGACACATACACAGCCGTATATGGAACTTACAACTATGTATATTATTTACAATTATGTACACAAAAATAAATACATAGCACAATAAAAAAGAAAAAAAAATAATCCATAAACTCAAACTTATATTTACAAAATTCACAGTCCTGTTTTGGTCCTTTCCAGGTGACTAATGGAGTCACCTTTAGCAGTTTCTAGGACTCGGGCTTCGGCTCGCCATCCAGATCTGGAGATCCACGCTCTGGTCAAACCAGTCCAAAGAAAAAAAAAAAAAAAAAAGAACCTGACCTATAAAATAGGTCAGAACACAAAGAGTTTAGTCTATAATCTAAGTCAATTTCCCCAAATCAACAAATGTGCATAAAACAAACACATCTACCATTCAAACCCATCAAAATGGTGCTATAACGATGAATAAAGTGCATTTGGAACACTTGACATCACAGGACATTTGTGCAGTGTGCTGCACCAAGCTAACATCACATGTAGCACAACAATTTATCACAATTTTGCACTTTAAACACACATAGACCACAGATATAACTTTCATCATCAAGTAACAATCAAGGGCAAGGGAACTGGGACCTTTGCTAACCGTTACAGCCTTGAAAAATAGCTTTTTCTGATGAAAAAACTAGCCGAATTTAGCATCAGGCGGCTAGCGTTTTTAAGCTAACGATTAGCATCCACATACACAATGAATAAATAGCACTCACCATGCCAACTGGCTCGTGCTTCAATGGAGTTCCCGTGCTCAACGTGAGTTCACAGCCTTTGGATCCCAATCTTAAAATTTAATAGACGGGGCATTAGAATTTGGCAATACTGCAATGTCTCATTTATCATTTTGGTTTAGGCTTACCAGGTTTTATCCAGGCAAAGGCTGCTACCAGCACGCTAGCGTCGCCATATCACCAAGGACAGTCTCTCTCTCTGGTCTGTGTCTTTCAGCGTCTGGCGTGACTGAGCCAAAAATGCAAGTCATCCCAGACCCAGGGAGAGAGCGCTTAACCCATTGGGTGGCGTGACCCAGCAACGGCGCAACCATTGGTTTCAATAAATATCAACACACAATACTAGGAACTTTATCAGAATATTCTAGAAAACGTTCCTAACTATTTATGAATATATATTTATTTAAATATTCATATTCAAATTATGTATTCCCATTGTGAAATGGGTGCTTTTCTTTTCAAAAAGCGGTATCGATATTTATAATTTAATTCACGTTAAACTATCTACAGTGATCCCTCGCTACTTCGCGCTTCACCTTTCGCGCCCTCAGTGCATTGCGGATTTTTCAAAAATATTCATCAAAAATTCAAAATTGGGAAATAATGGGCAGGCGCTAGCAGAAGGCAGGGAGACTACATTAGAACATCAGGTATCAACACGGAGAGCCCGCACAACTCAAAATCCACCTCTCTGTTCGCTGTTCTCGTGTTGGCTCGGCTCGGGAATCTCGCAAGCTGATTGGCCGAGACGTTTCACCCCGCAAGCTGATTGGCCGAGACGTTTCACCCAGCTTCTCTCCCTGCCGAGCGCCCACCCAGCGAAGGAAGACGGCATTCATTGCTCTTTATCGCTCGTGTTGCTTAGTCTCGCCGCGTGGAACTTTTTGCTGTTCTCTTGTGCCATTTTGTGCGAAACAGTCTTCCCGTCGAGCCACTACGCCGCCTCCTGCAGCTTCTCCAGCTCTATTGGAAGCTGCCCTCGACGATCCTGCGCCTCTAGCACCTGACGATGAGGCGTCACCTGAGGAGCAGTAAAGCTCTCATTAACCTGTGCAGTAAATCATCTTCATCTTGAGTTACGTATCTTGTTATAAGAATAAAAGAGTTCTAAAAACATATTTATGTACACTTTATTTACATCTATGTATGTATGTACACTTACACACACACACACACGTATCATATGAGAGAGAGAGTGAGAGTATGAACGTACGTATTATTTATGGGTGACGTCATTAGGGGTGACGCTACTTCACGGTTTTTCACTTTTCGCGGTCGGTTCTGGAACCCATTAACCGCGATAAGTGAGGGATCACAGTACTCCCATTGTGAAATGAATGTCCCCCCTTCTTCTTAAAGCAGTATCGACATTCATATTTTTAATCACGTTTTTAACACTGGGTTACACTGTGGTGGAGAGGAGGACACTAAATAAACTGCGATCCATCATAGACAATCCTGATCACCCCCTCCACCACACACTGGACAGACAGCGAAGCACTTTCTCCACTAGACTACTACAGCTTCGCTGTCGAACAGCCAGGTACAGGAAATCTTTCCTGCCACATACCATTTCACTGTACAATAACTCACTCTGATGTTTTATTATGGTCATAACAATGCTGCCACACTGCACCTTACAGACTAACTGGTACCTCACATCTCACTCTGCTCCTGATAGTCCTTCATTGTGCAATGGGAGGATTCATGTGTTTATACGGGTCATCATATATTAAGCTGTGATGTATATAGGTTTTATAGTCGTGTTAGTTTTTTAATTTCCATGGGTAATCCCTTTGTCTTTCATGCGTGTGTTTTTGTCGTTTGGTTCTCTGCTGTCATGCTGCTGTTACACTGTAATTTTCCAGTTTGGGATCAATAAAGTACATCTATCTTTCTATCAATCTATTCAATTCAATTTAACTTTATTTATATAGCGCCATTTCACAACAATAGTCATCTCATAGAACTTTCAACTGTAGGGGAAACCCCCACAGTTGCAGAAAGACCCCAGCAATCAGGTGATCCCCTGTGAGCAAGCACTTGGCGACGGCGGAGAGGAAAAATTCCCTTTTAACAGGAAGAAACCTCCAGCAGAACCAGGCTCAGGGAGGGGCAGTCATCTGCTGTGACTGGCTGGGAGGTGAGGGGACAGAGAAGATGAAAAGAACAGACATGTAGAGAGCAAACAGCACGATGGGGACTCTATGGGAGAGAACAAACAGATGTTAATGACCAGCAAAAATATATATATATATATATTTCATTGAGAGTGAAGAAAGGAGTGAGGCCCAGTGCATTATTGGAGGTCCCCCGGCTGACTAAACCTATGAGCAGCATAACTAAGGGAGGGTTCAGAAACATATGATCCCTCCCTAATTGTAGGCTATATCAAAAAGGAAGGTTTTAACCCTATTCTTAAAAACAGAGATCGAGTCTGACTCCCGAATCCAGATTGGCAGCTGGTTCCACAGGAGATGAGCTTGATAATTGAAGGCTCTGCCTCCCATTGTACTTTTGGAGATTCTAGGTATTACAAGTAATCCTGCATTTTGGGAGCGCAGTGCTCTGTTAGGATAATACGGTAGTATCAGATCTTTTGAATAAAAAGGGGCCTGATTGTTTAGAGCTTTGTAAGTGAGAAGAAGGATTTTAAACTTAATTCTAAACTCTATGGGAAGCCAATGAAGGGAGGCCAGAACCGGAGAGATATGATCTCTCTTTCTAGTACCTGTTAAAACTCTTGCTGCGGCATTTTGGATCAGCTGAAGATTTTTTAAAGATGTTTTAGGACAACCTGATAATAAAGAATTACAATAATCTAATCTATCAAATAGGAGAGTTTTTACCCTGGATTTAAAGCAGCTGAGAGTTTCAGCAGCCCTGATGTTTTCTGGGAGTTTGTTCCGTATGTGAGGGGCATAAAAACTAAACACTGCCTCACCATGTTTGGTTCTAACTCTAGGCACGGATAGTAGGCCTGACCCTGATGATCTGAGGACTCTGAGTGGTTCATAATTTGACTAGAAGATTTGAAATGTATTTCAGCCTTATACCACTCAAAGTTTTACAAACAAACAGAAGTATTTTGAAATCTATTCTTTGACAGACAGGAAGCCAGTGTAAAGATCTGAGAACTGGAGTTATATGATCTACTTTCTTGGTCTTAGTGAGGACTTGCATTGCAGCGTTCTGAACCAACTGCAGCTGTCTGATGGACTTTTTAGGGAGACCTGTGTGGTCAGCATTACAGTAGTCCAGTTTACTGAAGATAAATGCATGGACAAGTTTTTCTAGATCCTGCTGAGACATCAGACGTCTAATCCTCGCTATTTTCTTTAAGTTATAATAGGCTGATTTAGATAAGATAAGATAAGCCTTTATTAGTCCCACAATGGGGAAATTCCAGGATTGCAACAGCACAGGGATAGCAGCACTCAGAGCAATAATTTAGAAGATAAGAAAATAAGAGCAGTTAATATACATATGTACACATAAATATATAAATATATATTCACAGTGTGGAGCATTATAGCTAGATGGAATAAACAGCATAACCGTCTATTTAGTTACCCCACATAGTATAAATATGTACCCATACATATTGTCACCCTCCATAGCGATTGATATTGCCCTAGTTGTATACTGGAGGGGACCATTTTGTATAAGTCTGTTGCGTCTTTTGCATTCAATACTACTATGTTGTCACGTTTTTTTGCTATCTCTGCACGCAGCCCTGCTTAGGTTATAAAGTCTGACAGCCGTAGGTAGGAAGGACCTGCGAAACCTCTCGGTGGCACACCTAGGATGATGTAGTCTACTGCTAAATGAGCTCCTCAGTGCATTTAGTATGTCCTGCATAGGGCGGGACTCTGACTCCAGCAGAGATGACAGCCTAGCCACCATCCTTCTCTCTCCTCTATCTCCTCCACTGGGTCAAGGTGCTGCCCCAGGACAGAGCTAGCTTTCTTGATCAGTTTGTTCAGTCTCTTCCTATCGGCTGCTGTGATGCCGTTGCCCCAGCAGACCACTCCAAAAGTGATGGCTGATGCCACCACCGAATCGTAGAAGGTCTTCAGGAGCACCCCTTGTACACTAAAAGACCTGAGCCTCGTCAGTAGGAACAGCTTGCGCTGTCCCTTCTTGTAGAGTGTGTCGGTATTGTGTGACCAGTCGAGTTTATTGTTCAAATGAACACCCAGGTACTTGTAGGATGTCACCATCTCAATGTCTGTTCCCTGGATATTTACTGGTGCTGTTAGGGGTTGTCCTCGCCTGCAGCAGTCCACCACCAGCTCCTTAGTTTTTCTCACGTTGATATGGAGGCAGTTCCGATGGCACCAGTCCACGAAGTCCTGGATAAGTCCTCTGTACTCAGCTTCATCTCCGTTGGAGATGAGGCCGGCTATCGCAGAGTTGTCAGAACTTCTGCAGATGGCAGTGTGTTGTGTTGTGTGAGAAGTCTGCAGTATAAAGGGTGAACAGGAAGGGAGCCAAAACCGTTCCCTGGGGGGCCCCCGTGCTGCCAATGATCGTGTCAGGCACACAATCCCAGGTTCTCACAAACTGTGGCCGGTTTGTGAGGTAGTCGAGGATCCATGATGACAGGTGCTGGTCCTGCGCACAGCAGCTTGTCCCTCGGGATCATGGGTTGGATGTTGTTGAAAGCACTGGAGAAGTCAAAGAACATGATCCTCACCATGTTCCCAGGCTTCTCCAGGTGAGACAGGGAATGGTGAAGAAGGAAGATCACTGCATCCTCCACCCCGATGCCATGCTGGTAGGCGAACTGGAGTGGATCCATCACTGGTCCCACCAGGGGGCGGAGGTGAGCAAGGAGCAGTCTATCCAGGGTCTTCATCAGGTGAGACGTCAGGGCCACTGGCCTGTAGCTAGGTTTCTGGGGTGGGAAGTCTTTGGTACGGGTACCACACAAGATATTTTCCACAACTGTGGTACCCTCCCCAGCTTCAGGCTCAGATTGAAGATGTGCTCTACAATCCCACACAGTTGGTCTGTGCAGGACTTGAGGAGCTTCTCGCTGATGCCATCCGGTCCTGAGGCCTTCCTCACCTTGATCTTCCTCAGTTCCGTCCACACCTGGGTCTTAGTGAGGGTCAGGTTGGGGGGCTGTGTGCTGGGAGT